>OX438819.1:5741897-6993884 GCA_949316475.1 Hypomecis punctinalis | reverse complement strand
TGGGGGGGGCGATTTGGTGGGGCAAAGTCACCAGTCTATATAAAAGTTATTGTTCAAAATATTCAGAATTTCGTTCATGTCGTCTCTTCTATGCAGAATATAGGCTGAACCATTCAAGTAGGCGGATGTGAAGTTAGCTACAAGATGCGAGAAACCCAATCAACCCGCAGCTTTATTATGTATGAGCTTCAGTCAGGATTGAATATTAGGCACGCAGCTTGTACCTAACTTCACATCCGCCGACTTGTGTGATTCGGCCTGTATGTACCTAATATTAGGCGTAGTTGCTTAGTGGTTATAGCGCTCGACATTTAACAGAGAGCTCGGGTTCAAATCTCGGTCACATACCTACGATGATTCCTTGACTAACTTACCCATGTTGTTTTTAAACTTTCGCGATTTGAACACATTATTATTATACTAGTTTTTATCCGCGGTTTCGCCCGCATACGCAATATATAATTATAATTTATAGCCTATGTGTTATTCTGATATATAAGCTATATTATTGCAAAGTTTCATCTCAATCCGTTCAGTAGTTTTTGCGTGAAAGAGTAACATACATCCATCCATCCATCCATCCTCACAAACTTTCGCGTTTATAATATTAGTAGGAAGTAGGATACTACGGGACTAAATCGCGCACTCAAATTACGAGATAAATAAATACATCCTCATCCATTGAGTCTACCCGTGACCACGGTCGATGCAACTCGGCCGAAACGTCGGGATGAGGAGGTATTTATTTATCTCGTAATTTTAGTGCGCGATTAGTCCCGTAGTATATAATAATAATAACTTACCTATGTAAGGATATTCACGTTCACATCACTGGTTTCGGTGATGGAAAATATCGCGAAGTTGTTTTTGTAGACGTAAAGGCTATGTTCAGCTCGGTCCAAAACTTTGCAGAAAAATGTAATAACACTACTGACGCCTGCTGATAACTCAATGATCAATCTGCTTTAAATGATGATGCCGGTAAATTAGTACAGGCAACTGTACAGAAAAAATACTATTTCTTGGAAAAAATGTAACCACATGAAATCAACACTACAATTTATACAAAACTAGCTTTTACCCGCGGTTTCACCCGCCTAATATTTTGGTTAGTGTACTATTCCATACCTAAGAACCATTAAGTACCTAACCAAAAGGAGTCGACACTGCAAAGCGTACCCCTCTGCCAAAAGTACGCGACCGGCGGTCATGCTCTTTATATAAATATATCGGTCTGGTTGCGCACGTGTTGCGTTAATTTTCAGCTAGTGTTAATTAATTAAATTTGTGTAAACTTGCTTATATTTTGGTTTGTGTCACTCACCACTTACTTTACTTGGCAGACTTCGGTGCTAAGGCGTGTCGACTCCTTTTGGTTAGGTACTTAATGCTAAGAACCTATAAATGTTATTTTTCCGGGAAAAGCAGTGGCACTCTCACCGTTCTACATTCTGCGCAAAAAACAAATCAACCCCTCCTCCTTTTCTTGTTGCATGAAAAAGCAACAAACAAACCAAGAAACTCATTTTTGGATAATATTAGTAGGAATACCTAAATAGAACTAACAAAATGATTTATCAAATACAAGGTTATTCCTAATCAAATCGCATCCTTTTAGGGGCTTATTCTGTACATCAAAACTAATAATTTTTGTTCCGCGACTTTAGTTTAAACTCGAAAAAAATCTGCTGTTCCATACATTTTGTCGCGGGTGAACGAAACTTTTCTATGGAACAACCAAATATTTTTATTGAGTTTTGACAAAAGGTTCAGACCAAACATTGTTAGTTATGATGAACAGAATAAGCCCCTAAAAAGATGCTAATTGATTAGAAATAACCCTGTATATTCTAGCTCATTTGCAATGGTGAATGACAGGTTTTATTTTTAGCTTCTCAAATATACTTTGGAAGCAAGTATGACATTTATCATTCCCAAAATTGACCTTTGTAACGTGCGCTTTACGCCTACTATGACAATCTTCCTTCGACGGTTTGGGTAAAATATTTCTAGGTATATAGATGTGGGAAAGTAGTGTATTTCCAAGATCAGTCATCATCAAAAGAAGAAGCTTATGAATTTTCCGCCTTGGAAAAAGTTAAGACATCTCACCAACCGTAACTGGAACATTTCTTGACTGACAACTTTGGCGAAGAATAAATACGTACTGACCTATAAAGTTCGGAACACTTCGGTTCAGTTTCGTTTTGTTAGTTTAATTAGAACCCAATTCTGGACTGGGAAATGTATTGTTTACCCTTACTAATAGTACAAATCATTCTATCTTTCACGCAGCAACAGAGGGAAAGGACCATTTTTTGCATGGATATTAGGGACAAATGCGCCATCGTAATCATACTAGCAATTTAAAATGTTTCACTATATGCATTTGATGGAAAGAAGAATCTTTTACGGTGCTATAAAATTTACGATGGCGCCTTTAAATTTGGGCCTAGACAAAGGCGCCATCGTAATCATACTAGCAATTTAAAATGTTTCGCTATATGCATTTGATGGCAAGAAGAATATTTTACGGTGCTATAAAATTTACGATGGCGCCTTTAAATTTGGGCCTAGACAAAGGCGCCATCGTAATAGCAATTTAAAATGTTTCACTATATGCATTTGATGGCAAGAAGAATATTTTACGTTGCTATAAAATTTACGATGGCGCCTTTAAATTTGGGCCTACTGTCGGTCGGAGATTTTTATGCCTGAAAAATGGAAGGTTTCTTCGAGACATCGCAAAAACCAAGACATCACGCGGGCAAAACCTTGGGCAAAAGCTAGTAACAAATTATTTTTGTTCTTTGCATGCTTATCTACATTCATCATCATTTTTTTTACAAGAAACATCTAGATGAGATCGCAAAGTTCAATCAAGGTGATTCTTTGTCGAGTCCGTAATTTCGCACAATCTGACATTTATTATTTCTGCAAAAGCAAAAACCTTCAAATTTTAGTTAAGTAAGTGAATGTTAAGTTATATTTCTTCCTTCTTTCATTTATTAAATCGTCAAACACAGACGTGGTTGATGTTAGATAAAGAATTGCGGAACTCAAATGGAGCAAGCCATATTGCAAGACAAAAATAAATAAAAATCAGGGGACATCATCTTAGACACGGTCTCTGACCCCACACTAAGCAAGGTTGCGATATGGCTGAGAGAGACTGATAAACATATACGTATTTTTAAATACATACTCATAAATATTTTTTTTATTCCGTATAGGTTTGCTTTTGACTATATACTGCCTGATGTTGAGCAGATATGCGGTCTAGGGTAGTAGTAGTAGCATGCTTGCCTAGAAGATACATATTTACTCGAGATTTGAAGACAATCACGTTGTACTTAAGCGGGAAGACAGATCCAGGCAAAGCGTTCCACATAGATCATAGATAATAGCATCCAGATACAGATCAAATACCTTTGTTCCTTACAAAAATGCCTGCCCTGGGTGGGAATCGAACCCACGCCTCTTTGATCCGGGAGTCAAGGTTACTAACCACTTGGCCAATGAGGCAGTTAAAGTCAAAATATAAGATACAGTACCGCAAAAATCATTCAAAACTGCTGTTCTAAGAGAGGTCTCATAGTAAAAGTGATCCATAATTATAGAGACCTATAAATATATTTAAATAAATCCCTGCATTTTACAAAGCAACACATAATAGATGCAAGTGAAGTAAAAAAGCAGTCACTTAATAAATATCAATATATAGCAATGAAAAAAAGTCGATGGTGGCTTACCTGGACGAACAATGAACCAGGAGAGTACGAAAAAAGACAAATAAGTAGGTAAATAGACGTTATCGTATAGACGGAGGGTAAGCTGCGAATGAGATTAACGCAATTTCTCAAAGAATAATTAATCAGGTTTACAAAGAGGAGAGATTTATGACCAGTGATGGATAAATATAATGATAACGATGAAAAGTCAACACTTGAATATGTTCTTATATAGTCAGATGAAAAAATAAATAGGTATTACATCGGATATTTTGATCAATAACCTCGGGACACTATTTGACAGTGGCAGCTTCCGCATTGCAACTGGATTAAAATTAGGCACTGCCATTGTCGAGCGTCATTGGAAGCAGCGTTGATAAATATGGACTCCACGGACTTTGCTGCCAGAGAAGTGCCGGTAGATTTTCCCGCCACGGCTCTCACGACAATGACATCATTAAAAGGGCGCTTGCCTCTATCAACATCCCAGCTGTTTTAGAACCAGTTGGCATAGCTAGGTATGACGGCAAGCGCCCTGATGGCTTAACATTGATCCCCTGGGAGCGTGGAAGGGCTCTGGTATGGGATGCAACATGCGTCGATACCTTGGCGCCTTCTCGCCTCAGTGGGACAAAGCCCGGAGCCGCGGTGGAGGCCGCAGAAGACGCTAAGCGGCGCAAATACGCATCACTCGCAAGTGAGTATTTGTTTTTGCCGCTTGGCGTCGAAACTTTAGGTCCGTGGGGTCCTTCCCTAAAAAAATTCTTCAACATAGTTTCGCCAAAACTTGTCGACGCTGCTGATGACAAGAAGGCTGGCTCATTCCTTGCGCAGAGAATTTCTTTAGCAATTCAGCGCGGGAATGCAGCCAGCGTTCTTGGCACCCTTCCACAAGGACACAATCTTTATTTCGATTTTTAGCCTGTTTTTGTATATATTTAGGTAGGATTTTGTTCAGTATTTATATAAATATTAAATGAGTGGAAAAATACAATTTGCTACACCCTGTGAAATAGGGTCCTCAAGTAGACGTAGTACAATAAGCATGTACAATATACATACTAAGTTGTGTAACTAAGTAAGTATTAATACTCTAAGATACTTGTTGGTGAAAAAAACATATTCTGAATATTGGTTTGAAATAAAAATTGATCAAAAAATTTACACTTATTTTTTTACAGTCATTTTTATAAGAATCTTATTTTCAGATTACTTATTACATATTATTATTGTTTTAAAATAGCTAAGTACAATTATCCTAAAACCTTAAATAAAACAAGCTTAACTTATATTTCGTGTAGGTGAAGAATAGTTTATTATTCATAATGAGGTATTAAATAGTACTGAAAGTTTAAATTTTTTTTAATAACTACGTAGTGGATTTTATTCACAGCAAAAATAGTGTTTTTTAACTTTCCTGGTTCGTTTTTAAATAATTGTTATAATACTTAAGTTTTCAATTTTATCAATAATCATAATGGAGTTGATTGAACTTTCTTTTCATTGTAACTGTCTTCAATAGATTGCAAAGTTCTTCCTTCAGTATCTGGCAATGTGAAACATAATATCATTCCACATATAAGAGTCGATATTCCATAAAAAGCGAATACTGCTGCTGGACTGTAAGCTTTCATAATATCTGGTGTAACTTTAACAATAACAAAAAGCGAAATCGACGCAAACGCTGAATTCAAACCAGACCCTATACCACGAGCACGACTTGGCAATAATTCAGGAATAAACGTCCAACCAATAACGAATATACACGTAGAAAAACAGAAGAAAATTACTAAGCATGCTATAGGAGCCCAAATAAATCCATCATAGCCGTAAGTCAAACACCCCACTAAACCTGCAACGAATATTGAAACCCCGAAATTACTTATCAAGTAAGACTTTTTCTTCGATACATATTTTCCTAAAATACACAGACCCGCAGATACAACACCTACAATAATATTCATCAAAAGCATCATAGTAAATACATCTAAATCTCCACCAAACGTTTCTTGAAATATATCCTGCGAGTAAAATACTAATACTGCAACGCCTGAGAATTCTATATTCACCATCACTACGAGTAAAATAAGCATTGGTTTTATAAAGGAACTTGAGCATACAACTTTGAGCGTTTCTTTTGTAGAAGTTTTAGATTTCTCTTCTTGTTTTTCCAGAACTGACTGCAGCTCGGCTTCTGACTCTTCATCTGTTCCACGGAACCATCTGAAAGTTTCGATCCCTTTTTCAGTTTTTCCTTTAGATATCAGCCACAACGGACTCTCTTTTATAAATAGTGACGAAATTGAAATCAAAATAGCAGGAGCTAAGCATATGAAGGAGCTTATTTTCCAATCTAAACCGTAGCCGATAGTTTGACTCATCAGAACGCCAACGTTTAACAAAATGCCGGGTACAACCAAGGCGATTGTTCTGATTTTGGGGCTTGCCATTTCTCCTATGTAGACTAACATGACAGCTTTGTTGGCGCCTGCTGAGAGTCCGATGATGAATCTGCCTAAGATGACGATGGTGGTAGATCGGGCGCAGGCGATGGTGAGCCAGCCGATTATGTACGGAACCCCAAGGACGATGTGAGCGATCTTCCTGCCGTAGTGATCCAGGACTTGTCCGCTGCCCAGGGATCCAAGCACCATGGATAACGCAGACACTGATGCTGTAAATGGAGATAGAAATGGTTTTAGTTTATTATAATGAAATACAAAGGCTTTATTTGATGTTTTTTCTATTGTTCATCTTCGTGTCTATGGTTCTAAAACAGTTAATATCTATCAATACAAGCTTTGCCCAGTGGTTAGCGACTGCCAGCCCAAATGGGGAGAGGCTTCCAACAGAAAATAAAGCTCGAAACATACTATCGGACGGACGCGACTGACAGCCGCGACTTATATAGCAATGTGCACAAGCAGATGAAAAAGCAATGTGATGTCTTAAAACATCCGGTGTGCCAGATCGCTCTCGGACGTCCGAACGCTCAAGGTCGTCCGAAGGTGACGTCCGCGACTTATGTCCGATAGTGTGCACGGCTCAGTGTACTTTCATAGTCTAGATACCTGTCAGTCGCGGCTGTCAGTCGCGTCCGTAAGCCGCGTCCGATAGTATGTTTCCAGCTTAAGATCGTTAAATGTAAAAGTAGGTGTTTGGACACTGAGGGCAGGACAATAATTTTGTTCTACTGTACCGACATACTCGTAGATAAAAAGAAGTTTCGATTCTATTTAGCGAGAGCTTTTGTTTTGATTAGAGCTCTATTATTTGTTACTTGACTTCTTACCATTGTACAGGTATATCATAATAATATAAAGCAGTGAATGTCTTATGGGAGATATAAAGACGATAATTACTACTTCTAGGCCCTTGAGTAGGTACCTGGTGGTACCCCAGTAAGACCTTGCTATGTATTTTATAGAAATCATATTATCCTTATAAATGCCTAAAGATTATAGCTTATTATCACGATCGAGATAAGTCTAACGATTTCACTTACCGATCCAAGATTCGTGTCCAGGGTTATAATAAATGGTACTGTCTTTTCTCAGCTGTGGCAGCATCACTGATGTCATGCCGAAGGACATGCCGCTGCACAAGGATATTAGACATGATGGTATTGTAGACAATACCTGAAATGAAAAAACAAGTATTTCTGATGTTATCAAACAAACAAACAAACAATAACATTTTATTAGACAACCACATTACATAAAAAAACAAATTACAGGGACAAAACAGAACAATTTATAGGTTTCTAACTGGCGGCCTTATCGCTTTAAGCGATTTCTTCCAGGCAACCAAGTACGGATAGAAAAAAGAAGTTGACGAAAAACGTGGCCTTAACAGAAGGAAGAAATTCACTTATAAACAAACACTTAACAAAAATAACACTAATATCTACCTAACATAATAATAATATAATATAATAATAATAAACCTACATACACTATTACATATAATTGTACTTAAATAAATATTATAATATAATTATATTACTATACTTCATTATTTCGTTATCCGTTGTATAAGAAGTAGGATTGATGTGTTGATTGTTGCCCGTTGTTGACAAGCACGGAACTTTGATCAGTTTTAAAATACAAATCACTTATTGGTAACACTATATTCACAAGTCAATTTAAAGTGTGTAAATAGCATGCTATTCCATTTGCACAATGCTCACTCCTGCTCACACTTATCTAGATAATCGAAACTATTCTCGTCGCTATCATCAGAGTTTAGAAAATACCTTCACTAGCCATTACGATAGCAAAGGGACTATTAGAGAGATAATTGATTATTTTCCGCCAAAAATAGCACAACCATCTTCAACCGTAAAGAGGTAGAATTCGAATAGTTTTCACGAGTTCATCGATGTAGTAATTTTTATATTATGATGATCTTTCAAAAACGACTCAGCCGATTCCGATCTCAGACCAAATATAAAAATAAAGACAATGTTATGAACAAACAAGTGAAGCCGGCAAAATTACGCCTCGCCGTGTACAGATACAACACACACATGTACACGTATATAGAAACTACGCCTTGGCTTGACAGACAAAATATGGTGACGCAACACCGACGAACTCACCACATGTATAAAAAATCGCACACCGAGGGTTCCGTACAAACCCAGAAAATTTCACAAAGTTGGGATGTAAGTTGTTAAAATCTCTATACTATATCATCGACAAAAAAGTTTTTATTTTTTTCACTTTTCTCGTCATACCTACATTAAAAATTACATATTGTTAAAATAATTAGAAAATCTGTTTTAGCATGTGCTAATGAAGTTCTTTTATATGATATCTTACATGATACATTCAAAGTGAGTAAACTTTGAATTTTCAACCCAAATTTTGTCAAATTTCATAGTTCTACATCAATGAGAAGTACCCTGTAGGTTTTGATTTTTGTGAGTGTCGAAATATGCGGTTTTGAGAAGTAAGAAGTAAGTAACTGAGAAGTTTTTCTTTTACACAACTGCAAGAGACCATAGATAGACCGTATACAGTTTAAATTTCAGCCCGATATCTTTACGCGTTCCTGCTGAGTTAAAGAGTCTTGACATACACACACACGGACAGACGGACAGACGGACAACAAAGTGATCCTATAAGGGTTCCGTTTTTTCCTTTTGTGGTACGGAACCCTAAAAAGCCGGTTTAACTAGACTGTTCAACGATATTCTCTCTTGATTTTTTTATTTGCTCTGAGATTCCGATAAAATTCAAAAGGAACTACCTCTGAAGTACGATCAAAATCAGAGTAATCCCGTAACATATAGGTTTTCCAAAAAAATACAGATAAATTGAGAACCTCTTTTTGAAGTATGTTAAAAAGAATGGCGCTCCACAGACTAACCAGAATAACTACTAACAGAATAAAAAAATCATATATAGCACCGTAATCGTCTTATATTAGGTAGTAGTTTTTTGTGGAGTCTAAAAGAATATATTAAACACATGTGAGATCCATAAAACCAATTAATTGCTAAGTCACGACATCATAAAAATCTGTTTCCTACAATGATAAAATTACAAATGGTGTCTCTACAAAAGCAATGCTTATGAATATTTAAATAAATTAAATTTCTTTTAATGTACCTACGTTATTGATTTCAGAAAGGTAGCTTTTTTTTTTTTTTTTTTTTTTTTTTTTTTTTTTTAATATATCGCGAAATATCCCTGACATGATCAGGGGTCTTAATTACAGTTATTATTTTTGTCTTATCACTAAAAATATACTTTTAAATATATTTTTAGAAAGGTAGCTTACAAATCACTAAAAGCTATAATATATGCTATAGTAAAACTTTGATAGAAAATGTTAGTTCTAGAAATCACATATCTGTGTATATTGTAAATACGATTGGTATGTATAATACGAACTTATCTAAATTTAAATTAGAAAGACCTGTTCTAAAGTATGTTCTTAATTGAGGATAAATTATGAGATATATTCTGAGAACATCATAATATCTAAAAATAACTAAAGACCCCAATATATCGTACAACTAGCTGACCTGGCGAACATCGTTTCATACAATATATTATAGCCTAATAGTGACCCGCCCCGGCTTCGCACAGGTGTATTATATATATAAACATATTCCTTGAATCCTATCTATCTATTAAAAAAAACGCATCAAAATCCATTGCGTAGTTTTAAAGATATAAGCATACATGGCGACAGACAGCGGAAAGGGACTTTGTTTTATACTATTTGCTGATAGTGATGTGTTATTCCGATGTTAAGTAAGTAAGTTCGTATAGGCCGGGTGGCTAGCCCTGGTGTCAGAGTTTTTAGGCCGCCTGAAGGCCTCTGACATGGCTAAACGGTTAAAACAACCGGGACCTACAATTTAACGGATACAATACTTTTTGTAGCGCTCGTAGCGTAGTTTGATTAGGTGATTGTCAGCGATCACCGAAATTAAGCAACGTTCCGCACGGTCAGTATTTGGATGGGTGACCGCGGGTGGCATTTTCCAACTGAGCGCTACCGTGGCTCGGATGACACGTTAAATTCCGTTGTTTAAACATTACTATTGCAAAGTTTCATCTCAATCCGTTCAGTAGTTTTTGCGTGAAAGAGGAACAAACAACCATACATACAAAATTTCGCGTTTATAATATTAGTAGAAAGTAGAATATACAAAGTTTCATTAGATCTTATTCTACTCTATTTCAGAACTGGGAAAAAAATGTGCGACTCATCTAAGTAGTCGGCAAGTTTAAAATTTACTTTAAGCAACAAAGAAAGAACAATTTACTAAATTACCTGCTTCCAAAGATGTGATTTCACAGATGGGATAAACTCACTTATTTTCCACTTAATCTTCATTGTTACTTAAAATTTGCTGCATGCAAAACACTTAGTTCCTTATACTTAGATGTATTATCCTCTTGCACAAAGAGACAACCTTATTCACACGTAAACAATTATATAAAAAATGCCACAAAACTATGCACCAATATTATATGCGTATATTATATATTTTGAACGAGTGAAAAAATAATTAATCAAGATATTGGAATGAACCTGTAAGTACTTCCTAAAATTTATTAAAATGTCGCGTTTAAAATTAATTATATTTTCCACAAACACGTTCACAATCTACCGCGACAACTTTTTTTTGCCACATCCTCATTTCCACTTAAAGAGGAAATAACAGTAAGTACGAATAATGGCGGCATAAGTTATTTTTCATCGCTTTTATTCACAAAACACTTAGGGTAAGTCCCGGATAGATGCCGCAGTGGGATAGACGCCGCGTTTTCAAAAACTCCGATATGCGTAATTATCTACAACTTCTAATGCAATTTAACCTTGCTCTTACCCCGCCCCGCACCGGTCAGGCGCTTGGCAGCGTGTGCGTGCAACTCTGTGTGACACGAAAAAATTACACGCGCGAAAATATCCTTCATATTTATGAAGACGTGTTTTCAAAAGATGAGTACTTTTTTTTTTTGATCAATATTTTGTTTTATTTTTTTATAAATTATAAAGTTAAGCTATTATATTGGCTTTTAATGTGTATGTCATTAATAAGAACTGGTTAATTTTTAAGTATTTTTAAAAGACATCTATCCTTCCCTTATCGGATAGATGTCTCATTTTTAGTTGGGATCACGTTGGGATAAATATCTTTAGAGGCGTATAACCTTCTACCAAGGCATCTATCCTATACTTGTAAATAGTAAGTACTCAGATGATAATTAATTTGTTGGGGTGTATAAATGCCAATAAAATATATTTAAAAAACCAGGAGCGAAGCAGCGTGCCAGAAAATAGAATAAAAATTATTTGGAAGCTGTCTCAGCAGATTTTCATTAAGATTTTTTTAAGAATCTCTTGAGAGTTAATATAATTTTTACTAAAAAAAAATTAAGCAGTTTAATTTTGGTACCTACTCGTAATCATAAAAATATGTTTTAATGTCGCTATCTCAGTCAATTTTATAAATTTTTAGATCATATTGTAGGAAAACTAACCTTTTCCTACGTTTTTAATTGAAACCTCGTTTAATGATTTATCTTTTATCTGAATTCGTTTTACAAATCTGAGTCTCTCAGTTTGTTATTGTATTCTTCACACTGACACAGTCAGTCTAGAGCCATCTTTAGTACGGGATGGATGGTTTTGTTGTTTTGTTGGATTTAATATTTTTCTTCCTCAGGGGAAGTGCCTACGCTGGCCCCCCTTTAAAGTCGGCATGGTCCGAATACGCAGCCTACTCGATGTTTGAATGTTTGTTCTAAATTACACCTTTTCCAGATGTTTTGACGCGCCGCCCTCATCGCGGCCCGAATTACTGCAACTGCTCGCGAGAACGCCTGCGAGCCGGCGATTTGATGAATCGTGGCGCGGGGGACTTTGCCCGTGTCCGATGAAGCCTTCGCCCGCCTCTGGTGAAGCCTCCGCCTGACAATGAAGCAGTGGTGCTTCGAGAGCTTCGCCCGCCGTCACAAACTCTCCCTCCCGCTATATACTCCGTGATTCTAACTAATTCAACGCGAAACTCAGTGCTATCCTGAACTTTAAGCCTAACCTAAGTATACCTGTCTAGCGTAAGTCCAGTGTCCCTATATCTTTATCTGTCTATTTTTATAACTTCTCTCTGTGTATTTTTATAAACTCTCTGTATTAAACTCTATATCAACTGTATGAACTGCTTGTTTCCTTGATAGTGGCTAGTCTGGGCAGGTCTAGGACAAGCGTTTCATTACAATATATAAAGGGCATCTATCCTTTGGTTTTATAACATAATATGATTTTCCAACAAACGACATAAAGGATAGAAGATGCCCCAACATAAACGTTTAAATATACTTAAATTATAGTAAAATAGTTAAGTAAAGGCGTCGAGAACAAAAGTATTGAGCTAGGTATTCTTTTGCTTGACATGAGTATTTACAACGAATATTATGTATCCGTGAAATTTTAGAGGTCGACACATATATTTTAAGTTCCTTTTATTCATAGCTTTGACTGTTGACCTTGTATACTAGACTGTATTCTAAAGACCGTACTTTGCGAACGCCATAACCAGTTTTAAAATATTGTGATTATTTATGAAGCTGTGAGACTTTTTCAAAAAGTACTGCATCTATCCGGGACTTACCCTATATATGGTATAAATGTTCCAATAACGTGCCTAAAACTGGTTTCCTTTTGAAGGACAGTCTCAGGCTTATTAACCTGAATGGTGTCCGTTGGTACCCGTCCCAACTTACGAGAATTATATTAAAAATCTGGTTGGTTATGTTTTGGTACGAGTACCTTTGGACAGCCCCGTACCCTCGTTGTATATCTTTTCCCTCTTGGAATATTTCTGATTCATTTGGCACGCAGTGATGTAGGTATGAAAAAACTTGACAAGTGCGAGCCAGGCTCGTATACAGAGGGTTTCGTACAAATCCTGACGATTGCATAAAATTAGAAACTAACCGTCTTACTGAGCAAATAAAAAAATCAAGTGAGAACATCGTTGAACAGTCAAGTGCGGCTGGTTTTTTAAACATGTGTGAGTGCGTCGGTGTTGCGCCGCCATAGTTCGACTGACAAGCCAAGGCATAGTTTCGTTGTAAGTGGATGTGTAAATGACTGTACACGGCGAGGCGTAGTTTTGGTTGGCTTGACTTGTTTGTTCACAACATTCTCTCTTGATTTTTTTATTTGCTATGAGACTTACCACAAAAGATTTCAACGCGCTTTAAACACTGTTTAACTGTGCAATTTGTTCCGCTAAACAGTGGGCGTGCTTAAAACTTTTGTGGTAAGACTTGAATCGATCAGTTTTTGTGTTTTCTTTAGAACACCAAGGAAATTATCGGTTTACCTACTAATATTATAAACGCGAAAGTTTGTGGGGATGGATGGATGGATGGATGGTCTGTTACTCTTTCACGCAAAAACTACTGAACGGATTGAGATGAAACTTTGCAATAATTAGCTTATATATCAGAATAACACATAGGTACTAAATTATAATGATATTGCGTCATAAATTAAAATATCATGCGGGCGAAGCCGCGGGTAAAACTAGTTTTTGATAAAAGAAGGTCTTGCAAAGAAAACCAGCCCCCCTACCGCCTAAGCAATAGCAATCGTAATAGCAATCGTTTATGACTTCATTTTAGTCATTTGGCACCGCCTATGTGACGTTAGCCATCAATTGCTTTGCGCGGACTGCGAAAGCAATCGTTGAATGAACAACTTTGATGGCTAACGTCACATTGGCGGTGCCAAATGACTAAAATGAAGTCATAAACGATTGCTATTACGATTGCTATTGCTTTAGGCGGTAGAGGGGCAGACTGCGTACAGTTGCTCAAAAATCCACTTCAATACGTCCCCTTACTGCAAGAACTCATTAACTGACACAAACTTAACTTTCGGGAAATAATTATTTACATTTTTATTTTTTAAATTGCTTATATAATCATAACTATGGACGATATGCGAGTTGTAAAAGAACGAACTTGTAGAAAATATTATTTACTACACAATTAAACTAACGTTAAAGAAAATTCGAAATAAATACCATTAAAAAAATAACAAAATTAATGACTTTTTGCGATCGAGAGTTTAAAAGAAAGTGAAATTAGAAAATTCTTAACAAAATCTTTTAACTTATATTACGTCTTTCTAAAGCTAATGTTTGCTTTTAAAAGAAGTAGTATAGGTTAGCTCTTACTTATAAACCGTTCCAGGCGCCAACAAATACCCAATTAAGTTAACTAAATCCCAGAAACCAATATCATGTAAAATGTAGCCTAGACGAGACTACAGTTCGCACTATCAAAAGTTATCAGATCTCATGTGGAGCCAAGCTTCTAACTCTACTCGCCTTAATTCTAAATTATTTGTTGCTTTGTTCCTCTTTTACGTTCCTTATATCACAAACTCAATATAATTATGTGACTTGTACTCTAGAATTTTTTAATGATCATCAGTGAATCTGCCGACAGTCAGTGACGAAATCGGGGTTGTTCAGATACCTGTTAATAAAATCTGAAGTATGAACAGTAATAAAATATTTCGTAAGTATAATATAGACGTGATATCCTAAAAAAATATTTCACTGGTAGTATACTCCAAACCCAAGTTATAAAGTTTAAAAAAATTACGAACCGCTCTGAGAATTATTTTGCAATTCACTTCGCTTGACTTGTCTAGGCGGGGGCACTACCGTGCTCCCAGATATAATAATATGACATGGTTGTTATTGCTCTTCGTTCCGGAAAGAAGGTGGTTTTTATGAAGAGACCGTAGAAAAATATGCATATTTTTCTCAAAATCCAACAATTTCCAAATACTCGTAGCATGGTTAATCCTGTTACAATCGCGTCATCGCAGTTTAGAAATAATGCCTCATGACGCCAGCGAAATCTAGCACAGTCCGAGTTAACTAAATTGTACAATTACTTTGTTAACAGTACTAATTAACAATCATTTTCAGTTTTTAGACTTTTTTCTTTGTATAATGCCTGATAGTTGATGCCTAGTATCAAGTTTCTAGGTCATCTGGAATTAGGTTAGGTTTTTGATTTTGTAAGTCAATGAGTCAGTGAGTGAGTGAGTGAATCAGTCGTAAAAATCCCGGTTTTCAAACGCTAGTATAATTTCAATAACTCATTTCAGCGAAATTTATGGAATTTTTGGGGATAAAAAGTATCCCACGTCACTTTTCATCTTTTAAACTATGTCCATGCCATGATGCAAAATCAAGTCAATCCGACTACTACTGTAGGAGTAGTAGTGGGATTGACTCTTGATGTTCAAAGTACATGATTATGTCCATGCTGAAAATCAAGTCAATCCGTTGCCTCTTTGCTGCGTAAAAGAGGAACAAAGCAACAAATACACTTTCAGATTAATAATATTTATAAGAAAATAAGGATATTCAAAACTTTCTCTCAAATTAATTTTATTGGGATTATTACGTTTTCGAGTTATAAAGGAAAAATTAAATTTATAAACTTGCACACATTTTCCTTAGCCTATAATGTTTTTTCTAACAACTAACCATAACATCATGAAAATTGGTTTATATCATCATCATAATCATCGTTACCATTTACGCGTATAATAATACGCGTGTCTCAACTCGCACTTGACAAATTATTCTTAGCTGAATAAAATTAATTTAAACCTCATTAAAACTGTGTTTGTAAACATAAATAATTTGGAAGAAGTCATTATATTTTGTTAAAATTTAATAAAATGTTGCTTTGCTATTCACCATGAAAGGATAAAAGTTATTATGTGCAATTATATAATGAGTAATAAGCTACCGTTACTTGAAGGATATGTCGTTCTCTAACGTTTGAAAAAGTTAATAAGTGACATTCATGATTCTCATAACACAACGAAATGCCTCTTAGTTACTTTTTGGTGTCAGTTAAAACTGTTAATGAGTTTTTAAGAAGCCTGTTAGTCCAAAAATTAAATTACTGACTTTATTACCAGTCATAAAGTCTAATTTAAGATAGCTAGAAAAATATGAGGTTTTGCGTATTGTAGAACTCGTTGAGACGAAACCATATGTAGTATTAGGTGCACTCAATGACTTTTTGCAGTTAATGAGTTCTTGCAGTAAGCCGACGAATTATGGTAAATAAATGAGCATTGTAAAACGACCACATTAAGCCCAATTATAGAGGTGCCATTGTAATTATAATAATAGCTAAATAGCATAGTTCTGTTTCTTTTCTAGTTACTTTAGGCATTCGATAGAGAGAACGCTTTTGAGGATGAATAGAATTTAATATTTTCTAATTGGCCGTTATCATGCCGCCATATTTTACAAGCAATGTCAAAAGATGTAATGATAATCCGAAAATATGAAAGATTGTTATGAAAGAAAATAATAGGAAAAACATTTCCCAAAACAAATCACATAATTGAATACTGGATTATTATACAGGGTTATTTTTAATTAATTAGCATCCTTTCAGGGGCTTATTCTGTACATCAAAACTAGCAGCTTTTGTTCTACAACTTTTGTCATAACTCAAAAAATATTCAGCTGTTCCACACATTTTGTCGCGGGGGAACGATATTTTTCTATGGCACAACAAATTTTTTTTTCGAGTTTTGACAAAAGTCGCAGAACAAAAGTTGTTAATTTTTATGTACAGAATAAGCCTCGATAAGGAAAAAATGTAAAAAAACTGATCCCCTTATTACAACTACCAACATCATAGAAGATACATTAAGCTCAATTTTAAAGGCGCCGTCGTAATTTTAATAGCAATTTAAATTTGTTCCTTATTCTTTTTTACTTCTGGTTTACATTTGAAAAAGAGAAGAGCATTTTAAATTGATAACTATAAATAGTTTGTTTAAAATTGGCTAAGCTGATTTCTTTTTATTGGATTTAATAATTGACATTTATATGGCTTTTATAAGAATCTTATTCTTCTTATTAGATATAAAAAGAACGTACCTAAGTGCCATAGATATAAATACATGATATTTTTCCACGTTTGTATGCTTTTTAGGGTTCCTTCCGTACCTCAAAAGGCAATAAGGGAACTCTTATAGAATCACTCTGTTGTCCGTCTGTTCGTCTGTAGTAACGTGTGTCTAGACCTTTTATCTCAAGAACGCATAAAGATATCGAATTGAAGACCTTACACGTACATATATCTATAGTATCTCTTGCAGTTAAGAAAAAATAAACTTCTCAGTTATCGTAGAAAAATTATCTTTACAGGGTTATTTCTAATCAATTAGCATCCTTTCACGTACAGAAAACTTCACATTGTAAACAATTATACAAGTCGGTGATGTAAAGTTAGCTACCAAGTTTTTTAAGAAGCTTCTGTAGCTAATTTCACATTCATATCGCCGTCTTGTATATTTGTTTACGATAGCTATAGCTAAAGCTGCGCCAGCGTAAATTAAATAGCAGCGTAAAATCGTTCTCTATATCGAATGCCTAAAGTGAAAAAGAAACAGAACTATGCTATTTAGCTAATATAGTTACGCTGGCTCTTCTGTAATGGGACTTATTTTGCCACATTCTTCATGAGGCGACATGTGACACGGGTCCACGCGAGTACTAGAGTGTGGACGCTGCGCTCGTGCCGCTTGGATGCGAGACCAAAGAAGATATAATAATACTGCGATATTATTATTATCTTCTTTGGTCTCGCCTCGTCTTTTCTCGCGTCGCCTCGCTGTAGATCCGTTTGTAGCCCGGGAAGCAAGAGATAAAAATGCAATTACTTTCTAAAAGCTTGGCACTTGACACACAATTTTTGACACTTATGACGTTATCACGGTGGTGTAAGCAAGGAGTGAGCTGAGTTCCTTAGCATTTGGTAAGGGTTCACGTTTAAATTATAAAAACAACAGACAAATGCGAGTCAGGCTCGCACGCCGAAGATTCCGTACAAATCTTGAAAATTGCACAAAATTAGGAACTAAGTAAGTTGTAAAAACGTCAAAGCGTAACTACGTTTTACATTGATAAGTGAAAACGTTTTTTTTTTCTTTTCTCATGATGCATCGTAAATCACACATCGTAGAATTAATTTAAAGCCAGGTTTTGGTTTGTGCTAGTAAAGATCTTTCATATTATTATGATTTATGATAGGTACCCCATATGATACAATTAATTAACTTTGAAATTAGAGTCAGTTTATTTGCTTTAACATTGAGGCTCTCCTCGTAGTCATACTGGTATGACAAACTAGTATGACCACGAGGAAACACCCCTATTTTTTGTGATCAAATTTTTATGTACACTTGTACAGTTTTCAGATTTATTCTTATAACTGTTAGACAATGCTTCTTGTCAAATTTTATAGTTCTAGGTCAACGGGAAGTATCCTATACTAAAGGTTTTGATTCCCTTGAGAGTGTCGAAATATGCGCTTTTTACAACATTAACTAATCTCACCTTTTTCTACGATAACTGAGAAATATGATTTTTTGTGGATTTTTTCACAACTGCAAGAAGTCGTAGATATTCGTCACATCTATTCGAAAAGGACTACTTGGTTCGCCTTTAAGTGCGCCCAAAGGTGGTGTTCTCTATAAGGAACTTTATAAGTGCGCCGGAATTATCTTTGCCGCGCACTTTTTGAATTTGGAACAAATAAGTGCGACGGAATGATCTATGCCGCGTACTTTTTTAATTTGGAAGTATTTGTAATATTCGTGTTCAGCGCCAAAAAAATTAATGAAAAGAATGTAATTATACGTTTTCATTTGTTTTATAGTTAGATACCATTTAATTTCAATTTAGTTGTTTTAATTTTAATTTAATATAACGTAGAGTACGTTATATTAAATAATAATATTACAATAAAATATGAGGCGCCTCTTATTTTTTCATAGAGGTCATGAAAAGCAGCGTGTACCACTCGGGCGCAAAATATATTTTTGGCTCGGGCGACGTACTTTGAATCCCTCGCTACGTTCAGGATTCTACTAAAGAACTTCTACTCTAGAATCCCTCACTTCGCTCTAAAAAAGCGCCCTCGTTGTTAAAATATTATTTTGCTCCCATATGCTACAATCTACTATTACACAACATGTTTGAAGATTAATAAATGTACACGGTTGATCCGGTTTACACGGTCGACTGAATCCGGTGTTGTCGAACGACTGTGTAGGGATGAATGATACAAATCGTATATAGATATTGAAACTATATATCGGGTTCATATCGGAAATCCGATATTGACCCGCGATGAAACTATATATTTTTTTAAAACACGATATTGCTGATATCGCCGATTTGATTCGTAATGTTATTAGGTTATAATCGAATATCAAACGAGATATCGAAATATTGAATCGATTTATTATATCGGTGTGTTATGTTCAATATCGAGCCATACGATTTTCGCGCCATATCCTTCAAATAGAAGAGTAGTAAGCGGAAGCACTATTTTGAACCTTATGGAAATAGGAATAAATACAAGAATTGAATTTCTTTCTACTGATCTGGGTGCAGGCTGAATCAAACTTGATGGCGTTTGTGAACACGAAGCAAGTCGTTGCGCAGTATCAAATTTATACGTCAGCGACGATAAGGTGTGAGGATTTTCACAGCTTGTCGCTAACTTCACACATTGAATTATTATTCGCAATTTCGTTGTTGATTCAGCTTAACTTTTGATTCGTACCGCTAACTTTTAGTATTGTTTTGTTTTTTATCTGGTAAAATACGTTATTAAAAACGATCTTCACGAAGTTTTGAACTCTGAAAACGATTATTTTTTGAGGAATTAATCCGTGAAAATATACATTTTAGGTCATATCAGGATTAATTAAAAAAAAAACATTTCTCCGAAAAGGGGAGGTTCCGAACCTCCCCCTTTCCCAGGAGGGGAGGTGAACCCTCCTCCTTCTTCCTTCTTCTACCAACTCCACTTTTAGCGCCGGCACGAATCAAAAATAAATGCATAATACATTAAAATATGAATGCAGCCAGTCCTAAGCCTGGTTAAGTAAGAAGGGAAATTTATCACAATTATATTGTAAAATAAAATCTTTAACCTAAAATTAACCAGATATTAAACCTATATTGCGGTAGCCGATGCACGTTGTGTATCGAATGATTTTAAATCGATATCTGAATCCGTTTGACAAAATATATGGTTTCTAGCAATATATAGTTTCAAAATCCGATATCAAATATCGATATATAGTTTCGATACGATATCTTCGCAAAGGCGATATTACCCGTCACAGTCGACAAATGTATTGGACTTCCAAAACCGTGATGCTGGTTTTGGAAGTCGATCACGGAACGGACTGAAATTGATATTGCTGCTGAAAAACAATTTCAATAAAAACGAAAAGTTCGAACGCATTATATTATCCTAAAGAGTCTTGACAGATTTTGGTGGGCCGATCCCGGCGGCACTGCAATGCCGGGCCGACCCGTGACGGGAGTGGAGCGAGCCCCGAACATCCCGTCGAGTTAAAAAAATCAGTTTAATATACTGGTCCCTCAATGAGGGAACTTTCAGATATTAAGCTGAAAAGAACAGATACTACACTTTGATCTTAGCCAAAAGGCCGAGAAGCGATACCATAAGAACTTACTCTAAAAACCCTCACTGTTTCGCGGTAAATTTCGTTACCGCGATTCAGGATTGTCAAAGCGATGCGTATCGCCATCTAGTTTCATTTTGAGGAACGAAACGCGAGCAGATGACGTCAGAGAGTCGTGGTAAGCTGTCACAGAAGTAGTAATAGTTAGTACTACAGTTATATCAGCGGATGACGCCAGAGAGTCGTGGTATGTTGTCTCAGAAGTAATAATAGTCAGTACCACAGTTATAGTAGACATTGAATCCGGTGTTGTCGAATGACTGTGACTAATGTAATCACTAATCAGTATTTTAACCGACTTCCAAAAAAGAGGAGGTTCTATGTTCGTCTTTATATTTTTTTGTGTATGTTCATCTATATTATCGCCAATTGTGAACCGATTTAAACAAAAACCCTCTTTTAATTTAAAGGGGTATACTCCCAAGGTGGTCCGATTTAAATTTTATCGAAATAGTTTTAGAACAAGATTATTTTTTGCAAAACTTAGCATGACCCGTTACTACAAAATTCGCGAATTCTGTAGTAACGAATAGTAGTAGTTCGAATTTCGCACGGATCGATGTGGCATTTTTCACATTATTGTTGATTTATCAAAAATGGCTCAGCCGATTTCGATAAAATTTAAATGGGACCAATTTTGAAGTATACTCTTTCCAATAAAAAAAATATTATTGAAATCGGACCACTATGAAAAAAGTTATGCGTGGTTATACATAAAAAAAAAAAATAATATACTCATCGAATTGTATACCTCCTCCGGTGGTTCGTCGGTCAAAAATCAACAATAATTTAAAAAAATAAACAACGATTTGAGCGAACTAAGTATTCGAATTACGAGTATGTACACGATGGAAGTCGGTTTCTCCATTTTTAGCGAAAAATATCCTCCTTTAAAGTATCGTCTAAACTAATTTAAAAAAATGTTTGTCAAAAATGAACATAAAACTATGAATAAAACACAACCGCCTGAATACATTTGAGCAGTGCCCGACGGGGCCCACAATTGTACATATTTTAAGTTTTTTACTAGCATGTATTTGCAACGCCCGACAAGGGCTGCTAAGTTTTAAGCTCTTATCTTTAATTAAGATCTGTACAATGTTAACAATGTACACGTACACTTAGTGGCAAATAAATAAATTATGAAAAAAAAATTATGAAACAGAATTTGGTTTAGAGAAATGTGACTTCGAACAAAATAAAATAAATGTGCAAAATGAACAAAATAGAATGCAATAAACATAATGTAGAAGTATTTTGTAGACCACGTGTAGGATAGAGCTTCCCACATAGGTACTTCATATTGTTGTGCCATATTACAGGGTGTCAGAAGACGTATGATTTAAGAATTGTATCTGTATGAAAGACATAATTGCTCCACACATCTGTTATTGAAAAAAACTTAGAGGAACTTTTTACAGGTTTTTCTCTCTGCAAATCGTTTGGAAAAAAATAAACTAAGGATCTAAGGCAAAGGCAAGCAACTAAGGCCTCTTCTCTTTCTGGCCATTGTTTCCGGTCCTGTGTTAGCCTCATGTTTGCCTTCCGACAAGTTTGATGACGTCATCTTACCGGGCCATATATCCATCTAACTTATCGGGCTGGTGGTATGCCTCTATGCCGTCGTTCTTCTCTGGGGTACCGCTCGGTGACTGCCTTGGTCCACCTGTTGTCATCCCGTCTAGCCAAGTGTCCTGTCCTTCTCCACTTTACCTTGGCGATGCGTGTGCTTACTTCTTAGAGTATTAATAACTACTTTAGTTATTTATTCTCTAAAGCTTACGTCTTCGAATTTGGTACGACGTCGAATTTCCAAGTTTGGGACACGATCAACCAAGTATATACCCACCATAGCTCGTTCCATAGCTCTTTAAGCTACACGGATTTTGTAAATATGCTCTATAGTAAGGGGCCAGAAGCCGTGGCGGTCTAGAGGTAGTGATAATATTGGCGTTTGGCGTTATTAATAAATTTGATTATTATTATTTTAATAAAGATAATAATTAAGGTAAGATAATCCCCGGTCCCGTACCAATGATTTCTTTGGAACTTAGGTGCGGAATTTCACACCACTGGCTTTTCGGTGAACGGAAACATCGTGAGGCAACCTGCGTACGTCCGTAGAAGAAATTCGATGGCATATCCACCAACCCGCACTGGGCCAGCGTGGTGGATATGTCCCAATCACCCTTCGTGGGTAGGCCTACGTCCTGCAGTGGACTATTAAAAGGCTGGTACAGTAGTGCAGTACAAGGGGCCATGTTTCAGCGCTGTAAGTAAGCAAGGGCAACACACATTGGTTATACAGGGTTATTTCTAATCAATCAGCATCCTTTTAGGGGCTTAATCTGTGCATCAAAATTAACAACTTTTGTTCTACGACTTTTATCAAAACTCAAAAAAAAATTTTGTTGTTCCATAGAAAAATATAGTTCACCCGCGACAAAATGAATGGAACAGCTGATTTTTTTTAGTTTTGACGAAAGTCGTAGAACAATAGTTGTTAGTTTTGATGTACAGAATAAGCCCATAGAAGGATGCTAATTGATTAGAAATAACTCTGTATAATATAAACCTTGGTATTCAGGCATTGTGGGATTTTAGATTTTTTTATCGGAAATTACTAACCACATACTTACTCCAGGGTCTGTGCCCTTTGTTAACTAAAATTTACAATTATTTGATTTTACTGTATAAAGAGAGTATAATAGTGATAAGTAGGTTAGTTTAAATCTTAGTCTAAGTTAGTAGTTTCTGTGCATTGCGTGAATGCCACGAGCAAACCGGCGACCCGCAAGCGGCACCCGATCGCGATCACGAGTGTGACGCGTGTGCCAGCCATCGTTCCCCTCGACCATATTTGAGGGAAGAGAACGACCCGACACGACGCCGCCGCAAGAAGGAGCCATCGATGGCGAGAATGAATACTCAGGACATGCACGCAATGCTAGTTTCTAGTTGTAACATACTTATGACTTTAGATTTTGGGATTTCAGATTTAAAGGTGTTACCAAGTTTTCCAAAGGCAGCCCACCCTAGCTGTACACGCCTCGCGATCTCTTTTAGATTCTCATCCAAAAGTGTGTTGAGTGTGGATTGGGCCTGTGAATATACCTACACTGCTCCTGTGCATCCACTCGTCTCGCGTTCACAGACGTCAAGAAAGATTCGATTAACACATCCCGACTTTTTAGATATTTTGAAGACACGCCTTTCTTATTTGTAAGTAGGTTAATTGGCAAGCCAATCAATTAAAGTGATTAATTCAATTATTCCAATTTGTTTTCTAGGGTTCCGTACCTCAAACGGAAAAAACGGAACCCTTATTCGATAACTTTGTTGTCCGTCTGTCCGTCTGTGTGTATGTCAAGCTGAAGACTCTTTATCTCGAGAACGCGTAAAGATATAGAGTTGAAATTTAAACTGTATACGTATATCTATGGTGTCTTGCAGTTGTGTAAAAGAAAAACTTCTCAGTTATCGTTTTACCGCATATTTCGACACTCACAAAATGTCTATGGTACACTCTTTTTTGTCAATGGTAGTATAGTACCTATAGAGATTTTAATAACGTACTTCCTAATTTTGTGAATTTTTCTGGATTTATACGGAACCCTCGATGTGAGACTCGCACTTGTCTGGTTTTTTTTTTACTTTGCGTACCTACACACAGGTGAAAATGTAATACTTCGTACGTATGTACATAAAACGTGTCGTAGGTACCTAGGTATATTGTATCTACCATTTCAGAAATCAGAAATCGTTTATTGCAACACTATGTACAAAGATGTTATAATAAATATTAGTTCCAATAGTGGACCCATTACGGGCGTGCAATATTACATTACATTACACAAGCTTACCTACGTGAAATGTATTAACTTAGAGAATAATCAAAATAACTAACTATACCATAGGCGAATTAGGTATTCAGTACCTAATCATTGAGTACCTATTTAATCTATGACTATACCGAACACTTAAGTGTTATATCTATAATACATTATATTTAGGTACTTTAATATGACCTAATTGAACTTATAGGTATTAGCAAATTATAATTATGTACATAGTGAGAGGGCTCACAAGACGAATACTAATAAACCATTATTTACAATGTTATAAAGTAATAAAAATATTATTAAATAAGTCTTTGAGCTAAGTTAATAATACACTAAATATTCATCTTTACTATCGTTGAAATATTCTTTCAAATTTTAGAAAGCTTTAGAGAGCAACCATATCTTGAGGTTTTTGTTATAAAGAGGACCTAACTGAATAAAATTGAATAGGTATCTAAATTTTAGCTAAATCAATTCGTCCGTGACCATAAGCTAATCTAATTTTGTACAAAAATCATTTTTATCGCCATCTGTTGCAGACAGCAGAAAGGTATTAGTTTTTAGTTCCTCCATCTCAGAAGTAAAGTATCCCTAGTACGACTTTTTCAAGTATGCGAGTTGACGTAAGCATCAATTTTCTACGAAAAAGAAAATTCACCAACTCAACGTCAACAGATGGTGCTGTACAAATCCCATTAAAAGAAAAGGAGTTGGTAAACTTTTTATATGGGAGGCGGTCCTGAAAACCGGCAGCGATGCGAGCTATATTAATGTTTAGTGCCATATTTAAGAATATTATTTCACGCAAAAACATATTTTTGTGTATCGCCGTTTTATTATAATATCTCTTTTTTATTTCACTAAGTAGAAAATATTTAGACTGAACTGGTAATACTAAGAGGAGGTCTACGTAGTCTACGTATCAGACAGGAATCTTCAAACAACCAATAGCGGGCTGGTATTTTAGAGTTTGACATTTATTTATTTTTTAAAACATGGCGACCAGCCCTCTATTGGTTGTTCAATATTGACAATGTCATTTCCTTTTGCTGTTTCTTAATGTCACTGTCAGGTTTTTTTTTTCAATTTAGGCTTAATGCAGTTATTTGGTGGAGCACATAGTTCATTTTTCTAATGTTTTTAGAACCCATTTGAAAATTAAATGGCGATGAAAAAAATTCTAAAAAATATGTGTTTGAAAAGATAATTATGTAAGCTTTCTATTGGTATAACTTTTGTTTCTGCAAGATTTCAAAACCCGCATGTTTTCCATATCCTTTGTTGCAATTCCACTCAGCATACATACAAACACAAACTTGTAGTGCGAGCTGGATAATACAATACAACAAAACTTTATTGATAGGTACCACAAAAAGGAACAAAAGAAATACGAAATAAAAACCCACATATTGAACGATATGACACTTCTATGTAAATAACTAAGTCTAACTGCTCACATTTTGAACTGTGGCGCATTCACGCACACAGCAGAGCTAGTTCTTTTGTTTGACTGCAACCGGTATTGATACACGATAACAACTCGTAGGACAGCGCAATATTGTAAATAAACATTCGTTTTGATTTAGGGTAGATAATTAGATTAAGAAAAGACGTGTGGAATTGTATAGTTATTACATATACATTATTATTATATAATTTACACTAAACTACATCATGCTTTATTTTTTGGTGTTGATTTATTTTGTCTAAATAGCGGGTATGTTACTTATATTTGTGAAAATTTTATTTAAAAAATGTTGTTACTTTCATTTACGTACTAAAAATGTTTTGATAAATAATTTATATTTACTATGTTTAAGACTGCTGAAGCATTGTATTTACAATAATAATTAAGTTCTCACATAAGTGAAATTGTTAATTTCTTGTTGAGAAATAAATTCTTTAACCAGATACAGAAAAGGTAGATGTAATACGGAATAGCATACCTAAAAGGATCCTGCAGTATATAGCATGACAAACACTTTAAACGTGTAATATTTAGATTATTTAGTCAGAAGTGGCAAATGGTAGTGGGCTTGAGCATTTGGATTATCTTTAGACCTTCAAGGGTCTGTGGATGATTCAATTGCTTTTTATGTAGTAGTAGTGTATGTAGTTTTAGCTTGTAAAGTAGGTATCTAGTATTGTATTTTGTTGCGTTAGAAATAGTTCAAGTAATTTGTCGTGATCCTTCTAGTCTCTCGAGAAAAGCGACTGAAACTGTTGAACTGAATTGCTAGAAGCGCAGTTCAGCCAATAAAAAAACCGGACAAGTGCGAGTTAGGCTCGCACACCGAGGGTTCGCACTCGCACTTGCCCGGTTTTGACAAAAGTCGCAGAACAAAAGTTGTTAGTTTTGATGTACAGAATAAGCCCCAGAAAGGATGCTAATTGATTAGAAATAACCTTGTATTATCAATATGTATGATTTAATAAATCAATATCATTATACGATATACTTTATGATGCTTCGGCTACATTAGCAGGCGAAGATTCGTATCGTGTTGGCGAGAAAAAACATCGTGTTCGGGTATAAGCGATGTTCTTGGGTGCTAGCCAACCGGACTTTCGATTTAAGCGTTTCGAATGGAATCGCTTAGGCGATGCGATAACAAACGTCAAACTGACACGTAGAGTAAGCGAGACGAACGCATATGTCAGCGCCCACACAAAAAAGAGATAGATAAACTTTCCATTCCCTCCGATGGAATCGCCGTCGAATATTCGCTAAACCGTAGCCAAGTTGCAATTTTGACAGTTGTTTTCGACAGTTTTCGTTCGCTAATTTATTCGTTTGAACGAAAATCTAGCGAAGACAAAAATGCTATAGAAAGCTGAGCAAGGCTTAAAAATGTCGTAATAATTAGAGTATTTCTTGAGTATGGATGTATATAAATATGTGTAAAGTGTAAAAATTGACGGCGAGAGCACTTTATAACTAAATAGTAAACATTTTACAACAAAATAAGCATTCACCAATTTATTTATCATCCGATTAACTTCGATTTTAAAGTGGTAAGTGGTAACACTAAAATTCACGATTTTGAAAACTTTAAGAGCATTGTTTGTTTGGATTTGTTAATTTAAAATTGAGGAGTTCCTGTAAATAGTGTTATATAATATAAACCGTAAAGTGTTATTACTTAAAACATGAAATTCATGGTGCGTTTTGCACATAGACATCTCATTTATTTTAAAATGTCTGCTTTAAAAATGGATTCGAGAGCATGAGCCAGTGCGGAACAGCTATAGACCCTGTGGAGACTTAGGAAAGATAGAAAATATGCATCATGCGGAACAGCTATCGACCCTGTGGAGACTTAAGGAAAGATAGAAAATATGCATCAGTCTTTCTGACAGAATTAGTGTATCTATCACAGAAATCTAACTAGATGTTACAATATTTTGGGTGACTTTTGACATACTGTGTTATGAGTTGAAATTAAGTCAGTAAACAATAAAGTGATGTTCAAAAAGATATCCTAAAAAGCCCTTTGTATTTCAGCCACGGAGACATTTCCGACTGCTAAATTTCAGTCTGGTATTCTGGGGATGCATAAAGGTTAATCGCTTGTAAACTCAATTGGTGTTGGAGAAGGTATTTAGCTATACAATCTCTCTTTTTCACAAATGAATATAAGATAATGATATTAAACATTTTCCTGCTCTGCTTCACTTATTAGGGATATTTATACTCTTGATAAATGGTTAATTGTTGTTGATTGTTTAGCTGTACTCTGTAGTTTCAGCCCATACCCAACTTTTTAATAGTCCACTGCTAAACACAGACCTAAACTTGAAGGACGATAGGGTAAAATCCTCCACACTGGTCCACTGTGGGTTGGTGGATTTACCTAAAATAGTTTTTACTGGCATTGAATTGTTTTTACCGTATGCGGGTTGATTCATAATGTTTTCCTGCACATCGAGAAATGCCCAATTCTCATAGTGCTTGAGTAGTCCAGGAATGCCCAATTCTGACTAAATCTAGGAATGCCTATTTCTAAAAATAACAAAATAAATTAAGAATTTTAATTAAAAAACTTTACTAAACTTTCTATACATAGGCTGACTGGTAGCTAACGGTAACAACCTTTAATACATTTAGAAGAATGACTTTTACTATGGGACCAACCGAAACCAAATTTGCGATTATCAACTAAATGTATGGGACAGCATTTTTTTTCTGTTCTGGGTTATTGGAATCTGGGTTAGTTGGCCCTATAGTAAAAGTAGATGGACCTTGTGTATAAAATGTATAATTTTTTTATAATATTCTCAATTTAAGTTAATTTGCCAATTTGAAAATTGGCCATTCTTAGAATTAACCATTGTTAGAAGATTTGAGTTGGGGCGTTCCTCGCCTAGATCATAATTTTTAATAATTGCTACATATTTTTATGTTTTTCCTAGGCTCAACAGCTTGGGCAGAGGTTTCTTCAAGAAGAAAGCAACAAAACTAGCTTTTTGTAGTGAAAAAAATCTTAAAAGTAATGTCAGAATCATCACATTTGTTTAAAAAAAAAATTATTACTATTACTTATCAGTAAGTCATTTACTCTATGATACCATTTAGCAGTAAATAAATCCTACAGTATTTTTGTCATGGTTTGTATTTAATTCCCTTAGGTATACTCCGTGGTATCTTGTTACTAGTGATATTCAATACAACACAATTTTCAGTTGCTAGCCCACAAATATGTATTCCTATTGTATAATTTTTAAAATTATACAATAGGAATATGTATGTATATTTTTTTTATTTACATTCCTTTACCTGTCACACTAACAGCCACGCCAAGGCGTGTGACGATTCAACAATATAAACGGAGTACAATAAGTCCAAAATAATGCTTTCGAATCCTAATTACATATTAAATTTACAAAAATTGTATTCTATCTTGCCTTGGTGGCCCAGTGGTTAGTGACCCTGACTCGATCAAACTGGTGTGGATTGTGACTGTCCATTCACAAAGATACACCCAGTTTGCAGAATTCATACTTTTACTAAGAATTCCTAAGTTTTCTTTTATTTAACTTAATAATTAACATAAAAAACATTCTAGTTCTTTAGTAAATATATGTACAATTTAAGTTTTTGGGCAACAGTTTTGCAAGTTTTGCTTAGTTTGGGGTTAGAGACTGTGTGTATGATATCTCCTAATATTTATTTATCTTGTTTCCATCTCTTAAGCTAACCCAAAACCAACTAGCCCTAAACTGAACTACAAATATTTTGGCTCTACTTGGTATTGTGTAAAAAGTGTTCCTTGTTGTTTTTATTCATAACTTTTATTAACTTATCCATGAAATTATACGGCATAAAAACAAATAAGACCAGAAAGAAATTGAAAGATGAATATATAATTTTTTTCCATTAAAGTGCGCTGCTCCCTCACATGATACATTGCCTCTCGATAAGTATTTGGTTGTCAACTCCTGTAACCGTTGCCTCCACACACCAATGTACATTCAACGGGGTTGCAGGTCATTATGAGAGCAAATTATAGAACTTTTCTTGTAATATTTGATTTAACATAAGCTGAGGTTCAAAATCAAATCGGTTTGTAATCTTCTTGTAAATACTTGTTGAAGTTTCTCTTAAACGATTCTGTGCATGTGGTGCCATAGATATCTTAATCAACATTCTTTAATCCTGATGGAGTACCCATTTGAACCTGAAACATGAATTGAGTGTTCTTTATAACATGATAACATATCTATGTTTACTACTTTCCAGTTGTTTTTGATGTGATAGCACCTATGAACATCAGTTGCACATATGAAAAAGTGTTATGTTCCACCTGAGTGTTTCAAGTAATAGTGTGGAACAAGCTATAGTGTAATGATAGTCTGTAACAAACATTTTTTACTGCATTAATTCTTGTTTGAATAGTTCATTTTAACTTTACAGAGACTCAATGAATGTTTTTAAAATAGGATAGTTACAATCCACTAAATTGTTGGTGATATCACTAAATCACTGTTTATTATTTTGTTTTTAGGTATCTATTTACTATAGATAACTAGGTACTTTGCTTTATGATCTCAGATAACATATCTTGTAAATAGAGATACCTAAATGATATTTTTTTTGAGTAAGTAGGTAAAAAGTTCTTTACTTCAATTTGCTTGATTTATGAAGCCAAAAGATGCATTAGGGCACTTAGGATAGACAATACACAAAAGTAAGTTTAGCTCAGCCAAACTAGCAGTTATATGATATAGAAATATCATACCTGCATAATTATATTATGAATCCAATGATATCTTACTTGTAATGTGATAGTTGCGACTCTTTTCTATTGTAAGTGCATATCATGCTATAAATTTCATTTGAATAAAAGCATAATTATAATAAAGGTTCCCTCGTTTTTTCTAGCTAGATGAATCTTTTCCTTTTCACTGTCAAATGGCTTGTCCTATTTCACAACTTTGCTATGTCTTGATTTAGTCGTGAATGTGATTTACAAACTAACAAAATACCTTTAAATAAATAAATCAAACAACATTCAACATTTTATCAAAACGACAGCGAAAGATTTCGAAGTTTTTTTTTTTTTTTTTTTTTTTAATTTATTCATGACCATGGATACAGAGTCCTTCAGTCGAAGTCTTAAATAATAAACAATTTACAAACATATTTTATCAAAATAGTCACAGTCGTAGTCCAATAAAGTCGTTTTCAAATCCAATCATAGTCCAATTCATACCTCAGTAATGCAGTGGAGACTTTACTAGAGGCGTCTATGGAGTTTTGGTAACAACACGGAACAACATGATACGTCACATTATAAAACTTGCCTACACTCATGCACGTAAATCAGCTCATAATCAACGAAATACTGCCATTTTTCACTAATTATCACTGATAAAAACACAAGTTTAACAAAATAATACAATGAGGCGACATGATTTTTCCGCGTTCCCGCCAAAACTCTTTCGAAGTTTTTACAAATTCAGTGTTACCACCTTAGTTTTAGTAATTGGAGCTGTTGAAGAAAGTAAAAAGGGCTAGATGGAGCAAAAATTATCACCAAAAGACTTGTTGTAAGAAAAGAAAAAAACACTTTTTTAATGTCATTGTATACCCTCATCACGTTAATTTCAATTATGTATTTTTTTTTATTTGAATTAAGTACATTAACATTTTTCAAAATTTAACTGAATTGTAAATGACAATCGGCACATCAACTAATGAATTAATAGTGTTTTGATACACATATTAATTAGTCGGTTCATAAGAAGAACATAATCATAAATAAATCAATACTCAATGACACAAATCGCTTATACTCGTATTACAGTTATCGCACTGTAAGCATTGCTCATATTTCAGTTTCTGGTGCAATATTTCTAAGAAAATAAATAGGGCAAATGAGGCCTAGATTGCCCTTTCCGGACTAAATCATTACATAACAAGGTCACATACAGTAAATAGTGCTAGATTTAGCCTCAAAAGAGCTAAGATGGCAACACTGTAGTTTTATTTAATCACAGAATTTTATAATACTAAGTATGTCACTGTCAATCATCCTTCAATAAAAAACGTCAAACTTTTTTTTTATTTTCAGGGGTGCGTTTACGCACTCCAGACTAAGATAAAAATTAACCTGGCTAAGTCTAAACCCGTTTAGGGCATCGGTCAGAAGAATAAAAAACTGGACAAGTGCGAGTCAGGCTCGCTCATCGCGGGTTCCGTACAAATCCAGAAAGGTGACGTCCACAAGTGGTATATTATTCAGAGAAAAACCGAACCAAGATGATATATACATTATTTGAAAGCTTGTTATAATATGGGCTTCCCAAAAATATTTAATTTAGATTTTTTCACACCTCTAATTTTTTTTAACGCGAAAAATAAATTGTATGAAAAATCACAACAGCTTATTGTTCCCTAGTTTAGCAGTAATAAAGTACTTCTATCGTAATTTTACTTACATTCGTAGCTGATTCTTCCACACTCATATCTTAATTTGCTAAAATTAAAAATTATAACCTACCAGTGTGACCAGTTAGTACGTACAATGTGACAAAAATCACTTAAAATGAATGTCTAATTAGTAAACATTTGGAGGTTACTTAATCAGAGCTGCTAGAGATAAACTACCTATTGAGCGAAATATATTTATTTTTTCGAAAAAATTCAAAATTAATTTTTAAAAAATCGGAGGGCTCTTTTTTGTTTTTAACTGTTGTAACAGACTTTAAAAAATATGAACTTTCTCGAAATGTAACGAGTGTTGTGGTTCGAATTTTTGATTATTATTATACCAGCCTTCATACATTTTGTGGACATGTCCTTTCACAAAATTGGGAAGTAAGTTGTTAAAATCTCTATACTATATACCATAGACAATAAAAAACTTTTCTCCTCATACATCGAAAATTACACATTGTTAAAATAATCAAAAACTATTTTTAGTATGTGCTAATGAAGTTCTTTCTCGTACCTTACATGATACGATTTAAGGCTCCATTACACACAGGCGGTACGAGCGGTATAGCAGACGGGCGGGCATCTGTATTGTACTGGTAATATAAGAAGGGCTCACACAGGTCCGGTCGCGGTACTGCCGTACCGCCGTACCGCCCTTTACCGCTCTACCGCTCGTACCGCCTGTGTGTGATGGAGCCTTTACTCACCTTGAATTTTGAACCCATATTTTGTGAATTTTGAGGGTCTATATTTTTGAGATTTAAATGAAAATGTACAGTTTTCAGATTTATTTCTATATGCGTACTCTGAGACAATGCTTTCCGCTTAATTTCATAGTTCTATATTAACGGAAAGTACCCTGTAAGTTTTGATTTTTGTGAGTGTCGAAATATGCGTTTTTTTACGACATAAACGGCTCTAACTTTTTTAAACGATAACTGTAAAGTTTTTTTTTACGCAACTGCAAGAGACCATATATATACGCATTCAGTTTAAATTTCAACTCGATATCTTTACGTGTTCCCGAGATAAAAAGTCTTGACATAGACACAGACGGACAGACGGATAACAAAGTGATCTTATAAGGGTTCCGTTTTTTTTCGTTTGAGGTAAGGAACCCTAAAAAACCTCCTGGCTAAAATTTAATCTGCCCTGTTCAAGCACTCCCACTGGTATAATTTTTCTTCTAGAGTCTGGCTAACGAAAGTTGATACTGACAAAGCGCGGCAAATTTAAAAAATATCAGTATGGCAGCCCTAAACTGCGAGGGAAACACTTTCTCTCGCTCACACGATGTAGCATTGTTACCATACTGCGATTTTGGTTCTTCCGAATCTTTGGGGGAATCGCAAAAAAATCTTTTTTCAAGTCTTGTCGTGTAGGAGTTTTATATTCAATACGTTAATTATTTTTTGCTTTTTTGACGTTATTATTATGCCAAATTGAGGCTTCGCATTGCTCTCCAAATGATTTCAACGCGTACCTATCTACTTCATTACGATGAAGATTATAATAATATAATTAATAATTTTGTTCAGTTTAGTACATGAAGTTTGAAAAAGTTTTTAATACAAGGTAAAATACCCCGATTTAAAGGTAAATCCACGATGGTAGTAGCACCGTGTGTTGTCATTTAAAAAGTTTGCGAAAAATTCCAGTGTCAACTTTCGTTAGCCAGACTTCTATCTACTATTCTACTAGGCTAAGTTTTGTCGAGGTTTTTAGGTAGATACATTTTTTCTTGTCTCTGATTGGTCAGCTAGTTGTTATCGAAAAGAATTTTACAGTTGGTTCCAGATATTGACATATGTGATTGGTTTGAATTAGATTTAAGTGCTATGATTGGTCTAGAGCTATGACGCGTTTACGGACGTACGTCAGAATAATTTTTATCCAGCATAACAATTATCTGGAGTGCGTAAACGCACCCCAGAATCTTAACTACCTTTAGTCGGAGTCATGCAAAGATTTATACTTACTAACTTGACTACTCAGACAGTACACATCCCTACTCCCCGCGCAACTAACAGTGAATTCGCAACAGCGCAATGACTGGCTTCGTGTTCGCAGACACCAAAAATTTTGATTCGGCCTATAAACAGATAATGTATATTAGGATATAATGGAGATTCTGACTAAAAGACATAGTTTCCATGATCATTCAAAAAATAAAATCGGTTTGACACATAATTTGACACGAACACGAAGATCCCAGAGGGATATTTTATTTTATTCGTTTGAGATTTTCCGAAAGAGATGCATTGATATAATAAGGCACGAGTTAGAAAGAGATATTAAAAAGATCTCGATTCGGTGAGCATTGCCCACTGAATTCGTCACATGGATTTATCATATAAACAGGATTGAGTACTGGCAAAGAAAAGCGTGCCGACAAGGATACCACATCAGATGATTGTGTCTCTTTTCCAAGTAGGATGACCAAAACAACTCGATCATCTTGGGATATAATTTTTCTTTGGAATGTTACTGCACGCAGGAATCGCAGTTATCTTACCCCTAACTCGTCGTCCTTCGTCATCGTCGTCGCTTTAGCAATAAGACGCCTACTGCTGGGCATAGGCCTTCCTTGAAGATCTCTATAAAACCAATTCCCATAAAAACAATGGTCTAGAATTAATATACACGGAGATAATTCAGTTTCAAGTTTGACAGCTGTTATCGGAAATGTAGATCTTGAAGAGTTCTTTCACCTTTGTTAAGACAGCAATGGTCTAGAATTGATAATGACGGAGATAAACCACTTTTAAGTTTGACAGCTGTCTTCGGAAATGTAGATCTCGATGAGTTCCTTCACTTTTGTGACGACAGTATTGGTCTGGAATCCATATTTACGGTGTTGTTGTTGTATTAAAAATGTTTTCACAAAAACTTTTTCACGGAAAACTTTGTCACAAATAGACCTTATCACGAAAAATCTTAATCACGAAAACTTGTCCACGAATAGACTTCCGAAGTTAACAGAATTTTAAGGCTTCCGTAGTAAACAAAGCATCCATTTTGAAATAAAAAAATAGCGGACTCACATTTTTGAAAAAATCGTCATGGGTGTAGTTTTCGAGGTTTTTGGGGGTGTATATTTCAAAATTGGCATCCATTTTGAAGTAATGTTCGCCATCTTCAATTCCAAAATGAATGCCAATTTTGAAATATAAACCCCCGAATTCTCAAAAAATAACACTTATGACGACTTTTTCAAAAAAGCAACATCTGCTATCTCTAATTCCAAAATAGATGTCATTTTTGAAATCTACACCCCCAAAAACCTCGAAAACTACACCCATGACGATTTTTTCAAAAAAGTGACGTCCACCATCTTTAATTCCAAAATGGACGCTAGTTTTGAAATCTACACCCCCAAAAACCTATTAAACGACACCCATGACGATTTTTCAAAATAGTGACGTCCGCCATCTTTAATTTCAAAATGGATGCCATTTTTGAAATCTACACCCCCAAAAACCTATTAAACGACACTCATGACGATTTTTCAAAATAGTGACGTCCGCCATCTTTAATTTCAAAATGGATGCCATTTTTGAAATCTACACCCCCAAAAACCTATTAAACGACACCCATGACGACTTTTTCAAAATAGTGACGTCCGCCATCTTTAATTTCAAAATGGATGCCATTTTTGAAATCTACACCCCCAAAAACCTATTTAACGACACCCATGACGATTTTTCAAAATAGTGACGTCCGCCATCTTTAATTTCAAAATGGATGCCATTTTTGAAATCTACACCCCCAAAAACCTATTAAACGACACCCATGACGACTTTTTCAAAATAGTGACGTCCGCCATCTTTAATTTCAAAATGGATGCCATTTTTGAAATCTACACCCCCAAAAACCTCAAAAGCGACACCCATCGCGACTTTTAGCAAAAAGTGACGTCTGTCGTTTTTAATTCCAAAATGGATGCCAATTTGGAAATCTACACCCCAAAAAACCTCGAAAACTACACCCATGATTTTTTCAAAAAAGTGACGTCTACCGTTTTTAATTCCAATATGGATGCCAATTTTGAAATCTACAACCTAAAAAAATTAAAAATGACAACCACGACTATACACCAATTGTACACCCAGCATGTTTAAGAAATATGTCCAGCATAGTCACCCTACTACACTTCTTTGTATACACCATAGTACGCCATTTGCAATCGACGGTGATACTCTAGTCAAAAATAAAAAATAACCGTTAATCATAAAGACGTAGGTATTTTCATACAAAATAAATATCAAACTCTGTTTTATTGGAATCTATTCGCAATTTTAACTAAAATCTTATCAAACTACATTGTTAAAAAAACTAAGAAATGGTTAAGACAGTCGCGGCTTTACAAGTAATAATTCTACCATTTATAAGTGTCGTTTCGAAATGGCAATAGTGCAAGCGGGACAACTTCATCACTTTGGGAAGTCTCACTCGGCACAGCGTCTCTCTTATACCATTTCAAAGGAATATATGTTTTGTTACAACGCATTAAGGTTGAATTTTCCTAAACTAACTTTGAGCCAAATTTCGTCTGTGCGCAGTCCAGATAGTATGCAAAGTCCTTGATTCGTCACGACTGTCGATATGTTTTGATGGAATCGACTAGGCGAATGTTACATTGGCTAGCTTTTGTGATGGAATCGCTTTGGTCACGTGACTTATGTCAATCCCATACATTTTAAGCGAAGCGAATGTTCGAATCGCTAATGCTAGCGATTCGATTTGTACTTTGTCTAGCCCTACTTGTCTACATTAAGGCAGGCGAAGATTCGTGTCGAGTTGACGCGATGCATCCAAGAGAATGTAATAGTACACGACACTGAAATGACGTAGATGTAGCCACCAAGGACTTTGTATACTATCTGGACTGCGCACAGACGAAATTTGGCTCAAAGTTAGTTTAGGAAAATTCAACCTTAATGCGTTGTAGCAAAACATATATTCCTTTGAAATGGCATAAGAGAGACGCTGTGCCGAGTGAGACTTCCCAAAGTGATGAAGTTGTCCCGCTCGCACTATTGCCATTTCGAAACGACACTTATGTATGGTAGAATTATTATCTGTAAAGCCGCGACTGTCTTAACCAATTCTTAGTTTTTATAACAATGTATTTTGATAAGATTTTAGTTAAAATTGCAAATAGATGCTAATAAAACAGAGTTTTTATTTATTTGGATGAATATACTTACGTCTTTATGATTAATGGTTATTTTTTATTTTTGCTTAGAGTATCACCGTCGATTGCAAATGGCGTACTATGGTGTTATACAAAGAATCAAAGTCTAGTGGTAGGGTGACTATGCTGGACATATTTCTTAGACATGCTGGGCTGGGTGTACAATTAGGTGTATAGTCGTGGGTGTCGTTTTTAATTTTTTTGGGTTGTAGATTTCAAAAATGGCATCCAATTTTAAATTAAAAATGGCGGACGTCACTTTTTAGAATAAGTCGTCATGGGTGTAATTATCGGGGTTTTGGGGGGTGTAGATTTCAAAAATGGCATCCATTTTGAACTTAAAGATGGCGGATGTCACTTTTTGCAAAAAGTCGTCATGGGTGTCGTTTAATAGCTTTTTGGGGGTGTAGATTTCAAAAATGGCATCCATTTTGAACTTTAAGATGGCGGATGTCACTTTTTGCAAAAAGTCGTCATGGGTGTCGTTTAATAGGTTTTTGGGGGTGTAGATTTCAAAAATGGCATCCATTTTGAAATCAAAGATGGCGGATGTCACTGTTTGCAAAAGTCGTCATGGGTGTCGTTTAATAGGTTTTTAGGGGCGCAGATTTCAAAAATGGCATCCATTTTGAACTTAAAGATGGCGGATGTCACTTTTTGCAAAAAGTCGTCATGGGTGTTGTTTAATAGGTTTTTGGGGGTGTAGATTTCAAAAATGGCATCCATTTTGAACTTAAAGATGGTGGATGTCACTTTTTGCAAAAAGTCGTCATGGGTGTCGTTTAATAGGGTTTTGGGGGTGTAGATTTCAAAAATGGCATCTATTTTGGAATAAGATATGGCGGGTGTTGCTTTTTTGAAAAAGTCGTCAATTGGGAAATTTGGGGGTGTATATTTCAAAATTGGAATTCATTTTGGAATTGAAGATGGCACCCGCAGGTAAAAACCTCGAAAACTACAACCGTGACGACTTTTTCAAAAAAGTGAGTCCGCCATTTTTCATTTCAAAATGGATGCCTTGTTTACTACGGAAGCCTAAAAATGATTGTGACTTTTCGTAATAAAGTCTATTAAGATTTTTCGTGACAAAGTCTATTCGTGGAAAAGTTTTCGTGATTAAGATTTTAAGTGATAAGATCTTTTCGTGATAAAGTCTATTTGTGACAAAGTTTTTCGTGAAAAAGTGTTTCGTGGTTAAGTACTGACACGGATTGCGTGATATGTGTTAAGATTACATCTATAAAAGTTAAACGTTGTTTAACACCGTAAATATGGATTCCAGACCATTACTGTCATCACAAAAGTGAAAGTATTCATCGAGACTTACATTTCCGATGACAGTTGTCAAACTTAAAAGTGGTTTATCTCCATCATTATCAATTGTAGACTATAATTGCTTTCTTGACAAAGGTGTAATAACTCTTCGAGATCTACATTTCCGATAACAGCTGTCAAACTTGAAACTGAATTATCTCCGTATATATTATTTCTAGACCATTGCTTTTATGGGGATTGGTTTTATAGAGATCTTTAGAAAAGGCCTATGCCCAGCAGTAGCGTCCTATTGCTAAAACGACGACGATGACGAAATACGACGATTTAGGGGTAAGATAACTGCGATTCCTGCGTGCAGTAACATTCCAAAGAAATATTATATCCCGAGATGATCGAGATGTTTTGGTCATCCTACTTGGAAAAGAGACACAATCATCTGATGTGGTATCCTTGTCGGCACGTTTTTCTTTGCCAGTACTCAATCCTGTTTATATGATAAATCCATGGTAGCCACCTAAGCGAATATTGGCACGACAAATCCCTTTGATTCGCGCCAGTTTACCGACAGCTCCCCGATACTACATCGTCTTCGCCCGAATACTACGCGATGACACGATGAACCCGGCCACATTTATCGCGTTAACACGAATATTCGCCATAGCCCGCTAATGTAGCCAAAGCATGATAGAAGCTATTATGGGCATCAAAATGACGCACAATACAAAATATCTATCTATATTAATAATTTCGTCAAGGGGTACGGTAGACTCGATTGAAACTTTATTTAAATGATAAAACATAAAAAAATAATGATTTCGAGTCGACAACATATATCCGGAAAATTCGGATTATCGAGTATTTTAATAAATTATAACGGTGCTGACAAACAAAAACACGGTGTCCATATTGACACCGGATGACGGATGACATAACTTGAGAAGTGTTGCCAACACCACAAATAAAGAATCTGCTAAAATTGTTTTAAAATTGTGACAAAATAATGCTATATAAACATGCTAAAAATTGTGATAACATTTTTCAATATGAAATGAAACGTAACATAATTATAAAATTATTATTAATTAACAAAATATGTGTATTAATCGACTATGACCTATTATTATGTTATCAAATAAAATGTAAGTATTTTGGTCTTCATCGACCACTAATGAGCTTGAAGACGAGGTTGAGTCATTGCTCAGGCTGTATAACTCCCCTTGGTACCTACAGAGCGTAGTGCGTTCTCTGGAACTGCGTAAGACTAGCAGCATTTCCTTGCCCTTTTTAAGTCGAATCTCGAAATTAATTTGAATGGTAAAAAACTTATTGTACAATTATTTTACATGCTAAAAAATATGACGTATGCTATATTGCAAATAAATATGCTAAACAAGATGAAAATATGCTAAATTTAGCATAAAAATGCTAAATTGGCATCACTGATCTTGAGCAGTCAAGTTTTTTATGTTTTGGCGTCACATTGTGGTGCATTTGCCAGTGTCAAGTATTAAGTTTTAATAATTTTTGATAATATTGTATCAAAATAGTCACTATCGTAGTCACGTTAAGGTCCAACCTTTGGTTAGTACCACAGATATCTAATATACTAGGTTAGTACCTAACCGAAGGTTAGGTACCTACTTAATGTTTTCAATGATCCGAAACATAAAATAGGACAGGAGTGTAGGCTATTAATTTTGTGTATGTAGTAAACAGACTACACTGGAGAAGCAAAGGATAAAGGCTACATATAGTACATCATAATATATCACCAACCGGCCTTATAGGAAATCTATGAGCCTTATGTCCAGCTGTGGACGTCCTACGGCTGATAGATAGATAGATAACCTTAGAAAATATAATACTTGCCATACATAATCTTTAACCCTTTCCCTCCTTACGGTACTTAGAAGTACCACCACATTTTTCGTCTAATATCTTTAGTACGAAAACACTTTACGTGAACGGCAACTGACGATCCTTTAGAGTACCGTTTCCGTCAGCCAATCACAGCGCGTTAATTGAATTACCGCGCGACATTGGCGTAAAAATTGAAATTCTTGTCACAACTTGTCGAACGTTTTTTCATTTCGTTGTGCAGTGAAATAAAAAAAGTTTTATAAGTAGAATATCACAGGTAAGTGCTATTTTTTTTACTATTTACGTTGTTTATATCATTGGCTATATTTCTAAAAGCTGTTATAATGTATTATCACGATATTTCATACGAATATTTGATAAAAACTACTGCGGACTTAAAAGTACCGTCAGGTGATTCTAGAAATATTATGATTTTTTATAATACATGTATACGATGAAGTGGTTATTTTATTTTATTATTATTTTTATAAACCCATGTTATTTTTTTTTTATTATTGTTCTAATCAAGGTTTTTATTGTTTTAGGAATTGAGATGGATATTAAAAACAATACGGCTCTAATTGAAGCCCTGTTATTAGAAGAGCTTCCGGACTGCGACGAAGCGTCTGATGCAGGTTTGTCCGATGATGAAGTGGAAAATGTTCAACTACCCTCGCCAAGAGGTTTCGATGAAATTTTTGAAAGAGCTATAGAAGATGTTTTGGCCGAAGTTCCGCCGTCGTCGCCGTCAAATGAAGATGTATTGGAGTACCCAATAAATCAGGTACCCACATCTTCATTACCTGCACCTAGTGTTCAGCCTGATCTACCATCTGCAAATAACTCTTCACACCGAACTAACCAGCGATTACCCGAACCAAACCGTAAATGGAAAAAGAGGGACCTAAGTACATCTTTACCGGAATACATTGCGGATACTGGAGTAGTAGATGACTGGTTTGCTCACTGTACCACACCGACTGATATATTTTTAGTATTGATTGATGACATTGTTGACAATATTGTATACCAAAGTAACCTTTATGCTACTCAGAAAAGCAAAGTATTGAACCTAAAAAAAGAGGAACTCCTAACATTTATAGGTATTAATTTTTTTATGGGTTACAATACTCGTCCGGCGTGGAGAGACCACTACTCTTCGGCACCTGATCTCAACAACGCGCTTATTTGCAAGACTTTGCCTAGAGACAGGTTCGCTATTATTTTATCTCATCTGCATTGCAATGATAGCTCCAAAATGCCTTCAGGCTGCAAAGATAAATTATATAAAATTAGACCAATGATTGATGCACTCAATAAAAAATTTGAAATGGTTTATCATGGTACTCGCGAACTGAGTGTAGATGAGTCCATGATTAAATTCAAAGGTAGGTCTGTCCTAAAACAGTATCTACCTATGAAGCCCATAAAAAGGGGGTACAAACTGTGGTGTCTTGCTGACCAGAGGGGGTATATAAAGAAGTTTCAAATTTACCAAGGGAAAGACGAAGAACTGAACACAAAATTTACCGGCTATGGATTAGGAGAGAAAGTAGTTTTGGAGTTAACGGAACAAGATTGGAGTAAGGGGAAGGTAGTTTACTTTGATAATTTTTTCACGTCTGTGGCTTTACTTGAGAAACTGAAAACTGAAAACACCTACGCATGTGGAACTATCCGAAGTAACAGAAAAGGACTGCCCGGAAATATGCTCGCTGATTCTCAATTGAAAAGGGGCGATAGTGATCATCGATTTTCAAATTTAGACATTGGATATTGGAAATGGAAGGATAATAAAATGGTTCATTTAGTGTCTAATTTTCACGGGAACGAAGAGGCAACTGTGTCACGTAAAGAAAAAAATGGAACCAAGTCAGCCATTACATGCCCTATAGCTGTCAAAGATTACAATATGTATATGGGCGGCGTAGATACAGCTGATCGTTTGAGAGCCCTTTACTGTATAGATCGCAAATCTCCGAAATGGTGGCACAGATTGTTTTGGGGTCTTCTGGACATCGTATTTGTCAATGCATATGTCATTCATGGACTTATAATGGAACAGACTACCGTAAAAGATTTTAGACGTTCTGTTACTCAAGGCTTGATGACAATGAAAGATGCTAGTCAGAAAAGGAAGACTTCTACTGACAATACTGCAAAAGGCGGCCCTTCCAAAAGACGCAAATCTGACTACTCCACTATAAAAGACGTACGCTTAGGTAACAGAGGCATCCATTGGCCTACGTTTGTAGAGAACAGGGGAAGGTGTGAGGTTTGTAGTTTGAAGAAGATTCAGTCGAAACCTCATAGTAAATGTTCGCATTGCAACGTGTTTTTGTGTGTAAACGAAAAGAAAAATTGTTTTATTGAATACCACGAGGTTAACCTGTAATTTTTTTTTTTTATTACTACTACTTAAGTCATTAATTTAATTACTGCTAAGTCAATAGTGGATCTCATTATTTTTGTAGTTTCAATCAAAGTTCCTACCACTCTGTTAACACGAAGTTCCTGACGGTACTTATAAGTCTAGGTCTTGGAAATAGTACTTCTAACTATAATAAAAATCTAAAAAAAATCTGTGTTTTTAATTTTACCTACCTTATTATGAAAATAAAGTTCAAAAGCGGAAATTCGTTAAAAATCACTACCCCGGGGGGAAAGGGTTAAAGTAGACGTTGCCTTTCTTTTCGTTTTATCAGAATGTATAGATACATTTTCAGTACTTATTCATTTAGTTTTGAGCAATTACTTTGGGATATTGTTTACACCCATCATTCCGAAATTACCTATTTTTTAAAATGTATGTCTTTCATAATTGTTTTGCTTGACCTTCATCATTTTGTTATCAGCCTAATCTCCTTGCCATACCTAGATGAAGGATAAGTTTTTGCTCAGAGCGAAGCGATCCTTCCTTCATCTATGCTCCTTGCATTTGGTAATCATTGTCATGATTGTAAAAAATTGATGCAGCGAAGAGCTCTTCGTAAAGATGGTGATCAAGTAAAATTATGATGAGTGTGTGTGTATTATAAGTCATATTTCACCCGAGCGAAGCCGGGTTGTCATCTAGTTACTTAATAATTTTAGCGTTAAAACTAATTATACCTATACATGATTTTGGCAAAAATTGACGATTTTCTAACTAACGCTAAGAAATAGGTATTCATATTGATATAATTTATTTGCTACTAAGTGTTTTACAATTAGGTCTTATAATTATTTTTAAGCTCTTAAGACTTAGTTGCCCTTGTCGGGCATTGCAAATACAGGGCGCTCACTGTAGTACAGCATAGATAATATTATCTCATATAAATAAACTTATATAATTTAAAGTAGGCATCTCTTAAAATAACCTTAATAATACTAGCATAAAATAATTTTATTTATGACTGTACTTTATTGGTAAGTTATCAATAGTTAGCAAAAAATTAAATAAACGAAAATATTTATGTATTGAGAACAGGTACATACGTATTTTTATAATATACATTACAATCAACTTAATATTTTTTTTTAAATAGGTAGGTAATATTTTTTGTAACTGGTAGCTTCTATGTATTCATTTAGAGAACAATCGAAATAAAAAAAAACTGTACTGTACTGTACCAGCTTTTTTAGTAGTCCACGTGGGTAGGCCTACGTCCTCCACCGCGCGGGCCCAGTGCGGGTTGGTGGATTCACATACGCCATCGAATTTCTTCTACGGACGTATGTAGGTTGCCTCACGATGTTTTCCTTCACCGAAAATCCAGTGGTATGAAATTCCGTACATAAATTCCAAAGAACTCATTGATATGGGACCGGGGATTCGAACCCACGACCTTACGATTGTAAGGCGGGTGTCACTACCTCTTGACCACCACAGCTTAAACCAAATGAAAAAACTACTTCTAGAATTGATTCAAATTAATAATTAATAAATGTGTTTTCACTATTAGGCCAGAAATATAAATAGCACCCTACCGTGTACGTTTTGCTTTAACAACTTTATTACTAATTAAGTAGAATCTAAGTAACATATTATAAGTATTCATGGTGTATTACATATAAAACGTTTATTTCGTTTAACTAGGACTCATACATATAACATCAAACATTATTGGCAGTCACTTTACATTACGATAAAATTAAAATAACATCATTACAATTAAATTACATAATACAATCCTTACTTTAATATTATAAATGCGAAAGTAACTCTGTCTGTCTGTCTGTCGCGCTTTCACGCCTAAACTACTGAACCGATCTTAATGAAATTTGGTACACAGATAGTCTAGAGCCTGAGAAAGGACAAAGGCTACATTTTATCCCGAAAATTTCGTAAGTTCCCATAGGATAGGACAAAATCTATCGTTAGCGAAACTGTCACCTATCACAACGACGCTAAAAGGCCCAATTTTGAAGGCACCATCTTATAACAGTTAATTAGACTATTTCTGTTTCTTTTTTACTTTGGGCATTCGATAGAGAGAACACTTTTTACGTTGCTATTAAATTTACGATGGCGCGTTCATAATTGGGTTGATTTAGCCTAATATGGATTGACAAAACGTAATTAGATGACAGGTGACATACATTGACTGCAGACTTTTATAAACGTCTCGCTTAGCATAGCAAAGTGACAAATTGTCTTTCCACCTTTATAGCTCCTCGAAGAAGAAATAAAGTATGGATTAACAATGACAACTGACATTAAAATTGGACAAAATAGTTTTCCCTTTGCCATGCTACATATTACAATGACGTTTAATACTGGGCCGTCATGTCGTCTGACATTAAAAATAAAGAGAGCAAAAGAGGCCGCCACTACCCTCGTCAAATCTAATTTATGGAGGGAAGAACTGCCCGCAAAACTAAAGACAATGAGAGACCGGAAACGAAGGCTAAGGAAACTCTGGGCACACACTCGATGTCCGCGACTGAAATACGAATTGAACATTTTAACCGAACGTTTCTCGAATGAGGTAAACGCATGGAGAGGGACAAGCTGGGATGAACACATTGCCCAAGTTAGCGATAACCAGTCCAACCTCTATAACCTGAATCGTAAATTGACCCAAGCCAAAGTTGCAGTCTGTCCACTTTTAGATAGTACTGGGAAGCGTCACTACTTAGCATTGGAAAGAGCTGAACTCCTGGCGGACCATTTGTCCGAACAGTTCCAACTTCACGATACTCCCTCGAATGCGGAACCAGCTGTATACAGCCACCATGCTCAAGTCACTAGTGAGGTCCGGGACTTTTTAAGCCATCCAGTCCCGCCACTGGAAGGTAAAGATTTCATCTCGCCAGCTGAAGTTGTAAGAGCAGTTAGAGGACTCAAAATAAAAAAGGCGCCTGGACAAGATGGCATTACAAATGCCGTCTTGAAGCAGCTACCATCCAGGGGACTAGTCTGTCTAACAAGGCTCTTTAATGGCATATTACGTTCCGGACACTTTCCTTCAGAATGGAAGACGGGAAAAGTTATCGTGCTTCCAAAACCAGGCAAAGACCGTCGGCTTCCAGCCAGCTACCGACCTATCACACTCCTGCCTAACATCGCTAAATTATTTGAGCGGCTACTGTTGAGGAGGCTACGACCACACCTCACCCCCCGAGATGAACAGTATGGCTTCCGAAGTCAGCACTCGACTACGTTGCAACTTACAAGAGTACTTCATCATCTTGCGGACGAGCATAATAAAGGATGGCGCACTGTCGGAGTTTTCCTCGACATAGAAAAGGCATTCGACCGAGTGTGGCATGAAGGACTCATTTACAAAATCATAAAATCCACGACGCCACCCGCCATCATAAAAGTCATAGCATCGTCATTGGCTGAAAGAAAATTTTTCGTAACTGTCGAAGGCGCTGACTCCTCGCTAAAGCAAATTAAGGCTGGGGTGCCCCAGGGCAGTTGCATGTCACCAGCCTATTATGCCAAATATACTGACGACATCCCAATTCTAGAAGAGAAACACCGTCTTCCCGGAGAACGTGGAGTGACTCTTGCTTTGTTTGCTGACGATAGTGCTTATTTCGCCTCCTCTCGGAACGCTACTGTTGCAGCAGGCAGAGTACAACGCGTCTTAAACTTACTGCCAGAATGGCTCGATAAATGGCGCATGGCAGTTAACGTTGGTAAAACGGCTGCACTTCTAACCGGTGGTCAACGTGTACTACCTCCCCCCCTTAAGTTAAGAGGGGAAGAGATCAAATGGGAAAGTACGATAAAGTACTTAGGAGTCCATATCGATCGGACGTTGAGGATGTGTCCTCATGTAGACCACGCTGTACGGCAGGCAAAAGCTGCAAGGTCACTCCTCCGCCCAGTCCTTAAATCAAAGCTTCCACTACGTATTAAAGTTGGAATTTATAAAACATATATAAGAACTAGACTCACCTACGCAGCACCAGCCTGGTACGCGCTGTGCTCAGAATCTCAAAAAAGACGATTACAAGTTGTACAAAACGTCACACTACGCATGTGCACGGGAGCCGGGCGATATGTACGAAACGATGTTATCGCCCGGGACCTGAAAATCGAATCTGTGAGGGAATTTGTGGGTCGCTTAGCGCGCAAAATGTATGATCGTGCAGATAATGGGCCACACCCTCACCTGAGAAGCATTGCGCCATTACATGCACGACCCCCGGACGTTAAATCACGACGAGCACTTCCCCGTGAAATAGCTGTGGTTACGGAGGAAGAATCTCCTGAACAGATGGTCACAGTCAGCTAACAGCTCATGCAGTCTGGCCTAGATCGTCAAGACCACAACGCCGCTGTGGAGTGACTTCCTGTCCAGACTAGGAAACGTCACCAGCGGCACAACAGTTTCCCCAGGGGTTATGGCCTCTGGCGCCCAGCCTTGGCAAAGGGGAGTATTCCCCGAGGCCAATTCTCACCACGCCTAAGGAGGTGGTGGAAGGACCGAGATAAAATTAAAAATAGTTTTAAATATACCACCATTAGAGGTTAAACATATTTCTTTATTCTACCTTTATGGTACAGAATCCATGCTAATATACTAAGAAACAGATCGACTTGATTTTCAGAAGTAGTATGGCATGAGTATCTTGAAACTAAGGTTATTAACCTTGATTCTGAATTGTGACCTTGACACGAACATACATTTCTGTTGGTTTGGTTAAGATTAAACAGTGATAAAAGTGCAGCCCGGCTCAGCTGCGGCACTCCTCATGAGGCACGCAACTTACCGGCTAGCTTCTCAGCTGCTATAGTTAAAAACCCTAGAAAAGCGGCCCAACGTTGAAAGCAAACTTCTAAACTGCCTAGGGGGAAAAGACCAAAAAGAATCGGGAGACCTCTAGCGCCGCCTTCTCAACTGTCTCAGAAAAAAACTAGAGAAGCGGCTCTGCCTGGGATTCCCGTGCCGTCCATAAGCCTCGGCTACTAAGTTCCCCCGCCGCGACAAGACGGGAACTCAGCGCTCGTAGCGTAGTTTGACTAGGTGTTTGTCAGCGATCACCGAAATTAAGCAACGTTCTGCACGGTCAGTATTTGGATGGGTGACCGCGGGTGGCATTTACCAACTGAGCGCTACCGTGGCTCGGATGACACGTTAAATTGTAGGTCCCGGTTGTTTTAACCGTTTAGCCATGTCAGAGGCCTTCAGGCGGCCTAAAAACTCTGACACCAGGGCTAGCCACCCGGCCTATACGAACTTACTTACTTACTTACTTATGGGCTTATCATAATCAACAGAATCATTTATAAGTTTATGGTATTTTGATGTCGGGTTAGGTTTGAACAGTAGGTACGTAACAACAAGGTGCAAGGTACTTGATTTTTTTATATAGAAAGTGCCTTTATTAACTACCATTAAATACAAGACTTACAATGTAAAACTTCATAAACTACTACATATCAAGCAATTGGATCATCCACAGACCCTGGAAGTTCTAAAGATATTCTGAATGCTCGAGCCCACTGCCAGTTAGCAGCGTGCCCAGCATGCTGGCAGCATTGCCAATCAGCTTGGCAATGCTGCTTATACGTTGAGCCAAATAAACACCAACATTTTGGTCACGCGGCGGGTACAGCAGACGATCAGAAAGACTTTTGAAAACAAGATGAGCTCCCAGCCACCACGCGCACAATGTCTCAATTTCAAACGGCTCAAATATATAGGTATAACCACTGCCGAGGTTAGCATATTTGCGCCGTATGTGCTGCTCCGCTGAATCGGCCACCGCTCCAGCCCTACTCTGAGTCTCAGAATGATGTAACGGCGCCAAAGTATCGACGCAAGTCGCGTGTCATACTAAGGGCCGTCTACACTTCATAGGACCAGCTTCATACCGTCAGGCCTTTTGCAATCACCACGCGCAAACCCATTCGGTTTGAGTACGGCTGCGATATTGGCGGTCGCAAAAGCCCTGCGTATGACATCGTTCACAATGGCGTGGCAACCAATTACCAGCGCTTCTTGTGCAAGAAAGACGGTGGTGACCGAGCTGGTCAACTAGGGTACTTGAATAGGTGAGAGCACTCAGCTATGTGCGGCGCGGCAGCAAGGTGGGTCGACTATCTCGACGATATCATTAATACCGCCGGTCGAGCCTGGTCACGACCGACAAAGAGCCGAAGCAGATGGCACTGCAAGAGAGAGGCCTATACCCAACAGTGGGACAAAGAAAGCTGCGGATGATAACGATGACGAAACAAATTAGTTGAGATTGGCTGTTTTTTGGGTTTGAAATGATTATTTTCTACAATATTTGTGTTCCGTTTCACATTGATTTAGGGCTAATATTTTGTGGCGCACTTACTATTTTTGTTACCATATTTTTTTGACAAGTTAAACATAAATTAAATTATATCGCGGGCGAAGCCGCGGGTAAAAGCTAGTTAAATTATAAAATTAAAAATGTCATGAAGTAAATTATAACAAAAATATCCTCTCACAAGCTCTACAAGGAGTGTGCATTCTGCAACTGTGAGCAATGTATGGACAATCTAATCTATCAGAAGCATGCTGTTAGGACTCCCCCGCGCCCGCCGCACCAACGAAGCACATCTCTAGCGAATTATGGCGTAAAAACAGTCGACGCGCGCTTCCGCAAACATTGAAAATGCGCTACAATATCGAGGGAGTCCCACCAGCATCCGAAACGCATTATTAAACTGGACACGGAGCGCACTGTATGCTCTTTGTGTGTAGTTGGCCCACAGGCTGCACGTGTAAACGTAGTACAGTAGGCTCTAAAAAGAGTTATTTTAACGCTTTTGAAGCACCGTGCGAACCTGCGGACCACCATGTTGGCTTTGACCGCCAGCGCCCTCCGTTCCCGCTCGATGTCAGTGTCGTCCTCCAGGGAGGGTGTCACTAGATGTCCAAGATACTTAAATTGCTGAACTTGTTCCAGCGGAGTACCACTGAGCTTTATAGGTGGGGCTTATGTCACTTTCCCAGTTCCACCCTGGATGGTATTGTAAAACATTGCTAATTGCTTATAATTATATTTTGTTACTATCGTATTACACTTTAGTTGACTCGGCTACTTTTTTATCGTAACTATCTTCGATGGATTGCAATGTTCTTCCATCAGTATCAGGCAATATGAAATACAAAATGAGTCCAAAAATAAGTGTTGATACGCCTTGAAAGGCATATAACGCAGCTGGACCGTACGCCTTTATAATACCAGGCGTTACTTTAACAATAGCAAAAAGTACCATCGACCCAAAAGTAGTGTTCAATCCAGATCCTAATCCTCGAGCACTGCTTGGCAACAATTCAGGAACAAACGTCCAGCCTATCATAAAAATACCCGTAGAAAAAGAGATATATAGAACAAGAAACGTAACAGGTGCCCAGACAAATCCATCAAAACCTACAAGCATGCATGCTACTAAACCTGCAACAGATATTGACGCTCCAAAATTGCATAATAGATGAGACTTTTTCTTTGACACAAGCTTTTCTAGAAAACAGACACCGGTAGATACAATAGTTATTGTGCAATCCACTACAACCATCATAATAAACGGATCTAATTTTCCAGAGAACGTGTCTTGCATGATATCTTGTGAGTAAAATATCAATACCGCTATACTGGAACAGTATATGTTTATCACTACTGCAGATAGAACAAGCATTGGTCTTATAAAGGAACTCGAACACATTACTTTAAGAGTTTCTTTCGCTGACGATTTAGGTTTTTCAAAGTTTCTCTCTAGAACTGTCTTTAACTCAGCTTCTGATTCCTCGTCAGTGCCTCTGAACCATCGGAAATTTTCGATACCTTCTTCCGTTCTTCCTTTAGAAATCAACCACAACGGGCTTTCTCTTAAAAACAGTGAGGTAACCGAAATCAGAGCTGAAGGAACTATGCACATATAGGAGTTGACTCGCCAGTCCAAATTGTAGCCAATTGTTTGGCTTAATAGAACTCCTAGGTTTAATAACATGCCTGGTATGAGCATGGCGATGGTTCTGAATTTGGGGCTGGCCATTTCTCCTATGTAGACCAACATGATAGCTTTGTTGGAGCCTGATGATAAGCCGCAAAAGAGCCTGCCGACGATGATGGTGCTAGTGGATTGAGCGCAGGAGATAGTGACCCAGCTTATTATATACGGTATCCCTACGACGACGTGAGCGACTTTTCTTCCGTAGTGATCCAAAATGTGTCCGCTTCCGAGGGAACCAAACACCATGGACATTGTAGAGACGGCAGCTGTAAGAAAATGACAAGTGGTTAATAGTGGCTAAGTGGTAATGTGGCTGCAGTATATTTTAAACTAGCTTTTGCTCGCAGCTCTGCCCGCGTAATATTTTGTATTTATTTGCTATCCCAGGGGAACCTATTTCCGGGATAAAAAGTAGCCCATGTCACTTCCCGTCTTTGAAACTATGTCCATGCCAAACCAAATCAATCGTTGGCCTCTTGCTAAAAAATGTTCACATGTTCACATTGTGAACATGTTTTCTGACTGACAGGTTCTGACTTTTTCGGCTTAACTTGATGAATTGAATGAATTTCTTGATGAATGAATGAATGAATGAATTAAACAAACATGAATTTCTTCTACGGAAGTATGCAGGTTGCCTCACGATGTTTTCCTTCACCGAAAAGCCAGTGGTGTGAAATTCCGTACATAAATTCCAAAGAACTCATTGGTACGGGACCGGGATTTGAACCCCCGACCTCACGATTGCAAGGCGGGTGTCACTACCTCTAGGCCACCACGGCTTCCTACTAGATTATAATCAGGCTCTATGAGACGAAGTTGGTAAAAAATAATGACGTCCTACGTGCATTTCCCAGTATTGTTAATGTGCAATGACTGAATATATTCATTAAACTTTCTAAGTAACACGCTGTGTTACTGAAAAAGTTTATGATACACAGCTGTAAACAATAAGGTAGGTATATAATTAAAAAGCCTAAAGGACAACTGACATGCTCCATACATTTTTGGACCAAGAAGTCAAACAGGCGGCCAAAGAAATATATAGGTATGTTTATGTAATGATACTCTATGACTAACTGAACATTTTTAGGGTTCCGTACCTCAAATGGAAAAAAAGGAACCCTTATAGGGTCACTTTGTTGTCCGTCTGTCCGTCTGTGTGTATGTCAAGACTCTTTATCTCGAGAATGTATACGTATATCTATGGTCTCTTGCAGTTGAGTAAAAAAAAACTTCTCAGTTATCGTTTAAAAAAGTTAGAGTCGTTTATGTCGTAAAAAACCGAAACACAAAAATCAAAACCTACAAGGTACTTCCCGTTGACATAGAACTATGAAATTTGGCGAGAAGCATCGTCTCAAAGTACACATATAGGAATAATTTCTGAAAACTGTACATTTTTATTTAAATCACGAAAAAAGGGCGTATATTCACAAAATATGGGTTGAAACAGAGTAAATCATGTCATGTAAGGTATCATATAAAAGAGCTACATTAGCACATGCTATTTCTAAAAAACAGATTTCTGAATTATTTTAACAATGTGTAATTTTTAATGTATGACGAGAAAAGTGAAAAAACTTTTTTGTCGATGATATAGTATAGAGATTTAATTATTACAACTTACTTCCCAATTTTGTGAAGTTTTCTGGATTTGTACGGAACCCTCGGTGTGCGAGCCTGACTCGCACTTGTCCGATTTTTTACTATTACACCAAACCGCTATGTCTGATGCCTAAGATGCTACATCACTTTGAAAATTCAAGTTTTGCTAAAATAAAATGTTTCCAGATTCTTAATTTGTATTCCAACATGAAAACTAACGACATATTCTAGAAGTTAGTTGATATATTATAACTAATAATATAATATAACTAACATATTTATAACTAAAGCCTTAAAACATTTTCAGCTTGATTAGCAAGATATTTCATGTTAACATTCTGACATGCTCCATACATCTAAAATAATATTATGTTTTCTTGTGGCTATCTGAACATTTTTTACTATTACACCGAACCTCATATCTATATATGATATGTTTAGTTAATCATGTACTATCATAATATGTATATACTTTCTAAGAATCTGCTATTTACTTTTGCAAGATGGTGTTTTCAAGTTCGTATAGTTTACTCAAATATCAGACCTAGAATTTTGGTTTAATGATAAGAAATGTTCAGAGGGTCATGTATATAGCTAGGGGTCGTTCAAGTATTACGTACTACGTACGTTACTATAGGGGGTGGAGGGGTTTATCATTTGCTTACTTTTGATGAAATGGGGGTTGGGAGGTCTAAAAGATGATTATGTCAGCAATTATTTATTTATTTTCGCATGTGTGTTAAAGTTCTCTAAGCTAAATCTATTATCTTCATTCTAGATTTAAATCTGCAGCTCATGAATCCATAAAAAAAGAATAATGTACACAGGTACCAATGTTTACGTAAGATTGGGGGGATGGGTAAGAACTTTACTTACTTTTGCTGATAAGGGGGGTATATAATTGTAATAAATCTGTTTATGTAATACTTGAACAGCCCTCTATATATTTTTTTCTTTGGCCGGCTACTTCAAAATGTCAGACGTCCTTTGTTTTTTCGATCATTACAATAAAATATTCATGTTGTTGCTAGCTAATACAACCATTAGTCAAAGGAAGCTAATAACTACAACTCTTGTCACAACGTTGTCAACGCAGTAAAAAGCAGCATGCATGAAAAAAAGAGACGTGGCAGCTCAATACGAATTGCAAGCAAGCACTTTGTCTACCACCATAAAACTTAAGAAAGACTTAAGAAAGAAGCCGGAATATTATCAAAATACAAGTCAAACATTGGTATCCAATTCAATTGGATACCAATCACTTGTCATGTAGTAGTTTGTGTAGTTTTAGATTATGTCTTGTATTTAGTGGTAGTTAATAAAAGCAGCAATTTGTATTGCAAAAGACAACGCAACGATCCTGTAGGCCGAGTGTGAGTTTTGTCGTAAACATGACGCGCTCCTCGGCGAGCGCGTAAGTACGTAATTTGTATGAGCTTGTTGTGTTTCAAAAACGCGCCGCTGGTGGCGCTGTACATTTCTTCATACAAATTACATGCTTACGCGCTCGCGGCGACCGCGTCATGTTTACGACAAAACTCACACTCAGTATACTGTATTCGGTACGTTATGTGCTGTTGAAAAAATAATTGATGAAGCATGCAAATTCTTTGGAGCAAAAGAAAATTTACGTTATTTTTATGTGCGATTGAATGTGATAAATCTATATTAATAATTTCGTCAAGGGGTACGGTAGACTCGATTGAAACTTTATCTGAATGATAAAACATAAAAAAATAATGATTTCGAGTCGACAACATATATCCGGAAAATTCGGATTATCGAGTATTTTAACAAATTATAACGGTGCTGACAAACAAAAACACGGTGTCCATATTGACACCGGATGACGGATGACATAACTTGAGAAGTGTTGCCAACACCACAAATAAAGAATCTGCTAAAATGGTGTTAAAATTGTGGCAAAATAATGCTATATAAACATGCTAAAAATTGTGATAACATTTTTCAATATGAAATGAAACGTAACATAATTATAAAATTGTTTTAATCGACTATGACCTATTATTATGTTATCAAATAAAATGTAAGTATCTTGGTCTGCATCGACCACTAATGAGCTTGAAGACGAGGTTGAGTCATTGCTCAGACTGTATAACTCCCCTTGGTACCTACAGAGCGTAGTGCGTTCTCTGGAACTGCGTAAGACTAGCAGCATATCCTTGCCCTTTTTAAGTCGAATCTTATAAGTATAAAATAGCATTTAAAGTTTTTACCGACAAACAAGCTTTTTTTTAATACATTCATTTGACTAAAAAAATCCGTTCAATTTCGTCATTTGAAAGTGGTAGCGTTAAAAACGATATTGCTGACATAAATCTGCAATTCTGCATGTAATTTTAATAGTAAAAAACTTATTGTACAATTATATTACAATAATTGAATAATTATTGCACAGTCCTACGTGATTTGGAAATTCTTATTGACGAGTTTCGTCAAATTGGTTTGGAGCTAAATTTTTCGAAATGCGAACTTTTCGTTTGCGACTCATGTCCGGATAAAGATTTGATACTTAACAAATTTAATGATTTGGCACCTAACATCAAATCGGTAGACAAGTGTTCTCTTCGCCTTCTAGGTTCGCCGATATTAGATGAGTCTTTTCCGCCTTTCGTTCAAGAAAAAATTCAAAATTTTTTGAGTGCCTCTGATAGGCTACTCAAAATTAACGCCCACATGGCTTTTACCATTATAAGATGTTGTCTGTTTGTTCCAAAATTTATGTACGCTTTACGATGTAGTCCATTGTGGAAACACAATGAGCTCCTTTTGAGCTTAGACGATGTTGTAAAGCAGTCCCTAGTATCGGTTTTGAATATTGACATGAGTGAAAGGGCGTTGCTACAAGCCTCCTTGCCTGTTAGGCTTGGAGGGCTAGGGGTCCGCCAAATTTCAAGTGTTGCTTTACCAGCTTTCTTGTCCTCCATTCATAGTACTCAGAACTTGATTGAAAAAATCCTCGCACCTTCTTTAGGCCGTTCTGGCGTAGATGTAGCTCATTTGAATGAGGCAACGAATGCTTGGAGGGTCGCTTGCCCAAATACCGAGCTCCCAAAGACTTTATCGTCGCAGAGACTGTGGGATCGGCCGATCTGCGAACTAGCACGGAAATCTCTTCTAGACACGTGTCCTAGCGTCGCGGATCGCGCTCGTATCCTTGCAGTCTCTGTATGGGAGTCCGGTCTTTGGTTGCAAGCATTGCCCTCTTTCAATACTGGTAACCTTTTAGACCCAACTGCATTTCGTCTAGCTGTCAGCTTACGCTTGGGTGCAAGGTGTTGTGAAGCCCATCGCTGTCAGTGTGGTACTGCAGTTGACCAGCTCGGTCACCACGGTCTCTCTTGCTCAAGAAGCGCTGGTCGGATTGGACGCCACGCCAGCCTTAACGATGTCATACGCAGGGCTTTTGTCACCGCCAATATCGCAGCCGTACTCGAACCGAGTGGGTTGGCGCGTGGTGATGGCAAAAGGCCTGACGGCATGACGCTGGTCCCATGGAAGTGTGGACGGCCCTTAGTATGGGACGCAACTTGCGTCGATACTTTGGCACCGTCACATCTTCCTGAGACTCAGAGTAGGGCTGGAGCGGCGGCCAATTTGGCTGAGCAGCACAAGCGGCGCAAATATGCTAACCTCGGCAGTGGTTACATATTTGAGCCATTTGGAGTTGAGACTTTGGGTCCGTGGGGGCCGGGAGCTCATCTCGTTTTCAAAAGTCTTTCTGAGCGTCTGGTGGACGCGACGCGTGACCAAAATGCTGGTGTTTATTTGGCTCAACGTATAAGCATTGCCATTCAGCGTGGCAATGCTGCCAGCATGCTGGGCACGCTGCCAACTGGCAGTGGGCTTGAGCACTTGGATTATCTTTAGACCTTCAAGGGTCTGTGGATGATCCAATTGCTTTCTATGTAATAGTAGTGTAGTATTGTCATTATATTATAAAAAAAAAAAAAATTATATTACATGCTAAAAATATGACGTATGCTAAATTGCAAATAAATATGCTAAATAAGATGAAAATATGCTAAATTTAGCATAAAAATGCTAAATTGGCATCACTGATGAGTCTGACTGCGCTGTGAAATATTTTATGTTTTGGCGTCGCATTGTGGTGCATTTGCCAGTGTTAAGTATTAAGTTTTAATAATTTTTGATAATATTGTATCAAAATAGTCACTGTCGTAGTCACGTTAAGGTTTGAACCTTTGGTTAGTACCACAGATATCTAATATACTAGGTTAATACCTAACCGAAGGTTAGGTACCTACTTAATGTTTTCAATGATCTGAAACATAAAATAGGACCGGAGTGTAGGCTATTAATGTAGTAATCAGACTCCAGTGGAGAAGCAAAGGAAACAGGCTATATAAAGTACATCATAATATATCACCAACCGGCCTTATTGGAAATCTATGAGCCTTAAGTCCAGCTGATAGATAGATAATCATAGAAAAAATAATACTTGCCATACGTAATCTTTAAAGTTGACGTTGCCTTTCTTTTCGTTTCATCAGAATCTATTAATACATTTTCAGTACTTATTCATTTAGTTTTGAGCAATTACTTTGGGATATTGTTTACACCCATCATTCCGAAATTACCTATTTTTTAAAATGAATGTCTTTCATAATTGTTTTGCTTGACCTTCATCATTTTGTTATCAGCCTAATCTCCTTGCCATAGATGAAGGATAAGTTTTCGCTCAGAGCAAAGCGATCCTTCCTTCATCTATGCTCCTTGCATTTGGTAATCATTGTCATGATTGTAAAAAATTGATGCAGCGAAGAGCTCTTCGTAAAGATGGTGATCAAGTAAAATTATGATGAGTGTGTGTGTATTATAAGTCATATTTCACCCGAGCGAAGCCGGGTTGTCATCTAGTAAATAAATATTTTGAGACATCTTACACACGGCCTTTGACCCCAAACTAAGCAAAGCTTGTGATATGGCTGCCAGAGACTGATATACTACATATACTTACTTATTTTTAAATACATACTTATATAGATAGTAACTAAATAACACCCAGACACAGAGTAAACACTTATGTCCATCACATAAATATTTGCCCTGGGATCGAACCCACGCCTCTTTGACTCAGAAGTTAGGGTCACCAACCACTGAGCCACCGAAGCAGTCATGTAAATATGTAGGATAGAACCCGAAGACTCAATAAGTCGAAATATTTTGCATTTCCCTTGACATTCACGTATACATATCGCGACGCCACTGTACTAACGTTAGCCCGAGGATTCGCCTACGTAATATTTTGAGTTTTGTGCTATCCCTTAGAAACCTTTCCTTTTTCCGGGATAAAATAAAATCGTGGGGCGCAATGTAATAAAATAATTCAATTTCAAAGTTCACTCTTACCAATCCAAGATTCATGACTGGCGTCGTAATAAATAGTAGTGTCCTTTCTCAGCTGCGGCAGCATCACAGAAGTCATGCCGAAGGTGATGCCAGCACAGAGGGATATTATACATGATGGTATTGTAGACAGCAGCTGGAAAGTAAACCAAATGTTCCATATATATAGAGCACAAATTGTGTTGTCGCAAATCTTTACATCATTTTATTAGTCATAGGACGTCCACCACTGGACATGGCCCTACCCTATAGATAGACCTTTGATTGTGTATCTGCCTAGATACCGAATTAGCTGAGCAAAACGGTCCCAAAAAATATGGTCCATATATGGTGCCTGTCCATACAAATTATGACAGGTTTGACACATTAAGTACGCGCTCTTTGTCAAAGATCTAGGCGGTTTTCTTTGTGATTAATGTTTATTTATTTATTTAGGCTTCACATTGATAACTGCATTGACACTTACAATATATAACTTAACTTACAACATAGAACTAAGCTAAATGCGTCACCTTTTGAATGAAGCACCGCATGTAATTACTACTTCTTGGGTATAATGCAGTATGAACACTACTCACTTAAAAAATTTAAATTAAAAATACAATTATAAATCAGTGCGATGAGAAGAGTTAGAGAGCAGGGTTGACCATTTCGGTCATGATTGAGTTTAAATTAATTTTAAATTTCATTAATGTTTATGTTTCTCCATCTAGACAGATGTATAATCAAAGAGATAGACAGACATACAGACAGTCAGACAGACACATTTTTAAGGAACAACTAGTTCACGGCACGAATTATTATTATTATACTAAATTTTTTTTTTGGATCCGTTCACAAAAAATTGGCCAAATTATCGATGAACATCCAAAAAACCATACAGACAAACATAGAACCTCCTCCTTTTTGGAAGTCGATTAAAACTACCAAATGTAATCGATTAATAAATACTTTTTAAAAATTCAATGCCTACTTATATTATTCTTAAACTTGAAATGTGCGAGTGAGACAGATATGGCACGTTGGTAAACTAATATAGTTAAGCTCTAAATGGCAAAATAATATACTAAGAAAATTAGAATTTAGTGTATTGAGAAACAAAACAGCTTCACCATGTAAACTAGGTAATATGAGGGTTAGCGGTGTCCTATGGCTGAAATGATGATGGTCCAACGAAACCTATTGTGAGTATTAAAAAAATAATTGGGTATAGTAGTGAACTTCTGTATGATTTACAAAACCGGTCTATGGAATGAGGTACCTACGGCACTCGCTAAATAATGCCTCATTTCAAAGTTTTAGGCGGGTGATGACTTGTCATCCACTGAATGGGGAAGGCTACCTTGGCGCCAGAGTGGCAAGGCAACATTGGTGTGGACGGCTGCGGGGGCAACATTGGTGTGGGCGACTTAGGGTGTCGAGAGGTGTGCTGCGCGTTCACTAAGAGCTACTAGCGGCGTTATGCCCTTTAACACTTCCACCCTGGAGCTTAGGTTCTTAGCTCTTGCGATTTCAGGGGTCTCATTTAGCACCAGGGAATCATGGTTCGCGGTGTCGCCATTCACCGACGGCTCGAAACAAAGCCGCCCTTGCGATTGCCACAACGCCATTATTATTACTGCGATTATTATTTTTAATATTAGGTACCTGTTTGCCCAAATATGATTTCACTCTGAAATCCGCACTCAATGCAGTTATTTTCTGATTAATTGTCAATATAAGTTTAAATTCCATAAAAACACTAGCACTTAGGTCCAATTCACAATTATCTGTAGTTCACATTTAATATGTGTCGTAGAATGCTGTTGATAAGCCGCATTTTGCCAACAGTCCATATAAACTATGTTATAATTTTAATAAATAATACATTATTCTACGATACCTGTTTGCTCAAATGTGATTTTACTTTGGAATCCGCAATAAATCCGGTTATTTTAATTGTCATTATTACTAATATTCCACAAAAACACAAGCGTTTTGGACCAATTCACTATTATCTTTAAAGCTGCTCACATTTGTATATTGTTGTAGGATGATTTGATAAGCCGTATTTTTACATATATCCTAGGAATTTTCCGAACATACAGGGTTATTCGTAATCAATTAGCATCCTTTTAGGAGTTTTGGGGGCTTATTCTGTACATCAAAGCTAACAACTTTTATTTAACAACTTGTGTCAAAACTCAAAAAAAAAAGCTGTTCCATACATTTTATCGAGGGTAACGATATTTTTCTATAGAACAGCTTTTTTTGAGATTTGATAAAAGTCATTGAACAAAAGTTGTTAGCTTTGATGTACAGAATAAGACCCTAAAAGCTAATTGAATACCAATAACCCTGTATATCAATCTTACTGAAAAAGTTAGGATTTTAAAAAAAGTTCTTAGAGCCTGTTATTTTGAAGCATTTTGTCATAATTTAGCATTTTGTCCAACTTCAACCAATCAGAAATATTTATTGGAGCGATCTGATCGACCAAACAGTGTGCTTGGCGAAAACACTACATAATTATATAATTACACATTAACTATGATATATGATCTTACTGAAAAATATGCGTGGCCATATTAAGCCGCTCTGTGAGCTCGAACGATAATAAATAATAATATTTTTTATTTTCAGATAACTAATATCCATACAAAGTTTTTTACAGAAATACACAAAAATAATATAATTTGACAAGTACTGATGTTGACTGTTCAAATCAATAATAAAGTAAAGTAAGCTAACAAAACATTCTATGTAACAAAAATTTTCTTTCGCTCTTCTACAAACGATAAAATAGGCAACCAAATCTGCCGCAATTCCTGACGTAACACAACAGAACCTATGCCATCACAATGTTACTCAAAATAAACTATAAAATCATCTTAACAACTTGGACCACAACTTACAATAATTAGTTTATTAATTGAACTTATATAATTACATAACTTGATACGCTTTATTTAAATAGAATGCCGCTACAAACTTACTATTGTTTTGCGGCACCTAATTTTTTTATTAAGAAATTAAAATTGTAAATGCAAATAAACAAAAAAAACGGAATCAATTATTAGAAACGCCCGACAGCCTCGCAGAGCATGCACGTCTTCTTGCTGCTTCCCGTTGGGTATCGGGTCTTTGGTTGCAGATGCTTCCATCTCCAAATTTAGGGACACTGTTAGATAACAACACGTTTCGAATAGCCATATCGCTACGTATTGGTGCTCATTGCGTCGTTCCGCACCGATGCGGATGCTCTGAGAAAGTGGAATGGTCTCGGTCAGCATGGTCTTTCTTGTAGCAGGAGTGCTGGCCGTGTAGCTCGCCACAGTGCTCTAAATGATATTATCCGTCGGGCTTTCGGTAGCGCCAACATAGCAGCTGTGTTAGAACCCAACGCAACGGTTTAATGCGCGATGATGGCAAAAGACCCGACGGTATGACTCTCATACCCTGAAAGTTGGGACGGCCTTTAGTTTGGGATGCTACTTGTGTAGACACATTGGCGCCGTCCCATCTTCCAAAGACGTCACAAAGAGCGAGTGGCGCAGCTACTACGGCAGAATCCCTCAAACGGCGCAAATATTCTAACCTTCACAGTGGTTACATGTGTGTGCCGTTTGGGGAGCTTTGAAAATTTTCAAAGATTTATCGAGGGGTAGGCTTAAGGACTCGACACGTGACCAAAATGCTGGCCTATACTTTGTGCAACGCATAAGTCTCGCTATCCAGCGGGGCAATGTGGCCAGCATTTTGGGCACGTTGCCAGTCATAAAGGATTGTTTGTTTGAACTATCAATAGACTATTTTATGTCTATGGGTGGTTTAAGTGATCCTTTTTAGGTAGTTTTTCTTTATATTTTAGTGTATAATGTTTAGTTAGTAATTTAGTTTGTAGTTTTATTTAGTTTATTTGTAATTTTAATTTATATTGTAAATATTCCCTTAGTAAAACTTTCATAACTGATAAATATAGGTTTTTTGAAAAAATACCAATTGGTATTTTTTCAAACAATTGTTAATAGCATACCCAATAATCTTAACTCTGATTGAATTGATTAGGGAAAGTATTTTTGTGATTAGTTCTTAGTTTTACACTGTCTGTTTTTGAGGCATTTTGTCACAGTTATAGCATTTTGTCCAACGTCAACCAATCAGAAATGTTGTTTGAGGAGATCCGATCGACCAATCAGTGTGCTTAGGTAAGTTATAGCCAACTATTATTTTCGCAATCTTACTAAGACAACTCGTATTTTTGCAAAAACCTTTCTTCAGTAAAATGGAAAAATACCTATCACACCCAATGTCTGACTCCGTGTTTTTTCGAATTTCTTAGGATTATTGCTAAAATACTGTTTATTAACTCTACCTACGACATATTAAAATGATAATACCTACTAAGCAAATATAATTTTAGAACACTTTGTCTTCTTCATTAAACCCAAAAAAAAAACCCAAAAACTGCAACTAGTAAAATGCTTAGACGCACTAAGTTACGAGGTCGTTGGTAAGTTTAGTGACACACGTGAAGTTTACTCACTCTGTACCTATTGCGATGTCATCGATAGAAAAAGCTTTGTATTAGGTATTTAGGAATTATATTGAATTACATTTTAAAAACAATAAAATAAGAATTCTAATAAATAATTACTATCATTCATAATTATTTCTTGACGTTATCAAAAGTAGTAGGTATCTCTCTCAGGATTACCAACGTATATGTTTTTATTAATTATTGTATGCTTGAAACTTTATATTTTTGTCTCTGTAAAAATAAGAAATAAAAATAGTAATTGATTTTAGACATGTATGGCTGATATTAGCAACAGTACAAATAAATTCGAGTGCAAATTCGACTAGTCAAAAAAAAAAACGAAAATATCAAAAAAAAAACAAATTCGCGATAGTAAAATCTATAAGAGGCGAAACAAAATCGCGGCTCGCGGCTCGCACACTACTGCCACACGTACGAGCAAAATTTAAAACTTATCGGATCGCCAACGAACATACTCAACGGTTTTAAAGTACGCGTACTTAGGATGAAACACAAGCGAAAAAGATCGTCGAGCCATAAGTTCGCGAACTTTCTCGCACGTCTATCCCCCCACTTTATTTATAAACTATACTCTATAAAATATATACTCTATAAAATTTAACTTGATCTCTGCGACAGCTGTCAGAAAAATTACGCCTATGAAGTCCTGAATTTCTTAATAGTACCTGTCAATGTCATACTTTGTGGACATGCCGATTAGTGATGCACTGAGAAAAATATCCTGACTTTCCTTCTGAGTCGTATCTTCCAAAAACGATTCCTTCCAGAATGGGGCGTTTTCCTTCCACCAATTACCTTCCAAATCGGGGAACTGCCAAATTCCTACCGAAATTTAGAAGGAAATTAAGTTTGTTCCTCTATTAAGGAAGAACATAACAGAAGGAAATTATTTGGAAGGATTTTTCCAAGAAGGAATCTCCGCCCAAATATTCGGTGGGAAACATTCCTACTGAAATTTAGAAGGTAATGAGGGTTATCCATCTATTAAGGAAGAACATCGCGGAAGGAAATTATTTGGAGGGATTTTTCCAAGAAGGAATCTCCGCCCAAATATTCGGTGGGAAACATTCCTACTGAAATTTAGAAGGTAATCAGGGTTATCCATCTATTAAGGAAGAACATTGCGGAAGGAAATTATTTGGAGGGATTTTTCCAAGAAGGAATCTCCGCCCAAATATTCGGTGGGAAACATTCCTACTGAAATTTAGAAGGTAATCAGGGTTATCCACCTATTAAGGAAGAACATTGCGGAAGGAAATTATTTGGAGGGATTTTTCCAAGAAGGAATCTCCGCCCAAATATTCGGTGGGAAACATTCCTACTGAAATTTAGAAGGTAATGAGGGTTATCCATCTATTAAGAAATAACATCGCGGAAGGAAATTATTTGGAGGGATTTTTCCAAGAAGGAATCTCCGCCCAAATATTCAGTGGGAAACATTCCTACTGAAATTTAGAAGGTAATGAGGGTTATCCATCTATTAAGGAAGAACATTGCGGAAGGAAATTATTTGGAGGGATTTTTCCAAAAAGGAATATCCGCCCAAATATTGGGTGGGAAACATTCCTACTGAAATTTAGAAGGAAATTAGGGTTATCCATCTATTAAGAAATAATATCGCGGAAGGAAATTATTTGGCGGGATTTTTCCAAGAAGGAATATCCGCCCAAATATTGGGTGGGAAATATTCCTACTGAAATTTAGAAGGAAATGAGGGTTATCCATCTATTAAGAAATAATATCGCGGAAGGAAATTATTTGGCGGGATTTTTCCAAGAAGGAATATCCGCCCAAATATTGGGTGGGAAATATTCCTACTGAAATTTAGAAGGAAATGAGGGTTATCCATCTATTAAGGAAGAACATTGCGAAAGGAAATTATTTGGAGAGATTTTTCCAAGAAGGAATATCCGCCCAAATATTCGGTGGGAAATATTCCTACTGAAATTTAGAAGGTAATGACGGTCATCCATCTATTGAAGAAGAACATTACGGAAGGACATTATTTGGAGGGATTTCACTAGGAAGGAAAAATCGTCTAAATAAATATTCTTACTAAAAACGGATGGAATATAATTATCCCTTCCAAATTTATTGTTCTAAAATAGTGGGATATTATTCGGTGGGAAATGTTCCTACCAAAATTTAGAAGGTAATGAGGTTTGTCTGTTAGTGGAATACCTCCCAAATAATTTCCTTCCGTAATGTTCTTCCCTAATAGATGGACAACCCTCATTACCTTCTAAATGTCAGTAGGAACATTTCCCACCAAATATTACGATGTGTGATTTCTTCTAGGTGAAATCCTTCCAGAAAATTTACATCCGTAATGTTCTTATCTATCACCGTCCAAATCGGGGAACTGTAAAATTGCTACCGAAATTTAGAAGGAAATTGGATTTGTCCCTCTATAACGGAAGAACATAACAGAAGGAAATTATTTGGAAGGATTTTTCCAAGAAGGAATAACAGTCTAAATATTCGGTGGGAAATATTTCTTCTGAGATTTAGAAGGTTATAAGGGTTATTCATCTATTAAGGAAGAACATTACGGAAGGAAATTATTTGGAGGGATTTCACTAGGAAGGAACCTAAATAATCCTACTAATAAAGGACGGAATATAATTATTCCTTCCAAAGGGCTTAGCAGGCTCAGGAAGTGCATTATAGTTAATTAGTCTACTGCAAGATACGTCAACGGACAGTCGTTTGTGGTGTTCGTATAAAATAGTGCAGTGTGAATTTGACAGGATTACCGGGATTTAAATAAAGGTAAGCAATTATTTCCTATCCCTTTTTGCATGGCGTGGTTTTGATAGAAAAATGCAAGGTTTATCATTTATTAGGGAAGTCACTTTTGTAGGCATGCATATGCATGTTGGAAGGATATCCGAAAAAATATCTCCGTATTACAAAATGTTTTCACTCAACTGCCCATTAAGGAGCTTAATGTTTTTGGGTGTAGGTATTAAGTATTTATGTATGTGTGTTCCTATATGACGCTGCGCGACCACGAACCAATTAATTGTAGATGATAGATGTAATTTATTTTCAGTAAGGAAAATTGCATTCACTAGTATATACCTATACAAAAATCTACTACGAGCAACACCCTACGAATTGTCAAAATTATAACAATTATTAGGTATGTACTTAACAGAATTATTAGGCATAATATTACACACTCAGACTACAATAAATAAGGTTGTAGTCTGATATTACACAATACCATAATTTGTATCAGTATATAAAGGCGACATACGGATATCCATTTTACTTTAACATGCTTGCATGTTGGTAGGATATCCGAAAAAATATCGCCGTATAGGTATATTACGAAAAGTTTTCACTCGACTGCCCAACTGTTCTTTGGACACAATTGAATTATTTGAAAATACCATAAATATCTTATTCTGTATCTACCTACTATTTCAGATTTCATAATCAGACTAGCGTATTCCCAGTCTACGTGGTTTTTTACTATTAAGTATAATGTGACATATTAATTTTCTTATATTACATTTTACTTTTTGTAGGAGTCCGTTAAATGTTATCGTGAGTAAATGAAATTATTTCTAAATGGAACAAGACTTGGCGTGTGTACCTAGTGTACTGCGGTTTTTACATAGTCTGTAACTATTAACTAGTAGCTCTCCAAAAAGTAGACCTCGCAGGTATACATTTTCTTGTAATAAGTTCTCAAAAATGTACAACTTTCACAGGTAAATATATTCTTAATCATAAAAATAGGAAGGTTCTTTACTAAGATATTATTGTATATTATGGCCAAATTTTACTATGGACTAAGTAAGTAAGTTTGTATAGGCCGAGTGGCTAGCCCTGGTGTCAGAGTTTGGGACTGATCCCCTATACAGGGTTAGCTAGCTAGAACTGGTGAAGCGTAATATATTTTGTTCTAATAAAATACTTTAGAATTTTTTTTCAAGGCTTTTATTTTCTAGTTCCAATAAGTTGTCAAGTGAGTGTCGAGATATGCGTATGATAGGCTTCCGAAGATGTGACGATGATTATGATGATGATAAAAACCAATTTTTAAGATGGTTGATTACTATGAAAACGTAATTTAGTATGAATTCTTGGTTGCCTGGAAGAATTCGCTTAAAGCGATAAGGCCACCAGTTAGAAACCTATTAATTGTATTGTTTCGTCCCTGTAATTTTTTTTATGTTATGTGGTTGTCTAATAAAGTGTTATTGTTTGTTTGTATGAAATATACATGTGAGGTCGATGACCTCTAATGTTTAATAATTTCAATTTTTTCTTTATAGCTCAAAAATGTATGATTCCATAGTGCTCAAAATAATTTTCAGGGAAAGTTTTTAATATGGTCTGTAAACGGCGTCCTGTTATATTCTAGAATCCATACTAGGATGACATGTCAGATCTCAAAGTGACAGTCGTCAAACTTAAATGAGGTTTATTTCTGTAATTAACGGTTTTAGACCTTTGCTGTCTTCACAAAAGTGATAGAACTCAACAAGATCTATATTTCGGATAATAGCTCTTTAAAGTAATTTATCTCCGTAACTGTCGTTTCTAGACCGTTACGAGGTCAGGTGCACACATATTGTGACCGGGTTGTACTTACAGTTATAAGAACAAATATTAGACTGAGAAGTTTTGGATAACCCTATACAGGGGATTAGTCCCATAGTAAACGTTGGTCATAATATACAATGATATTTTAGGACAGAATATTGTAATTATGAATATATTTGCCTGTGCAAGTTGTGCATTTTTAAAAAATGATTACCAGAAAATGTTCACCAAAATGTATACTTGTGAGGTCTACTATTTGGAAAACTACTAGTCAATATATACAGATGTAATAACTGCAGAACAGTAGGTACACACGCCAAGTCTTGTTCCATTTAGAAATAAAGTTCATTTACTCACGACAAATTATGGGAATACTGACTTTTTATTCGTTATATTAGGGGGTTAGTCTCATAGTAAATGTTGATCATAACATAAAGATAAGTACAATGATATTCTAGAACGTATTCGTGGCTTAGAAAAATACCCGGCATCGAATGAAGCACTTTATATTCTTTTTTCCTTACTCCCGCCTAACCCACGGCGCGGCTCTGGAGCCGGATGACGTCACACGCGTAAATCCATCGCGAGGTTTTTTGATTTCATGCGGTCATGTTTAGACAACCAGAACTCCGTCATTTATTAAGATATTCGAGTAATTTTTTCACTGTATCTAATATAATTCTAACGTCTTTAAATGTATATAATTATTTTTAGTTTTTATGATAAAGGAAACTTCCTTATTATGTCTTATGAGAAAAAAACTTTTGCTTCAAGATGATAGAGCGAAAATACGTTCCAACAGCTTGTCATCGGAAAAAGTATTAAATACGCCACAAAAACTTAACAGTTCCTATCGACCCTTATCAGATAACAATGAAAACGAGTATTCTCCACCAGGTAATCTTACTATACTAATACCTGTTATAAATGCGAACGTTTTGTGTATGATCGTATGTTTGTTATTTCATCCCGCTGAAACAGCTTATCTGATTTGGATATAATTTGTAATGGATACAGCTTATACTCTGGATTAACATACAGGGTTATCTGCTTACCCTGTACTAAACCGAAAGGGTGTGATTAAGACCATCATTAAGAACAACTTTTACTATGGGACCAACTCAAAATTCAAGGAAAAAATCAGCTGTTTCATACATTTTGTCGATTCCGAGTAGCAGTTTTGTATGGAACAGCTTAATTTTTTCTGTTGAATTTTGAGTTGGTCCCATAGTAAAAGTTGTTCTTAATGATGGTCTTAATCACCCCCTTTCGGCTTAGTGCAGGATAAGCAGATAACCCTGTATAGGCAGACTAGCCCTGTAATATATCTTATCTAAATCTATTATTCCTTCTTATGACCCAGTTGATAAATAGGTCCTGAATTTAAATTTATTTCAGGTAATTGCATTACTGATTTTATGTTACATGATGATAATGTCACATAATATCTGTTTCAGTGCCCGTTGAAACAATTGACTCAAAATTAGCGGCTTTAAGAAACGATACGCCTTCACACGCATCAGCAGAAATCTTTGATGCGTGGAACGATACCCATGAGTATCGCATGGGTGAGCTGAAGATAACCCAAGGCTTGGTCTGGGATTACATAAAACTCTACAAAAGACTCTCCAACCCTACAATTGGACCAATTCTGGTAAGTAATTTAGCTAAGAACTAGTCTTTAAGTCAGTTTTTCTCTACATTTTTAAACGTTTTGTATCGCGTTGGAAGACTGAACGCGCCATCATTTCAAACTGCTGGGCGCTGAAGATTTGAATGTCGAACAGCCACCTCACAGCTCACTTTTTCGCCCCTAGGACTTGGCTGACATTTGACATTAGCTTGGTCATTTTTTAGTGTTGCGGCTGGTCCATTATTCATAAGTTTTAATATCCGTTTCTGACCCTTTTGATGGATAGAATAAAAATTATACATAATGTCAATAATCTTAGTGATATTCCAATAGTTTTATTTGTATTACAGATAAAAAGGATTTCGAGACATTGTTTGGTGCCACTGAAACTCATAGTAGGCTTCAAGATTTTCTGCTCTCAAAAAATAAACAAACATTATTGATTTGGCAAAAGTGACTGTGTCCAAATTGACGGCATCACATACAAAAAGAACTGATAAAAAATTTCTTATATTCACTGAAGGTAAGTTCTCAAGGTAACATACCAGCAGTGCTAATTTGTAAAGAAAATCTCGCATCCGCGTGAATCAGGAGCAGAAATTTTGAATCACTTTCATATATTCTGTTCTATATTAATATGCCAAAACCAGGAAAGCTCAGTGTTTAGGGCTTCCCTTGAGATCTACAATACTTTCATTCTGTCGGTAGCACAGAACTATTTCTTTTGTACCTATACAAAGTTCATTGCTATGCTCAATATCCCGCACTTTCACCCAAAAACAATGCTATTATTATTTCTGCCATGTAACATTCTCACCCTTATTTTATCCTTTAACAGAAGATCCCAACGTGATCCTGCAATCAACTGGACTACTTCTACTCTCACCTCTACTATTTCAGGGTTTATATCAGGTGAATAAACAATGGAAGCCCACCAAAAGCAATGTGTTAAACGCCTTCGTGAGTAAAGTTGATACAGAAGCTGATGTTCAAGAGTGTATCGAAAAGCAGCGCAGTCACCTAGCAGAGGTACAGATCAAATTAAAGTGGAAGAAACAGTGCACCTTCAGCCATTTGTGTTGGCAGTAGGTCCGTCTTGATCGGAAATTTCCCAGGCCCACATTGTTTTAGATAAAGTAATATATAGTTTTACTAACGTACCAGAAGCAGTTGAAGTGTGCTTCCAGTTATTCCACTCATTCTAAACCGAATACCCTCTTGAATGCCATAATGTTTGGGAGTTCATACAACAGGCAGTCTATGATATTTATACAGAATTTGACTGGAATCACCGTTCAACCTCTGAGTTGGCGGAACAGTTGCGCATTTCCTTAAACCGGGACGCTCAAACCAAGTCGCGAAAAATAAAAATTTACTTCTTATTGTGGGTGTGCTAATTTTTAAGTCATGTTACACTGTGACTATTGTTTGATTCCATGCTCCAGTGTTAGTGAATTAATAGGACATTTAAGAAAAAAGTGTAATAATCTGCCTTCGTTTGCTAATGGTGAAAGTTATAGATGTGGACAAGGTTGCTTTAGTACATTTGATTCCCTAAATACTCTAAGAATGCATTTGAAAAGATCACATGTTTTCGATGAAACTATTATAAATTTTTGTAAAGACACAATTAATTATAAATCCACGTCTGAGTGTACTAGTGTGTCTGATAACGTTTGTCTATCGAATGACTATAATGAAACCACAGCGAGTAAAACACATAATGTTTCCAATGATATTCATTTAAATAATGACATTGATTCTAATCTGACTATGAAACGGCGTATAAAATTTGAAACAGCTTTGATGATTAGTGCTCTCCTTGCTAATCTCATACTGCCAAGGATAACTGTAAGTTTGTTTGTTAAGGCAATGTCCTTACATATCCCAAATATGATAGAAATAGCAATACAAGGTCGGCACGAACGAGAATGTGTCCAACGTATTTCAAATGTGGAAGGGCTTAGGTCGAGCGTGCAACAATGTTTGCAGAATCTGTCAAGCGAATACAAATTGATGAAATATTTCAAGAGCCTTGGAACTTATATTAGTCCTCAAGAATACCAAACTGTCGATGCTCCCCGAGATGAATTTGTTAGAGGAAAAAGAAAGTTAGCTTTAGGGACCGGTCAATTTATTCCTTTGCGATTGGTGCTCAAAAAATTTTTAAGCATTCCTGGAGTTCTCAAAGTAGTCGATGAATATATCCAATATTGTCTACGTCTAACAGTAGTAGAAAATATTGTACGCAGCTCAATTTGGCTGAATAAAAATCAATCACATAAAAGTAATACTCGGCTTTTACCGCTGTTAGTTTACTTTGATGACTATGAAACTGGAAATCCTTTGGGTTCACATGCAGGCGTTCACAAACTGGGAGCCGTTTATGCCTCTATAGCATGTTTACCTCCAAACCTGGCATCTCAGTTAAAATACATTTTTCTATTTGCTCTTTTCTATTCTTCAGATCGATCGAATCAGGGAGGCAATTTAAACTGTTTTCGTAAAGTAGTACAGGAGTTAAATTTTTTGTCATGCACAGGTGTAGATGTAAATATCCCAGGATATTTTAAGGGCCAAGTTAAATTTCAGCTAGTCTCATTAGTTGGAGATAATCTCGGCTTGCATTCTATTTCAGGATTCATAGAAAGCTTTACAGCAAATTATCCTTGCCGAATGTGTAGAGCTCACAAATCTACAACAAAGTTAATGTGCTATGAGGATATTTCCTTACTTAGAAATGATAGTAATTACATTTCAGATTTGAGACAAAATAATCCTAGCGAAACTGGTATAAAAGAAGAATCTGTCTGGAAACAAGTACAAGGCTTTGATATATTTAAGCAAATGTCAGTGGACATCATGCACGATATTTTAGAAGGCGTAGGGCCGTATGCAATGATTCAAGTTCTAAAGGGGCTACTTTCCAAAAACTATTTTACTTTAGAAGAATTAAACAATCGTATGAGATTTTTCGATTACGGTCCAGACTCGAATTGCAAACCTGCGCAAATATCCAAAGAATCGCGGGGTACTGTGAAATGGAAAATGAGTGCTATGGAATCCTACAATTGTATTAGATACTTTTCATGTTTTGTTTCCCATAAAGTTCCTTTTGATGATGAGCATTGGCAACTTTATTTACTTCTAAGGAAACTTTTGGATATAACCATGACTGAAAATGTATATTCTGAAATTTGCGATGAGATCAAAGACGTAGTTGCCGAGTTTAACAGTCTATATATGACATTGAGTGGCTCTCTTTTAAAACCCAAATTCCATCACCTGATACACTATCCGGGAATAATGGAAAAATTAGGACCTCTTCATAATTTGTGGTCAATGAGATATGAAGCAAAACACAGAATTTCTAAAATAAGCGCAAGAGTTTCATCAAATCGAATTAATTTGCCTAAAAGTCTTGCTATTAAGCATCAGTTGCAACTTAATCACTTGTTTCTCGAAAATAAAATAGATTTCAGTGTTGTCAAAACTTCTGCATGCCGTAAAGACTTGGATGTTGTAACTTTCAAGACCTTATTGCTAGAATTTAATTTGTCGCAGGACTCGAATCTCTTATCAGTGACCTCGGCTTTGTTAAACGGTATAAATTATGAATACAAACACATACTAACATTGGACATGGATGAAAATAGTGGTGAACCGAACTTTGTAGAAATCTCCAATATTTACTACAATGATAGCACAGAAGAATTGTTTTTTAAAGGACTTGCTTTAGAAACACTTTTTTACGATCCTCACATTTACGCTTACTGTGTAAGAAAGACTGATATTATAAAATATGTGTCATATGATAGTTTAGTTAATGTAAAGCCAAATAATTTAACAATGTTACCACCTTATGCTATGTGGTATGTTGTATCAAGAAATTGCTTATGTTAGAATTTTATGATTAAATCGTTTTAAACTTTTATAGACCGTTTCCAATGTATTGTACATATCTTATGATAGTATCTTTAGTGTAAAGTCATATAATTTACCAATACGAGTAGTCAATAGTCATAATCCCCAACAGTCAACGCTAAATATGTTAGTGGGGATAGCGAAATAACTTTTTGAAAGTTATCCGAAATTAAATGGGATCGCCACGTTTATATTTATATATATTTTGTATTTTAATTAAAGTACTTAGGTAGTTACTTACCTTTCATTATTATGTCACATCTAATATGTTTAAATTAGTTATTGAGAGGGCACAGTGTCGAATGTTGCGCCCTCATTACAATTTTGGTTACTAGATTCTAAAATTACTTTTGGAATTACAGATTTTATTTCATATCCAGTGATGTGCATGAGGTCATCTATATTGGAATAGGTATTGCGCCTTTTCAAAAAGTTTTGTGATTTCATTATTATGTGACATCTAATTTGTTTAAATTAGCTATTGAGAAGGCACAGTGTCGAATGTGGCGCCCCCATTTAATTTTGGTTAGTAAAATCTAAATAACATATTATGTTTATTTTAGAATCTATATTAGCCAAAATTGTAATGAGGGCGCAACATTCAACACTGCACCCTCTCAATTTTCTGCATTTTTTAAGTATTTTGTGATTTTAATTTAAGTACTTAGGTAGTAACACACTTACCCTTCATTATTATTTCACATCTAATATGTATAAATTAGCTATTGAGAAGGTACCATGTCAAATGTGGCACCCTCATTATAATTTTGGCTAATAGATTCTAAAAGTAGGTACTTTTGGAATTACAGATTTTAGTTCATATCTAGTATGTGCTTCAGGTCGTCTATATTGGAATAGCCATTTTCAGAAAATTGTTTATAATATTGGTAATAAGTATTTAAAAATGTGACGTATTATTTGACTAAACAAAATTGTCACTACATTCGACAATGTGCTCTCTCAATAGCTAATTTAAACACGGATTTTGTTTAGTAATCAAATAAATATTCTAAAATAAACATTTTCATTCTTTTATTTTAAATTATTTTTAAATAGTAAAGAGTCAGTCTATATCAATGTATGTTATAGATGGTCAACGGAATTAATTTTTTTAAATTGTTTCTTTTTTCAGGAAGGTGATTCGAGTAAACTTATTCCTTCGTAGCATATTTATAAATATATTTTGTAAAAGAAGAAAATCCCGGGGTAATTATTTATTACTTTTCACTATGTCTTCGTTTGAGTTGATGATCTTAATTTGTTTGGAGCTAAATTATGAGGCTAGTTTTGTTAATAAAATAGTTTTTTTTTCAGGAAGGTGATTTTAGCAAAATTATCCTTTCTTACATCTTAATTATTCTTTGGTAATAGAAGGACATTCCGAGGGTAGTGACTTGCCTGTCACAATCTGCAAGTTTGAGGTGGTGATATTAATTTTGTTTGGAGGGTGTTTTCCGGCGAAAATGCGAATGATTCATCTGAATTAACAGATAGAAAACCGATGGATATTAAATTCCCTTCAGTAATTCCGTTTTGTTGTATGTGGTGATTTTAAATATTCAGGTTTGTCCATGCATTCGATGTTGAGATCAATTAAGGTCACACACATGGATAGCCTTAAAAATATTTTGGATTAACACCTACTACAGATTGTAATTACGTCAGGTAGTTTAGAATCATATTTGGGTTTTTTTCTGTTTTTGATGATTCATCCGCATTTTCAGATGGGAAATCCTTCTGATATTTGGCATTACCATCTACAACTGAAGGTAATTTTGGCAGGAAAATTATTACTCAACGGGATTTTCCTTTCTGTTGCAAAGGAATAATTTAGATAGTCGAAAGGAAGTTCTACCTAAAATAGAAGGTAAAAACGGTAGGAATTATCTTCCTACCGGAATTACCTTCCTTTCAGTAGAAGGAATATCCTCAAATCTCCTTCCGAAATTAGAAGGAAAATAAATACATTTCCTTCCAGCTATCAGTGGATAGAAGGTAATTTTGGAAGGTAATTTTGGAAGGAAAATTATTACCCTACGGGATTTTCCTTTCTGTTGCGAAGGAATAATTTAGATAGTCGAAAGGAAGTTCTACCTAAAATAGAAGGTAAAAACGGTAGGAATTATCTTCCTACCGGAATTACCTTCCTTTCAGTAGAAGGAATATCCTCAAATCTCCTTCCGAAATTAGAAGGAAAATAAATACATTTCCTTCCAGCTATCAGTGGATAGAAGGTAATTTTGGTAGGAAAATTACTACCTCACGGGATTTTCCTTTATATTGCGAAGGAATAATTTGGATAGTCAAAAGGAAGTTCTACCTGAAATAGAAGGTAAAAACAGCAGGAATTATCTTCCTACCGGAATTACCTTCCTTTTAGTAGAAGGAATACCCTCGAATCTCCTTTTTAAATCAGAAGGAAAATACATACAATTCCTTTCAACATTCGGTGGATGGAAGGTAATTTTGGTAGGATAATTACTACCTCACGGGAATTTCCTTTCTATTGCGAAGGAATAATTAAGGTAGTCGAAAGGAAAAAGCACCTAGAATAGAAGGTAAAAGTGGTAGGAAATAACCTTCCTGCGGGAATTACCTTCCTTTTAGCAGAAGGAATATTCTTGAATGTATTTTCTAAATCAGAAGGAAAATAAACATATTCCTTCCAATATTCGGTGGGTATTTTTTGATTCGGAAGGTAAAAACAAAAGGAATACTGAGATGGAAGAATATTCCCACTAAATGTATCTTCTACTAAGGTAGGAAATTTTAGATAAACCTTCTATAGATGTAGGAATTTTATCGCATCGGAAGGAATTACCATCTATGAACAGAAGGTAAAGTCTCGTACCCACTATGATAGTCTTAAATTTCGGTAGGAATCTGAAGAAATAACTGGAAGGAAATTACAATTCCATCCATTTTTACCTTGTGTTTCGGTAGGATTTCTTGAGGATGATTCTCTTAATCAGAAGGTTAAAATGAAGGGATTACCTTCTGTTTTTTTCCTTCCTTTTTCAATCGGAAGGAAATTGTAGAAGGATAAATTAGAAGGTTAAAATGGGGGGTGTTACCTGCCAACTTTTCCTTCCTTTTTGACTCAGATGGAAAATGTGGAAGGAAATTAAAATGGCGGGATATACCTGTCGATTTTTCCTTCCCTTTTGACTCAGAAGGAAAATGTAGAAGGATATTAAAATAGAAGGATATACCTGTCAATTTTTCCTTCCTTTTTGACTCGGAAGGAAAATATAGAAGGATAAATTAGAAGGTTAAAATGGAGGGTATTACCTTTCGATTTTTCCTTCCTTTTTGACTCAGAAGGAAATAATTTAGAAGGAAATAATTTAGAAGGAATTTTTATCCATCCAAATTAAAAGGAAATATTCCTTTTAATCGGATTAATCGTCCAAATTCGGATGGTTATTTTTCTCAGTGTGGGCGACGAATGATGGTGACCACAGAGTTTTAGATAGAGTTTTAATTAAAATATCGATAGTTTATACTGGCGATATTTTAAATAAAGCTTGATTTATCATTAATTTTATTGTATATTTTTAACATCATTTACATGTGTAATTAAATTAAACCCAATTATATGTTACATTAGCATCGATAATAGTGAAAACGTCGATAAATACTATCGTTACATTATTATGAGTATATAATTAATATCATAACATTAATTACATGTGTACATGCTTGATTTTAAATAATAGTAAGTAAATGAAATCCAATTTCTCACCTTCAACTACTCATTCGATTTCATTACAGCATTGTTTGAAAATCGATTTTTTCCACCACTATCCCAACTCTAAAAATGTCAATCTTCTACTGTCGCAGAGATCAAGTTAAATTTTATAGAGTATAGATCTTTCCGTCGATAGTCGATACGTACAAAACACATTGATTGACTCGACGTTTCCCCTCGTATTGTCGTTCTGGCGTCTGTCTTCGCTTTTTGTTCCGCTCGCTCTCGTGGCGCGAGCAGGAGAAAAGCGAAACCGAACGTCAGAACACGTATAAAAACACAATTTTGTGTTCGCGATCTGACATCTAAATCTGTGTGCTTCATATTCATATTCATTTATTTGCCACTAAGTGTTACAGAGGTCTTATATTAAAAATTGCACTTACAAACTTAGTCGCCCTTTCCGGGCATTGCAAATGTTTTATGGCGCTTCTTATCAATAAGGTATTTAGATAAAATTAAATGTGTTACTAAACTAACTTAATACTATGGATAATAAAGGTGTCGTAATCTAATATTAGAGGGAAGCGTCTCGATGAAATTAAATATGTCTACTGAACTAACTTGATACTATGGATACAGGTTGTCGTAATTTATTATCATAGAGAAGCACGTCGTTTTCTTGTAGCCTACATAGCTGGTGGCTTCAATGTATTCTTATACTGAGTAAAAGTTTTTTTCCCTCAAGAATCTTTTTAATTTTATTTTAAATTTGTTAATTTGTTTTTCATGTTTAATAATTGATAGTAACCTGTTAAAAATTTTGATTGCCCATATGGCTTTCATTTAGCATTTTGGTTCGGGAATAAGGTAAGCTTAAGTTGTCTTTATTTCGGATGTTTTTGCTATGGGGTGTCTTTTGTTTAAGTGAAGTTTGTAATATTTTTAAATACAAATAAACATAATTCCTGATTGTAAAGAGAGGGTAAAGGCAGTATGTCATATTTTGCGAAATAGGGTCGGCAGCTTACGGTGTTATTTATATGAGCAATTATTCTGCATGATAAATAGCTCTTCTGCATTGACACTATTGCCCCATAACATCAATCTGTATTTTAGCTATGAGGGGGCATATCCGTAATACGCGGATATTGCTGTTTTTGTGTCTTCGCTAACTTCATCTTCGACTAAAACGTTATATACCACCAAGCGCGATAAAAAATATGGAGAAATAGGTGCTATTCTTAGAAAATAGTCCTAAAAAATCTTACAGTACCATATATAATTATTTTTCTTAGGGACTTTATAAAACCTAGATAACAAGTACCTACTTAACTATGATTAAAATTATGTAATTGAAATCGAGTGGAAAGAAAAGCTAAAAGCTTGTAATTTTAAAACAACTAAATACTATAACTAAAACACTATTACTGCTATTCTACTAAGTCGAATTATGTTTAAACAAAGACTAAAGCCTATGCTACACGGTTTGAAATGTGGTATGAAACCCAGGTCACCTTGTACAGAAGTGAGATTCAGATTGCCGGCTACATGGTTTGAAACCAACAGTGTTTCTAAAAACGTTGCGTGGATAGGACGTGTCCTAACCTAATCTCGTTCACGTACCTACAGTATTTTATACTACAACGAAGTCATTACGCTTTACCTATCTTTTTACGGCTTGCGTTGCAAACCATTGCCAGAAGCGATGGCTTGAAACCGCCTAGCCGCTTGTTTAAAACCAGGCGTATGACAGTCACGCTGCGGCAGCGGGCTCGGGTGCACGTTGCTACGTTTCATCTGCCTATAAGATGGCGCAAGAGTAACTTGAACATGATGTGAGCACGTAATTTATGGAATTATATAGAAACTTGCACTGCCTTTGGGATTTGACTAGTAAAACATACAAATACCCTAATTAGAAAAAATAAACGTGGGATATTTTAGCTAAAATTTAAAATCTATTGACCCAAAGGCAAACGCCGCGTCTGCAAAAAAGAAAAAAGATAGGTAAAGCGTCATGCCTTCGTTGTAGTATAAAATACCGTAGGTACGTGAACGAGATTACGACACGTCCTATCCACGCAACGTTTTTAAAAACACTGTTGGTTTCAAACCATGTAGCCGGCAATCTGCATCTCACTATTGTTCAAGGTGACCTTGGTTTAAAACCTCATTTCAAACCGTGTAGCACAGCCTTAAATATTAAAAAAAAAAAAAACTAGACATCATTTTGATGTAAAAGTCAGCAGCTATTTCTAGAATAACTGGTAATTTGTCACAAAAAATGTCGTTTGAATGTCACATGAAATGTGGTATAAAACAACGGTCTATACTGTTTCAAACCGCTTTTTAATAACGTGTAGCATAGGCTTGTTAAATATTAAAGCCTGCAAAAAAAAGCTAGACTTCATTTTCATGTAAAAGTCAGCAGCTTTTTCTAGAATAACCGGTAATTTGTCACAAAAAATGTAGTATACTGAATAATTATGTATAGGTATTATATAATTAAAGATTATTAGAATTAATGCTAATTATAATTTTTATTTTAGACCAAACGATGTATCGTCTAGGTGACAGCATACTAGACTAGCACTTAAAAACTACAAGGTATTGCGAGATCCATCACAGCAATTGTAGTGTTTTATTTATTTTATTTTTTAACATCATTGATATAAAAATAACATTTCAAGAGAAAGTAAAACAAAAACTTGGCAATTCACGTTACGTGGAGTCGATGGTTTCACAGAGCCCAAAATAATTTTTTAGAGCTTTTTAGGTTTTTAATACGATCTATAAACTCAGAACAGAGATTATATCTTGTACACTTTACAATTAAGAGGGGGCACTCTTTTTACAACTTTGGAGACCTATATCTCACAAGCGGTATAAAAACAAAAAAATGTTTTAGGAAACCTTATATACATTTTAAAAACCTTATTCAACAGTATTTCACATGAGGGGGTGGCGTAGAAAAACATTGAAATGATTTTTAATTTTATAGTGCACCCCACACTAGGTTTATCTCAAAGTGTTATTTTTGTGATAAACATTTTAAAATTCAGCGCGGATGCAGGACTCGAACCTGCGTCTTCGGAACACTAGCCCGACGCTCTGCCCAACTGAGATAATCCGCAGTGCTGCCTCCGCGTCGAATTTGTGAAGTGTTTATCATTTTAACCAACTTATAGTGTTGGCGGCGCCACCCGTGATACCCGTATTAGACAGATTATCACTCAATTGTCAGTTATAAGAACTTCTGAATATTGACGAGAGATGGCGCACTGCTAAATCAATGAAAATTAAATGATTTTAAATTTTATAGTGCACCCTACACTAACTTTATCTCAAAGAGTTATTTTTGTGATAAACATTTCAAAATTAAAAAAAAATTGTTTATCCCCATTATACATATATGGGAGCTACCCCTTAAATATACAGTTTTACATTTTTTTTATGTAATATTGTGATCTATATTTAAACTATCATAACGTCATATTTCATCCAGTTTGGTTTATAAATGTAGAAGCTAAAAAACTTTGTAGCATTAGGACGGACGGATGGATGGACACAAAGAAATCATAAGGGTTCCTCGTTTTACTACGGAACTCTAAAAATGAAAAGATGCTAAGTATATATAAAACATGTGACATAAACATTTACATTAACATCGTTGTTAGACCTGTTCTTAATTTCGAAAGACGAAAATATACTTAGCCTAAGTCGTTATTGAGTCATTACCATCAGCTACGCGAATCAAAATAGAGTTTTCGCCATTAACGTTGTTTAGAAATAGAAAGGAAGCAATTAAATTATTAAATTTAATTTATTTTTTAAACGAAGTAATCGCTGATCGTGAATCATGAAAGTAAACAAAAATGAAGTATTCTCATCTACGCATATATTCAAACAGGTTAGTCTAAAAATAATATAATAATATATACAGTAAAATAAATCTTGGCGACATCATATTCATATTATGATACCAACGGTACTTCTTACAGCCAGTCTTAAACAAATGATAGATGAGATCTGTCTTTGCCATTATATTATAATTTTAGGGGTATTCAGACCTAAGATTCAGACCTAATTCAGACTTAATTTGACGCAAATTTCGAAATTTAGAAATTTACTTTTACTGTTTCGTAAATTTCTAAAATTGTGCTAATGTAAAAAATTAAATCTCATAATATTGCTGAAGACAGCTAGCATCGATTGAAATGAAGCGAAATGAAACACGAAGGAGGCATGTATCAGGCATCTGCCCCAACATGGGAATGTAGGCTTAAAACAAGAATGTTAATTATTATCATATTAATAAAAAACTCCATTTCGAAATAAAAAGCAATATAATCCGTCAAGACGTTTCAGAGAATTTTGATAAGAAACACTGTGACACGAGATTTAAGTATGAGAAGAATAAACCGTATGAGAAGAATAAACCCCAAGAAGTCGACCAAAAAGCAAAGTCGTATTTACTTTTCTCGAAACTATTCAGACCATTTTCAAACCTCTGCAACTTATTTATGGATAAAACTAGGTCTCTGATTTTTTTCATATTTCAGGCTCTTGCTACAGCGACATCTTCAATGATTTCCTTCTGCACCGGAATTACTTTCGGGGCGACAGCTGTGATGCTGCCTCAACTGAGAGTGGACGAGTCTTTAGAATATAATCCTAGTCATGAATCATGGATAGGTAAGATCTTAGAACTTAACTTCCTCAGCTTCGAGCAAAAGGCATGATGACTAAAAAAATTAATTAGATAATTTGTTTTCAAAAGTCTTTCTGAGCGTCTGGTGGACGCGACGCGTGACCAAAATGCTGGTGTTTATTTGGCTCAACGTATAAGCATTGCCATTCAGCGTGGCAATGCTGCCAGCATGCTGGGCACGCTGCCAACTGGCAGTGGGCTTGAGCCTGAGGCTTGGGTCTGTGGATGATCCAATTGCTTTCTATGTAGTAGTAGTGTAGTATTGTCATTATATTTAAAAAAAAAATACATTTTTTAATTTGTATGGCGTATTATTTAAAAAAAAAAAAAAAAAATTAGGTATCAGATAGATTATCAAAAAATATTTGGCACGTATTTTTTCTTTCGCCAATTGAACCAAAATTGCCGAAGATATATCCCGCTAAAGTTCCGCGTGACGTCACAAGTGTCACGCAAATGTATGATAACCTAACTAATCTGACTCACGGATACAATAATGTGACACACACATAATAATGACTCTACGTATTATAATGTTTTTTACCCAATCATCATGCCTATTAGATGAATTAGAAATGATAAGCAAAGTTGGGATAGGTAAAGACAATCGAGATGTGAAAATATCACGAAAAGCATAAAGCGTTTTGATGGTTTCAATGAAGACTGCGAGCCGGAAACGTTATCATGGGTAATTTGTTTACTTACAAGGAGAACTGGGAGGCTTATGCTCAGAAGCAGACCTTCTACTCTGAGATGATGATAATGATAAAGCGTTGTAAGTATATAGCAACTTACGTGGTAGAAAAGAAAATGTGATAAAAGAAACAGCGTTTTGTCTTTAGAGGCAAAATGCTGTTTCTTTTATAAAAATTTTTAAACTTAGGAATTCCACAAAGAAGCCTTAGAATTTCTAATTTATTTCGGTATATTCTAAGTTGTACTACAACTTAATTTTTGCACAGAAGTACACGCGACCGCGCTCGTAAGGTTTTAAGTTTGAAACTAGCAAATAATTATAGGTATGTAATATACTAGCTGACCCTGCGAACTTCATTTCACGCAATATTTATATACATTATAGCCTATTTATTTATATTTATAAAAAAAATCCATCCATGTTTCATCTCAATCCGTTCAGATGTTTTTGTGTGAAAGAGGAACAAACCTACAAACTGTCGCGTTTATAATATTAGTAAGATAAGATATTCACTAAACCTTAACGATATTTTAAATCTAACGCCACCAACTTTCATAAACAAGCTATGCTAAATAGCTATTGAATTACATAAATACTGTTTAACATACCTAATATTCTCTGAACAATCAAACAATTCACGTTCCTTACCAGTGTACGATTCAAATCGTATAAACGATTGATTTATTGTCAAAGAAAACTGTTTTCTCTTCCAGCTTCGGTTTCGGTGTTAACCATCATCATTGGGTCTCTTGTTAGCGGACAACTAATGGATATCTTCGGCAGAAGAGCATCTCACTTCATGGTGATACTTCCTAACGCAATCGGCTGGATTATCTGCGCCTGCTCTAATTCCACCAGCACTATCATTGTAGGAAGGCTCTTAACTGGTCTCTCCACAGGCGCCAACAAAGTCGTCACAATGGTCTACATAGCTGAAATAACAGACCCAAAACTACGATCAATAGTTCTATTCATACCGAGCTTATTGCAGTTTACAGGAATCCTATTCAGTCACATAGTCGGATACTATGTTTATTGGAAAACCAGCGCCATACTCTGCATCTGCCCTATTATAGTTTCTTTGGTCGCTTTCTTTTTGTTAAAAGAAAGCCCAATTTGGCTGATCACTAAAGGAAAAATCGATGAAGGTATCGAAAACTTTCACTGGTTTCGAGGATCGAGCGAAACTTCTGAAGCTGAACTGAAAGCGATTCTGGATAGACAATCAGAAATGACAGAAAACAAAAAGATGTCTGCCAAAGAAATATTCGATGTAGTGAAGGAAAAAGCTTTCATCATGCCAATGCTCATAATAGTGGTAGTGGTGTTAAACATACAGTTTACAGGTGTTAATGTCATAAGTTTTTATTCATTAGATATTTTTAAGAAAGGCTTCAACGACAATGTGGATCCTTTTGTATTGATGATAGCGATGGATTGCATTAGGATTATTATATCAATAGCAATATGCGCATTTGGGAAGATAATTCCAAAACGGATTGCGTTCCTAGCATGCAGTTTCTGTCATTCAGTGTCTGTGTTTGGTTTAGTTGGGTGCTTTTTGACAAATTATGATGTAGTGTGGGTTCCTGTGCTGTGTCTTGTGCTGTATATTTGTTTCTCTAGTGCTATTTCAACAATAGGTTGGACTTTTGTGCCTGAGCTAATGCCTAACAGTGCTCGTGGATTTGGATCTGGACTTAATTCAGCAGTTTCATACATAATGTTATTTGTGTTAGTTAAAAGTACGCCCGATATTTTGAGTTTGTATGGCGAGTCAGTCTTGTTTGCGATTTTTGGACTGCCAACATTGATATGTGCGTTTATTTTGTGTTTTGTGTTACCTGATACAAACGGAAAGACTCTGCAGTCTATTGAAGATGGCTACAAGAACAAACCTCAGAAGCATGTTGAGACAAAACTGTGATTGATGTTTCTAAATTCCTCTATTACCCATCCCAAGAAGAAGATAATATGTAATAGTAAATATTGGGGGACATCTTACACACGTTTTCTGACCCCAAACTAAGCAAAGCTTGTGATATGGCTGCCAGAGACTGATATACTACATATACATATTTTAAATACATACTTATATAGATAGTATCTAAATACATCCAGACACAGAGCAAACACCTATGTTCACCACATAAATGCTTGCCCTGGGTGGGGATCGAACCCACGCCTCTTTGATCCAGAAGTCAGGTTCACTAACCACTGAGCCACCGAGGCAGTCAAGATGATTATGATCCTTACTATGAGAAAAAAAGGAATGGGCATTATTTATGTAGGTACATCTTTTATAAGATCTATTAAAAGTTCTTTTAATTTAGAGATGTCGTATTTATTTTTAAACGTAAAATAATTTATACTCAATAGATTTATAAAACTATGATATATAAACACTTAGCTTGGTTATCACATTGTAATTAGAAAGAGCTTAGTTACGGACGTTTTACAAATCAGATAAATAAATAAGATAACAAATACATAATTAATTATTTTATAGATCATTTCAGCTGATTTTATTTGGCGAATAATTATACAAATAAACCTAGAATTAAAGTAGTTTGATCTAGAATATAAATACCAGACAGTTGGTGTCTAGTCAAACAGGTGCAATATCGCACACTCAGTTTTAATAAAAAAGAAACAATTTTTTTTATCTTTATTTTATTACTCCACAGACTCCAGGGTCTGTGCTCTTTGTTATAAGTATCTAGTTTTACATTTGTTGATCAAGAGACAGAGATACCAGAAGCCTTCTGGTATTTGTTTCTTCCTTCTGCCAGAAGGATAATGTGGTCGATCGAGAAAATCTGAAAAAGACGCATCGATGTAATATGGCAGGAGTTAGTAAGAGATAAAAAATTCTCGATTCGGTGGTTATTGTCGGATTTTTAGACAAGGAGCGTCAAATCCCAATACTTATTTTGATATTTTTGACAGCACCTTCGAATATTATCCATGCATTTTTGTGGTTGAGAATTGCCCCAAGCGACAACAGCATTATAAATTATTTATAAAGCTGTTAATGATATCTGTGATTATTAATGTACCTACATCTATCTGTTGACGTTCTACGGCTGTTGGACGGCTGCGCAGGGCTAATACAACCAGAGAGGTAGTTGTTGTCGCTTGAATCTCAACCACAAAAATGTATGGAAAATCTTGCCCAAAGTTGTCAAAACTGTTAGACATGAATTGGGATTTGACACCATCGGGAAAAAGACACGTCAAAAACCAATGAATCGAGATATTTTTCATGTCTCTTTCTAACTAATCAAGCAACGCTATAAGTTGGTGGTAAATGAGCACTTCAAAAATTTGACGCTTGTGTAGGAGGCGGGCTGGCTCAGTTGGTTAGAGCGTCGGGCTAGTGATCCGAAGGGGCAAGTTCAAATCCTGCGTTCGCATTGCATCTTCTTCAGAATTTCTCGATCGACCACTTTAACCCTTTGGTTGTAATAGCTCTATGGACGGATGCAAACTCATACTGAGGCTTCTGGTGCGTCTAGCAGTGCCAAATACTACGTAGTATTATTATATCTTCTTTGCAAATACTGTCGAGCTAGTGTCTGTCTCAACTGACTCTTCAGTGATTGTCTCCTGTCGCTATCTATCTCATACTCATTTATTTATAACAATAAGTTACACGTCATTACTTGTTCCATGGAAATAATTTAATAAGAAATAAATTGATTTCATTACCTAAATAATATGTAATAATAAGTAAAAAAGATGGCCAAATACGGAATCAGAGGGGTAGCCTTAGATTTAATTAAATCAAGCTTGAGTAACAGAAGGCAAATAACTCGAATTGACCGATTTTGTCCAAAATCTAAAACAGTTAAACAATTCGAATCAACTGAACGGATTGTTAAAAACGGCGTACCACAGGGCAGTATACTAGGGCCATTTGAGTTTTTATGCTATATAAACGACTTTCCGACCGTAACATCTAACCCGATGACACTTTTTGCTGATGATAGCACAATCTTATTTACTGGTGACAAAAACTACAATGACATTAATTTAACATTGACATCTATAATAGAATGGCTAAATAAAAACAATTTAAAAATGAATATTAACAAGACTAATATAATGGACTTCAAACAACGACATACTGAATCGGATAGGCTAGACTTAAGTTACATGAATTATAATATTAAAGAAATTGATTCCACCAGATTCCTAGGTATCACTATTGATAATAAATTAAAATGGAAAAATCAAATTGACAATGTATGTAAGAGACTTCATAAAGCATCTTATGCCTTGTCTAAAATTAGAAGAGTTGTGGATACGCGAGTTGACATGACAGCCTACCATGCACATGCCGCTTCCGTCTTGCGATATGGCATCATATTCTGGGGCAACTCAACAAATAAAGACAAAGCTTTCAAAGCTCAAAAGAAGTGTATTCGAGCAATTATAGGACTAAAACGGACCGACTCATGTAAAGGATATTTCCAGCAACTTCAAATCTTAACCATGCCTTCGATGTACATTTATGAGGTTGCAAAAACGCACCTACATTTATTTAAACCCAAACAGTTCCATGCGCTGCGCTTCCAACAAATGGAAAAACATTCAGGAAATCTATGTCTTCTGGAATGCAAAACACATCTATCCAGTACAAGTGTCTTTGGAATGCTACCAATAATTTACAATAAAATCCCAACAAATGTAAGGATTGAGAGTGACATTGGTGTCTTCAAGACAATGCTTAGAACACTATTACTTAAAAAAGCTTATTATTCAATTGACGAATTTTTGAAAGATAAAGACTTTACTTAAGTTGTTATTCATGACTATATTTGTATTCTATTGACATTGCATCTAATAATAAAATTAACAATAATGAGACACTAAACTTTGACATGTGTATTTATATCGTTTTTATGATTTCAATGAAATAATATGTACTAATTCCTTTACTTAAGATGATGGTAATACATAATATTACCTGCTTGCATGCTAACTATGTAGCTGATGTAGCGTACCTACTTACCAATAAGATCACAATGTAAATTGTTTTACCTACTTCGCAAGTAATAAATAAATGAAATGAAATGAAACAAACAAAAATGAATAATCGAAATATCAGTGTCAAAAAATTTATCACATACCTAATTTAAGTCAAATTAATCTCTATAGGTACTTAAAATTACCAATACATCAAGAAAGGTAGAAAGTCATCCCTTAGGTAGAAAGTCTCGTACCTTGTAAAATGCCTGCTCAACAAGCCAACTTTTTGCTTTATTTTTGAATGACTGCCGTGACGGTGTATCTTTTATTACTGATTCTGGGAGGTGATTGTAAACATCTGTCGCTGTCTGTTTTTCATGATTTTATTAGCCGATGGGGGGACACGACTCTCATTTCAGTACCTATAACCGTATGTTGCATTTTTCAATCATATCATATTTTACACAGGCATTTGAAAAAAAACAGCGCACGAAACAATTTTGTAATTGAAATGGGTTTTATCAGTTTTATGCCATTTACAGCTGAATCTGAATACAGAACTTTATTATCTTGAGTTTAGGAAAACTACTAATAGTCTCAATGAAGGCGCCATCATAAATTTAATAGCAACGTAAAAAGTGTTAATGCCTAAAGTAAAAAAGAAACAGAAATATTCTAATTAGTATAATATTCTAATTTAGCATTTTAACAAGCATTGCCATTTAAAGTGGCAACGATGCCAGCATGCTTAGGCTTAAAGCATTTGGATTATCTTTAGACCTTCAAGGGTCTATGGATGATCCAATTGATGATATGTAGTAGGTACTAGTTTATGTAGTTTTAGATTATGTAAGTCTTGTGTTTATTGATAGTTAATATAGGAACTTGCCCTGTAAAAAAAACTAAATAGCTATTATATAATTACGATGTCGTCTTCATAATTGGGCCTAATGAATAGACGAGATTTAAAAAAACAAAGTTTTATCATTTATTTTATAAACATGTATAAATATAAATGATTTCATCTTCAATAACATGAAATTGTGCGAGTGAGATGGAATTTAGCGTATAGGTACGCCAATACAAATACAAACGCCTTAAATTGAGATATCTATTAAAAAGCTGCTGTATTATAGTGAGCAAAAAAATGGATTTGCATTTTGCACATCTAAATGTGGTCTGGTAAGTAATTTTTGAATCTTTGAGAGGCTCACACGTTAAAGGTCAGTTATTTTAAATAAAAAAACAATACTACGTAAAAGCTTTTGTAAGTGATGAAAGAGAAACAAAATGGACAATCTACGTCGACTTTTCTATGGAAACAGGTAAATGTATACTTAACTAGCTGCACGTCCTGGCTTCGCCCGGTTACGGATGAGTTATAGCTTTAAACCGTCCAGAAAAAATATTCTAGAAGATGGTGAAAACCGCATTGCAATCTGTTGTCTAGTTTGGCGGTGGACTATTAAAAAAGGCTGGTACAGTAATATCCCCTTCAAAATTACTGGCGTTAGCTGCAGCGGCATCAACTTGGATCCCTTTCTGCGGTGGTATTACTTTTGGAACGTCGGCAGTTATGCTACCTCAGCTACGAGAGGACAAATCAATAGATTACGATTCCAGTCATGAGTCCTGGATAGGAAAGATTAGTGTATGGTGCTGTGAAAATAAGTCTGTAGTGTAGGATCATGATCTGATATTATTGTAGTGTATTTCATTCGCTATAAAGGTATACTTAGTTAGTGGTCGCTTGAACACCTGGAGGCGGATCTACCTATTTATCTCATTTTTTATTCCGTATAGGTTTGCGTTTGACTACATACTGCCTGATGTTGAGCAGATATGCGGTCTAGGGTGTAGCACGCTTACCTAGAAGATACCTGTTTAGTCGGGATTTGAAGACACCCACGTTGTAATTAAGCGGGAAGACAGACCCAGGCAAAGCGTTCCACATTCTGGCTGTTCGTATGAAGAATGAGGATTCGAAACGCTTAGTTCTAACACGCGGAATGTCCACCATAAAAGGGCGGCGCTTTGGTCGCGTCTGTCTAGCCGTACGATAGAAGAAAAGGGCAGGTGGGATAAATGGTCTAAAATCCGACAAAGTCGTCAAATTTGAGTAGCTTGTAGATACTGCCTAAATATATTATGATACAAATATTGGCTAACAAACAATAAAATTCTGTTTCAGCATCAGCAGCAACATTAACCATCATTATCGGGTCTTTAATAAGCGGTCCATTACTCGATAGCTTCGGCAGGAAGACGACTCACTTTATCGCTTTGGTTCCTTACTTCATCATCTGGACCTTCATGGCCTGTGCCAACTCCACCTGCGCCATCCTTGCAGGAAAGCTTATAGCTGGTCTCTTGTCGGGCGCTAACAAAGTCGTCACCTAACGCGGTTATTAGGAGTTATTGTCAGCATACAATTACTATTGTAAAACGTATTGGAAAACTAGTGCCATCTTTTTTATTTGTACTGTACTGTATCAGCCTTTTTTTAAATAGTCCACTGCAGGACGTAGGCCTACCCACGAAGGGTGTTTGGGCCGTATCCACCACGCTGGCCCAGTGCGGGTTGGTGAATTCACATACGCAATCGAATTTCTTCTACTGACATGCAGGTTGCCTCACGATGTTTTCCTTCACCGAAAAGCCAACGGTGTTAAATTCCGTACATAAATTCCGAAGAACTCATTGGTACGGGACCGGGATTTGAACCCACGACCTCACGATTGTTAGGCGGGTGTCACTACCACTAGACCACCACGGCTTTTTCATTTGTGTCCCTATAATTCCGTCCATTGTTTTTCTGTTCTTGAAAGAGAGCCCTTTTTGGTTGATTGGCAAAGGAAGAATTGATGAGGGTGTTGAAAACTTTCGTTGGTACCAAGGATCGAGCGACACCTCTGAGCCGAGTTGAAAGCAATTTTAGAGAGACAGTCAGAAAAGGCAAATATTTCCGCTAAAGAAATATTTAATACAATGAAAACAAAGGCTTTTATCAAACTAATGCTAATAATTATGGTGGTATCGGTAAAAATAAAGGACATGTCTACAAAATGTATGGAGGCTGGTATAATAATAATCAAATTTCTAACCACAACACTCGTTACATTTCGAGAAAGTTCATCTTTTTCTATTACATCAGTTAAAAACAAAAAAGTGTCCTCCGTTTTTGTTTTAATTAATTTTGAATCTATTAGGATAAATAAATATATTTGGGTGAGTAGTTTATCTCTAGCAACTCTGGTTAAGTAACCTCCATATAACTTTTCCCGCCGCATATTTTTAAAGGAGAAATTACGAGCTTTGTAACACGTTTATGAACGAGTAATAAGACACTTTCCGAGTGGGTGTGGTATGAAATAAATTAATATACGTGCTGGAGACAAAAAACAGCTTATTTTAAACTACATGAAATTATTTTTCTTTAATATTTTTTTTAATTGTTTTTTTTTTTAATATTTCAAGTATGTTGAATTATTATCATAACATCCAAAACCGCTATTTTTACTCTGATTTCCTGGAAACAACGATGTGTGACTGTGTCAAAACTGCCTCAAGAGACTGCCAAAGAGACTCATAATAGGTATTTATTGGTGTTTATCAAATATTTGATATAATAATAAGTAGATATAGAATAAAATTAATTAATTGTCTTAGCTACATTAAATAAGACTGGTAAATTATCATGTAATAATAAATAATCTATCTGACGGACTAATTATATTTTTTTAGGTATTTATTGGTGTTTATCAAATCTTTGATATAATAATAAGTAGATATAGAATAAAATTAATAAATTGTCTTAGCTACATTAAATAAGACTGGTAAATTATCATGTAATAATAAATAATCTATCTGACGGACTAATTATATTTTTTTAGTCATGCATCATCTATTGCACCTCTCGTAATTCAACACGTTCATTTTCGTAGAAGTTCTCATTTATTTTGTTTTAGTTTAAATATATCCCGTGAACATATATGTCGAATCCATAAAAGGATCCGCATCAGTTATGGTGATTCAATGTGGTAATGATTTTATACCATCTGACCCAACAATACTTCAGTGTGGCGTGGCGTGGGTTAACCTGGCGAGGAGATAAATTGCGACAGCACGAACAATCAGTTTATTTCAAAGAAGATTACGTATGACTACAATTATAAAGAAAACTTTAAGCGAAGGACATGGCGTTCCGCAGCGTAACGCACGCTGCCACCATTTTATCAAGAATCACAAAACTCGAGCCGTTCTAAACATAGTTCACCATAACCTCTCCGAACCAGCTCTCTTTAACAACTAACAAGTGTCATCTGACAAGTTATCATCGCATTTTCCCGCCCATCGGCCGATCATGCGATATCGCTCGAAAACCTCCTTGGAAAACAATCAGCAGCGTTTGTTACAAGCGTTACCCCAGGAATGTTGCCACTACCATTCCTAGTCCTTCGAAATTATACTAAGTGGCACTATTTAAAAATAAACTTAAAGCTATTGTCCCGTTATATATATATACTCATAGCCTCATAGAAAATCATCCTGTATAATCAGATCTACCACTTTATTTAGTGCCGAAAAATGTTAGAGTCAGTCACAGTTTTAGTTCACCACACGGTCTACACGGTATATATACATTTAGTTGAAAATACTATTTTGTATTGAGTAACTTCTACGGAGTGACGTTTACCGAATATTTTCTAAAGAAAACGTTAATAAACGTGAAGACTTGAGATTCTGTCTTTGTCTTTGTTTATGCTTTTAAATTGCTTTTAAATAGTGAAGAATGAAGTTATGTAATGGTTCGTTATCGACGTTTCTATATAGACAGGTAAGTCCAACTATTTCTAAAAACTTACTTCGATTTCGTGAAAGGATATCGAAGTAAGTTTAATAAGTTTGAATTTTGATCTTGTCGTACCTAACCATTTTCAAATAAGAAGTTTTCTAATTTTAAGTAGGTACAATATTCTATAAAAGAAAATCATGAAGTTGTTTGGTTTACAAAATTATTTTTTTGGGGCTTTTGTCCATTTTTTTACCAACGAAATGGAGGAGGTACTCAATTCGACGCGTATTTTTTTTTTAGTGTAACCACGCATATCTTTTTACGTAGTGGTCCGATTTCGATAATTATTTTTTTATTGAAAAGAGTATACATTAAAGTTAGTCCCATTAAAATTTTATTGAAATCGGCTGAGCTATTTTTGATAAATCGACAATAATGTGAAAAATGCTACATCAATCCGTGCGAAATATTCGCGAATTCTGTACTCGGTTGAAGTCGGTCATGCTATTTTTTGCAAAAAATAATTATAATCATCATTTTCACACTTTGTCTCAATAATTTGGAGTCCAGTCTGTACACCTTTGTACCTCTGTTCTCTATATATTATTTATCATACTAGAAGTACTTAACTTCCCGATTCGTTTGTTGCCCGTGGTCCTACCAGATGTACTACTAGTAGGACTACGGGCAAGATTTTTTTCCCGTGATTAGGTACTCATCCTCACTCACTCATCCATAAGTACTTTCCTGTTGTATAAATTATGTAAGTACTAAGTAAGTTCGTATATGGTGGCTAGCCAGAGTTGTTAAGCCGCCTGAAGGCCTCTAACGTGCCTAAACGAAACAATCGATAACGTGTCATTCGAGCCACGGTAGCGTTCAGTTGTAAATACCACCCGCGGTCACCAATCCGAAGACTGACCGTGCTGAACGTTGCTTAACTTCACTAATCGCTAACTAACACCTGGTGAAACTACGCTATGAGCGCTACTGTTTTATTAAGACTTTTTATTAAGACTGACTGCCTCGGTGGCTCAGTAGTTAGTGGCCCTAACTTCTGGGTCAAAGAGGCGTGGGTTCGATCCCCACCCAGGGAAAATATTTATGTAATGAACATAAGTGTTTGCTCTGTGTCTGGGTGTTATTTAGTTACTATTTTATTTTATTTACTACATAGAGTCAAAGACTTACAGTCACATGCAGACCAAACGTTTTTGACTTAAATACACAATAACTTAAATATTATACACATCATTCATATAAATTCTCTTAATAACTATCTTATGAATTTACTTAAGAATAATGACATATCTCAGTTAGGCAACTCATGCAGTTCTGAGTAATATTTTTCTGCTTTGAGAAAAATAGATCGATATAAGTATGTATTTAAGAATAAGTATACGTAGTATATCTGTCTCTGGCAGCCATGTCACAAGCTTTGCTAGTTTGGGCTCAGAGGCCGTGCGTAAAATATCCCACAATATTTATTTATTTATTATTTCAATTCTTTCAGATCTTGACTACATTAGCATCATGTTTGATTCCCTTATGCAGTGGTGTAACTTTAGGGATTTCGGCTGTGATGTTGCCACAACTCCGGGAAGACAAATCTATAACTTACAATCCGGCTCATGAATCGTGGATAGGTTCGTAATTATTTATTATTTACTTGCCCACTGCTGGGCAAAGATCAGCCTTTTTTATTTTATTGTTTCCTGGACCATGGCCAGTTCATATTTTAACCAAAAATACGTGTGAGTTTTCTTATGTCTAAAGAACTTTGACTCGTAATAGTTCTAAAACTACTAACCCACTTTGTTTGTTAGAATTCTGACTGAACGTGTAGATTAGTGTATAATTGTATTAAGGTATATTTGTTCAAAGCGGGTCAAGTACGAGTAGGTACTTGCAGATTGAAACAGGCGCTGCCCATGGACAAAAATCCGTAAAATGCTTAGAGAATAAATAACTAAAGTAACTCTAAAGTAAAATGTCATGTTTTTCGTCGCACAGTTAGGCGTAACTGTTACTGATACAAACTTAAAAAAATACAAAACACACAATAATAATTTATAAGAGATACTTTTTCAATAATATTGCAAAAAAAATATCTGGTATCTTGAAAAAAATTCACAAAAAAAGCTCTAGAAAAAAATTTTTTGTTTCGCATTTTTCAATATTTAAATCAATAACTACTTTTTTTTTGTAATCGGACAAAACTAAATACATATCTATATATTTTATTGCCAACACGGCTTCATTTCTTATTAAACGAACTAAAACTGCGAAAAATTATCGAATTCTCATCTCGAGTTTCGTCTAAAAACAAACGATACGCGATTTTATACTCTATTTGTATGCTGCGCGACATTATTGTAAAATACCTAAAAGTTTACTGTTGAAAAAAAAAACCGGACAAGTGCAAGTCAGGCTCGCACACCGAGGGTTCCGTACAAAATCCAGAAAAGGAGATGTCCACAAAATGTATGGAGGCTGGTATAATAATAATCAAAAAATCTAACCACAACACTCGTTACATTTCATATTTTTCTGAGTCTAATACAACAGTTAAAAACAAAAAAGAGCCCTCCGACTTTTTTTAAATTAATTTTGATTTTATTAGAAAAAATAAATATATTTCGCTCAATAGGTAGTTTATCTTTAGCATCCCTGATTAAGTAACCTTCAAATTGTTAAATAAAAGCATTATTTACCTATTAGGCACACTCTTTAAGTGATTTTTTGTCACATTGTACCTACTAACTGGTCACACTGGTAGGTTATAATTTTTAATTTTAGCAAATTAAGATATGAATGTGGAAGAATCAGCTACGAATGCAAGTAAAATAACGATAGAAGCACTTTATTATTGCTAAACTAGAAAAAATAATAAGCTGTATTGTTATTTTTCATACAATTTATTTTTCGCATTTAAAAAAAATTGGAGGGGTGAAAAAATCAAAATTAAATATTTTTGGGAAGCCCATATATCAAGCTTTGAAATGATGTATATCATCTTGGTTCGATTTATCTCTGAATAATATACCACTTGTGGACGTCTCCTTTCACAAAATTGGGAAGTAAGTTTTTAAAATCTCTATACTTACTCATCATCATCATCTAAATGTTTTTTTTTCCTTTCTCGTCATTCATCAAAAATTGTTAAAATAATTAAAAACCTGTTTTAGCATGTGCTAATAAAGCTCTTTTATATGATACCTTGCATGATATGATTTACGCACTTTGAATTTTAAACCCATATTTTGTGAATTTCGAAGCCCTATTTTTTTGTGATTTAAATAAAAATGTACAGTTTTCAGATTTATTCCTATATGTGTACTCTGAGACAATGCTTCTTGCCAAATTTCACAGTTCTATGTCAACGGGAAAAACCCTGTAGGTTTTGATTTTTGTGAGTGCGAAATATGCGGATTTTTACGATATAAACGGCTCTAACTTTTTTAAACGATAAATTAGAAGTTTTTCTTTTACACAACTGCGAGAATTCATCGATATACGTATACGTAGCGTTCCCGAGATAAAGAGTCTTGACAGACACACAGACACACAGACGGACAGACGGACAACTAAGTGATCCTATAAGGGTTCCGTTTTTTCCTTTTGAGGTACGGAACACTAAAAACACAAACTAAATTACTTTAAAGACCGTTTCTTGCGAAATTTGCAAAAGCATGAACACATTACTTTTAGCGTACTTGTTCTTGAAGCTGGTTGAAAATGGTAATGTTTTGTTATCGCGACTAACCTAGCAAATTTATTCTGCCATGATAAAGGAAATTAAATAACTAAATAGGTTCAGCAATGGTGGACGTAAAGGGTGACAAAGTATTCGTATTATTATAAGACGCAAGCTACTATGTTGTAGGGACATTGCTAATACGAGTTTCGTTAAAGATGCAAAATGGCCGTCTGACCAACGAGGTAAAAAGAATAGAGATGTGGCGATATTGCGTAAAGATGAGGCGATATGTGCCACAGAAAGTTGATAATGTTGTATGATATAGAGCACGAGCACATACTCGTATATTAGGTATAGGCCGAATCAAACTTTTTGGCGGCTTAGCTAAAACAAGCTGCGCGATACACAATCCTCGCGCGAACTTCAGACAAGAATGACTTTTGCATAGCTTACAGGTGCCAGGAAAGGTGACGTCCACAATTGGTATATTGTACTGTACTGTACTGTACCAGCCTTTTTAATAGTCCACTGCAGGACGTAGGCCTACCCACGAAGGGTGATTGGGCCATATCAACCACGCTGGCCCAGTGCAGGTTGGTGGATTCACATACGCCATCGAATTTCTTCTACGGACGTATGCAGGTTGCCTCACGATGTTTTCCTTCACCGAAAAGCCACTGGTGTGAAATTCCGTACATAAATTCCAAAGAACTCATTGGTACGGGACCGGGGATTTGAACCCACGACCTCACGATTGTAAGGCGGGTGTCACTATCTCTTGACCACCACGGCTATATTGGTATTGGTATATTATTCAGAGAAAAATCGAACCAAGATGATATATCATTTGAAAGCTTGATTTATGGACTTCTCAAAAATATTTAATTTTGATTTTTTAATCCCTCCATTTTATTTTAATGTGAAAAATAAATTGTATGAATAATAATAATACAGCTTTGTATTTTTCTAGTTAAGCAATAATAAATTGCTTCTATCGTTATTTTACTTGCGTTCGTAGCTGATTCTTCCACATTCATCTCTTAATTTGCTAAAATTAAAAATTATAACCTACCAGTGACCAGTTAGTAGGTACAATGTGACAAAAAACCACTTAAAACTAATCTGATTCTGAGTCTAATTGCTAAAAATGCTTCTATTTAAGAATTTGGAGGTTACTTAATCAGGGTTAATAGAGATAAACTACCTATTGAGCCATATATATATTTAATTATCCTAATAGATTCCACGTTAATTTAAAAAAAAAACGGAGGCCTCTTTTTTGGTTTTAACTGATGTAATAGACTCAAAAAAATATGAACTTTCTCGAAATGTAACGAGTGTTGTGGTTAGAATTTCCTCCATACATTTTGTGGATATGTCCTTTGATTCATCTTATACAAAGAAACTTAGCATTTGTGATTCGTTTAAAAATTCAAATATGACAATACACATTTTTGTAATTTTAACTCATGAGAAAATATTAATTTAGTTGGGTTGGGGATTTAAATCTATGACAGTGAAGTTTAATACATTCATTATTTCGTATAGATTAAGCATGTTTTCTGCAGATTGTAATGTAACTGATAATAAACTTGATCGATATTTAATTTGACACACTTTAAAATACTAAAAATAATAACTCTTCTGCTTCGGCTTACACTTGGCGCAAAAGATGGCCATCTCCATCCAGCGAGGTAATGCGGCCAGCATTTCGGGCTCTTTTGCGCCTGGTACGGTCGGAGATGGGTTGTGTCAGTTGTGTGTTTAGTTTTTAAGGTTGACCATGTTCTGTTGTATTTATGTACTCTAAAATATATCCTATATGCATATTTTTTTCTATTCCAGCGTCAATTTCATCTTTATCCATAATCGCCGGATGTATAAGCAGTGGCCATATCCTAGACTGGTACGGCAGGAAGGCAGCTCACATCTTCATTGTAGTACCATTCCTAATGGGCTGGATACTAATAGCCTGCGCGAATTCTACCGGCATCATTATTGTAGGCAGGTTCATCACTGGACTCGCGTCAGGTGGCAACAGAGTTGTAACGATGGCCTACATCGCAGAAATAACAAACCCAAACGTACGATCGGTTGCTCTTTTCACGCCAGGACTCTCGATACTTCTTGGCGTTCTGTTCAGTCATATATTTGGATACTACATGTATTGGAAAGCCAGTGCCTTACTATGCATTGCTTATATCATCGTTTCTCTGATCGCTTTCCTATTGTTGAAAGAGAGCCCGCTGTGGTTGATTGCCAAAGGAAGAATTGATGAAGGTGTTGAAAATTTTCACTGGTTTCGAGGATCTGACGATGCTTCTGAAGCTGAACTAAAGGCAGTACTGGACAGGCAATCAAAAAAGCCTAATATTACAGTTAAAGAAACTTTGAAAGCAGTAAAAACAAAAGCTTTTATCAAGCCAATGCTTATTCTCATTGTTGTAGTATTGAACACACAACTATCAGGCGTTAACGTTTTAAGTTTTTATGCACTAGATATATTCAAAAGAGTATTCAGGGGGAATACAGATCCGTTTATTGTAATGATTGTAATAGATTGCATTAGAACTTTTATTTCGATTGGAATGTGTGGATTTGGGAGAAAGATTCCGAGGAAGTTTGCGTTTGTAACGAGTAATTTTGGTAGTACTGCATCTATTATAGGTTTGGTAGCGTGCTTTTTGACGAATTACAATGTTGTGTGGGTTCCTGTATTGTGTTTAGTTGTATACGTTTGTTTTGCTAGTGTTGTAGTAAGTATAGGTTGGACTTTTGTTCCTGAATTATTGCCAAATAACGCTCGTGGAGTGGAGTTGTTTCCGCTCTATCTTTTCTATTGCTTTTTGCTATTGTTAAAACTACACCTGATTTTTTGGAGTTTTATGGTGAAGCCGCAATGTTCTCATGCTATGGAGTATCTACGCTTGTGTGTGGTTTTATTTTATGTTTTGCTTTGCCGGATACAAATGGAAGGACTTTGCAATCTGTTGAAGATAGCTATAAAAATAAGAATAATATAGAAGATGATGCACTACAGTAAATAATACATTAGCTTAGTCATTAAATTGTACCTTTGTTAAACACATACTAAAACTACTAGTGATATTTTTAAGTAATTAAAAACCCTGGCTTTCATCACCGACTTGTGTGAAATGAACCCTTGTCTTGGCAAATATTGATGTTTTCTTCTTTTTTCTTAATGTTGGTTTTAATACCGCAAAAGACCAGACCCAAGTTCCGTACAAATAGTTGGAATCTTGGCGAATAAATAAGGCGATTAAGATACCAATGTTACTTACATTTTATAGATGCAAATAAAAAAATAAAAGCAAATAAAAAAATCAAGAAGGAACGTCGTTCAACAGTCAAGTGAGGCCGGTTTTTTAAACAAGTGCGTCGGTTTTGCGCCGCTATAGTTTGACTGACAAGCCAAGGCGTAGTTTCGTTGTACGTGGATGTGTGTGTAATTGTCAGTACACGGCGAGTCGTAGTTTTGGTTGACTTCACTTGTTTGTTCACAACATTCTCTCTTGATTAATCGGCTAAGCCATTTTTGATAAATCAACAATAATGTGAAAAATGCTACATCGATCCGTGCATAATATTTGCGTTCTAGCGATGCGCCCCGACTTCGCACAGATGTATTATACATATAAACATTTCTTTTGAAATACTCTATCTATTAAAATAAACTGCGTCAAAATCCGTTGCGTAGTTTTAAAGATATAAGCATACATGGGGACAGATAGCGGAAAGCGACTTTGTTGTATACTATGTAATGATTCTGTACACGGGTGAAGTCGGTCATGCTATTTTTTTGCAAAAAAATATTGTTATTTGCTCTGAGGATGTAGATCTATATTTACATCATATTATTGAGCTTGTTTTTGTTTGATTTATAATTATGAAGCTGTTCCATGCCAAAAGTCAAATCAATTCGTTGTTCCGTTGCTGCGTGAAAGAGGAACAAACCAATAACCTGAAAAATACGCTTTTGGATTTATAATTTTACTAGCTATTGCCCGCGGCTCCGCCCGAGTGGAATTTGCTTTTGTGCTATCCCACAGAAACCTTTTATTTTTTCGGGATAAAAAATAGCCTATGTCACTTTCCGGCTCTTGAACTATATCCATGACAAAAATAAAGTCAATCTATTGCTCCGTAGCTGCGTGAAAGAGAAACAAACCAACATTTTTTTCGGATTTATTATATTAGTATGATTAAGGAAGTAAGGATTTCAACAGTAAGTAATTCCGTATAATAATTACATTTTGTGATTAAATAATAAAAACACTGAATAACCTAGAAACAAAAGTAGGTATACTTAACACTACAATAAATGAGTCGTTGATTCATTTATCGGTATCTGTAGGTATACTTAAATGCCACATGATAAAGACGGAGTGAAACCTTGTTATGCTAATTTCCTGACTCGTAATTCAATGTGTAATTTGTTCCTTAGTTATATAACTTTATCATTATCAGCCCCAGAATATCCACTACTGAACAAAGGCCTTCCCTACGTATTTCCAATAAGCCTGGTTAGAAGCAGCTTTCATCCAGCAATAAATATAAATATTAGGGGACATCTTACACACGATCTCTTAACACAAATTAAGCAAATCTTGTGATATGGCTGCCAGAGCCTGATATACTACATACTTAAATAGATATAACCTAAATAATACCCTAAAGATCTCCAAAAAGACCGGTTGGTAGCGGCTTGCATCCAGCGCGATCCTGCTGTCTCCGAGCACCTTGTGCCTGGACGACTTACGCTCCGCTTACCGGTCTTATTGAAGATCTGAGAGTTCTTTCCCACCGTCCATCTCCTGAGACCAACTGGGTGAACCTTGGTATGTTGTTTTTAGGGTTCCGTACCTCAAACGGCAAAAACGGAACCCTTATAGGATCACTTTGTTGTCCGTCTGTCCGTCTGTGTGTATGTTAAGACTCTTTATCTCAAGAACGCGTAAAGATATCGAGTTGAAATATAAACTGTACTCGTATATCTATAGTCTCTTGCAGTTGTGTAAAAGAATAACTTCTCAGTTATCGTTTAAAAAAGTTAAAGCCGTTTATGTCGTAAAAAACTGCATATTTCGCACTCACAAAAATCAAAACCTACAGGGTACTTCCCGTTGACATAGAACTATGAAATTTGGCGAGAAGCATTGTCTCAGAGTACACATATAGTAATAAATCTGAAAACTGTACATTTTTATTTAAATCACAAAAAATACGGCCTCAAAATTCACAAAATATGGGTTCAAAATTCAAAGTGAGTAAATCGTATCATGTAAGGTATCATATAAAAGAACTTCATTAGCACATGCTAAAACAGGTTTTTAATAATGTGTTTGTACGGAACCCTCGATGAGCGAGACCTCACCTTTGTCCACCTGGTTGTACCTTGGGAAATATTTAGTATCCACCGTCCACCTAGTTATGAAATCTCTTCAGGAATTAAGTACATCGTTCAAGGGTGATTCTGTAAAATGTATGAGCTCGGTTTGAAGTGCTATATATTTTGAGCGTTTTCGGTAAGCGCCACAGAACCAACAATGACGCAGAAAATTCATTCACAGTTGAAAAAAGATTGGTATTCAATAAAATAAATAAGTCGACATTGAGACTTTTAGTAAAAATATTGAAAATGATAATGTAGTATAAGGGGAGAAAAACAAAACAAAAATCCACTAAGAATATACATGCCGGCCCTCTGGTCACGTGTCCCCTCTACCAAACGCCTGGCCAGATCTTTGTACAAAATATAAGCGTCCGGCCCTCACGGACCTAAAGTCTCAACCCTAAACGGCACAAAATGCTACACCTGTCTAAGGACCCATATTTGTGCCGTTTGAGGTTTTCCGCTTTAGTTGCAGCAGCGCCAGCCCCGTCTGTTGTGTCAGGAAGATGAAACGACGCACTTCCCGTCCCACACTAAGGGTCGTCCCATCTTCCATGGCACCAACGTCATACCGTCGGGTCTTTTACCGTCGTCCCGCGACAGTCCATTTGGCTCTAAGACAGACGGGACGCCAGCACTGACAAAGGCCCGACGGATGATATCATTTAGACGGCATGCCGCGAAAAGCGCCCTGCACTTTTTGTACATGACAATGCGTGGTGGCCGAAACGATCGACCCTGTCGCCACATTGGCAGCGGTGCGGGACCAGACATGGGGCACCCAAGTGGAGAGATACGCCTATCCGGAAACAGTTATTATTCAAAAGGTTGCTAATATTACTTGATGGATGGGCATGTAGCCAAAGCCCTGACTCCCATCTTGAAACGGCAAGCAAGCGCTGTAGTACAACTTGAGGTTTGAATTAGTTTTTGTAGTTCTAACTCATGAAGCGGCCCGTCCCTCTGTCTCTGAGAATTGGGAGCCTTGGGCAAAGGTTGGCTTGGGCAGACTATTTTCCAACTTTCAACAGTGTCACTCAGATTGCTGATTTCTAAATTTGTAAGAGACGATGATAAAATGTCATTTACTAACTTTTGATTGCTGAAAACTGAGGACAAGAAAGCTGGCAAAGCTACACTGGAAATTTTGCGTAACGGTAGACCACCAAACCTTACAGGCAGTGAGGCTTGGCGCCAAGCACGATCGTCCAAAGGGGTGTTAAGAATGGTGGTGAATGTATCCTTTTGAACGTTGTCAAGCTGTTGTAAAGATAAAGGGTAATTCCAAAGCCGACATCATCTAAGAGAATACATAAAGGACATGTTCTTTTTTGTATGAGGCTTTGGCTCAATGACTGACGGTGAACCATAATAGGGAGAAAAAACAACTTAATTCGATGCGGCACAGTGTTTCCTAATCAAACAGTTAATTAAAAAGCACAAATTATTTTCTGATATGCATTATTGCCATATTGACCGCCATTAGACGCACGCACCATGTTGTGGATTCATAGATGTAAGAAAGAAGTCAATCGGCTACAAGATTGTTTTTGAACAAATAAATACTATGAGTTGGCACTCTAACATCTACAAAGCAGTACTTTATTATTCGAAGACTTTACAGCCAATCTTTACCTGTACCATCGCAGCGTCCGTGGGGAAATTTCCAAGAGGTCGCATCGGGTTTCGCGATAGGAATTACTTAAATCCATGTGTACTTGTTATTGTTAATGTCAAAATTATGTCACAAACAAGTCAACAGTATTACCAGTTTCTATTTTTTTTAGTTCCTCAAAAATCAAAGCGAAATTCTTCAATAAGAAATAATATTATGCGTGTCGTAGAATGTTTTGATAAATTGTATTTACGCAATCACTAAGATTAAAAAATATCGTAGCCAATATCTAATTATGCATGTTTTCGCGAAATTCCATAGATTTTTTAACATTCATAACATAGCAGGGAAATTCTTTATTCGTATTTTATTGATAAAATAATCGGGAAATATAATTTAATTTGAAAAAAAAACCATGCTTCTTTCTCGCATAAAATTTAATCTCCAATCGAGTAGGGGTTCCCCGCAATTCGGGTAATTTCCCACACAGCGGCAACGCGAAATCAACTTTTTTATTCTTTAGGTAGATAAGATGGCGGACAATTTAAAATATGCTAGACCTGTAATAATAATAACTGTTGTGCTTTTTTCAAAAGCTTTAAGATTTTTCTCAGTATTTTTTGGTGATTCGTAATATTTTTGTCTATATTATAAAAGTAAGTCAGACTTGAGCCAGGTTTGAGAACATCACCTTTTGGGACAAAAAGGCAGTAACGAATAATGACATAGGCCATATGAGTGTTAATTTTTTGAAGACGATAGGATATTTGATATTTGGAGCAATATGATCGAAGCTTTGTGGTCTCATATTTTCGGACTGTGAAGAAGTTTGAAACAAAAAACTCGCATTTAGAGAAATTTAAGGCGAGTCCTATTGTATTAAACTCTGTTGTTAGAAACTGCAAGTCTTTTAAGACAGTGTTAACGTCGCCTCCAAAGGACACGTCGTCTAAGTACCAGACGTTAAATTTTGACTCTATTTTTTTAATGATAGGATGAATAGCTAATGAAAAAAAAACCAGGCCCAAGAGGGTCACCTTGCTAACATCCAGTTGCAGAAAATAGCACATTATTTTTGTACATTAATTTAGACGGTTCACCATAGCATTGCCAAACAAAATTGTAAATAAAAGGGATTATGTCTTTAATTTGGGCCAAAAAAGCGTTTCTATTAACGGAATTGAAGGCGTTTTTAACATCCACCTTCAGTAAGACTTTACCTCCTTGGTGGCGAAGGAAAGTTCTTAAGGCATGCACTGCCACCCCACAGCCACCACGTGTACCAAAACCTAGTTGTAGAGGTTGGTATTCATCGCAAAGTGTTTTATTAATATGGTTGATACAGATTTTGGCTGCAAGCCGACGGTACACCGTACCAACAGCAATTGGTCTTATGCCGCCATCTTTTTTAAAAGCGCGCATAGGTTGGCGCCGTATAATAATGCTTTTATGTCGCTATTTACTTTACCTGCGAGCATTAAATTTACTAACGTCGTCGGCTCTTTTAGTAGGGAGTCCCCGATCTCGCCACAAGTAGCACTTGTCAGATCTTTCAAATTTTGTGGAGTGAGAGAGTCGAGCCGCTGAGCCGCTAGGAAACGACGCAATAGCGTACGAGATGTCATCTACACTGGCTATAAAACATTCTTCTTCTTCAATGGTTGCAGGTAAAGTAAAAATTTGGTTTACTGCTGCTGGTGGATGTTTGTCTTTGAGTGCCAGCAAAGTGTCCGGAGTGTTTAGTGCCAACGTGTCGTCGGAAAATAAAAGTCTTGCCGAGCCTCTGTCTCTTTCGCTTATCTTGTCTTCTACCAATCGATAGTTACTAAAATAAGACGCCGGTTTTGCCGCATTATGCGGAGGGAAGGAAAAATTAGGACTAGATATTGAATATTGCTGACAATTTTGTTTAATTTTACTAGTTAGCGAATTGTGATCTGAAGGGTTTTTCGAAACATGGAGAAAGGAAAAGGAAAAGTTAATAGGTGCTCCCAAGCTTCATTAGAATTATATGTACTAACATTTTTAACATCATCGATGAGACATTTTGAAGTCGTGCGCCACGGGGAATCTTTTTTTATTAATTGGTAAGTTGGCTATAAAATTTCCTAAAGTTTGTCCGAAATCTGGTTGGAGGTTAAAAATGAAACTGTATGTCATTTTCCAAAGAAGGTAACCGGTGACACCTGCTCGTGTGAATTTTGAGTCCACGATTACCTTTAAAAAAGCGAGGCTGGAAGCACTGGTTACACTTTATAAGGTTTTCGGACGACACGTAGCCACCACCTGAAATTTCACTGTCGGTCCGGATAGTCGTATCTCCCCGAAGGGACACAGAAATAGGCGGGTTAACATTATTTAAAGTAATATTCTGGTCTTCGTTCTGGTGCTGACTGAGTTTGATCTGCTGTCGCCTATCACGCTGAACACGCTGTGTTGGCGGAGGCGACAGAAACACGGCGACTTTATCTAGTGTGGTAGATTTCGTCGTCATAAGTTGGCGATGAACGATGCATAAATATCTATACAAAAACACTCAGACCAAATAAAAAATAAAGACAGAATGTTGTGAACAAACAAGTGAGGCGACCAAAACTACGCCTCGCCGTGTACAGACAATTACACACACATGAACGTACAAGGAAACTACGCCTTGGCTTGACAGTCAAACTATGGCGGCGCAACAGCGACGCACTCACACATATATAAAAAACTGGACAAGTGCGAGTCAGGCTCGCACATCGAGGGTTCCGTGCAAACACGTTGTTAAAATAATTAAAAACCTGTTTTAGCATGTGCTAATGAAGTTCTTTTATATGATACCTTACATGATACGATTGACTCACTCTGAATTTTGAACCCATATTTTGTGAATTTTGAGGCCCTATTTTTTTGTGATTTAAATAAAAATGTACAGTTTTCAGATTGTTTTCCTATATGTGTACTCTGAGACAATGCTTCTCGCCAAATTTCATAGTTCTATGTCAACGGGAAGTACCCTGTAGGTTTTGATTTTTGTGAGTGCAAAATATGCGGTTTTTTACACGACATAATCGGCTCTAACTTTTTTAAACGATAACTGAGAAGTTTTTCTTTTGAACAACTGCAAGAGATCATAAATATACGTATACAGTTTAAATTTCAACTCGATATCTCTACGCGTTTCCGAGATAAAGAGTCTTGACATACACACAGACGGACAGACGAACAACAAAGTGATCCTATAAGGGTTCCGTTTTTTTCCTTTTAAGGTACGGAACCCTAAAAACCGACTTCACTTGACTGTTCAACGACGTTCCCTCTTGTTTTTTTTTATTTGGTCTGAGTAAAAACATAAAAATTTACGCAGAGGCGTGACAGCAACAATAACTTTGAACAATAAATTGCAGATGATACAGTGTCTTGGCCTATCTTACTGAGGAAACTGGAGCTTCTTGGAGTTCGTGGAATTTCACTAGACTGGTTTAAATCGTATTTATGTGACAGAAAGCAACGAGTCCGTATCTCAAACAAGCACAGCAACTACTCGTCCCTAACCTGTGGCATTCCGCAGGGAAGTGTGCTCGGACCGACGCTATTTTTGGCGTACATCAACGACCTTTGCCAGTTAAAATTGGATAAAGCTAACATCTACACTTTCGCAGACGATACTGCCATAATTTTTCACGGAAATAGTTGGGATGAGGTTATTCACTTAGCACACCACGGCCTTGCACAGGTGGCGAGCTGGCTACAAAATAATTTGCTCACACTAAATGCCAGCAAAACTAAATATATGGCATTCCGGATAACTAACAAGTCGCGACCGAAGCCTTTCTCACTGAAACTCCACTATTGTGAATCTTACAGCAACTCAAAATGTGGTTGCCCTGAACTTGAAGCAGTCGACTGTGTAAAATATCTGGGTGTCATGATTGATCATAAGCTCTCCTTTGACAATCACATTACTGCTTTGCGTGGACGGCTTCGAAAAATGCTACACATCTTCAAAAAGCTCAGCTCCATTGCCGACCCAAAAACACTGAGAGTAGTCTACACATCACTATGCCAATCAATAATTAACTATTGTATAGTTTGTTGGGGATCTGCAGCGGAATTTCGTTTGATGAAAATAGAGAGAGCCCAGAGAGCTCTATTGAAAGTCAGCTATAAGAAGCCATACAGATATCCATCTGATAAATTGTACGAAGACACCAATTATCTTCCTGTTCGTCAACTCTACATCCTCGCCGTAACTCTGCGTTTTCACAAAACTGCTTTAAACAAGTTGGTGCGTACTAAGAGTAAGTCCGACCGTCGCAACACTTGGCAACTTCCAAAGACTAGAACAGTGCTTGCACAAAACTGTTTTAATTTCAAAGGTCCATTTTTATATCAATTTCTAGATAAAAAACTGAATATTTTTGAAACTTCCCGATACATCTGCAAAAAAAAGTTAATCTCTTGGCTCTCTACCCAGAGTTATGCAGAAACGTTAAAAATTATTGCCGTAATAAAATAACACTAAAGGGCCTGATCCCTGGCAAATCTACACATTGACAACTATGCAATCAGAACACAGTAATTTGTGGACTAGCCAGACATCAGGCCCTCCTATTCTATTCAGCCATGACATAGCCTTCCAGATCCGATTTTTTAATTTATTTTATTTTTCGCTGTCTTGTAGTGCGTAATATACTTACAACTGAGAGGTAAATTTAAGAATCTGGATATTTATTTATTACTCATACATGTAATCTGATGTACTATTTATGTAGAGCTATTATGCCATATATATCTATCTATAACTTTTTGGTATTTATTTTAGTTCTCAAATTCGTATTCATGTATCCATATATCCTCTTAATATATATTCTTATCATAATATATACACACACACACACACCACACGTGTTAAAATCCACTCATTCTCTCACTCACTCACCCACTTTAACGTTCACTCACAAATAATCTTAGTAATCATTAGCTAGCTTAAGTGAAAGAGCCTGCAGCCCACGACACAGGTCACCCTAGTGTGGGCTGCAGTGCACATAATATTTTGTATGTACGTTAATTTAGGATATATTTACTTGTGTATTTTACTATTAACCAATATGTACATAGTTCATAAGTTTTTGGAATAAACAATAAACAATAAACAATTAAACAATTAAAAAGATCAAATTGTTCATGACCGCGCTTTTATTTGTACATGGCAGTACATGCGCAACAAAACGAAAATGCGAAGCAGCCCGCCAACCAAGGCCATATTATTTCTTTGAAAAAGTATGTGTGTATCAATTTTTGAACAATTTCACTGAAATTCAGCTTATTGGGACTTTATGTAACTTCACTCTCATATTTTGGTCTAAATTGACCGGACTATTATGTTTTTACTTCGCTAAAATAGCGAGCAAAGATATTTTATATTATTTTATTTGGTAAAATTTTAAAATTAGGCCACCATTTCACTTTGACATTCTTTGACAATTTTTACGCTGGGAGTTAATTATCCTACTAATATTATAAACGCGAAAGTTTGTGAGGATGGATGGATGGATGGGTGGATGTATGAATGTTTGTTACTCTTTCACACAAAAATTACTGAACGGATTGAGATGAAACTTTCCAATAATATAGGTTATATATCAGAATAACACATAGGCTATAAATTAAAATGATATTGCGTCAAAAATCAAAATATCATGCAAGCGAAGCCGCAGGTAAAAACTAGTCAAGTACCTACAATAATACTACATTTTCATGTACGCAGTGATCCAACGAGTCTTATTTCTTTTCTGGTTGATTTTTTTTTACATAGTCTATAATTAAATCTCTGCTTTTTTGTCCTTCATTTTATCATTCTAGTTTTAAATATAAAACCAGGCAGAGTCGGAGCCCATGACAAGATCTTATAAGATTATATAACTGCTTAGTTATAAACAAATTATTAAATCATGTGTCATAATAATAATAATTAGGTACCTAATTAATTAATAACTAGCTGCCCGTCCCGGCTTTGCCCGGGTATGATTGGCTATACATAAACATATACTTACCACGTAATATAGGTATGCGCCACAAACATGCTAGACATACCGGATGAACCATTATGATGAGTTAAAACCTACCCAAATCGCGAGAGTTTCCGTAGTCTTAAACTGTTCGAAGTTTATGAAAAAGAGATAGTAGGTATTGGCATATCTAAATAAAAGTGAGTTCGTATGTGTTATAGCCCTGATTTCAGAAAATGACAATGAAGAGAATGAAAGCGACGTTAAAATATTAGAGACCCACAGTCTATACATTCTACCTATGTAAGTTAGTTACTTGATCTAGTCTTCACTCGAGAACTTTGAAAAACATTGGACATCAGTAGTACTTCTACGAATTGTGTGCCCTACCTAAGGCCTCTTCAACTTGCTAACCCAAAGAGCTGTAAAGGAAGGAATCAAAGCGCTGGCATCCAACGTGTTCCGGACGTCACGACCAGATCTTAGATTCACGTGAAGACCTTCGCTACACTGCCAATACATTGTCTACATTCGAGAACTTTAAGGTCCCATCGACAATTCGTTTCACATACTATGTGTAGGGACGTAGCTACCGCAGTATCAGCCGTGTCAATAATACGGGGCTCCCGGGCTACAGGGGCCTTAACGTGTGAATGCAAAACCTAGTAAAATGTTAACCACAAAGTCACTTAATCTCGTGCTTCCCGAAAAAAAATCATCTCTTTTTTTCCCGGGTTAAGCATTCTTCCAAAAGTTGTCCTAAGAGGCAGAAATTTTATAACAACTGAAATCGTCTTCAGCTAGACTTACTTAGCTGATATAGGTAATTATATTCTATTCATTATCAATTATCAATTTCCTTAAAAAAAGGCAAGAAAAGTGTATATTTCATTTGAATTGTTTGGCTAGCTCAATTTCTAGGAGGAAGTGACAACTTATAAATAACCGTCTTACCACAAAAGTTTTACGCAGGCTTTAGACAATGTTTAACAGTACAAATTGTACGGCTAAACAGTGTTTAAAGAGTATTTAAATGTTTTTCGGTAAGGCGGTATATATTTATTTCAATTTAATGCAAGCATATTTGTTTCTTTTGTGAGAAATGAGTGATTTGGGCTCCCCAACTATGTTTGATTCTGGGCTCCTCCAAGGCATGCTACGCCACTGCATACCTATTTACTACCAATAAAACATAAATCGACACACTAATGGCGGAGATATATAACTTTAGTGGTCTAGTGGTAGTAACGCCTGTCCTACAATCGTGAGGTGGTGAGTTCAAATCCCGATCCTGTATCAATGAGTTTATTTGTAACTTATGTACGGAATTTCAAATCATTGGCTTTTCGGCGAAGGAAAATATTGTGTGGCAATCTGCACCAACCCACACTGGGCCCTGGCACTGGTGGTGGATATGGCCCAAGCACCCTTCTCAATTCTCAATGACCCGTTTCCTCGAATCTCGACGTTATGTCACCTAATAAGTGCCTGTAACCGAGCACTTTAGCATCGCGCGGCGTTGTAGTCGGCTTGGAATCGCCTTACGACTAACTAAAAAGCCTGCCCACTACGTAGCTTGGGCAGGATTTTGGCTCGGACACTTTGTCACATTGTGACTCTATAGATATTTGCTCGAAGTGAATTTTGTATTATGTACATTGTACAAAGTACATGAATTGCCAAGCGGAGAGAGCGGCGAAACGGAACTTTTATAATACTTACATTTTTGAACTCGTGATATCTTTGTAATAAAATGTCTGAATTAAATAATTTTAAAAGTTGCATAAAACTATTGAAACAGTCTTGAATATGAAATAATTTATTTTGATAAGGATTAATACCAAGATACAAATTAAGATCCTTTTCCTGCGACGGTATTTCAATTAATTTTTAAGAATAAAAGAACAGTTATTACGGCTTAACTATAATAGTTAGATATATGCTGTCGCGACATTTTTTGTAAATTATGGTGTGTTCTATAAAGTCGTAGTACATTATTTTATTCCATCATCAATAGTTTTCGCAGCGCACGCGATGTAAAGAATATTTTAGGCATTTTTTTACACCTTGGGTAACATTATTATAGTTTTAATAGGGATCCTTATTTTTTTCTTGCAATTAAAATAGCCTATGTTACTCAGTGATAATGTAGCTTTCTAATGAAAAAAGAATTATTAAAATCGGTCCAGTACTTTTTGAGTTTATTCGTTACATACAAAAATACAAATCTTTCCTCTTTATAATATTAGTGTAGAAGTGTAGACAACGTTCATTTAAATACAAATGTCAAGAAAGTAATAAATTTTTATTTTGTTCATTACATTTAACTCAAATTTAATTAGTCAATTTTTTTTAAATATCATTATCACTGTATTTTTTATTTACATCATATTTACAATACCTTAATTTCTACATAATTATTGTCCGTGACCATACCTATATCAAACGTATTTATTTTTTTTTAGCAAATCCTTCTTTAAACGCAATCTGATGTAGATTTTTTGACACTGTTGATTTTCCTTCGATACGTACGAAGCGATTTGACTCAAGATTTCTGATTCGTACCGCCAGAGAATGGAACAGTCTTCCTGCATTCCTGTTTCCTATGAGATATAATTTAAAGCTTTTCAAGATCAGATTGAATAGGTATCTTCTAAGTCTGCGTGCTACATCTTCGACCACAACGTCGCTTACCATCAGGCGAGTTAGTGGTCAAGCGCGGACTTATTATCATATCATATAATCTCACTTAAATCTAACTTACATCAGATTAAATCATTGTCTGGAAATAATTTCAAAAAATGTTTAAAAAAATCGCTTGTCGAGAAAACCTTTTATAGCATGACGGAATTTTATGCATGTTCTCTTGGGTCTGGCCCATATCTATATTATAAAAAATAAATCTAGAAAATGTGATCTCATTTTAGTTTTGTAATGTACATATAGATTGTTTCAAATGTCTTCCTAGTGTTATTGAGTAATTGTATATTGGGTGTAAATATTTAATATGTAGTAATTATTATTTAATCATTTTCTCTAGGCTAGGACTAGTTGATACTAAGAAAATTATACCTACCATCATTCTACACAGTTTGAGCAACAAATTTACTTTTATTCGCCTTAAAAAAATCAAAAGAATTAAGTTTCGTTCCTTCGAGTTTTGTGAAAAAAAATTTTAGACCTCAGAAATATGAGATCTCAGAAGGTCAGGGATGATATAAAAATTTGAAGTCAATTTTAACCAATTATATAAATAGAAAATTATTACCATGTTTATGTTCCTAGATGACCTTCTATTTGTTATAGGCTATAGATACTTAATACGTATACTATGGAGAAATCCAAAATTATGTACCTATCCTAATGCGTCAAGAATATTTAGCTAGATCAAACAGCTTGGACATGGCCTAAGAGCCGCTGAAGGTCGACCTTCGCCCACGTGATAACCAGATAAGACATAAGTTTTGTGAAATGCTATTTACATACAAATAGGCCTATGATAGCTTGCCTATCGAAGTGTTCATGGCTATTTTTTATTATATTTAAAATATGTCATACACGATTTTTGAAGGCAAGCTTATATGATTAATTTTGTGATTAAATTATCTTTCTTGTGGTACCAATTTTGACTGGTTAGTATAGAAAAAACCGGACAAGTGCGAGTCAGGCTCGCACATCGAGGGTTCCGTACAAATCCAGAAAATTTCACAAAATCGGGAAATAAGTTGTTAAAATCTCTATACTAAAACAATCGACAAAAAAGTTTTTTTTTTCATTTTCTCGTTATACATCGAAAATTACACATTGTTAAAATAATTAAAAATCTGTTTTAGCATGTTCTAATGAAGTTATTTTATATGATACCTTAATTGATACGATTTATTTACTTTGAATTTTGAACCCATATTTTGTGAATTTTGAGGCCCTATTTTTTGTGATTTAAATAAAAATGTACAGTTTTCAGATATATTCCTATATGTGTACTCTGAGACAATGCTTTTTGCCAAATTTTATAGTCCTATGTCAACGGGAAGTACCTACCCTGTAGGTTTTAATTTTTGTGAGTGTCAAAATATGCGGTTTTTTTTACATAAACGGCTCTAACTTTTTTAACCGATAACTGAGAAGTTATAACCACAAGAAACTATAGATATACGCATACAGTTTAAATTTCAACTCGATATCTTTACGCGTTCCCAAGATAAAGAGTCTTGACATACACACAGGCGGACAGACGGACAACAAAGTGATCCTATAAGGGTTCCGTTTTTTACCTTTTGAGGTACGGAACTCTAATTAAAAATACCGGTTATCAAAAGAGTCAAGGTAAAAAAAAACATTTCCAAAAAAAATATTGAATTTAATATACTTAGTCATGAACACTTTTCGATAGGCAAGCTATCATAGGCCTATTTGTTTGTAAATGACACTTCATAAAAGTATGTCTGATCTGGTTATCGGATGGGTGAAGGTCGTTCTTCCACGTCTCTCCCCCTAACATTCCAAAATTTTTCTGAAACATCATCGTGCATTGTATTCGTTTTGTTCTAACTAGTTGCATTAGTTTCAGTGACATTGGAGGCATTCGGTGCAATTTTATCTTTTTTCCCATACAAAGCATTTTCAATGTCTTGCAGACTTTTCCCATTCGTCTCCGGCAATATGAAAATCAAAACCAACCCCGAGACCAACGTAACAGCCGCGAAACTACCATACATTGCTGCTTCGCCAAAATTAGACATTATACTTGGCGTTACTTTAACAGAAGTAAACAACAACGTAAAAGATATCAACGAGCTCAATCCAGAGCCGAATCCCCGAACTTTGCTCGGGAATATCTCTGCAACGAAAGTCCAAGCTACACTGGTCAACGCACTAGCTATCGCGATATAGGCAATTATACAAGTAACTGCTAACCATACCAGCCCAACCGGTTTAATACACAAATATATAACCAATCCAACTAGGACTAAACTTGTACTGAAGCTACTTATCAAGAATATTAATTTCCTTGGCAACTTCTTGGCTACGAAACACATAGTGCCCGTGCATGCGACTCTTATAGCATCAGTCACTAACATAAGCATAACTGCGTCCACTTCGCCTTTGAACGTACTTTTAAATATTTGCTGAGCGTAGAACTGTATAGTATTAACACCACATAGCTGTACAGCGGTGAAAACGAAAAACATAGATATAACAGATTTGACGAAAGCTTTTGTAAATACAAAATTGGTGAACTGTTTGAAAGAGGATTCCGGTCCTTTATCTTGACTATCAAATATGGTCTTTAACTCTTTCTCTGCTAATTCGCTCTCTCCTCTGAACCATTTGAAGGACTCCGTGCCTTCTTCTATGCGTCCTTTGGATATAAGCCATATGGGGCTTTCTTTTAAGAGTAGTAAAGTAAAGAAGCAAATGATATTTGGAATTGCGAATGTAAAACAGGCTGTTCGCCATGAACTGTAATGTCCTACTAAATGACATATAAGGCCTCCTACATAAATAGCAAGGGAAGGAGAGCAAAGAGTCATAGATCTGTATTTGGGGTCTGAGACTTCGCCGATATACACCATGCCTAAAGGTCTTATGGCCCCAGTACCGATGCCAGTGATGAACCTTCCGGCTAGCATGGTAGGGTTGTTTCTGGCGATGCCCATGATGATCCAGCCAAGGGTGAAAGGGATGATGAGGAGCATCTGGCCTTTTCTTCTTCCTAAAGCGTCGCTGATGGTCCCGGAACAGAGACAGCCGATCATCATGGCAAGTGGGGAGATGGATGCTGGAATAAGACAAAATAAAATATAATTTAACGCTCTTGTAATAATATCATACGAACATTTGCAAATTAAGCTTGCTACACACCTAAGCGAGCTGGCATCGATTGGCACTACCGGGCGATAAAATCGAATACTAGTATACTGAGCGCCACACAAATCGACAGATGAGATGTTAGCCGCAGATGACACTTCGCCGTGATTGGCTAATTATTGCGCATGTATGCGGCGTATTGCCAAACTGTATACTGACCCAGACACACATAGTCTGTACTGAACTACGTCGTGCTCATGGAAATCACCAACAAAGTGGAGCAAAGTACATACGAGCTCAGAGCAGTCTGAGATGGTACGCATTTTACTCGATGGTGTGTAAAGCAAACTGTGACACGCGAATATCTGTAACCAACTATACATCGTGTCATCGTTAAAAAGTATTGACGTCTGGACTTTTATGTATTTTGTTCGAGTATTTTAGAGCAAAATGTATTTTGATTCAGACACTCTCTAAATAGGTATACAGTTTGCTCTTCAACTACAAAGGCAAACTGCGATCGAGCTCAGAGCAACCCCGGTCTGGGTCAGTATACAGTTTAGCAATACGCGCGCCGGCGTCTCGTTTCTCTGGCTCCCGCGAATGTCTATATTTCGGCTTTTGCGCAGAGCTCTGCGCATAACTTCCTATCCGTCGATTTGTGTGGCGCTCAGTATACCTATGTTTAGATGGTAATGATAATGTTCGTAAGAAAGCTGTTCGGGTGCCACATAATTCAAAAATCTACCAGGGGCCTTATTTTGTAAGCGCTCTGACATTCGGCTTCGCTTTTTCTCCTGCTCGCGCCAGTTACTCACGCCGCGAGAGCGAGCGGGAGGAAAGGCGAAGCCGAACGCCAGAGCGCTTACAAAATAAGGCCCCAGATCAGCACACGCCAAATAATGCCGAACAAGTATAGGTAGTACCTAATTACTTACTTAAACTTAAAAATCAATTTATTTCAAAACTGTGTACAAACAGATAGTGCAGCCATAGCCATGAAAACTAGGTGAGTTCACACCTGTGTTCTGATGGATAGATAATTGTTTCGGGTCGGCTTTGTTTTTCGAAAAATTCTATTGGACCGACTGTGACGGTCCGCTTTTGTGTGTAGCAACTAGCAACCGTTACTATATAGGCGCTTTGAATTTTGTACCGTATGAATAAAATATTTGTTGAATACAGTCATATTCGCAGAGTTTTCCTATTTGCATTATTATACTCGTATTAGTAACAGCACAGTTATCTTTATCATGCGTAGCGTAGGACGACAAGATGCACCGATGATTTAATCACAACCACAAGCTGGAATAATTTGGATACACGAGCCGCTTCCCGCTGGTCTTATTTGAAATCTATAGGGGAGGCCTAAACCCAGCAGTGGACGTCTACGGCTGAAACGAACGAATGAAATATACTTTTATCTTCAACAGACTTCAAATAAGGAGGTTCTCAATTCGACTGTTTCTTTTCTTGGTGAAATGGAATTTAAAGACCAAATTATACTCGGTATGTCATAATTAAACCGGGTTATTAGTAATGAACTACTCTTTGACCGACGATTAGGGATGTAAACAAAGGACATGTCCACAAAATGTATGGAGGCTGGTATAATAGTAATCAAAAATTCTAACCACAACACTCGTTACATTTCGAGAAAGTTCATATTTTTCTGAGTCTAATACAACAGTGACTGACTCCAGACAGAGTGAGTGACTCCGTTACTGAGACCACCTCAAGCACGGACAGCGAGCTGAAATACTTGACAGTGGCCATATCCCGCTTAACCGGTGAGTTCACGGCACTCAAAACAAAACTTGAAGAGGTTACTTACTCACTGAGCCATTGTCAAGACCGTATGGACGAATTACAGCGCAACGTGTCATCTAACGAAAATCGCATCAAAACGCTCGAAAAAAGAGATCAAGAATTAGTCAATCTTCAAATGACAGTAGCGGCGCTTCAAAATGAGTTAAACACACAAGCACAACGGCACTTGTTCAATGAGATAGAAATAGTTGGTATACCGGAGTGCAATAATGAGAGTTTGGAACATATCGTAAAAATCGCATCCCTAAAGTTGCTGTGTTTTTGGATTTAGCGAAGGCGTTCGATTCTGTCTCAATATCAATACTCCTGCAGAAATTGTACAAATCAGGAATTAGGGGGATTGCTTCAAACTGGTTCAATAGCTATTTATCGCTACGTAAACAATGTGTAAAGATCGGAAATGTATCCAGTGGTACTCTTGGCATTGACTTCGGTGTACCACAAGGTAGCATTCTTGGGCCTACTCTGTTTAATTTATATATCAACGATATTCATGATATGCAACTGAAAAATGCAGAGGTCGTTTGCTATGCTGATGACACCGCGATTGTGTTCTACGGTTCTACATGGGCCAATGCCCTAGGAAATGCTGAAGTTGGTATGGCAAGTGTTTCTGGGTGGCTTCAAAGAAATCTCTTGACGCTAAACACGAAAAAAACAGTTTATCTGTGTTTCCATAAAACTAACGCTTCTGCCCCCGACATACATACTAACCTGAAGCTCCATAAAGTCTCTTGTAGCGGAACAGTCTTATGTAACTGCGAAGCTCTGACCAGATTTAGGTCAACTAAATATTTGGGTGTTATTCTCGATGAAAACTTGAATTTCAAAAATCATTTGATTGCTCTTTCGTCTCGGTTACGCAAAGTTATTGGGATTGTGAAAATTTTACGTGACGTCGCACCTTCAGAGACACTGAAGTCGGTATACTACGCTTTATGCCAGTCTCTCTTAAATTATTGCATAACCTGCTGGGGAAGTGCCGCGGCGACCTTCATCATACTTCCTGAACGAGCTCAACGATCTGTACTCAAAGTGATGATGAATAAGCCGCTGAGATACCCCACGGCTGACCTGTTCAGGGAGAGTGGTGTACTGAGCGTTAGACAGTTGTTTATTCTCAAAACGTCGCTCTCTGTTCATAAGTCCGTGCTTGCTGCCCGTGACGGTGGAGAAACGTCGCAAAAACGTTGTCGAAGATTGCCCTTTCCTCAAGTAAAAACTAGTTTCGCGTGTCGGTTTGGCCTTTTTATCAGATCTCATATATATAATGTCATTGATAGATACTGCAGTTTGAAGGATAAGTCAATTTACGAAGCCAAAAGGACAGTATGTGGGTTTTTGTCGACTTTGGATCACAGAGAGACGGAAGACTTGCTAAAGATATTGTCTTAATCTTGTTAATTAATAGGAGTATTATTTAATGAAAAAATAATAATAATAATAAACTGAAACTACGTTGCACCTGATTATGTACTTATTTAATTTGTGTGTTTTGAGCTTTGGTTTTTTTTAGAGAGTAGTTGTAGTAAATTAATATGTTATGCTTAGATTTATCATTTGTTTATTGTAATTTTTATTTTTCTGACTTGTAAATTTGTAAATTCTAATAGTGGTGTTAAATATATTAAATGTAAATATTACTTACATTTTTAATCGTATCAGGTTTCCCGCGATACAGGCCCAGCCTAGTGCGGGAACCGCTGTTTATCTAGCATTGTATAAAACTATCCATAAACATATGTTTTCTCTTTTTTTTCTCTTAACTTTTCAGTTAGAAACAAAAATGAGCCCTCTGATTTTATTAAAATTAATTTTGATTTTATTAGAAAAAATAAATATATTTCGCTCAATGGGTAGTTTATCTCTAGAAGCCCTGATTAAGTAACCTCCAAATTGTTAAATAAAAGCATTTTTACCAATTAGACACACTTTTTAAGTGAGTTTTTGTCACATTGTACCTACTAGCTGGTCACACTGGTAGGTTATAATTTTTAATTTTAGCAAATTAAGAGATGAATGTGGAAGAATCAGCTATGAATGCAAGTAAAATAACGGTAGAAGCACTTTAATATTGCTAAACTAGAAAAAACAATAAGCTGTATTGTTATTTTTCATACAATTTATTTTTCGCATTTAAAAAAAATTGGAGGGGTGAAAAATCTAAATTAAATATTTTTGGGAAGCCCATATATCAAGCTTTCAAATGATGTATATATCATCTTGGTTAGATTTTTCTCTGAATAATATACCACTTGTGGACGTCACCTTTTCGGAATTGCTGTCATTTTGAAGATTAATACTATTTTACCATAAAACATATTAGATTTAAAAAATGTTAGTATTTTCGATGAGAAAATATACAAAAATGACGTCACTAACCGCAAAACATAAGTTACTCTATGGCAAACTATATTAGAAAATGCAGAGAAGTATTTGACAGCTTGTTTTGTGATTAGTGACGTAATAAGCCAATATCGGTGTTTGAACTCACGTGACAACAGATTCATTCATTCATTTCGTGTCAATTACTTTGATATATGTAAAAAAAAAAAAACAAAAAAGAAAAAAAAGTCTAGCCATATAACAGATTACAAATATAGCATTGAAATCCATTTTTAATAAATTTATTAAGTTATATTCAATTATAAAAATGTGATTTCCGATGTTCTAATATTACAAATTATCACAAAATTAACACAAAACATTAGTTAGTGATTAGTGTTAACATCCCTATTCGACGCGTATATATATTTTTTATGTATAACTTTAAGCATAACTTTTTTCATAGTAGGCCGATTTTAATAATTATTTTTTTATTGAAAAGAGCATACTTCGAAATTGGTTCTATTTAAATTTTATCGAACTCGGCTGAGCCATTTTTGACAAATCAACAATATTGTGAAAAATGTTACATCGATCCGTGCGAAATATTCGCGAATTCTTTACACGGGTGAAGTCGGTCATGCTATTTTTTGCAAAAAATAATACTACATCACCTGAAATCGCAAAAACTCTGACTGATAATGGAACAGCTGATTTCTTTGAGTGGGCCCATACATAGTAGAAATTGTTTATCTTGATGTCTTATCAATAGGAAAGCTAAGTCAGTTTAGCTTAGGTCGCATAGCTGACGCAGTTTTCCATTGATCGTGCTTAACTCTGCACAGATCTATGGAAAACTGTTTCAGCTATGCAAGCTAACCCCGAACTACCTTAGCTTAGCTCTTGATCTGCAACTCGCATTAATATCAGATATGAGAGGATGTGCGTAAGCTACCTCTGACTCTGAGACCCGGTGTAAGGACAACGGGTTCTAAAAGATTCATTAAATCACTCACTGACTGTGTACATTTAGTAATTGTTATTTTAATAAAGTTTTTTACCAACTGTCTATTAAGAAGAGCAATGTTTTTATTATTTTTTATTCTTGACTTGACATAGTTTATCTCTAGCATAATTAAACGATACTTGGTATAACTCATATTATTATAATTAAATAACGCTCTTAGGTACGTAGTAGGAAGTCAATAATTAGGTACACATTTGACTTTGTGTACATTATGTAATCACATAGACCATTATAGTAGGTATCGAAGCAAACAAAGAACTCCGGTAGGCAACAATGGTTTTTATACCCTATGCTAATGAAACCCAACGCCCACATCGCTTTACCTGAATAATTTGTGCACTTAAAATGAAGCAAACCTCGAATCTAGACTAGACCGGCAACTGTCCCACGAGGGTGCGTTGCCGCCTGACCTTAACATTGCCCGCAAATAAAAAGTAAAGTGTATCAACTCGCTCTCACTGATCACAAAGAGAATGATGCACTAAGGTTTGTAGACGACCTCGCCGCAAATACCAGCTTCCTGCACCCTGCACCGGTTTCGCAAACTAGATCGCCCTTAATCCCGGTGGTGGATTCGTATAAATAGGCTACGGATCATTGTCAGTCATCAGTCGATTCAGACAGAATCCAGCAACATGTACAAGTTTGTAGTATTCGCTTTCGTGGCCGCGGCGGTGGCTGAGCCAGATGTGCTCTTATCATCGCCCTATGTGCAGCCTTACGCGGCGTACTCTACTCTCGTCTCGCCGGCATCAACGAGCTACAGCAGCCAGTCGACCAGCGTGATCCACCCATCGCCCATCACCTACTCCTCTTCGCTCGGCTTCTCCCACTTCATCAAGAAGCGCGCCGCCGATCCTCAGCTCCTGGCCTACAACAACCTGCCTTACAACTACTTCCCGTCAACCTACCAGTACTCGCCCGCTGCCGTTTACTCGACTCCGACCTTGTACAGCTCGCAAGCCATCGCCGCGCCCATCGCCACTCATCTAATCAAGAAGAGGTCCGCTCAATTTCTGACTACTCCCTACACCGCGCCCACGACCTACATCTCGAACCCTGGCTACTCTTCCGTGATCTCCACTCCTCTGCTGTCGTCTGGTTACTACGGCGCCCAGCTGCCCCTTGTCAACGCTCACTTCATCAAGAAGCGTTCTGCTGAGCCGACCCCCGAGCCTTCTGCCGAGCCTCAGACCTTCTTCCCCTCTACGTACTTGACGCCTTCCACTTACATCAACACTCCCTACATTTCCAACCCCCTGGTGAGCAACTACTACCCGACCGCCGCTGCCTTCCCGTACGGTGCTGCTCATCTGATCAAGAAGCGATCTGCTGAGGCCAAGCCTGAGCCCGCTGCCGATCCCCAGCTGGCCTATTCCACCTTCCCAACCACCTACTACTCCGGATCTCCCCTCATCCCCACCTACTCCAGCGCCAGCGTCATCAATAGCGCTCCCATCTACTCTAACCCCTTCGTGTACTCCTCCTTCATCAAGAAGTAATTTGGAACCATTACCAACAGCTACTCCAAAGCCTTGGATAGACTAGTTGGCATTTCGTACTAGTTTTGAAAAGTGCATTGTGATCAACTGTGTTCATTGTTTAAATCCAAAATTAATCGACTTCAATAATAATGTTTTATTATAGTTGTATATACGATTGTTCGGATTAAATGAGTTCCACATTTTATTTATGTCTTTTGTTAGCTACCCAGTAATTTCTGCCTGAACCCATGTGACAAAACTGGTTATTTATTTATAAGTAGTAATTAACTATCTGCTATTTGGGGCATATTGTTTACTTACTGATTAATATGATAATTAACTTTAATAGGTCGGTCACAATAAGAAAAAAGCTAATTATACCTACTCATAAATTACTCCGAGAAATACGAGTAGTATCAAAAGTTACTTTACTATTTGTTTTACTTTAAGTAAAGTCCTTTTCATACCACCTGTTCTAAAACGACCCATTATATGTCGTACAATATCAATGTAAAACGAGTCATTGTTATCTTAACACAATCTCGAGGGTTATGGCAGGTCAATAATGTTGTATGAAACTCCCTAGGAAGTAAAGTGATTTAAATTTTGAACGTCTAATTTGTATGAAAATTTCTCAACTTAGAACATTTAAGGACCTCATAAAGAGGTTTCATTTTGCAAAATCGAATGTAACCTCTTTACATTGCATGGCAACTGGAATTATAAGGAGGTTCTACTCGATTTCACAGAATAAAACCTCTTTGCAATGCCCGTGCTAGGCCATGATAATCGAGCTGGCCATGGTCATATTTTTTCATGTATTTACATTCTCTGTTTTAATATAAACTGTGTACGATTCTATGAAAATACGTAGGTACATTCCAATTTGTTTTAATTTATTGTGAACAATACTGAGTTGCCTAATAAGTACCTACACTTAGTGAATTTATGACATAAGTATTACTCATATTCTTGGGGTTATATTTTCTCGCAGGATGTATGAAAAGTAGAGTATGAACCACTAGAACCAACTTTGTCTTCGTCTTGGGCGATTTGAACCCCTCGCTCTAAGGACTCTAACTTAAAACACCCTCGCGGCGCTCGGGAGTTAACTATAGAGTCCCTCGCTACGCTCAGAGTCCAATTGTCGCCCGGGACATAAGACACCACTTGGTTCTCTTGGTACCTACATAATGTACTATTAGGAATATCAACAATTCAATCGAATAATTATATATATGATTTTTATTATTTTATCCTTATTACCTTTAGGAAATTACAATTATTTTAACCAGCATTAGGCTTGCAGCATAATGTAATAAATGTTAATACTTCATTATGTTAGCTCTATAGTTAACATAAAATGTGTTTCATTGAGATTTACTGCCACAATCATGCTTTGTACGCATAATAGGGGATATTTTCCAGTTCTGCCCCCCTACCGCCTAAGCAATAGCAATCGTAATAGCAATCGTTTATGACTTCATTTCAGTCATTTGGCACTGCCTGTGACGTTAGCCATCAAAGTTGTTCATTCAACGATTGCTTTCGCAATCCGCGCAAAGTAATTGATGGCTAACGTCACATAGGCGGTGCCAAATGACTAAACTGAAGTCATAAACGATTGCTATTATGATTGCTATTGCTTAGGCGGTAGGGGGGTAAATTTCTTAATTGAATGTATCCTGTCCTGTGTACCTATATAATAAAATAAAACAAAATACCTATCCAGGAGTCGTACTCCTCATCATAAGGGAAGTCCTCGTCAGCCGCCAGCTTCGGCAGCAGAACAGCCGTGTGGCCGAAGGTCATGCCACCAGTCATCGACAGCAGACATGATGCAAAAGTGGCTGCAACCTGGAATAACATATGAATATTTTTCGCTAAAATTACATAACCGACTTCCACCGTATACAGAATTCGAATAGTTCGCACTAATCGATGTACCTGTAATTTTTCAAAAAGAATTCAGCCGATTTAGTTAAAAGGACATATTGCAAAAATATATGGAAATTGGGCCACGATAGGGTACAGTATTTCATAATTTGCCTCTTTTCTTTCGGAAAATAATTTTCCCGTTATTTTCTATAATAACAGTGTCCATTTTAAAAGTACTTTTTTGTATTTTGATTGAAAATTACATTAACATTGTTTGAAAATAAGGCGGCCATACTCTTCTTCTTTTATATTTTGGTGTCGCATGGTTTATGCATTTGCTAGTGTTAAGTATAAGTATTGAACCTTTTATTGGTATTTTATCAAAATAATTACAGTCCAAGTCACGTCATAGTCCAAAAAAGTCGCGGTCAAGTTAGATCTTACTAAAGCATTGGTAAACTACTACATTGACTAACGTTACTAACTAACTTATCACAGATAAAAACATGTTTAACAAAATAATAAAATGCAGCGACATGATTTTTCCAAAACGCCCCTAGGAAGTTTCAAAAATAAATGTTTAAGGCGAAATACTAGTGACGAGGAAATTGAGAAATAGGTATTTGGACTAAACTATTGCCGTCGCGATGCGCCCAAACCAGGGAGCTTCAATGTGTGTGGTGATGCAATTGTATTTGTGTGCGTACTGCGCTCGAACTCTCCCCGCACCCTACCTGCGCCCCAACGAGCTCGCTGGCCGACCGATATTTTATTTTGAATTGTAGCAAAATATGATATTACGTAGAGTGCGCGCAAGATAACTCTGCGCGCGAGTCGGGGCGCCACGTACGTTATTTCATTAGTATTATGTATTCCCTGGCAGAATTGAATTGGTTCCTGATTTTGGCCGTACGTAGAACTATCTTGCGCGTATTCTACGTATGCTCTGGTTACCTAGTAGGTATGGCGGATAGGCGATAGCAAACAAAAATATAAAAAATAAAAGATTAATTATTTTAAAGATTTTTTTTTCTGCCATTTAATTTCTTTTATTTATTTTTCTGCCATTAGGAAGCTACAGTATTTGTGACATGGGTTAATTTTTCTTTATAGGCTAATTTATTTTCTTTCAAATAATTATTGTTTGACAAAAACGTAATAGGTATGTACCTAACTAACATCATATACAATTGGCTATTTGATATCCGTAGGCGCTGCAGTTTACTATAATATATTTTTACTGAAATTAATTCTTTCTAAGTATAATTTTTTTTTATGGAAATATATTACATTACGTCGTTCTTCTACGGTCTATAATAAATATGCCAAATGCAAGTGGGACTCGCGCTCGAAAGGTTTCATACAGTATGAAAGCCAATTATTTTAATGCAATTATATATTTTTTAAATTGATACATTTCTATACATGATATATTGATATATTATGTTACTAAATATTCTGAGAATATTTCAAGCTTCTTCTACTTCAAATAAACTTCTCCTTTCAAACTTCTACCTTTTGTGTATAATAATAAAAATTGTGCAAAAAATCACGTCTGTTGTATGGCATGAAAAAATATTTAATTCATTCTATTTTTTGACCGACGTAACAGAGGAGGTACTCAATTTCATGCGTATATTTTTTATGTATAACAATTAATCAAGCGTAACTTTTTACACAGTAGTCCGATTTTGATAATTCTTTGTTAGATTTTTTTTCATTGGAAAGAATATACTTCGAAATTGATTCCATTGAAATTTTATTGAAATGGGCTGAGCCATTTTTGATAAATCCACAATAATCGATCCGTGCGAACCATTCACGAATTCTGTACCTACACGGTTGAAGTAGATATTTATTTTATTCTATTTTTCGTTGTTGTGTTATAGTGGGAACAAATACATCATCTGTGCAAATTTTAACTGTTTAGCTTCTACGGTTCGTGAGATACAGCCTAGTGACCAACGGACAGAGGAGTCTTAGTATTAGGGTCTCGTTAATCTAAAACTTCTTGCCTTTTATATTGTAGGTACCTATAGAAAGAAATTAGAATAAGAAATTATATATAAGAAATTAGTCCCATAGTATAAAAATAATTGAAGATTCAATTAAACAGATGCAAGGTTTACTGTTTAGAGAACAGCTTGTCATACTTTGGTTCTACTTTAAAAACGTTTAAAAAATTGAAACAATTAGCTAATTAAAGCAGCAGTGGGTAGGGCACATATAATAGTAAAACAGGATAGAACATCCACAATTATTATTAGATTAAAGCATTTAAAGCACTTCTAATTGAACTTTTTAGCAAAAGTTAGTGGATTGGCAAGTTAAAATGACAGATGGCAAGGCACATAGTTCAATGAAAGAATAGCCGATGGGGCTGTTTTCTCAAATGGATCTCACGTACTGGCAAGCATAGAACGTTTTTTGCTTAGGTGGACTAAGGATAGATTTATATGTTACAATTATAATACATTTTTAGAGAGCACGTGATTTTCCTAGTTAGAAATTTAGAACTATTATTCCGGCTTAGACTAATATAATGTAATGAATGAAGTAGTAAGTATAATGGCACATAGTTCCAAGAATGCTCAATTTTACGAATGCCCAATTCTATGAATGGACAATTCTAAAAATGCTCAATTTTCAAAATGGCAAAATAATTTCAAATGGGAAAATCACATTTTCATGTAAAAAATCACCGGTAATTATAGCACAATCTTTAGGCAAGTTTTACTATTGAAGCAACTAACATATTATATGTATTATATAATCATAACTAAGTATGACATAAAGACCTATATATACACATGAGATCATAATTATCAGTCAGAATTTGTACATTCATAATATTATTTTATGCTATATAAGGTATTTTCAGCGAGCCATTTTTAAGCTATGTTTAAATTTGTTTGTATCTAAAAATTTTATGTGAAGAGGTAGACTATTGTACACTTTTATGGCTGTATTAAATGAACTTCGATGATACAATGTATTATTTACTTGTACTACACGAATATTGAATTTATGTTGAGGACGTAAAATTTGCGATCTGTCTGATTTATTACCAAAAAAGTAGTTTTGGTTATTTTTAACAAATACACAATCTTCATCTCTTAAAGTAAGATTTTTTTAGGAAATTCTTAATTGAAATTATGTTGCCATTTTGATAATTGAGCATTCCCAAAACTAACCATTGTGAGAATTGGGCATTCATAGAATTAGGCATTCGCAGAATTGAGCATTCCCGGATTAGTTGGGCATTATGAGAATTGGTCATTCTGCACCTAAACTATTTAGATGTCTGCCGATACAACACGATATATAAATACAAAAAAAATTACTACACAGAATTGTGTAGTCGCTGCAATAAGTCGCAGTAACTAAACGCATATATTCCATACATAAGATCTTTTTATTCAAAAGTAACAATCTTATCAAACATCGGTAAAATTACAAGAATAATCAAACATCGGTAAAATTACAAGATTTAAAAAATTAACTAATATTTTAAATAAACATCGATATCGATGGACATCACTAGAGCATCGACAAAAATATCGTCTATTGCTACATCCCTAGTGCATGTGTACGTATAGGTTTGAACCTCCCTCACCTCAACCCTACCTCCGCATCGTGCGATAGGGACAATTGCAGCTCAGAGCAATTTATACCTACAAAAATCTTGGCAAGACAACGTTTCGTATTACGCTGTTTTCTTCATCAATAACTAAATTAATCAAGTATTTTTTTATATCAAAATTTACAAAAAATATGTGTTCATGATTATGTCATTTCATATTTTGTTAGAAATTAATAAGTCTATTCTGGTGGGTCTTTAAAGATGTTGGTAAAAATGGTGAATTTTTTTGAGACTTTGAAGGATCATATTTTGCCTGATAATTAATTTATCAAAAAAATGAAAAGACAGGGTAGTTTAAAAAGCTAAATTTAATTTTATGGCAAAAAATTGTAACTCTAAAATCATTTTCCAGAAAGAAAACAGCGTAATACGTTTGTATGGAAAATTACAGACCACCTCAGCTCTTAAGCCTGAAGCATTGAAGTATCATACATAAACTTTACTGGACCTGAAAAAATACGCCAAAATAAAATAAAAGAAACGTATAAATTCGTCATCGAAGTATAAAGTACCTATAAACGTGTCAATTTGATGTAACATTAACGTCTGAAAAGTTTTGCTAACAAAACCAAACTCTTTAGTGCATTTTTTACATGTAGGCTATTAATTCTATGTAGGTTAAATCAATAAGGTTACATGTGACCAAAATGGCAGTAATTCAATGACTGAACAAAAGTTAAATTGGAAAATGTGAAAGTACTCATAAATTAAGCATTTAATGCGGTTGGTTTACTCTGCGCATTTATCAATCATAGTTTATCGGATTTTTTGGGCTACTGTACCTAGTCTGATCCCATTTTGCAATATCTGTTTTAAGTGGAACCTCTGAAGTATGGTTTTGGTAAAAAAAATCGGTTCACAAAAAAATCGGTTCACGGTGTAATCGCGTAACATACATACAAAAAATACATACAGACGAATTGACAATTGAAGTCGGTTAAAATTACAAATGAAAACCTTGTTTACAGATAATAATGTGTATTTCATTAAAATATTCAATCTCTAAATGTAATCTCTGAATCTAAATATCTCTTCAAAATATCCATTGAATACAAAAAAAATATAATAATTGAAGGTAATTGGTAGTTACTTTGGCTTACCGTGTAGTCGTATGCGTAAAAAGAATGTAAATAAATATAGATAAAAAAAGACTAAAAAACATTTTTACATAGCATATCAAACTGAAAAGTGTAAAATAATCCTTCCTACTAGCTACTAATATTATAAACGCGAAAGTTTGTGAGGATGGATGGATGGATGTTTGTTACTCTTTATAAACGCGAAAGTTTGTGAGGATGGATGGATAGATGTTTGTTACTCTTTCATGCAAAAACTACTTAACAGACTGAGATGAAACTTTGCAATACTATAGCTTATATATCAGAATAACACATAGGCTATAAATTATAATGATACTAGCGGACCCGGCGAACTTCGTACCGCGAAAGTTAATGAATGTAGGTAGCTAACCTTACGGAGATAAGAAGATTATAGATTAAGATATTTTAAGTTTAATGGCTGTCATCAAAAATGTAGATCTCATTGAGCTATCTCACCTTTGTGAAGATAGCATTGATCAAAAGTTGACATTTGCGGAGATAAACCACTTTTAAATTCGACAGCTGTCATCCAAAATGTAAATCAGCAGGCTTAGGATACGGACCAAAAAATAATACCTACTATCGACGTGTAAGAATGTGACAGAGTTATGATAAAGCATATATCTGTCACCTTTGCACACGTCGGTAAAACTTTCGTTGTCTTTTATGCTAAGCTAGCTGGTTTAGCTATTTCAATATTTGTAAAGACAGTAATGATCTAAAATCGGCAGATACGAAGATCCACTATTAAGTTCGATAGCTGTAATCCAAAATGTAGATCTGGTTCAGCTATCTCACTTTCGTGAAGATATCATTGATCAAAAGTTGACAGTTTCGGAGATAGACTACTTTTAAGTTCAACACCTGTCGTGCAAAATGTAGATCTGATTGAGCTATCTCACTTTCGTGAAGATAGCATTGATCAAAAGTTGACAGTTACGGAGGTAAACTACTTTTAAGTTCGACAGCTGTCATACAAAATGTAGATCTGGTTGAGCTATCTCACTTTTGTAATGACTGTAATGGTCTAAAATCGGTAGATACGAAGTAAGTAATAGTAAGTGCGCCACAAAATATTAGCCCCAATTCAATGTGAAACGGTACACAAATATTGTAGCAAACAATAATTTCAAACCCAAGAAACAGTCAATCTCAACTAATTTGTTTCGTTATGGTTATCATCCGCAGCTTTCTTTGTCCCACTGCTGGGTATAGGCCTCTCTCTTTCTGTGACATCTACCTCGGCTCTTTGCTGGTCGTGACCAGGCTCGACCGGCGGTATTGATGATATCGTCGAGATAGTCGACCCATCTTGCTGCCGCGCCGCATATAGCTGAGCGCTCTCACCTAATCAAGTACCCTAGTTGACCAGCTTGGTCACCACCGTCTTTTTTGCTCAAGAAGCGCTGGTCGAATTGGTTGTCATACGCAGGGCTTTTGCGACCGCCAATATAGCAGCCGTACTCGAACCGAATGGGTTTGCGCTTGGTGATGGCAAAAGGCCTGACGGTATGAAGCTGGTCCCATGGAAGTGTAGACGGCCCTTAGTATGAGACGCGACTTGCGTCGATACTTTGGCGCCGTCAAGTCTTTCTGAGACTCAGAAAAGGGCTGGAGCGTTGGCCGATTTGGAGCAGCACAAACGGCGCAAATATGCTAACCTCGGCAGTGGTTACATATTTGAGCCGTTTGAAATTGAGACATTGTGCCCGTGGTGGCCGGGAGCTCATCTTGCTTTCAAAAGTCTTTCTGAGCGTCTGGTGTACCCGACGTGTGACCAAAATGCTGGTGTTTATTTGGCTAACGTATAAGCATTGTCAATCAGCGTGGCAATGCTGCCAGCATGCTGGGCACGCTGCTAACTGGCAGTGGGCTTGAGTATTTGGAATATCTTTAGACCTTCAGGGGTCTGTGGATGATCCAATTGCTTGTTATGTAGTAGTAGTTTATGAAGTTTTACATTATAAGTCTTGTATATAGTGGTAGTTAATAAAGGCACTTGCTCTATAAAAAAAGTCAAATACCCTTGCACCTTGCCACTGCCCAAACCTAACCTGCGGCCTTATTTTGTAAGCGCTCTGACGTTCGGCTTCGCTTTTTCTCCTGCTCGCGCCAGTTACTCACGCCGCGAGAGCGAGCGGGAGGAAAAGCGAAGCCGAACGCCAGAGCGCTTACAAAATAAGGCCCCTGACCTACCTACCTAAGGTATTATGATACCTTATACTTATAAATGCTTCTGTTGATTAAGATCAGATTAGAGTGTACGGGTTCCCGCCTTGTCGTGGCGGGGGAACTTAGTTTCATAAGAAAACATTGTCACATGCGTGCCTCTCTATCACTTGTTCCGTACTTGCACGCACGGCTCAGACGGAACGCGACACTTTTGCATGCAAGCAGCCGGCGTTCATCGATTTATCGTTATCACGCTAAAAATATTAAAGTACAATATTTCGCATTCGCTTTGTTCGCAGCCGCATTTTTCCTCACAAATGACCTACTCAGACAACTTGTCGCGAAAACGAATCACGTTGATGATGTTTTCGTCCTTACCGGCCCCCGAAAGTAGGACACGCTTTTAATACTCAAGGGATTCACTCAAAAACATACTTATAAAAAAATCTTATAAGCATGTTGATACGATTTTTAACCGACTTCCAAAAAAAAATACATATTTTCAATTTCAATTTCAATCATGTTTATTTCAATTAGGTACAACTATACATTTTTGAAACGTCATTAGCAAGAAATCATGTAACGTCAATTACATACCCAATATCACAAAAACAACAACAATAATAATTCGATACAAATAAAAAATAAAGAATTAAAGAGACAAACAAATCAATCACAAAACAGTCACCAGTGAAAATTAAATCAAAGAGAATGAATTAAATAATTTGACAATATTCACAACACAATGTTGCCAGAATGAGTTTTGGAGATCTACCAGTTGGTTTGATTAGTAAGTTTACATAACTCATAAATTATAAAAGTAAATAAAATAGAACGAAATTAAATTAAATAATGTCAAGATTTATACAATAAAATGTCACAGATAAAATAAAATGTCATAATTTCAAAATAAAAAATTAATAAAATATTAATGTCAATGTACAATAATATACATACAAACGAACCCATCGTTTGTATGTAGGTATTTTATTTTTTTTTTGGGTTGGTTCATCGATAATTTCTCCAATTGCGATACGAATGAAAAAATATTTTTTAGTTTGAAAGGGCTTACTCCCGAGGTGGTCACATTTAAACTATATCAAAACAGCATTAGCTAATTTTTGAAAAATCAATAATATAAAAATTCGATACATCGATTATTCGAATTATGTACACGATTGAAGTCGGTGTGCCATTATTTAGGAAAAATAATTTAAAAAAACTCTACTTCGACTACTAGACTCTACTCGACTTTTTTTAGATGATTACCTGTCTACATTTTTGACGTACGTACTTACCTGTTTAAAAACGTGTAAGTTTCTAACATTAGCAGGAGGAAATCCACTAAAAACACTATTAGTCATTGTAAACTCTTAAACTCTAAGCACTCGCGAGTCATACAAGCTGAGAAGACGCTATCATACTGACCCTTAATATAAACATTCGTGAAGTGCGTGTCGTGATATGCAAAGGGCAGGGTTCCGTACCTACTGTTTTTACGATAGAGATTCAACTACTGGCAAGGAAAATATAATAATACTAGCTGCTCATCCCGGCTTCGACCCTGTACGGGCAGATTTTAAAAGTATAACAAATGCAACTATAAATAATTGATATATAAACTAACCTATCTCCCAAGTTGTATCAAACTGCACATAATGTGCAAAATTTGGAGTCCATCGCGAACAAACAACATGACTTGTAATTTATATAGATTGATGATTTATATAGACTGGTAAAATTATAACACTAATATTTGTTAGTTTATTATAATAAATTTGGCATCAATGGAGCCTAAGCCAACATTGAGAAGCCCCTTTTACAATTATTATGAAATATAAAAATAGTAGTAGGTATAAAAAGGATAGCTTGAAATGGAAACATTATTATTATTATATTACTAAAAATTTATTAGTGTAGAAAGTGTAGATATAAATAATAATACCTTATAACTTACTAGATATTCAGCCGATTTTAATTTTCTCTGAAATGTTCTATTAATTCAGTTTGAGGCAACTACCTGGAGAATAACTACGGAACTCTAAAATTAAACAGTAAATGATAATAAAAAATTGCGCGCAACTTTATACGATATACGTATAAAAATTCGATCAAAAATACATATATTAATATATTTAATACATCATTACAATACTTGATCTTCTTGTTAACTTGAATCCCATAAAAAACATTTAACAATTGACGATAGGTACAATTTATACACTTAAGAATTCGGTCCTCATTTCTTGCATTTGTTAAAAAAAATGTTATTCCAACATGTGTACCTACTCCTGAAATAAAAACCGGACAAGTGCGAGTCAGGCTCGCACATCGAGGGTTCCGTACAAATTCAGAAAATTTCACAAAATTGGGAAGTAAGTTGTTAAAATCTCTATACCATAATTATCATCGACAAAAAAGTTTTTTTTTTTCACTTTTTTCGTCTTAAATTAAAAATTACACATTGCTAAAATAATTTAAAATCTGTTTTGGCATATGCAAATGAACCTCTTTTATATGATACCTTACATGATACGATTTACTCACTTTGAATTTTCAACCCATATTTTGTGAATTTTGAGGCCTTACTTTTTTGTGATTCAAACAAAAATGTACAGTTTTCAGATTTATTCCTATATGTGTACTCTGAGACAATGCTTCTCGCCAAATTTCATAGTTCTATGTCAACGGGAAGTACCCTGTAGGTTTTGATTTTTGTGAGTGTCTAAATATGCGGTTTTTAACGACATAAACGGCTCTAACTTATTTATACGGTAACTGAGAAGTTTTTCGTTTACACAACTGCAAGATACCATAGATATACGTATTCAGTTTAAATTTCAGCTCGATATCTTTACGCGTTCTCGAGATAAAGAGTCTTGACATACACACAGACGGACAGACGGACAGACGGACAACAAAGTGATCCTATAAGGGTTCCGTTTTTTCCTTTTGAGGCACGGAACCCTAAAAATGTTCCTTGTTAATTTTAATAACTCTAAGTCAAGAAGTAAGTACTCTGTAGTTTTTGACCGACGAAACGGAGGAGGTATTCGACGCGTATATTTTTTTATCTGTAACCACGCATAACTTTTTTCATAGTGGTCCGATTTCAATAATTCTTTTTTTATTGGAAAGAATATACTTCGAAGTTCGTCCCATTTAAATTGTATTGAAATCAATGGAGCCATTTTTGATAAATCAACAATAATGTGAAAAATGCTACATCGATTCGTGCGAAATATTCGCGAATTCTGTGCACGGGTGAAGTCGGTCATGCTATTTTTGCTAAAAACTATTATTGATTTCCTTGGGAGCATCGAAAACTACGTTTTTTTTAAACATAAACGACTCCAACTTTACGATAACCAAGAAGTTTTTACAACTCCCAAAGACCACAGTAGTAATACAGTTACACTCTATCCGTCGTACCACTAAAGTTTTACGCACGCTTTAGACAATGTTTAACAGTACAAATTGCACAAAACAACGTTTTTTTTGTAAAGGGTGCTTAAATCTTTTGTGGCAAGGCGGTAGACCTCTACCGCCACTACATACTTCTGAGATAGGCCTTCACACAGATGGACGGTTAGACGGGCAACTAAGTGATCCTATAAAGGTTCATCCTTATGGTGGACGGAACCCTTAAAAGTATACCCTCTTAGGTTAAAGTCCTAGTTAAGATATCGACGCTTGAAAGGCAATAATTACCAAGCGACATATTGGCAACTTTACACCAGAGCATTTTAAAGTTTTATTTTTTGGAAAAAAAATCATATAAAATTTTCTATTACTCATTTCTACTCGGTTCTAATAGATTATAAATGAAATTTAAAAGCTTTATGAACTGTCTTTTAAAAAATATGATTTTTCTCAATAATTTAAGAGATAGTGTCGGTTAGTAAAATTTTGATCAAAATCACAAACAGGTAAAAATTACTAACCAAAAACAATTTTTTATCATAAAACATGTAAAATTAACTAAACCCCAATATTTTATGATTATATTTGAAGCAAAATGATGCATCCAGAATAAACAGATGTTTAACACATAGGTAAAATTATCGAAATAAAAAGATAAACCACTTTACTGCCAGGCAATTTCAACCATAGTCCTATTTAAATAAGGTAAGTGTAGGACAAAAAGTCCTACACTTACCTTCCAAAAAGGAACAACCTAACAAAAATTCAGGTTTGTACACTACATTAGAAACTTTTGCAAAAGTTTTCAACGGATATCGTCATCACCAATTCTTAAACAGTCCTTGTAGTTATCTACAATCACTCTCTACTGAGTATGAACCTCATCTGATGATGAATGAAAAAAAATGCTATCAAAAATATTGTCACAATAAAAACTACTTAAAATTAAAACTATAAAGTTGACATCGGTTTCTGGAAAACCTATCTAAATATTTATAATAAAAATCAACCATGTCAAATCATTACCTATTTTATTGTTATTTATTGTTTCTATTAATTTGTCGTCGTCGTTGTCTCTGCAGACATTGCACAGCTGGACTAAGGCCTCCCCTATAGATTTCCAATAAGACCGGCTGGAAACGGCTTGCTTCCAGCACGATGCTGCGGTCTTGATGAGATCTTCCGTTCATCTCGGAGGTGGACCCATAATCTAGATATCAAGACTACGCTGCGATTAGGCCTACAGTAAACGATCACGTTTCGGGAACACACAACTGTTGCAACTCTCGTCTTGAGGCACTGAGGTTTATCGGATGAAAAGACGTCATGTGGTTTTCCGAACGCTGCCTAGCCGAGTTGGATTCAGCGATTAACCTCCTTCTTGAAGTTGGATTTACTTAGCTGGACTACTTGTCCTTCTTTTTTCCAAAGAAATATTTTATGGATACCACCCCGCCGAGGGAGCAGGGTGGTCATGTGGGAGTTCCACTGATCGGTGTACCCACTACGAACCCCGGGGATGTTGCTGCCTATGTGCTGGAGCTGCGGGGACGCGTTCGCACTCGTTCGCGGCTCCTAGTACCTTTCCCTATTTAAGGGTGGATTTTCACCCTTCTTTCCTTAAGTGGCGCGGGGAAACACCGCACGCTCTTCCTAGCGTAGTCCTCGGGCTACGCTTTTCATGCAACGAACTCCCTCGAATTCGTTGCCCAAGCCACCTGTTACGGGGTCGAAGGAGAGCGTGGAAAATCCTCCTCCGCGCCCAGTTCTTTGGCGGCGCATCGGGAGTTCCGAGAAGTTCTCCCTTTCGCGCTCCACCGTTTCCTTTCGACACAAGCGCAACATAACTTGTCCGCAAAAGGAAACGGCCGTCTCCCATGATTTCTCACAACCAAGCATTGACTGAATCAATGCTGGAAGCGAGAGATCAGTTCCTACACTTGCGACGAGGCTTCGGCGCTCATTTGCCCATGCTAAACACTCCTCCAAAGTGTGTTGCGCCAAATCCTCGTCGCAGCCGCAGTGGTGGCATTCTGTTGTCGGTTCTCTTCCGGCTATGCGGCACAAGTACTTTTCGAAGCATCCATGCCCAGAAAGCACCTGCGAATGTTGCACGAGCCGGAAGATAAGTGACCCATGCGCCCTGTCCAGCCAGTCAACGAGGACGGGCTGTATAGCTTCGACGGTCCAGCTGCCAGCTGTATGCTTGGCCAGCTTTTCCTTCCACTCCTCGAGCATGCATGTAAGTGCCGGATTCTGCCCGCGTTGGCAGAGCTCCGTACGCCACGAGTATGTTCGCATGTACCTTGTGTTTACTGATTTTAACGATTTACTGTGTTGTCTGAAAATAAAATTATTTATTTATTTACCTCCACTTCTAAATCCCATTGAGGTGACCCAGCCAAAAGGCATGTCGCGTCACACGAAATAGTGCGATAACTTCTGACTACCCCGATGGCCATTGCGCGTTGTGGTCACTTTAGAAAAGCGACCGTTTCTCGGTTTAGGGCGTCCGTCCATATAAGCACCCCGCACAAGGCCATCGACCACACCACTCCAAGATACAAAAGACGACTAGCGGCAATTGGTTCCCCAAGATTAGGAAGAAGGCGCTTAAGTGACCCAGCCGCACCCATTATTCGAGGAACTAACTGGGCGAAATGCTCCCAAAAGTTCCACTTTTCATCGAGGTGTAGGCCTAGATACTTCATCGTAGGCTTCACCTTAATCGATTTACTCCCTAGTGATTCCAGCGCTCGTCGAGGGCCATGGAATACCAGGGCCTCTGACTTGTTCAGCGCTACTTGGAGTCCCAGTTTCACTATCCTTCTCGCCACCACCTGCACCGTTGCCATCGCAAGACTGGCAGCCTCTTTGTAGGTTCTCTACACAAACCCATGGCAGTGTATTAAATGCGTTGGCGATGTCTAGAGACACGCCACCAACACTTGACCATGAGCCACCCCCTCGTCCGAGAGGGCTTTGACACGTTTAACAGCGTCGATTGTAGACCGGCCCGCCCGAAAACCAAATTGCTCGTCGGACAAGTGTGGACCAATCCTATCAAGATACTGGATGAGGCAAGCAGCTACCACGCATTCGAACAGCTTGTCCACCTCATCCAGCAGTACTATAGGGCGGTACGCGGAGGGAGAGTCCGCAGGGCGCCCATCTTTCCTCAGAAGGACTAACCTATCCGTCTTCCGTAAATTTAGGAACTGACCTGTCTCAAGACCGGCTGGACTACTTGCGGCATCGCTGGTTAGACTCAAGCACAGCCCATGTCTTGACCGAATCAATGGCTATCTCAAAGTCCACATAATATGCTAAACGCACTGAAACACACCAAATTACCAAGCTTCTATCTCGCTTCAATCTACTCGCTTTTTTCGATTTTTATGTACTTTTAACAATAGATTTAAATTGATGTAAAATATAAATTTAATAATCTAATATAAAGTCATATCTGAAAATCTATAAATATAAAGTCATAAAATCTTAATAATGCACTTACCGAGTACACAAACAAGCTACGAGATTAAGCACTTTGCACCATGCGCGCACGCATGCGTGTTGTCTAAGCGACAGTTCGGTGAAGACGTAATCGTTATTTTGTTACCAACAGCCACTTAGAATCTGATTTACAGTGCGGATAAGTGACAAAACAAAAAAGGTGCTGCATGGATAAGGTCACTTTTAGAGAAATCTTATATCAGAAATAGTTATCTAAGTAACATAAACTTTAAAAAAATCGGCGGGTAGAAAATTACTTAACGACAAAATGTATCCTGTTTTAGGCAGGTAGATATTCACTACTTCACATTTTTGAATAAATTATATTTAGGTAAAAAGTACTAAATGACAAAGAAAGTCTATTGAAGGTGTGTTAAAAAGTCTTAAATTACGAGAGAGAAAAACAACAATCAGGTAAAAATTCTTAAGTAATGTTAATTCCTGGGTACTCGCAAGGCAGAAAATACTTTATGTTTAGATGCATTATTTAGAGTCAAGGCAAAAATTACTTAGTGTAAATTATAAAAATCTAATCCTTACTATGTGAAAAATATTCATAAATCATCATTGAAGTATAATACACGAGAACTGAAAATTGTTGTCTATGACGACGTCAGCCAACTGCCGGCGTACGCCGGCGAAGCGCGCCGACCGGCCTTAGTCGCGATTAAACAAAATGGTTGAATATATCAGACGTCAAAATATTATTTAAAAAATTAAAAATAGGGTAATGTGCAGTCAAAACCTTTTAATCCCGTTCCCAATTTCTTCATAAAGCTTCTGGAATTTATTTTCACAAGTAAATACGGCTTACACTATTCGTATTAATTAAAACTATCACATAAAATATCATGATTTTAAAAGCAAATAATTTTACAGTTGGTGTTGCCAGGTGAAACATGATTTTGTTTTCCCATAATTATGGGAGATTTCGACTAATCGATAATTACTTTTTGATACTATAGGATATCCGCAGACGAAATACGTAAAGATAACGATAAATAATGGATAAAACCCATTAGAATATTACGAAAAGAAACTGACTGGATAACAATAAATAGTGAAATAGTAAAATTACAATAGATAACAATATAACTTCAATAAATACTAAAAATACAAGAGTACAAAGATAATAACAAATCCGGTAGCCATATTAATGGGCGGCATAAACGTCTACAGCGATTTTAAATAATACTAATAATCATTACTTTTTTTATAATTATTGATAGTTAGAAAAAGCGCGCTCTGCGTGATATAGGTATGTACCTATAAGTGACACAGACTGCACGCGGGCCGTGCGGAGTGCGTGGTAACTAGTGGTAAGAACTTGCGAACTCGAGTGCGGGTGGCGGTGTGGCTATGCTAGGTGTTAGTCTGCTATATTTATAATTGTTTATTGTTTATAATAATTGTTTACTCCAACGGTTCCAGAATAAAAAAACATCACTGCAATTTTCAAAACAATATACTTATTGTAGATTCTTCATGCAATGCTTTCGAATTTTCTTAAGGAATATCCTGTCGTACAATATGACACGTTTTTGATAATTAAGTATTATTATGGCGATAATTATTTTAATTATCAAGAACGAATAAATATTGGTCGAATAAAGGAATAAAATATTCTTTGTATTATAACTTTATTCATAATTACATCATATTATATTTGATTTTGATTAATGACTCAAATTCATAATGTTATTACTAAAACGTAGATTATTAAAAATGTCGATTTGTATCACTGACATTGAGAAGATATCGTAACATTTTGGGGAAATTTCAATCTTATGAACTGGCACCCTAAGTAGGCATTGTCCGACTAAATTTAAAAATGTTGCTGTTTCTGTCTTTTTCAACGTCTTACCGTACTTTAGCAACTAGTGTAACAGGGATAGAGATATGATTCTTTGATTACCTACCAAGACACATGCCTAGCAACGCAGTTGTTTGAGTCTGCTTATCTAGACATTAAACATCATTGTAAATCATTAAAATTTTAGTCGCTTGGACGCCGAAAACGGTGAAAATGTGTCTTTTTTTTAAGTTACCAAACGACAACAAACTTCGTCCCAGCGCCGTGAGAGTAAGACCAATCGACGCAGTTTTTTTTTCTGATTTCAGTGATATATATAACTCAATATCGCCCAAACTGTCGCTTGGTAATTTTTGCCTTTCAAGCGTCGATATTTAGTTTTTTATTTATTACCCGACTGCCAAGGAAGGTTTTTGTTCAATTTATATTCATAGGAGATCGAAGTTATCTTGAATGATGGATATATACCAGCTAGAAGTTGCCACCTATAGACAAGTACAATAACTACCTACTATCCGTAATAAATAAATAAGTAATTTATTCATAGCCTACATTACGTAGCTCTTTGACAACGCCATAGGGGCAGATAATGACATTGTAGGATTTGTAGGTACTATAAGCTCGATTACAGAGGCGCCAGCAAAATAGCATAGTTCTGTTTCTTTTTCACTTTAGGCATTCGATAGAGAGAACGCTTTTTGCTTATTAATTTACGCTTGGGCCTCTGTGATCGAGCTTTATATCGAATCAAACTTTATGGCGTAAAATAACTCCTTGCGCCGCTGATAGGTATATCTAAGAATAAATTGCTACTGCGCAATGACTTGCCTCGGGTCACAGATAGGTATCGGTTCACACCAGAGATAAAATAACTGTGGTACCTACTCTTTTGCTGTAGGTAGTAAGTTATAGAGGTGGCTAGGATGAGCCGGAGCGGCTAGGATGCTAGTAGCTTAGCATGCGACCACGAAAAGAACTCTTTTCGAAGTGTGAAAGTGACAGATATATACCTACTTCGCTTTTTATACTGAGCGCCACACAAATTGAAAGAAGGGAAGTTAGCCGCAGATGACACTTCGCCATGATTCGCTAATTATTGTGTATACAATGCCTATACAAATGGCGAAGTAGTGAGTTCGGGCGTAGGGAGCGCGCGGGAGGCACGAGGTTGGCGGGCGGGTGTGCGCCGGCGTCTCGTCTCTCTGGCACCCGCTAACGTCTATATTTTGGGGTTTGCGCAGCTCTCTGCGGCTAACTTCCCATCTTCCAATTTGTGTGGCGCTCAGTATAGCATGTCTTCGATCAATTATTTTGGTCAAAGGGATAGGTATCCCTTTCTGCATGTTTGTGTGCTGTACAGGGTTATTTCTAATCAATTAGCATCCTTCTAGGGGCTTATTCTTTACATCAAAACTAACAACTTTTGTTCTACGACTTTCGTCAAAACTAAAAAAAAAGATCAGGTGTTCCATACATTTTGTCGCGGCTGAACTATATTTTTTCTATGGAACAACAAATTTTTTTTTCGAGTTTTGACGAAAGTCGTAGAACATAAGTTGTTAGGATGCCAATTGATTAGAAATAACCCTGTATAGGTTTGTAGCATGCGTCTTCGACCAATTCTGAACCTACACGCCGCCTATTGTTACAAATAAAAAACTGAAAATAATTTAAGTACTAATTTATTAGCCTCCTAGAAAACCTTAAATTAATCATCAGTCTTACACAGTAAAGCAAAATGGAATGAACCAATCCAGAGCCTAGTAAAGTACTAAAGCTACAAAGTGAGTATTAAAAATACGAAATTTACGAACACACTAATATAAATCACTGCGCGTCTCCGTTGGACTGGTCCTTGATTTCTTTGCGAACTGGGCCTGTCTGGGTTATAGGGACCGCACGCTGGCCTTCCACGGCTTCTGGTACTTTCCTCGGAGCTATAACAGTCAGAACACCGTCTGAAGACAGCTTGGATTCCACAGTCTCCGGCGTGCAACCTTCAGGCAACGCGTAGCGACGCGTAAACGACCGCGAAATATACCCGTGTTGGTCCTTTTTCTCTTCGTGCTTTCCTTCAACGACGATGTACCCATCTGCGGTCTTCACACTAATTTCCTCGGGAGAAAAATGCTGCACGTCGAGGTTCACTTGAAACTTGTCACGGTCAGACTTGATGCTGGAGCCGACGTCGCGTGCTGTGGCTGCCAGGTGACGCCAAGGGCGGTAGTATTCCCTGCTGACTAGTGGCCCGGCGGCGATGGACAGGAAATCATCAGGCGTCAAACCCAAGCCGAAGTGCTGGTCCATAATCCGACGGGGGCGATCGAAATAGGGACGCTCGAAGTCGTAGTCCATCAGGAACGGTAGCAGAGACATTTTCAAGTCGAATATTCTTCAATTTCTCTCGTAAAAAATGCAGTAGATGAAGCTCCTGAACGTTTTCGCTTAGAAGTCTCTCGCAAGCTTGCTAGTTTCAAACTGATGCTGATTGGCGCGCGCAACTGTTTTTAAACCGTGGCGCTATTTGCCAGGAGGTACTAGAACTTTCGCGACGTAAATATGCTCAATGGCGAGCTACACGCGGGCCGCAACGAGATTTTGTTGACAATTTTTTTCGGTGATTTCTTGGTTTTAGTAGGTATTCTTTTTATTTGTTTCATAAACAAATATTTTTTCAGTTCAAATTCAAAGTGAAAATCACCAAAGTTATGTACGAATAAGAAACATATTTTATCTAAGTATTTGTATATTTTAATTAACTAACCTTCTCAAAGTAGGTAGCAAATTTTCAATTTGAGGCAATGTTGCCAATGCTGCAGTTAACAACTTTCAGGCCATAAAATCACAATATCTACGGTCTATGGCCATTAATCCAAACGTTCTAGCAAAATCTACGGGTTTTTTTTCATTTTTGCTATAGTTTGACCGTAAATATATTCCACTGGCGAGGCTGCTTGCACTCAGGTACATCTTGCTATTTGTTCACAATCGATTTGCATTTAATTTTAGCATCCGATACTAAGCACGGTTGTAATTCAGGCAGCAGCACGCTAGCGCAGAATGCAGTCGAACCAAATTTAATGACGTGAAAAGCCCAGCCAATTAGCATGTAGAAGTGTGGCAGAGTGCAGAGCACATAGTTCGTAGAACGGATGGCCGATAGGGCTGTAATGTTCTCTAATGGAGACCACGTATACGCAGCGTGGGACGTCCAACGATAAAGTGGATCCATGATATTAAAAAGACTGCAAGATCACGCTGTATGCAAGCCGCTTCCAATTGGTCTAATTAGGAATTCATAAGCGAGGTCTGTCTCCAGCAGTAGGTAGCCTGTCCTATGATGATGGCTAACAATAGTACTGTTCTGTACTGTACCAGCCTTTTTAATAGTCCACTGCAGGACGTAGGCCTACCCACGAAGGGTGATTGGGCCATATCCACCACGCTGGCCCAGTGCGGGTTGGTGGATGTGTTGGTGGATTAACAATAGTAATTAATACTTATTACCGATCCGCAATACGCACCGGCAAGCGCAGCGTAGGACGTCCACCCACAAGGTAGTAGAATGACCTTATTAAGACTGTAGGATCGCGCTGGATGCAAGCCGCCACCAACCGGTCTTATTGGAGATCTATAGGGGAGGCCTATGTCCAGCAGTGGACGTCCTATGGCTGATGGATGATTACTAATCCATAGTAATTAAAATACCGGAACGAGCCAAAAATAACGAAAACAAATCAAATGTTCTGCTCTGTACAAAAAAAACACTAACATTTAACAAAATGTATAGCACAGCAGCAGGCCAATCGCACTAAAAATTACAGCTGAACCACAATTGAAGTTTAACCGAACTTCAACTTTTTGTCTATTTTCGTATCGCGCTAATGATTTTGACAAAAAGTTGAAAGGCAACTCAATCAGAGTTGGAACGTAGCCGCTGTCAAACGAACGGTTGGTGTCTGAAGTTTAGCGCAATACCGAATTCTTTAATGCTGAATCGAAACTTAACTACAATTGCAGCCGAACTTTAACTAAATTACAGACGAAATGCAGCTGTTTAAAATTAACGCGATTGACCCAATTCTTGGCTTGAAGACAGCAACATAAAACGAATTACGATTGCCTATTTTGATAAATTTCCACTGCGACCCAGGAGATTGGAAGTATTTGATTAATTAGTTAATCTACTCACCGCTAGATGTCAAAAATAGCAGAAAGTTCGGTAACTTTCTAGAATAATGTACCTATTTCCATTGCGACCCCTGAGATTGGAAGTATTTGAATCATCAGTAAAGTTTATCTACTCACCGCTAGATGACAGAAATTACAGAAAATTCCATATCTTTCCAGAAGATTGTCGTTTAATTGATATTTTCTTGTTAATATTACGACAGAATAGTCATGAAACTTTATTTTAAAAGCAAAATAATACATAATTATAGTTGTAATTACGGAAAGGCTCAATGTAATCTCACAAATAATTATGAATGAGTTGATTTAAGTGAATACAATTAATAGAACCCTATTAGCAGCCTGAGGTTAAACTCTAGCTGGTATTCCTACTTGTCATGAGATGTCGCTATATGAAACAACCATGGTAGCAGCTATACTAATTGCTCCAAGTAGCAGAAACTTCAGCTTAATATTTATTAGTAGTTTATACTACAGCTGTTATTCCTACTTGTCATGAGATGTCGGTACAAGAAACTGCTACTCCCCACAAGATGGCATTTATTTACATTTTCTTTCAGTCTCGATGATGAAAACCTTATTGAGTTCTTTTGGCGGGAACGCGGAAAAGTCATGTCGCCTCATTGTATTATTTTGTTAAACGTGTGTTTTTATCAGTGATAATTAGTGAAAAGTTGTGGTATTTCGTTGATTATGAGCTGATTTACGTGCAGGAGTGTAGGCAAGTGATATAATGTGACGTATCATGTCGTTCCGTGTTGTTACCAAAACTCCATAGACGCCTCTAGTAAAGTCTCCACTGCTTTACTAAGGTATGACTCGGACTACGTTTGGACTTGACCGCGACTACGACAGTGACTCTGACTATTTTGATAAAATATCAAAATAATTAAAAAAATTATGAGGCGTTTTACAAAAAAAAAAATAGTTTCACAAAACTTACTAGATGGCGTAATAGGCATATAAATTGAACTGTCATTGTCAACTGGAATAGAGTGAGAGAGAGAAGCCTATAGTAGTCTCCAATGCTTTGCTGAGGTATGACTGGGACTAAGTTTGGACTTGGCCGCGACTTTATTGGACTATGACGTGACTATTTTGATAAAATATTATCAAAAATGATTCAAACTTATTACATGACAATGGCAAATGCACAACAATGCGACTCCAAAACATTAAAAAAGAAGAAGAAGACATCTCGACAATGACAGTACGGTTTCCATAGTCAAAGGATCGACGCGTAGACAGAGAAAATTTTTCTAAGGATCGACGATTTCAAACTATTGTCGCCATCTATTGGATACTTTCATTACTAAGATTTTTTTTTAGAAAACGCCTCATACTTGGCACTGGCAAATGCACAACAATACGACGCTACGCTAAACAGAAGAAAACCGTAGCGTAGCTCAAGACTGAATAAAAAAATCAAAAGTAAAGTTGTCAATGTCACTTTTTTGACATAATAATTCAGTGCTACCAGAATGTTAACTTTTCATGACTTTATGGGAAATTAGGATTTTGTCGGACGCTTTTGGCGTTTAAAAAATGTGTCATTGTAATTGGCATAAAGATGAGATTTGAGAATGAGAATTTTCATTGCTCACGTTCTCAACCATACAAGGCAAACATGTTATTTTCAGATTGATGTAATAATAATAAGTTATGATGCTTAGTAAATTAACTAAATTCTTAAACACAAAGATCTAAAAAAAATCTATACCTGCTATTTTTAATAATTAAATCAGATAGAGGAAAATCAGCATTATTAATTTTTTTAGAATTCTTATTACATTAAGATTTATGGTGAACTAAACTGAAAGGGGGTGATTCAGATAATCATTTTGAACAACTTTTACTGTAAAGTTGACTACGCAAAACCTGGACTAAGGGCTCAGGATACGTTAAGTAAAAATAGCGCTGCTTTCATTGCACTAAAGAAATTTAACTCCTATTCCGTATGCAATAGGAGATTTTCCTCGTGCGCAACTTGAGACTCCAGCGTTCTGTGTGCTCCTTACGTGACGCAACATAATATAATATTATTTATTTATTTATTTCGTATTATAATGAGGCTAGCCCGGAATTCGAGTCTCTCCCATCTCGGCTTCTCAAATTAGCTAGTACACCCTAGTATGAATGATTTGTAATAGAGTATGTGAAAATAAGAGATCCGTCGCGTCGTGTCATGGCGTTACGATGAACAATAATATTTTAATTTTAATTAGCAGACAAGGTACCAACCAATTTAGGTTTTTTTTTAGTTATTATTATATCTGCTCGCCAATTATCAGCTTCAAAAATTCAATTTTAAAAGAAGTTGCAAGATGTTTACTCATTTATTTTTTAAAATTCGAACGGGTATCCCCACCAAACGCTATGCATCTCAGCTGACTGAATCCGGGGTAGGTATTGTTGTACACCACCATGACTACCTAATTCAAAAAATCAGCTTTTAGAAAGTAGTTGAATTTTTTGCGCTTACCTCCCGGGCTATTATTATTGAACTGTGCAATCGAAAAAGAAAAATCCGCAGAGTAGGTAATGAATGTCCGGGGTAAAACTGAATTTAAATCTGGTAGCACAGTGATACGCAGCCAACCAACGCCAAGCAAGATTACGTTCCGTTCCGTTTCATTTTCCATTACATGTTTTCCATGCCGCCGTGCGTGGCCGGTTTGGAACAGATTCGTTGACTTTTTGTCGATACTGTGTTGTGGCCACAAACCTGTTGTTGTAGTGCGTATTTTTTACTTCAATTTATTGTGAATTTGTGTACATACTGTGATTTTATACTTCGCTTTTATTACATTTGTGTAAGAGTACAGTGAAACAAAGTTTTCATCACTATCATTGCGGTTGATGTGATTATTGTTTTTGTGAATTTACCTGTGCGTGATCATGGCAGATAATAGTAAATTGACGGAGGAAGAGATTGTGGAGATCAGGGAGCAGTTCTCACAGGTATTTACTAAGTTATTTAAATGTTTTAAGCTGCCGGCAGCGATTTTAAAGCGCCGTATTGCGCCGTCGCGGATACCCATGTAAAGCCTCCTAAAGCGCTGGTATTTTGCGGACTTCGGCGTGCTTAGAATGCTAAAGTACTTATTTCGCGAGTCGTCTGTACTCGTCAGTCTGTTTTAGGATGATTTAGTGTGGAAAAATGTCTAGGTATATCTAATGTCTGGGTATGTCTAGGTATATCGCGCCGCCTTGTATAAACAAATTTTGAAATCTATTCTCTTGTCTTACAGAATGTCAGTCAGTAATAACTAATTTTTATCGAAATATAATTAGTTTGGCCATTAACTTTTATTGGTGTCAGTTCATCAACTCCTCTGATAGATAAGGTTCAAAGAACTAAAACCCTTGAAGGTAATTAGTAAAGGACCTTGATTCTTGAAAAATCATAAATATTTGTTATCAATACCAATTCACATATCTATCATTTAATGGGCCTACATACCTGTTTCAATAAATTGAAACTGATATCATATCTTCATTCCAAGTTTGTGATAACTACAGTATCTACATGGTAATAAGCTGAGTTATAATACCTTAAATATAAAAATAGGAACATAAAAGTATCTAAATATTAACAAACTATCTTCTAGGTCCCTTTTAACCCTACCCTACCCTATAGATACCTAAAATGCTCGCCTAAATTTTATGGAAATGCTCTTTACATTCCATTACAGGTAGGTACATGCTCAAATAAATTACATAGTTGTTAGAAAATGATGCTCAAAGAGTCAGGTTTGAGTAACACAAAACAAAGACTGTGGCAATGGGACTTGTATAGCTACCTCTGTAGGTCCAGTACTGGTCACCACCAAACTTTAATCAATAAGAGCTCTGGGCAAAAAAATCTCACACCTCACACCATTTCACACCATTGGCTTTTCGGTGACATAAAACATTGTGAGGAAACCTGCATATGTCCCTAGAAGAAATTCAATGGCGTATGTGAATCCTCCAACCCTTACTGGGCAAGTGTGGTGGAGACAGCCCAATCACCCTTTATGGGTAGGCCTATATCCTACAGTGGACTATTAAAAAGGCATATACATAAAGGATGGGCAATATACTTGCTAGGTTTTGATTTTGAACAGCTTAGCTGATGCTCACTTTCAATGCTTGCTTTTCTACCAGTGGCGACTGGTGATGGAGTCTAAAATTCAACAGTCTACTGGCGTCAAATACATAAATTCACCATTGGCTTCTGCACTCTTTCTGTCACTTTTCTACACTGCAGTCACAATACTGAGGCAAAAATGAGCATTATAAATGTAAGTAATCGATTTTGATCCACTGTAAAATCTAAAACAGTTGGTTTTCCCATTTTTTGCAAAAAATGGCAACACCAACTTCCATCATGTAGTTACAAAATTCGAATAATTCACTTGATTGAGTGCTGAATCGCTAATGTTTCAAAAAGAGCCCAGCCTATTTTGATAAAATTGTAATGGGTGGCAAAATAGGCAGGGAAAATATATTTTCGAACTAAATAGATTTTTATAATATTTTGTTCACTATGGGCGAAAATATCGATAAACATACACAAAAAAATAAATGCAAACAAACAGAACTTCCTCCTTTTTGGAAGTCGGTTTAATAAATGTGAAGTCAAATCTAGCATGTAAGAAGTCAAGTCTAGCATGTAAAAAATTTAGCTCCTGGTATTATAACGGCCACCATACCACTTATTAATTTACACTAAACACGCTTACTCACTCAAAAAACCACATTAATAAATCCAACAACTCATAAATCTATTATTCATCACGCAATACTGTGGTTTCTGTCTCATTTATGATGCGAAACCTATGCAAGAGTGCATACTAATGCAAACAATAAAGCTAGATAATAATATGCTAATATTAGACTGATGGCTATTAAATTCCTGTTTAATGACATTGAAGAAATTTTCTAATTGGAACACAATCTTCTGTTCTTTTGAAATAATTATGACTTCGTTTTTAAAACTTTAAGTATCTTTGGAGTCGGAGTTTTCTTAATGATCTAATTTGAAGTAGGGGTGATAAGTCCTGCACTAACGTACCGCATGGGGTGTTTTGTGCATTTCCTCCAGCATCTACCCAAGCCAGCTCAGCTCCTTAACGAACTGGACCGAAGCTCTGGACCGCTGGCATAACTGGTGTCAGAGTTTTCTTAATGATGATAGACAGCCAGGGAATGTCTAAAAAATACTGATGCTTACTCATTCAAAATGGGTTGGCAAAAATTGCGAACAATCACAGCAAGGATCTTTTTATCCAGCAGTAACAAAGTATAGAAATGGAAATAAATAGGATATTAAACTGTCTAATTCTTGCTTAAGAAGTTCTTGTTTTCTTAAGAAACTTTCAAAAGGCTGTAAAATTGTAATTCCAATTCATCTGTATAACTTATAAATAAATGCTTTTTTAATCTTTGTGTGCATTCCACAAATCCTCGGGATAAGTAATAATTTTAATTAGACTTATTGAAAAATGTTATTTATATTTTTTCTTAGAAACAGCAGGCAAAGTAAACCAAACTACTTATTCATACAATTTATATATTGTACTAAAATTTGCCATGCTAAATATTAAAACTTATTCAAACTGTGGCTAATAATGCCAAAACTACAGCATGCATACTCATTACTTTAATTTCCCAAAGGTAAACTTAGTCATGACAGAAAGCAATATGCGTACCAATGCTATGCGTCATTTTCCAATACCCATGAGGCAATTTCGTACACCACATGTTTATGTATTCAAAACTTGTATGTGCTCTGTCTCCTTGACATGTTTAGACCTCAGACATGCTGTTGAATGACCAAATAGATTGTCCATGTAATGCCGATTTTCTGGTCATTTGAATGACTTTGAAGACATTAAAAGTCAGGTTCAAAGGGCCAGATCGTTACTGTTTTGTTTTATTTATTCATTTCAACAATTCAGTAAATAAGGTCATTATTTTGCTAATTTGGCTTTGTTGGTCTTTGATCCCTGCCGCATCAGGAGATGTTCCCATAAAGAAAGTATTGTTTTTATACATTCGCGATTTGAAACATTATCACTACATAGTATAAAACAAAGTCGCTTCCCGCTATCTGTCCCCATGTATTATATCTTTAAAACTACGCAACTGATTTTGATGCGGTTTTTTTAATAGATAGAGTGATTCAAGAGGAAGGTTTATATGTGTATAATACACCTGTGCGAAGCTGGGGTGGGTCGCTAGTTATTAGAATATACTACTAAACTAATCGCGCACTAAAATCACGTGATAAATAAATTCCTCACTATCCCGACGTTTCGACAGAGTTGCATCAATCAATCGTGGTCACGGGTAAACTGATAAGTCCCGTAGTATAATATTAGAATTAAAAAAAATACATTAGTTCAGTAGATTTGAAGCAATTACTCAAAATAGATTAAAAGTGTAGGAGCTACATAGGTAGCATAACAGATTCGCTACTTTCGCTCCTTGCTTTGATTCTTTTGATTTGATTGCTTGCTTTGCTTGCTTTGACGTAATAAAAAGACTTCTAAAATCGGTTAATGCAAAAATTTATTTGTGTTCTGTATTGAGCCAGTTCCCATTACGTAAAGTATGTATAAAAATTGTATTGTTTACTTGACTTTTTATAAAAACTGATGTTCAAATTAAAACATGCAGTTGCAGTTCATATTGTTTTCAATATTAATTATCTCATGTTATTATTATGGCCATGGTCACCGAGTGTGCTCATTTTGTCCTTCCTACACTCAGGCAGAAAATACATTTGTTTATCATAATGTATTGACAGCTAGGCATAATGTGTGCTATTTTTAACTCTCATTGTACATTGCCTTGTGGTCTGATAAGGAAATGCATGAAGCTTGTAAGAACTTTGTTTTGATAACTTGTAAATCTATCCTGGGATGGGTGACCCCCACACTTATAATTGATCAAGGAACAAAACGAAAAATCTTTGGATAAAATCTCAGAGGTTTCAGTTTCAAGTTAACTAAATAAATGGCTAAAAAAACTCAAAAACTTAGACGAGCGGTTAGCTCGGCCACGAGTTATTTTTTTATTTCGTATTGGCTTGCGTTTGACTACAGTTCAGGCTTTAGCGACAGCAGCCGCGGGGTCTACGAGCGCTCGGAGTGGGATGTCGTGGCGTCATTCGAACATTTTACTCTTAGTAAATTCGTTTCTTACCGCTCGCGCGCTCGCCGCCCCGCTACCGATCATATGCCGTGCGGTAAGACGAAGAAAAGTCGTTATTTCTTGCAAAAAATTCTCTAAATTGCCAATTTTCCTTTTTGCATACGCATCATCCACATTTTTTCGGACGTACGTCAGTGGCGACCTTTACATTCAATAGGTGTATTCCTACCAAAGCTGTACGTGCAATACGTGATGAATGACCATTTGAGCACATTCTACCTCATTTCACCTTTTTCTGCTGACTCTCTGACCCCATGACCCACCAGCAAACTAAGCAAAATTCATCTTCACTAAAATCACTGGTCAGGTACCTACTGTCAAGTCATCAACACGCTATTCATTCTGTATTATAAATCAGAAAATTGTGTTTCTTTGTATGTTACTCTCTCACGCAGAAACAGAGCTACGGATTGAATTTTTTTGTGCAAGTATATATTTTAAAAGTCGGAAAGTGTCACAGGCTACTTGTTATCCCGGAAAAATAAATGGTTCCCTGAAAAATATCCATGTAAAACTTCTTTCTTCTTCTGGAATATACGGTCCTCAGTCTTCGGATGGGTATCCGCGGGTGGCATTTACAAATGAGCGCAACCTTGGCTCGGATAACACGTTAAATTGTAGGTTCCAGGTGTTTTAACACTTTAGCCATGTCAGAGGCACTCAGGCGGCTTAAAAACTCTGACAATGGGACTCGTCACCCGGCCGAGTAATGTAAGTACGAGGTAGGTACTTACATTTTTCCCTTAATATAAAGCGGGTGACGCTGCGTTTGTTAGTTAGTAGGTACGATATAAATGGATTAAAATGTAGGACACAAACAACAAGTAAACACTATTATCCAATTTAAATCGGCTGGCGGCTGTCTAGCCACAACGATTTTACTGTTATTGGGTATAGGGAAACCATTTAGGAACAATGAACTGAGTCAGGCTTGAGTCAAGAAATGTTAGGTTCGTGACCCGTGAAGATAACTACCTACTAATCGTGATCATCCATAGAAAATCATAGAGATTAAGTAAGATAAAATATAAGTCGAATCCCACAACTTGGCGGCTGCGATGTTAGTTACCAGTTGCGGGTAGTCCAATCTTGACTGAAGCTCACTTCACAGCTGCGCGAGGATTGGGTTATCCGCAGCTTGTAGCTAATATCACAGCTATGATCATCTTTATCGGTGTATTACCTAGGTAGGTAGGTATTCTAGTAATAGTAATTAATAATAGTATTAAATAATTCTACTTTATGAAGTATATCCATTTGAATCAACTATCAAAAAGTAGGAAGTTTCAGTTCTCGGTATAACCTTCTGGATATATTGCGCGATAAATCAGGCAGTGTGTAGTCAAACGCAAACCTATCTGAAATAAAAAAAAAAAAAGATAAGTCCCGTATTACAAAGATAATACCTTCTGGAGGTTGGTCATCATAATGGCTATCAGGTCTTTCGAAACCACTACGCATAATAAGGATCTTGCGCTGGCTAAGGCGGCGACCTAACCTGTCCAGCGTCTAGCTGGAGTGGGGAATCGCAGGAACCCCATGCGGGACATCAGTGCAGTGCAGGGCCTATCGTCTTCCTACAGAATAAGAATGGAACGTTGAACCTGGTCTTTTGAAACTTTGTGACTCAAAAAGGCCTTTCCAGGTGGTTTCCTCTGAATCATGTAATAAGCAGTAATAAATCAACAAATTTAAAGTGTTTATAGTCCACCCAGCTACCTAGATACTTGAAGTCCTGTCGTGTTGCGTAAAGCAAGGCTGATAGAATGCTGAGTGCCTATTACGAGTTTACGATGTCGTGAGTGTCGCCTTAAGGTAGCATTCGGATCAAGACGACCGCGACGCGAGACCGCGACTCGAGACCGCGACCGGCGACCGCGACCCACTGCTTTATATGAATTAATAGGAAGTGCTGACGGATGCAAGCAACCGAGTCGCGCGACGTGTGGGCGTGGCCTGCCGGCGCCTTGCGTCGCGCGACTCGGTCGCTCACAAGGCAGTGCCGTCGCGCGACAGATGCAAAATGGCCGTGTTTTCTTCGCACGAAGACGAAATTTTAATAGAATTAGTTAGTAAAAACGCACCTTTATTCGATACGAGGCTTCAAGCTTATAAAGATAATACTGTGAGGGACAATATTTGGGAAGCATACTGAGTTTCGTATGGGTCGCACGACTCGTGTCGCGTAGATTCGTAGGTAGCTGTCGCCCTGCGACCTGCGACCGGTTGCCGGTCGCGGTCTCGGGTCGTGGTCTCTCGTCGCGGTCGTCTTGATCCGAATGCTACCTTTACACTTAACATTAATGATCTGCGGTGATAAGACACATACTTAGTCCTTGCTCGTGATTCTTACATAACACTGAAGTTTCTTGTTTTGTATACTCTTAATTATTTTTCGCAAAAAATGGCATGACCGTCTTCAGCCGTGTACAGAATTCGCGAATAATTCGCACGGATCGATGTAGCAATCACATTATTGTTGATAAACCAAAAATGGCTCAGCTGATTTCGAAAAAAATTAAATGGGACTAATTTCGAGGTATACCCTTTCCTATAAAAAAAGAATTATCGAAATCGAAACACTCAGTAAAAAGTTATACGTGGTTATACATAAAGCCGTGGTAGTCTAGTGGTAATGACACCCGCCTTACAATCGTGAGGTCGTGGGTTCAAATCCCGGTCCCGTACCAATGAATTCCTTGGAATTTATGTACGGAATTTCACACCACGGGCTTTTCGGTGAAGGAAAACATCGTGAGGCAACCTGCATGCGTCCGTAGAAGAAATTCGATGGCGTATGTGAATCCACCAACCCGCACTGGGCCAGCGTGGTGGATATGGCCCAATCACCCTTCGTGGGTAGGCCTACGTCCTGCAGTGGACTATTAAAAAAGGCTGGTACAGATACATAAAATAAAAATACGCGTCGACTTGAGTAGCTCCGTTTTTTCGTGGGTCAAAAATGTAGAGCCGAGTGTACTATCAGTGTAGTGAATCTGATGGGTTTCAATTCATATCATTAATGTAATATGGTTCTACATCTATCTCGACGTCTTCCAGCAAAATTCTTTGAGATCGAGACTCCGAGATCTGTGATCCTTTAGAAAGACTCGCACTTTCTGTAAATACGGATATTAATGACGCGTTTTGAGTTTTTTGGCTTTATTCTCGTGTTTTGACCTTCAGAGGTCGCAGAGTTTCCGCTTGACTCCAAAAATGAGTAATGGCCTACGAGGTCAGCCGGTTGCGGACCAGTCTCACCGTTACCTTAAACATATCGAGATTAATGCACTCGTACACAGAAAACTAATTGCTTTGTCTGCTTTCCTTATTTGGGTTTGCTGTAAGATTTGTCTGAGTGGAAGTTTGCTTTTAAATTGGTCATACAAATCTCAGCAAATGTCAATCTCCGTTTTGATTTGTGCGTTGAGTATACATATATCTACTAGTAAGTTGTTGAAGAGACCTAATTGAAGGTGCTTCTTTACCTCAATTTTACCTATTTCTCATCGTCATCTTATCAGACGTATGACCTCCATTGTTGGATTTAAGCTGCCAGAATGTGTTCCGAACAAAAGCTGTTAGAAACGGCTTGAATCCCGTGTATTCCTGGGACCTTGCTCTTTCCGCCAAGTCAGTTGCTGTCTGGCTCCCTAATGGCAAAAGGTCTTTCTACTGCCTATGGACAAACACAACATTTAAACTGAAGGTATTGCAGGTACATTTCCTGCTGTTCAAAGTGAAAATTTTGTTCACATATTTTTCATGAATCGTCCAAAATCAGCGGTAAAGCATACTGGGTGTGGGGATCGCACAGAGATCTTTAAACATGCTACATCTCTCAGAATAAGGGGCTCTATTACGGAATCATTAGAATGGCTGAACGTATGCGTAAATGGTAACAAGACCAGAGAAAGAACAGGAACGAGCATTAAAAATCTTTCGCGAATGGGAGAGCATAGCATGCGATCTTTTGCAAACATTAGAAATTATTCTAGCATACTTACCACCAACCCGCACTGGGCCAGCGTGGTGGATATGGCCCAATCACCCTTAGTGGGTAGGCCTACGTCCTGCAGTGGACTATTAAAGAGGCTGGTACAGACTTACCACGAAATACCTAATTCTTTCTACGTGTCAGAACGAGACCGAGTTAAGGTGAGTCACAGGGTGATGTATATCTGTCACTTTTTCACCCGTCGAAAAGAGTTTTTCGTGGTTGTATGCTAAGCTAGCAGAAACGTGGTCGAAACGAACCGTACTAGTACGTGGGACTTCCACGTATTCACAATTTTAGGATAGGGTTCCGAATTATTCTATGTATATCCCAAGGACCACAAAATGATCGCGATTATTCGCAATGACGATGGAGAATTCGCGGTATATGTGGCCCTAATAAAATAGATAGGTGGGATGTAGTTTTACCTTTTACCCGAAATAAGACCCTAGTTCGATTTACATATTTCAACGCAAAGAACTCGCATGTACAATATGGAATATTTTAATGGTCTTTCGCAACATTATCCGGCCATTTGTACAAACACTGTCACCCGTATTTGTCTAGCCAGCGTTGCCAGCGCGTGGGTGTTAGTTTTGACGTAATCCCTACTTATAAAAGTTGACTAGTCTGAACAAGAGCTTAGCAAATTAAGTTACAAAATTTTATGAGCTCTGTCGACAGATTAGCTAACGAGATGACATTAATTTGTTAATTTATATGTAAACGAAAAACCCATGCGGGAGCCACAAGCTCCGTGCTTTGTTGGAATATGATACAAAAACTAATCTATCTCATTCTCACATGTAATTTTTGTGAGCGTTTCTCTTTACTTCACGATATTTACATTATTGCAAAATAGCCTATATTTTATAGCCTAGTTATTTTTGAATTCCTTACCACTGTTCTCGTAAAGCTTTGCTAGACGGCACTCGCACCTAGGATAGGAGCGAATGCCGACTAGCACAAATATCGGTCAATAAATGATTTAAGTATTTAAATAAATAAATAAATATTGGGGGACATCTCACACACGGTCTCTGACCCCAAACTAAGCAAAGCTTGTGATATGGCTGCCAGAGACTGATATACTACATATACATATTTTAAATACATACTTATATAGATAGTACCTAAATAACAACCAGACACAGAGCAAACACCTATGTTCATCACAAAAATGCTTGCCCTGGGTGGGGATCGAACCCAGATCTGAACCAGAGACTCTTTGATCCAGAAGTCAGGTTCACTAACCACTGAGCCACGAGGCAGTCTATATTTTAAACTAATAAATAATTTTATTTCTGTCCAAACTTTTCATGATCTGCATTTATCAGGGTTCTACTTACAAGGTGTTTTTAAATAAAATTCAACATATATTTTGTTAATGTATTCTTTTCTCAGGCTGTCTTGTAGTATTTGGGCAAAATCTGAATAATTTTTATGCCAAAACGACACATAAAATGTATCTATCTCGTTTTAAGCGATTCGCTTCTTCCTTCATAATGAGGACCGCCAGGGATTGGAATGCCCTGCCTCCGTCATTGTTTCCTGACAATTACAATTTGGATATTATCAAGTCAAGAGTGAATAGGTATCTTCTAGGTCTGCATACTCCATCTTCGGCTACAACTTCGCTTTCCATCAGGCGATATGGTGGCCAAATGTAGACCTATTCTACATAAAAAAAAAAACATTAATGGGAAACTGTTCAAGAAAGAAAGAAATAAGAGTACTAAGCAACGAAATAAAGAGAAGTAGAGTAGGTACAGACTGCAGTGTTTATGTATTTGTTTGGGCCTTCAAATCGATAAGTGGCCATGTCCTTCAAACTACTTTAGTTGTTAATGTTTACTAATTTTTCTTTCCAGTAAGTGTGCGCTGCTTTGTCCTCTACAATAAACATAATATGTGTACCTTAATATGTTTGCTACCTTATACTCGGCATTCTGCTGGGTACTGGGCACCGACCTTGGCGTGGAATGCGGTTAGTATTCTCCACGTTTCAACCTTATGACGTAAGCCGTTAGGTCCATAAAGGCTCGCATTATCTAAGCTATATTCGCCTGGCTAGCGTCGGACACGTGACCCAACTTATTTTTACATTTGGTCAGAATATGGAACTAAAAGTTTTCCGTGAATCTCCATCGGTCGAGTCCTATGATCATGCGATCGTGGCTCTCCTATCCTAGTAACATAAACGTTGGTTTTAATAGACGCCTAGATCTCGCAGGCTTCGACGCTATCACGAAGCCATTGTGCCTTCGGCTCAGTCGCTTTGGATTTTCTAAGAACATGTTATTTATGCCTCTTTTTCAGCTTTCAAACGCTTTGTTGTGGCATACTTGCTTCCTCATGCTTACCCTAAACTTAGAAGCAGTTAACACCTATAGAATTTTCGCAGAAACCCGAACCACCAGCTTTCGTAGACCCCTCCCGCTCTCAGCGTCTTTTGATCTTCAAGTGACAGACACTTGAGAGAATGACCTCTCGGGTTTCTAGTTAAAATGGTCGGTACAGATACGAAATGGCAATGACCGAGAACTTGCAGATAAAATGGTCAATTCGAAACGCTAAGTAACGTTACCTCACGTTTGTCATTTGGTATTTAAAGCGGACGTCTAACTTGAGTGTCTGCCTATTCTCTTGGATTACAAAAGATCAAATGGAACTATGTATGCGGTGTTTAGGAAACCGCTAGTACTTACATTCGTCTCATTTAATTAGGCTCGTAAATTAAAGATTACATCGCATTAAGTTGTTGTGTTGCTCTTTACAAAGCCTTTGTTGCCCTTTGTCTCCTTAGAACCGTTTGAAGGGATTCATTAGAGACTCAAATTAATAGTGTTTTTAATACATTATTTCTCTTCTTGAATTTTTTTTTGAGTCATTATTACTATCGTTATGAATATACATATTATACTGTAGACAATAATATTTTTTTTTTATTTTCGCTTCCTTTTTTTATACTGAAACATTAAGGGTGATAAGAGATAAGGCATATGCAATATCAAACCTTACGCCCAGACATAATAATTATTACCCTTTGTGTTAGCTTTCTTAGACTACTGCCTGACTTTGATGCCATATTCTTATCTTCTTGTGGGACTCTAGCAGTAGAATAAATTTCTACGGTTGCTACGATGATAACGATTCTTGTGCCTTGCACATCGGCGCTAGAGACTAATCCGTCATAACATTGAGTAGAATACGTAAGTACGTATAATGTAAAGATTTATTTTATTGATTTGTTATATATGCCGCAACTAGCAATTCCAATCTATTAGCAATAGGAATCTCCCGTGGGCTGTAAATGCTTTATTACTCAGTTACGATGATTAATTCATAAATACCAAGGTTTACGGAGACCACGGTTGGTTAACTTTCATTATGATTAAATACCATAATAGTTGTAAATTATGGAACCGTGCTGATTTGGTTTACGATTAAGACCACCAACATGTGTGTAGAGAACGCTGGAGGTAAGGGTTTTTTGCAAAGTCTTTTCTGAAGAAACCCCACACCTTTGCTAATTTATACAACCGATAAGCTCGCTCTCCCATTCGCACAAGCATAGAGTTCCAATAGTCGCTCCTGCTCTTACTCGGTCTCGTGACCATTTACGCATACGTTTAGCCGTTCTAATGATTCAATTATTGAGAGAACTAGGAGTGTGAAGCATATTGTAGTACTCCCGACACTAGGACAACTTTAGGTAAAACTCTGGTCATGGCTTTCTGCTATAGACGACTAAGTCTGTTATAAGGTATCCATTTGAGCAGCCTCAGGCCGAGCAGCCTCTACTTAAGGCAGACTGAGGCAACTTTTCTTCCTCTTTTCACTCAGCGAGGCGTGCTTCAGGGTGATGATGGGGTCTCCAGTTACGCTGCCTCGGGTCAAAGCAACCGCTCGGCCCGAGGCCAAGTTCCTCTAGTGGTTACGTGTCTTAGGCTGAGAATTTCGTCGCGTCTCCAGTTTCACTGTCTAGTGGATACTTAACTGTAAAGTTAGGTACCAAACGGCCGGAAAATCAACAAGGCCGGTAGCATTATCACAGCAGTCCGAGCTCGTCTCAAATTCCCCGAACGGTTATCAGCTGACGCTTTATCTGCAGTCCTTATCGTAACAGTAATTTCATTGTTCACTTACTGGTTTAATTGCTTCGAAAGCAAATTAGCACGTTCGGTGAGAAATCTGAAGATTAATGAGCGCTGTCGATTTATCTTAGGATAAGTGTTGGCCACATCATGTTGGCGTGTGTACTAAATTGAAATAGGCAATTATTGATCTAAAAAGATGTGCGGGACTTGAGAGTTGGTTGAAACAGCTCATTGTGTACTTGAAATTAACGTCAACAATGCGATCACCTCTTATATCGATGATGGCATTCGAATAGCAATGATTTAACTAGTAGTAACTGGGACAAAAATCCTTCAGTTTTAAGATAAATCCTTATCCTATCCTGTTTTTAATAAAATACCGAAATAAATACATCATAACTGCGTTACTATAACTAACTGCGTAACCGTTTTTGCGCATTGTCTTGCGGTTTATTGCGCGAAATTTCATTCTTATTATATATTATACAGCCCAGCTACATTGGATTGCTGTTAGGTTTGTGTAAGTTAAATGATACATGAAAACTTCGGTAGTAGTTGGTATATAGCCTGCCGTAGACCTGCTGAAATGTTCCACAAAGAAATAAGAAACACCTATTAGATCAACATGACAACTTGTACTACACATTCATTTAAAAATACTACACACGTTTAACGTCAGAACTTATTCACTCCATTCACAGAAATCTATGACGTTTACTCACTAATGAATGTATCTCGAAAATGTTCAAATAGCTTATTTACACAACGTACAAATATTTGTTAGTAACCATCGAATAAATCATTGGTTTTCTAACCGCATTTACCTAAGCTGTGGTCGGGAAAATAATGAAGAAAGTTGAATGTAATAAATACCAAATTATGCGGTAAAAGTGACTAAAAGTAAAAGGGCAATCGCCGTGGTTTTATTCGTTCATAGACTTATTCTATGGATCGGCCCATACGAGAACTTTTCATATGTTTGGCCTGGGAGAGATGTGCTTTAAAAGTATAAGTCAATTGTTTGTTGAAAACTATTATTGCTTTTTAAAGGATGATCTTAAAAGCGTAGATGATCTATATCGAGGTTTGTGCAGCAGTGTCCAGTCAGTCAGAGTGCGTTATCCTCAGAGGGTCGAAATATTGACGAAGACTTTAAAATCATAGCTTAGGGATGAAGTTATTTTATAACTTCGCATCAAATTACCAGGGCTACTTTCGTCAGTGCAATACTGTAATAGGCTATTTGACAACATTGAAAATATACTGTTGCTTGTGGTAATCCTTAAAGATAATAGCCTGAATAAGACACATTTCACTTTATTTAAACTAAAATATCTCCAATTTTTGCAAATCGCACGAAATAAAATACGATATTTTTTTTGATATTTCATCTGTGACGTGAACGCTCTAAGAAGGGCGGCAACTCTGGTGACGTCACATGATAGTAAACAAGAATTTCTCGATTGACTGTTGTTTGTGTAATTTGTGTTTTGTGATTTCGGAGTAATATTATTGGATCTGTAAGTTACTTTTAAAGTATTTTTTGTCAATTTATAGATGTGAACTAGCGTATTAACTAGTATCAACTAACGTTATTTACTAGTGTGTGACGTCAAAGACCAGCGCCATTACAGAATGTCGTTTTTATTCTCTATTCTTTAACACTGATTTTCATTGTTAATACAGTAGATCCTTTGGAAATATATATGTAGTGTGCTAACGAATGATTTAAAAACAATTTCCAAAAACTAGTCAAATAGCCTATTGTACCTGCTCTAAAACTATATGATGTAGTAGATACTCATAACCATTTCTGAATAATTGTCACTGAAAGATTTACACACATTACATAAATTTGATTAATTCTCGACAAAATGTGAAACACCTCGATGGTTTATTTTCGTCATTTCAAGACTCGACTATCGTCATAAAAGTCCCAGTAACCTTACTCATCCCGACGCACGTTACTTATTCTACTTACTCACGATAAACGTACTACGTACATTCAGTAAATAAATCATCCCGATTCCCGCAACGTCCATTCATAGTTCTAACACACGTGTTAGAATAAAACTATAAATAACAATATATTCCTTGGAAGTCAACTCATCGCGGCAGACGATAATAATAGGTTCCACTATCAGATAAACAATGTAAACGTATTGATATGGAAATAATATCAACGGACCAACTCGAAGGACGGAATTAAGTGGGTCGAATTATTTGAATTCTCTATTACCTAATTATATTGATGTGAAGGGCGATTTTTTCGTGTAATTTTGAGCCAAAATTTTTTGAATTGAGATTTAAAATCTGTGTCAGGAAGATGACCGTAGTGTTAGGTCGTGTAGAGTTTCTCGTGAGTTCGTCTTTTTGACCGACGCAACAGGGGAGGTACTCAATTCGACGTGTATGTGCTATATATATATTATTAACTAGCTTTTGACCGCGGCTCCGCCCGCGTGGAATTTGACTTTTGTGCTATCCCATAGGAACCCTTTTTCGGAATAAAAGTAGCCTATGTCACTTTCCGGCCCTTAAACTATATCCATGCCAAAAATCAAGTCAATCCGTTGCTCCGTTGCTCCGTTGCTGCGTGAAAGAGGAACAAACCAACAAACTTTTTGGATTTATAATATTAGTGTGATTTATAACCACGCATAACTTTTTACATCGGTCTTATTGGAAAGAGTACACTTCGAAGTTAGTCCCGTTTAAATTTAATCGAAATCGGCTGAGCCATTTTTGATAAATTAACATTTATATGAAAAATGCTATATCGATCCGTGCGAACTATTTGCGAATTCTGTACACGGTTGAAGTCGGTCATGCCATTTTTTGCAAAAAATAATTATGATGAAACTAAGTAGTTTTTACCCGCGGCCCGCATGATATTTTGATTTTTGACGCAATATCATTATAATTTATAGTCTATGTGTTATTCTGATATATAAGCTATATTATTGCAAAGTTTCATCTCAATCCGTTCAGTAGTTTTTGCGTGAAAGAGTAACAAACATCCATACATACATCCATCCATCCATTCATCCTCACAAACTTTCGCGTTTATAATATTAGTAGAATATTTTGATGAAATAAGCAGCTTTAATTTGAAGAGCCACAGAAATTCATATTTAAATCAGGATTATTGTGTATATCGTTTTCGGTCACACTGATGATATAACATTGGATTTAGTTAAATAACACTTTTAATCAATAATTTCATGATATTATAGAGCCAATTCACAATCGTCTAGAAAATGTAATGAGGAATTCCATTATTTTTAACGTATGATATCGCTATATTGCTATACAAGTTATTGTTAAATGTAATACAATAGAGAAGCAATTTATAAATTATAGGTATTTAATTAATTAACCTGCTACAACAAAAATGATAAGCATTCATATTCATTGTATAATTGGTACTAATTGATTCTGACGTAATGTCTTTCCATGAGGAATTCCAGTATTGGTAAATTAACCGTAACTTGATGCTATCCTAACATTTTGGCGCAATGAACATGAAGTGAAAGGTTTTACTAACTTTGAATTGGCTGATAGCTTATTTGGTTGCGTCCTAATATTTTATAATAGGGACGAGGACAGGCATATTTTCTAGCTGTTACCGACAGTTTAGTTAAAAAGCCATAGTGTTCTTATAGTTGTAAGACACGCCTTACAATCGTGAGGTCATGGGTTGAAATCTCGGTCCCGTACCAATGTACTTATACCCGGATTTTTTTCACCACTGGCTTTTCGGTAAAGGAAAACCATGTAATGCAACCAGCATAATATGCACGTAGAAGAAATTCGATGGCTTATGTGAACCACCACCAACCCGAACTGAGCCAGCGTGGTGGATATGCCCTAATCATCCTTCTTGGGTAGACCTATGTTCAGCAGTAGACTATTAAAAGGCCAGTATAGTACCGATAGTCATAGTAACTGGTGAAATGAAATTAATATTTTGAACACATTGAGCTATCAGTTTTATGTATAGATATACTCTTTATTGATTTACACACACATAGTACAGAATAACAGATACTAAAATATGTGCAGCAATCGGCGGCCTTATCACTGTAAGTGATTTCTTCCAGGCAAAAAAGTTGAAATGTTCATCGTTTCACCCGTAACATATATCTACGTCTGGACCAGATAATATTAATTTTAACCTCTCCTTTACGACACCTATATTATCTCTAACTCTAATAGATCCGATTGCAAGCGGCTTCCAGCGGTTTTTATCAGGTCGCTTTTCCGCCTTGTAAGCATGTCCTATTTATTCAGCAACTTTACCGACTCATCGGCCATTAGTTCTGCGTATATTTGCCCTGCCCACTGCCACTTTGCCATATTAATTCGTTGCCCGCTACCACTTTCTCAACTTTGGTGCGCCTCTCCTCAATTTCGAATCGACCTGGTAGAGAAACTCTGAGCAAAGCCTTCTCATTTAATATAATTGTAAAAGTTTGTAATGTTGATTAAATTACCTCTTTTCGGCACGATTATAATTGACCGACGAAACGGAAAAGGTACTCAATTCGCAAGGTACGCGTAGGTACGTACTCGTATATATATTTTTTATGTGTAACCACGCATAACTTTTTACGTAGTAGTCCGATTTCAATAATTCTTTTTATCGAAATCGGCTGAGCCATTTTTGATAATTCAACAATAATGTGAAATTGCTACATCGATCCTTGCGCACTATCGAATTCTGTACACGGTTGAAGTCGGTCATGCCATTTTTTGCGAATAATAACTGTACATAATAATTATATACTTTGTTCTAGTTTGTAGATATAATCTGAAGCTTTTCAAAGTCAGAGTGAATAGGTATCTTCTAAATATGCGTGCGTACGTGAAGATAAATCTTGGACCACAAAAAATAAAATAAAGAGAAAAATAAAATAAAGAGTACCGCGCCACACAGTTACACATTGTATGGTATATGTACGGTACGTACAATACGACTTTTTATACATTCCTAAGTTCTTACTAGTCGAGGCTGAAAATATTTGCCTTACAAATTAAGCAAGATTTACACCAAATCGCAGGACCAACAATGACTCATATTGTCATAGTTTTCTAATAGGTATAGCGTGCGCTACGTCACCATAACTGGTTTTGTAACATTTGACTCACCACTGGGGTCCAGTTTTAATCTACATTTGTGCATAGGGCGATAGAAAAGGGTTGCAAAATCGATACGTAGATTAGTAAAGGGTTAAAGTTTATTGGACATTTGCAGCTGTGACTGTTTTGATAAGAACTGACCCCTTATTACGCATAGCCAGATGAAGTTTCTAAATAAGTTAACTGGTATTGACTGGCTGAGTTCTGATCTAAATAGTATATTGGTAATTTTAACAACATGACTTGACCCGAGAAGAGTTTGAAAACAAAGAGACCTCGCATCAGCAGAAGGCACATAATAAGATTTCGATGTGATCTTAAAAGCTGAAAGCGTAAGCTCCAATTATGACGCTGCAGTCTCGAAAACTTCTGAAACTTTTATACAAAACTCTAAACTGCAAAGTAAAGAGACCATTAGCTAAAAAGTCCTGCAAAAACCACTTTGAGTAAAACTTTACTCTAGCTATAAAGTCGAATGTCCAAATTGCTGTCTTTAAAACTTATTCTGCAAAATTAATTCATCTAAAAGTTGGATCATTAGCCAAAAAAGTCCTCGGCAGTGTTAAAACGAAAGCTCTCAAAACTTCGAGGTACCAGGGTCGCATGAACGTCCAAGAGGTGGCCTTTCATTCTCACATCTCACTCACACAGATGCGTCTTACTGTTACCTCCGCGTGTAGATAGTATGTCAGTATGAAAGACTTCGGGTGGGTCAACACACTGTGACTCATACGGAGGCAAGGCAACAAAGGTGAGGGAAACTTGATGAGAAGTCCACGATTTACTGCCTATTGAAAAGTGTAACAAAGTTTACGTGTAGTGCGTAGTTTTTGCTGACGATCTTGTTTATTATCTGCTTTGGAATTTGTTCCGTTTACAGGAAATTGATCCTTAGTTGATGGTATGAGTCATGTTGTTTTGCGTTTTGATTGAGATTGCGTAAAGGCTGATTTTCATTGATGTTTGCGTAGTTTTATACCTTTTAAAATATAGCTTGATTCGCGAGACATTGACTCACGCTAATTAAGTACCATAATTTTTATAGTCAAAATATTTGGTAAGTATTCATTGTTATACTTCATGGTCGAGATTCACGAGCATGAAGTACAACATTGTGTACCGAACATTTTGACTATAAAAATTATGGTACTTTTATGTGCGTGAGTCATTACGCGTATGTCAATGTCTCGCGTATCAAGCTATACTTACAAGGTATAGTAGAAATGATCGGTGGTCCATCAGCGCCTGCTCTACCTCAACTCATTTCAATCACAAGAATCTCAACTCTGGGATATTGGATTATATCGAAATTGTGTGTACTTTGCCTATCTCTTCACTTCACGAACAATTCAATATTATGTAACAATTCTCGAACTCGAAATCCATGTTTAATTTTTGATCAACTCAAAATATTCTACTCAGTACTTTCGATGTTGAAAACAGAAAGTATCCCCATAGGTGAAAGGTTTACACTGGTTTTGGGAACAGCCTTTTAAAGTAGCCCAATTTTTACAAAATAAAAAGTAACTCTACCTTAACGGAACTTGTACAATGTTCATATATCCGTTTTATTTTTTCACCATAAAGTACTCCACTGCAAACCATAAAGTACTTAGTTAAATTATAACGGCACTCGGAAGATAAATAAAAATCTAACAACTCATTGCACGTTGTTGCATTGGATATGAACAAAATACAGTTAGGCTGTCAGTGATAACTTAGAAACCTAGTGATAAACTTAGTGATAATATATAGCCTATATTAATTAATAAATCCTACTAATATTATAAACGTGAAAGTTTGTGAGGATGGATGGATGGATGTATGGATGTTTGTTACTCTTTCACGCAAAAACTACTGAACGGATTGAGATAAAACTTTGCAATAATATAGCTTATATATCAGAAAACCACATAGGCTATAGATTATAATAATATATTGCGTATGCGGTCGAAGCCGCAGGTAAAAACTAGTTATTAATAAAAATAATACTATACTTAGTCTATGACATTGTATCATATCAGCCTTTTAATAGTCTACTGCAGGACGTAGGCCTACCCACGAAGGGTGAATGGGCCATATCTACCACGCTGGCATAGTGCGCGTCGGTGGGTTCACATACGCTAACGATTTTATTTTACGAACGTTTACAGGTTGCCTCACGATGTTTTCCTTCACCGAAAAACCAGTAGTGTTGAATTCCGTACATAAATTCCGAAGAACTTATTGGTACGGGACCGGGATTTGAACCCACGACCTCACGATTGTAAGGCGGGTGTCACTACCACTAGACCACCACGGCTATCTATGTCATATTCTATGTCTATGATATAGGTAAAACAGATATGTACATGCTTGAATAATCGTTAAAGCAGGATTCAAAATCTATTAGAGCTGCTCGTTTAAAGGTATAAGATCTAAATTACCTCACCGGCATGTCACGACTTCGCCTAGTCCTTAAAGTAGGTAATGATATACTAATTATGTAGCAGAACCGGGCTTAAAGGATATTACGGTTTGTAGGTCATTGCGTTTGACGTCACATTTTGTGGTTGAACATTAATTCTGCAAAATATGCAGATTGTAACATACAGTGCCTGGACTGTTTTGTATGTAGATATAGGGAATTACAGTGGGCAGGGCATATAGCTCGTAGGACTGATGACTAGTGGGGTCGAAAAGTTCTCTCGTGGAGACCACGTGCCGGCAAGCGCAGCGTAGCGTCCACCTACGAGGTGAAAAGATGATCTCATCAAGACCGCTTGATCACGCTGGATGCAAGCCGCTTCCCACCGATCTTATTGAAGATCCATAGGAGAGGCCTATGTCCAGCAATGGACGTGATATGGCTGATGGGGAGATGATACGTAATTGCTGTGTAATAAATAGAAAGATGTTCAAAAGGTTTTTTAGTTTAAAGTGTTAAAGCATTACTATCGTCATCATCTTCTACTGCGCCCACGCATCTCGTCATGTACCCCAGTATATTATTAAACATATTTGTGCATATTTTTTATTTAAAAAAATATGATGAATAATTATATTTCTTGATGATGCTTTTTGAATACGTAAATGCAGAACTCACTTAATAATTGCTCGGTTTTCACATTGTTAATGTAGTACCTATTTGAATATATATAGTAATATACGTGACCAGCAGTGCTTGAACATTGTTCATAAGATTTACTCACAGTAAAATACACCAAAAATGTGAAAAAAATTTAAAAATGCATTTAGTAAGCGTGTCAAATGGTTAAATATTGCATATTATAATACTTTAGAGTTTGGGAGATGGTATATTCCATAAGCTACCTTGACCTAAGACTCGATCCTGCTCACTCTACACTCTTGATAACTTAACAACAAGGCAGTATTAACATAGGTTTCTAGGAATGTCTATGTTTAGAGTGGCGTCATTCCGGAAACTGCGCGTGCGCTGGTCAAGTTTGACTAGGAACGAGTAGGGCTGTCCAGATAAAAAAAAAAAAACACTAAGGTTGTCAATTGAAAAGTAAGAAGGAAGTGAAAGATACTTTCTCATACAGAGAATGAAGGGAGTGGAGATGGCATATATATTGAGCAAAAATGACGAAAGGAAACGTCCTTTGCTGACCCCACCTAGAGGGGATAAAGGGAAGAAGATTGACAATCAATCATTATCTACACATTCACTTAAAGTTATAATTTTTACTGGCAACCCGTTTACATAGAATATAACGAACTTTACCGAACCCTGCTTTAGGAGAGCCACGCCTTTTTGCTTGTTTATCGACATTTAGTTACTGGTAACTTGCGACTGGCAATACTGCACCGATTTAGGTCTGGTATGTACGAGGTATTTATAACTTTCAACTCTAGCATGCGCTGACTTGAACTGAGTAAAGTGCGTAGATAAAATGAATGGTCTTAGCATGAATAAACCTGGTTTTTGCTGTATTTCTATACCACAACAAAGTATTATTAAAGATGTGATAATGTTTTTCTTTGTTTTAGGTAATGGATTGACTATAATAAATATAGTATGATACATATTACAGTCCGTACTATTAGGTTTAGTCCCTTTGACCACAGGATTTTTATGTCATTAACCGCAGATATTCATAATTGTTAGATGCATAGAGGTAGGTTCGTATTTTGCCTTCATGTCTTCATTTACATTGGACATATTGCGATAATGGTTTCCTCGTTATGTTACTCATTCATTCTTTAAAGTATAGCCGCATTGTGCTGGCTATTGGTAAATCACTCGGGACTTTTATATAGTAATCTGTAAACAACCATGTTTGTATGAAACATATTTATCACGGTCTCTTAGGTTCAATCCCTCGGGAATTTTGTGTCATTCGCCGCAAATATTCATACTTGTTTGACATAATATGTGTCCTGCCTACGTGTTCGCATTATGTTACTTCTTAAAATAGGCATTATGTGTATTTCAATATATTTCTGCCCCTATTTCGCTGTTGGAATCAATACAACCTTACTACTACGTACTATTTATTCCTCCCTTTGATCGTATTTATTTTAGTGCTGTATTTCTATCGGAGTTCCACAGGGTAGTGTTTTATCTCCTCTAGTTTTCTTGGTCTTGGTCAAAATCTTAAAGTATACTCAAGCTTTTTTGGAAACGCATTAGTTGCTTGAAACAATTTTTAATTGTTTTTTTATATTTTCTTCCACGATTCTTTGGCAACTTTAACATGCGTGGTATATTATCATAACAAACATTCTATATTATTCTTTAATGTCATAATATATGCTATTTATATCAGTTTTCAATGATTGCTAAGATTAGAATACTCAAAGGTTATTTTCATAAAAGGCCGTCGTCGCAGATAATTACAAATGAGATGTCTATCAACCCATTGTCATCGTTTCTCCGTACCGTAATTGACATTGACATTGGGGAGACAATTGACTGATAAACAGCATGCGATGAAACGTTTATGAAGAGACAATCATCTGAGCACTGGGTGTGTATACCATAGTATAGATAAATATCCATTATTCATTCATACAGGTCGTCCAGATACCGTCTAGACTTTAAATAACGATGCGGAGATGAGGCAGGACGCACACCCATGCGGTAAATTTTTGATATTTTTATACACGACCATGGAATCTATAGTCCTTCAGTCTCGTTATGCGTCATCATCCATCCATCCGTATCCGAGCCGTAAGACGTCCTCTGCTGGACATAGGTCTCATGTGAGATTTCCAATAAGGCAATATGAATTTGCAAGAAGAATAGGCCTTTGCCCAGCAGTGTAACGAAACAGGCTCTAATAATATTGATAGGAGAGTAAATAGGGCAGGAAGTAATTAAAGGATAGGTGATGATGACGGATGGAAATAAATAATAGACGATAAATTCGCATTCTCAAGAAGCAATATAGAAATACCATTTGATTTACTTAGTATTAAGCTCAGAGCAAATAAAAAAATCAAGAGAGAATGTTGTGAACAAATAAGTGAAGCCAACCAAAACTACGCCTCGCCTTGTATAGACAATTACACACACATTCAGGTAACTTGAAACTACGCCTTGGCTTGTCAGTCAAACTATGACGGCGCAACAGCGACGCACTCACACATGTATAAAAAACCGGCTTCACTTGACTGTTCAACGACGTTCCCTCTGGATTTTTTTATTTGCTCTGAGGTATTAAGTTATAGTAAAAATGATAACGAACATTTCCAAATTGCACAAAGTAGCTCGCTGACACGTATTACAAAAAAGTATCACACATGTGTTCATTAACGATTTAATTACGCCAGCACGAAAAGAAATTCGCAACAATGGCGCAATGTTACGTAAATCTCTGCACGCAACGGCTCGGGCGCATGATCGAAATTAATTCGACACCTGGCAATACTTAATCCCAAATCATCGCCAAGTCACGTATTGCTACATGGATATAAATGTACACATGTATACTCTTCATAAAGAAATCCTTTTTTACTAATATTATAAATCTGAAAGTGTGTTTATAGGTTTGTTACTCCTTCACGCAGCAACAGAACAACTTACTTGATTTTTGGCATGGATTTAGTTAAAAAGTTGGAAATTGACATGGGCTACTTTTAATCCCGCAAAAATGAACGAAAAATAAAAGGTTCATGCAGCCTCGTGGCAGTCGTGGCGACCCCCTACTAGATGGCGAAACGAACAGAACACCTTGGACGCAAATTTGCACAAAACCGACAACAACGGGACAATACAGGTTCATAAACAAACAAACAAAAGGTTCTTAAGGCATGGGATAGCACAAGAAATAAAATTAAATGCGGGCGAAGCCGTGAGCAAAAGTTGGTACGTAATAAAGCTTCTGACTATATAGCTTCAGACTCTCGCTATGATTCCTTGTGACAAGGAAATCACAGCCAAGGACGATTAACATCCAAACCTCGAACTGAGATTTTCATCTCTCATGTATGTTCCCGTCTAAAAATCGCATCCGGGTAAGTCGGAGCCACTTCTAACTGCGCCTCAAAGATCTCCATGAATTTTTGTATATTTACAGTTCTATCGCTCTATTGCCTCATTCTACCTGTATTGTTGTCATAGAGATCTAATAGGCTAGTGGACAGTTTTTTTGAGGTCCTCTTGTAACAGCTAACCATAAACGAAAATAAAATCAACTTAGAAATAAAGAAGTTACAAGCGTTTTATTTTCTTGCTAGACAAAGAGCGCACTATAGCAGAATGTGACGTCACGGTCTGTACGTGTCATACATTCGATATACTATGTTATGCTTTGTGGGAAAGGGACAAAGCATCTTAATCCCTACCAAAATCTTTACAAGCTTTATATCTCAGAACTGGATTAGCCAATTTTAGTTATTTTTTTCTGTTAACGAATCATAATTAATTTCAGAATTCACTAATCTTAATACTTTTTTAACTAATTCAATACTAGTCAACTACCCAATTGTTGTAGTACTGACTCGATAAATGAAGGAACTCAAGAAAATGCATCTCTATTTTACAAGAACATTATCTGCTTTTGTAAGATCACGTAGTCTCTCTAATTCCGAATACGTTTTGTACGTGCCACTTCAAACCATAAAATAATGTTTACTTCTCATAAATGCTGCAACTCTGAAAATGTGTAATTGTCTGCAATTTTAATCTAGTTTATCGTTACCTGTTTCGTAATATTAGCATTGTTTTCTGATACCCTTGAATTGCTGTTTCATTGTTGACGTGTTTGTACGAACAATGTCATAACTACAACCGTGTCTTCTAGTTCTAGGTCTGATTTTATCGCAGCATGGAAATGCTTAGAGTATGTGATATGCATGTTTTTAATTCCGCCGTTACTTACATTAGGTATTCGTACATATAAATTATTTTTGATGAGTTTAAGTTCAAGTCATTTATTATCGCCTAAATTGCTACGTTATATAAGACTGTTGTGTTTGTTACACAGTTTAGCAATAAATAAATATGAATAACCGACTTCAAACAATTGAGCCCTCTTATTGTGCCTTGTGTTACCCCCACGGAATAAAAATATTTCAGCTGGTTAAAAACTATTAAACCATTGTAATTTGTTAGTTTACTAAGTAAATTGTTTCATTCAATATAATTAAAGGAACAGTAATTCCGGTAATCTCAGTAAGTACAACATTAATTCTTCATAATATTCCTTCCCTGTGTGCTAAATTATTTACAATGGAGTTAATTAATTGCGTGCTTAAGCTGTACTGTAGACAAAATAACGCATAGGGAGCTAGTCTTCATTCAACTCAAGTATAAATATTGCAGTAGGTTCCTAAAAGTCTAGACAGGGTGTAGTATATTAACCTACTATTATGCCTTGGATGAGATGTATACTCGTACCTACATAGGTACCAAGTACAGTTCGGTTCGTACATTACCTTGTGTTCGTGTTCTATTTATTGTAAGGCTTACTTCGAAGTCAGCTTCCAAGAGAAAAATCACATGTCGAATGTTTTTTTAGACTCCATTTTGTGTGTATGCGAATGATCCATCGTTTATCAATCCTTTTCATTCGTTTAAGAGCAATGCAAATAGAAATGAGCTACGATGGAATAATAGTCATACCTCAAAACTCATAACATTTCTCTTCGTCCTTACGTATCAATACGTATTTGCCCCTCATCATCATAATTTCGTGGCAAAGTGAATTACGTGGCAAAAAAAGTCGTACCTATTTACTTTTTTGTGTATCTATGTATTTTTTTTTCTTTTTTCTTATATTTTCTCCTATACATCGTTGTTACTAACAAGCTGCTTGACAATTCGTCGTTATTAACAAATAGAGTGGTATCAATTACTCCGATACACCTCACAAGCTATCTTTTCTCAGCATTACCATACCACAAGTTCAGGCGTTCATGCATTTTGTTGATAATGAATTGGTTGTCGGTAAAGCCGACTTTACCGACGAGATATGGACGATAATTTTACGTGATAGATAACGTCATAAAAAACATAGTTTAATCAAGAACTAAAATAAGCCGAATGCTTAGGCCGATCGTGCTTCTCTATGCACTTACACGCTCAGCTCAGGCGGAACGTGACACTTTTTTGTGCGTGCAACCGGCGTTAATCGATTTATAAGACGTTGTCACGCCAAAAGGGTTTTAGATGTTGTTATGAAATACGTCATCTCGTCTATAAATATCTCTCTTGAATTAAGAAGCAATAATAAATGAATTACGAATTACGTCAGTTCTTCATCATCAGGAGCATACCAATAATTCCCATGAACCTATCCAATCTCCGCCCGTTACACCTGCTCGTGCGAACTTTCCAGGCCCTATTCATAGACGCTGGCTTCCCATGCTCCGCTTCCCATTGCCATTGTTCTAATGTCAGCCACCTGACCTTTGACGCGTGACAGATCGCGATGGAAAGCCGGGAGGCTAGGTAGACCTTGGTTCGTGAACTACCTATATACAATCTTGTTGCCGATCGACGAGGCTTCTTGATCGCGGCGCTGTTGACAGAGCGGTCGTGGTCATCACGTAGTATCTCTGGTAGGGGCAGATGTAGTGCCTCGCCATCTCTCACAATCCTCGGCGAGCCTTATGTTAGGTCTATATCGGTTTCTGTCCATCGAGCTCAGACCTCTCCTCTTTACCAGAAGGTCTAAGTCATTCCCATTCATAGGTATGACTGGCAGACTTGGCAGATTTGGAGAACGTCAATGTCTCTCAATCATACTGGTTCCTATGCGATGTCTCTCGGATAACAATATGCGCTTATGTTTCTTCAAAAAAATAGAAATGCCTGGGATTCTCAAGATTAAAATCATTTTTTTTTTATTCATAACTTAGGTACCTAGGCTATAAGAGCTAGTGTTATGTGTGTCCCTATCTTGTCTCTAGACTTCACCCTCTCATTAGTAAATTATAACAAACAAGTAATTAAGTGAAGTGATCAATAAATCAACAAGTCATCAGTAGAATAAATAATTAGTCAAGTTGTTAGTAAATAGTTAGTTAAGATGTTTTGTTCCCATATCCCTACTCTGAATCCTTCATTATAAATACCACCTCCCGACCATTCCTTTACCAAATTCGTCTCAATCCACATCACCTCTATTTTTGTAAATTCTAAGTCTAATAAGATGTTTTGATCCCATATCCCTACTCTGAATCGTTCATTATAAATACCACCTCCCGACCATTCCTTTACCAAATTCGTCTCAATCCACATCACCTCTATTTTTGTAAGTTCTAAGTCTAATAAGATGTTTTGATCCCATATCCCTACTCTGAATCGTTCATTATAAATACCACCTCCCGACCATTCCTTTACCAAATTCGTCTCAATCCACATCACCTCTATTTTTGTAAATTCTAAGTCTAATAAGATGTTTTGATCCCATATCCCTACTCTGAATCGTTCATTATAAATACCACCTCCCGACCATTCCTTTACCAAATTCGTCTCAATCCACATCACCTCTATTTTTGTAAGTTCTAAGTCTAATAAGATGTTTTATTCCCATATCTCTACTCTGAATCCTTCATTATAAATACCACCTCCCGACCATTTCTTTACCAGATTCGTTTCAGATTCCACATCACCTCTTTTTTTGTTAATTCTAAGTTTAATATTTCTGATAAATATTTTTTTATACAGTAGTTTGCGGTCTTTCGCTTAACACTAGGCCATTATCGGTGGAAGCGATTCCCAAACTTTTCGATGTTGTGATTTTCATTATAACTCATTTACTTTAAAGGCATCCAAAGTCTAAAACTCGAAACACCGCCTTCAGCCTTTAGCCATTTAATTAGACGACCCGTACATAGAATAATTTCGTCTTATTTTCAGCCATAGGACCTCCAATGCTGGAATTAGGTATCTCCTATAGATATCCAATAAGATCTGTTACAAGCTGCTAGAATACGTTAGTCTAATTCGATTTAGCATCTTTCTTTTCTTCGTAACCATAGTGAACCATATAACTAGACAGGACGCTAAATAATAATATTTACACAAATAATTGGGCGACATGTGCAATTATGAAAGTGTGAACAGGACGAAACTAATATCTTTTGTCTCTGTTTGCGTATGAGATTTTTTGAGAAGAGAGAAACGTCGACTGTCTCTTGAAGAGAGAGACGACGTCTAGGCCGTGCGTCGTAGTCAGACATTTTTTTCGCACCAAAAACTTCTGTTCAAGTAAATCAAAATATTTATGACCTACTAGTTTTTACCCGCGGCTTCGTCCGCATGATATTTTGATTTTTGACGCAATATCATTATAATTTATAGCCTATGTGTTATTCTGATATATAAGCTATATTATTGCAAAGTTTCATCTCAATCCGTTCAGTAGTTTTTGCGTGAAAGAGTAACAAACATCCATACATCCATCTACCTATCCTATATATATATATGACCTATCTATCAATTCTATTAGTATTATGCAGGTTTTTATTATTATCTTGAGTCTAAATATGATACATTCATAACAACGTGTATTAGCTATCTAAGTTTGTGTAGCACATCTTTTTTTCTCACACCCTATACGCTAGTAGCTTCTCCACCTATCCTCGCTCCACGTTCGTAACTAAACGGTACGCTACGTTTTCCACAATGGCATTCAAGTCGTTCCAAAACTTACTTTAAGACATTTCCCTACGCATCCATTAAAGTGCCATTACCATGCCGCACTAGTTACACTGCTCTATTGTAATAAAGAGGTAATGGTCACAGGGCCGGAGGTTGGATCCTCGTACGGCAGTCCACTTAAGAACGTCCGGTGCTCTACCTATGTGACATAGATAGATGGCCAAAATTGTTTGGGAAACGACAGTCAGGACAAATGTGAGTGCCCTTTTCGAAGGCAATCGTATTTTTCATTTGACATTCGTAAGATCGAATAGTAGGCCCGAAGTAAAGAGACGCGCACTGTCTTCTCGAAGTTACGTGTGGCATTTAACAAAAATACCACTAGCTTTGAATTTGCCATTGGCTTCAATTCCACCAACATGCACGGGGCCAGCGTGGTGGATGTGATTCAATCATTCTCTGAACGTAGATCTATATTCAGCAATGTACTGTACTGTACTAGCCTTTTTAATAGTCCACTGCAGGACGTAGGCGTACGCACGAAGGGTGTTTGGGCCATATCCACCACGCTGGCCCAGTGCGGGTTGGTAGATTCACATACGCCATCGAATTTCTTCTACGGATGTATGCTGGTTACCTCACGATGTTTTCCTTCACCGAAAAGCCAGTGGTGTGAAGTTCCGTACATAAACTCCAAAGAACTCATTGGTACGGGACCGGCGATTTGAACCCACGACCTCACGATTATAAGGCGGGTGTCACTACCTCTAGACCACCACGGCTTGATATTCAGCAATGGATTATTAAAAAGACCGCTACAGTACAGCACTAGCTTCAAAGGGTAAAGTAAGGAAATCTGCTTGGCTGAGAATCTTTTTCGTCTTCTTACTATGTGAGGTCTGCAAACTGACCAAATACAGCCTGTGAGGTTGATTATAAACTAAGTCTCGTAATCAGACTAGCTAGCATTCTACTGTAGATCACTTTAAAATACAAATAAAGGTCAAAAAATATGTAAATAATATACTCGTTCCATAACTGTAACAACTTTTTAAAATGAAAGGGAAATGGTACCTTTTACCAAGACCGGAAAGTCGGTCTCGATATCCGACTGTATCGTTCTTGCCACTCTTGACCTGAATTTAGCCTTCCTAACTTTAAAGTGTTTAACGTATCGATCGCTATACATTCTAAGTTTAACCTACGCTTAAAGAATCCATCAACCCTTGTGGCACAAAATAAAATAGCTGCCATATATTTGTTACAATATTTTTCGTAAAGTTTCGTGACATTTCCGCGAAATATGTCTCATATTATATACCTCGCCTGCCTTCAAGCTATAAAGGTGAACAAATATCTTTCCGCCCTTCTATAGGGCACGTATGTTATGTCAGGGTATAAAACGTGTACCCTACAAGCTTGAACTTCGATCCCTCTAGGGTTTCCTAATCAGGTTGTAAAGGGGAGACGGCGATAGGCGGTGTCGCTGAGTCATGAATTTATCTGGATGTGTTATGTCTATAAATTAACGTGTTTATAAAACTGGTACGTACCTTGTACTTGTACTAGTTGTTATGACCGACTGACATATTCAGATATTAGACGTAACAAATAAAATGCTTTTCTGAAAAGGATTGCTCTTTACTTAAGATCTTTTGGATGAAAGAAACAGAAACTAAGCTCTTTGAAGCTCGAACTCTGCGAAATATTTTGGACTTCTTTTTGTAGGTTCTTGGGACCATTGAGGAAGGAATCAGAAGGAGATGGTGTAATGACATTTAGATACTTTGACATGTAATAGTTTAAAAACCGAAATAATAATCATATAGGCGTCTCTTTCAAATGTACGTAATAAGAATAGACCAACATTATATGTACAGCACAGTTTCGCTATAGTGTCTATATTTTTCGTGACGTGTCGCGCGTGCCTGGTCCGCCATATTGAGTCGAAAAACAATAGCGATGTTCTTATTATATCAAAAAAAACTATCGATATTTTGGTTAGTTTTTATTTGTGTTATTGATTAGCTGAAATTTTGAATTTTTATTTCATTTCACTTTTCATGTCAAATTTGACAACTGTCATTCCAGAATTAATACAAGTAAAATGGCATGACAGGTGTGAAATTAACAGCTGTCAAACTAAGAAGTATTATTATCTCCGTAACTATCGAAGCAAGACCATTACTGTCTTAATAGCAGTAATAACACTCAATGAGATCTATTAGATTGTCCTAATGACTGCTGTCAAAGTTTAAAAGTGAATTATCTCCGTAACTATTGAAGTTAGACTACTGCTGACTTCACAAAAGTGACAGAGCGCAATTAGATCTATATTTTAAATGACACCTGTCAAACTTAAAAGTGGATTATCTCCGTAACCATCGAAGTTCAACTATTGCTGTCTTCACAAAAGTGATAGAACTCAACGAGATCTAAATTTCGGATGACAGCTGTCAAACTAAAAAGTGGAATACCTTCGTAACTATTAAAGCTAGACTATTGCTGTCTTCACAAAAGTGATAGAGCTCAACGAGACCTACATTTCGGATGACAGCTGTCAAACTTAAAAGTGGAATATCTCCATAACTATTAAAGCTAGACTATTGCTGTCTTGATACAAGTGATAGAGCTCAACGAGACCTACATTACGGATGACAGCTGTCAAACTTAAAAGTGGAATATCTCCGTAACTAATAAAGCTAGGCTATTGCTGACGTGACACAAGTGATAGAACTCAACGAGACCTACATTTCAGATGACCGCTTTAAAGTGAAAAATCTGTGTAACTATTGACCCTAGACCATTGCTGTGTTTACAAAAGTGATAGAGCTTAAAAAGATCTACATTTGATGTGACAGCTCAAACTTAAAAGTTGATTATTTCCGTAATATTGATAGCTGTCATCTGAAAGATATCATATCTCTCCTTGAGCTTTATCACTTTTGTGAAGACAGCAATGGTCTAGCATCGACAGTGACGGAGATAATCCACTTTTAAGTTTGACAGCTGTCATCCGAAATGTAGATCTCATATCAGTTTAGTGAAGAAAGCAATGGTCTATAATACATAGTTATGGAGATATTCCACATTTAAGCTTGACAGCTGTCATCCGATATGTAGCTCTTATTAAGTCCTATCACTTTAATTCTAAGTCATAACTCAGTAAAGCAGTGGAGACTTTTCTAGAGGTGTCTATGGAGTTTTGGTAACAATACGGAACGACATGATACGTCACATTATATCACTTGCCCACACTTATGCACGTAATTCAGCTCATAATCAATGAAATACCACAATTTTTCACTAATTATCACTGATAAAAACACAACTTTAACAAAATAATACAATGAGGCGACATGTCTTTTCCGCGTTCCCGCCAAAAAACTCGTCCTACCATTCTAGTGTGGATTCTTGAATATGACAGCTGCAACCTTGACATCTGTAATTTTTAGGGTTCTGTACCTCAAAAGGAAAAAACGGAACCCTTATAGGATCACTTTGTTGTCCGTCTGTCCGTCTGTGTGTCTGTCAAAACTCCTTATCTAGAGAACGCGTAAAGATATCTGAAATTTAAACTGTATACGTATATTAATGAACTCTTGCTGTTGTGTAAAAGAAAAACTTCTCAGTTGTCGTTTAAAAAAGTTAGAGTCGTTTATATCGTAAAAAACAGCATATTTCGACACTCACAAAAATCAAAACCTACCGGGTACTTCCCGTTGACATAGAACTATGAAATTTGGCGAAAAGCATTGTCTCAAAATACACATATAGGATTAAATCTGAAAACTGCACATTTTTATTTACATCACAAAAAATAGGGCCTCAAAATTCACAAAATATGGGCTTAAAATTCAAAGTGAGTAAATCGTATCATGAAAGGTGTCATATAAAAGAACTTCATTAGCACATGCTAAAACAGGTTTTTAATTACTTTAACAATGTGTTTGTACGGAACCCTCGATGTGCGAGTCTGACTCGCACTTGTCCGGTTTTTTAAATAAAAGTTTGCCATTATGTTTGATTCGGCTAAAATTAATTTGTGTCGATAGTTTTATCGATAAGTACGGGGAAATCGATAAGTGTAGTGTGGTAGTAACAACACTAATCCGCCGTATTATGTGCGGTGGGTATGCACGTTTTTCTCGTCGTTAGGGCAACTCCTTCTGATTCCTTCCTCAATGCTTGGGACTGCGGAAGTCGATGACGTCTATAAAATCATTCCCTCGAGAACTATATTTTATCATGACATTTGATGAGTCCTTCATAGGTGAAATGTAATTAATTATTATTTTAAGCTTTCTAGTCAGGCCGCAATGGCATTTTATGGTCAAACTTTGTTTAAAAAAAACAAGAAATTTCTAACATAAAATCCTCTCAACTCATCCCATTCGTTGTGACGTTCATGTTTATTTTAGAAGAAACTACATATTTGTCAAAATCAAGAATAAATATTTACCACGATGATAAATATTGAGAGGTCAAATATTTGAATCGATTATTTCAGAAACAACATTTGTCACATTTTTTAAGAAAATCGTTTTATTTTTAAATTTTCATAAGCAGCTATAAACGGACAAATCGGTGCTAAAGTAACTTATGTCCAAGAAATATCCATAGACTTACGACGACTTGAAAAGAAGGCTTAATACAGAAACAACATTTGTCCTGGACAAATGTGGTTTATGAAATAATTTAACTGTCAACACTTGATCGCCTGTCACTGTCCCATTATATGCGCGCCTTAGATCTGTCATCGTCAATGATATTAAATCATTCAAAAATTGGTGGCCAACATATTATAAGAGAAGCTGTTTAAGTGATGATTCCTATGGAAGAAACATAAAAAAAGAACAAAAAGTTACTTTTCACACTCAATTTATGGAGTTCCGTCACAATATTGCATTATCTGGGAAAGTTGAATGTTTCCAATACATAGATGGTTTGTGTGGCATAAAATTTACAATTTTACGTGATAGAATCAACCTTTGTTTGCCTTTGGATAAAGCCTACACTGATGTAATAAAAATAAATGACAAGAAAATTACTGACATTAAAAAGTTGGAACCATACATCCCAGAACAGTATATAGACTTTTATAAAACTATTTATTCTTGGCCGACTACAGAAAATGAAGAGATTGAAGAACTATAGACACTAATTTAGTATGTTTTTTCATTGAATAAATTTAAAGCGAACATTATCGACATTTTCATTTACTAATGATATGACCTCATTTTTGCAGAATGGATGTAAAAATAACATATGGGTCATTCTCAGTTAAGAGGTACTTTCGATGGCCAGGACAAAAAAATACATTTTTTTTAAACTAATTTCCTAATTAACATATTTATTACTTAAAACTAAATGTTTTCTTTATGCTCACTTAAATTTATTACAGAAATGTACGTAGTTTAGTCACAATAAGTTCTAATATAAGAAAAAAATATCTCCCCTGGTCTGTCCCCATACCGACTTTATTTGTAAACCAGTTATTATGAATGTATTAAAATTCAATAATTACTTTATCATCGTTAATTTTATACAGAATAATAACTTAATCACAGTGTCTTATAAGTAAAATTACTTATAATCCAATTTTTCATAAATAATATCAAGCCTGAAATTTGTCCTCCGTGTTTCGTGTCTCATCCCCTGGCTTTTTGTTTTCGTTTAAAAATCAGTTTTATTTTGCTAGTTTGTAAAAGTTGTGACCTTGAGTGCATAGAATGCAACGTGAAGCTAGCAGCAAGCGGCGCATTAGCCGACTGCGTAGCCATTTTAACAGTCATTTCAGTCACGCCGCTCGCTGGGTGTAGAAGTGTTGAATGAATGCATTCTTTCCACTGGTAAGTTTTATTTAGCAATTATTTGTTCAAATACCAATATGGACTTAAATATTCACTATAAATAGTGCATACATTGTGACGTTTGATTGTGAATTGCGTACGATTAACAATTTTACGGCTATTTTAGATATCAATCGAAAATGTATCTACCCTGGCGTATTTCCCCTGGCTTTTTGATGGCACGGGAGATAATTAATGTCCAGGGGAGATATATCTGTATGCGTTGTCATCAATACTTCTACATTTTTCTCAAAGGATCAAGATGTTCAAGGTTTTGGCAACAATGCTAGATGAGTTCTACCCCAACGTTCAAAATTTCACATGGAATTTTCATGAAGCAGGTCACGGTAAGGGAGGTCCTGATAGAGTGGGTGCCACTTACAAGAGAACTGCAGATAGATTAGTTGCGAGTGGCACCGATATTTCATCAATAGATGACTTAACTAAAGCCCTTGAGAAAACCTGCCCGAATAGTAAAATTTTCACCATAGATGATGCAGACATATCTGAAGAAGCAGCTAAATTAGGTTCTACTGAAGGTACAAAGACTTTTTTAGGCACTCTAAAGTTTCACCAAGTTACCGGTTGCGTATTTATACCTAATTGCCTGACTTTGAAAAGTTTGAGCTGCTTCTGTGACTCAGAGCTATGTCGTCATTTTCAATTGGGTACTTTGGATTATCCACAAACACATCGTAAACTTACACTACGTGTTGATGATATATACGGAGCTAGCGATTCAGAAGATGAAGCACTAATCAATTTCACATCTCAAGAACACAAGACGAAGCCTCAAGAAACACTACCACATTCTGTACCTACCAGTATTAAAAACAAACTGCACAAAGATGATTCAAAGCCCTCAACATCTGGAAAGAAAACATTCTGCAACGGAGACTTTGTTCTGGTTAAACTTCAAGATACAAAAACAGAATATCGTTAGGTTGCATGTGCACAGGTGTTGAAGAAGATGATGAACTTCAAGTTATATTTTGTAAAATATGTAATGAAACAGGAAAAAAGTTCAAAATTAATGATGACGATATTTCTTTCATCACATGGGATGAGGTTTTAAAAAAACTACCCTCGCCTAACTTAAAAATGAGAGGGCAGCGTATTTTTTACGCATTTAATGAATCTATTGATGTCTTTGAACGCGGGTTTTAGAAAGATTTTTTTAGGTACCGTTTCAAAAATTTTTTTAGAGTTTAAGTTCAAGGAAAAATTAATATTGTTACTCAGAGAAGTTTTTTGTTTCTTTTTATTTAATTATTGACTGTTGATAGTAAAGTTATAGATATGTTTGTTTTGATGGAAAGGAAAAGAAGGAACCTTTTTAAGTTTTGTACCTAGCGCTTAAGAAACATTTAATTTTATAAATAAAGACTGCTAAGAAACGACAAGTCTGCCTATAAATAATTCATAATTAAAATTAAAATAAATAAACAAAGTTGATTCTTAAAAATAACCGGTTTTTTATATGTCTTTATCTCTTCCTTGTCCATAAAGTACCCTCCCCTGTGCATTTTGTCCCTACCCTGGACGGAGTATTTACCCTGGTCACTTATAAAACAAGATAAAATCAACAAATTGACTGGCCACTTTGTAAGCGTTTTCAACTTAAAAGTTTCCATAAAATAGATGTATACTTAAGTAAAAATATTTAAAAAAATGTCGTGCCGTCGCTTCATACAACACATTGCCTCTTAACTGAGAATGACCCATATGTCCACGTTTATTGCAAAAACAACATATGTCCATGGCTTTAAATTTTAAATATTTCTAAAATGCTACATTGATATGTAAAAAATATTGTGTTAGTAGATGTACAATATACTTCTTTAACCACAGTAAATAAGAGAAACAAGTTTTCATTGTTGGCTTAGTGTGAAAAAGTTTATTGTCTATATGTACTGATAAGTTGATTCAGTGTGACAAATGTTGTTTCTGAAATAATCGATTCATTTATCAGAGGATGATAAATATTTTACACGTGAAAACAGCTGGAACGACGGCATAGATTACAGATAATATATGATAGTAGTATACTAACTGAATGTTTACTCATAGTTTATAGATAAATTATTTCATGCGACGTGAAAGTGACACGCAGTCTAGAACATCTGCGTTGTGATGTTGATGGCTTATCGCTGTCACATTGCTTTGAATGCTAATATTCTTCAACAAAGTACCTAAGTAATTATTTAATCAATTATGCTTATATGTATATACATAAAATAATTCGATCGTAAGATAGCACTAGATGCAAGTCGCTTCTTGATGGTATTATGGAAAAACAAAAAGAGACACATAAATACAATAAAAGCTTATATCCCAATTAGAAATCACCAACGACAAAAAGTTCATTAATATAATAGAACCTGTGTACCAATTTTCTTCGAGATTTGTTGAAAAATACGACCTGTAGATGAGATTCGACATCTGGACGGACGAAAGCAAAATAGTCGGCTTAAAATGCAGCCCTTCTCTCACTTCGTTCGCTCAGTCAATAAATAATATGTCCAGTCTTCTTTTCCATTAAAATTTTGCTGGAGACATTACTGCCTCCACTCTATACTTTCGACCTCGATTACGATCAAAAACATCTGTCTAAACGATGCATCTGCACCTTGGTTTCTAATTAGCGACTCGTAATTACCAACCAGCACGCTATAATGCAATCCAATGGGAAAAAATACACGAATTAAATGCAGGAATGTGGCTCTGTCATAGCCGATAGTCTTTGTTAGGTTTTATATGGAAAAACTAGTCTGTTACCAAAAGAGGCAGTGATCATCTGTTGTTCATTTGCCTTTTTAGGAAAGATATTCGGATTGTCAAGATAAAGAGGTTATGGAAAGGGAAGTACGACCTTTGATTACGGTTTTGAATGTGACAGGGCAAGGATGCTTTTTATATTATATTGGTCATACGGCTTCATACTATAAAGCGGAGATACGTTTTAGGATACTTATAGCATGATTATCTAGGAAGTGCCAGTTTTGTTTACTCTAAAGTGAACAGGCAACTCTAAGGCAGGTGAACAGGCAGGTATCTCTAAGGCAGACTGAGGCATAGTTTTCTATCTGTCCTTTATGTATAATCGGAACCATAACATATGGAATCGAAACGCCTCTTGTATACACGGGAAAATCTACAAATGTTTTGGCTTCCCAATAAAAGAAAGGAGCAGGTGGAATTCGATAGCCGGGCCATGCCTACGTGTAAAACGTATTAATAACACCCCTTTTTTGGACTAGGGAACTAAACCATCGACAAGAAGAATCCACCTCTGGATACAAAATATATTTACAAGTTAATAACGTCTAAGCCACAAGAAGGCTTCAGCTTATCCCCACTGACCATCTTAATTCTTAATCCACATACCTCGTCACAATGCATCAACCCGTGCCACCAAAAGTGGTATTCGATCAAATACGACGGAGGTCGTTGGTCCCCTAATCGCTTCGCCATCGGTGCACAGGTCCTTGAACTTGCGTCTGGTACTTTTAGTGCTGCTTTTAGGCTAGGACTTTTATGGTGCTAAGTGCTAACGGGCCTAGCTTAGTTTGTAAGGAGTTAGGACTTGTTTCCTTTGTGGCAAATGGATTTGTTTCAAATGGTTGTAGGTATTGTCCCTAAGCCGTCTTACACATAGAATTTTTATCAAGCTAAAGAACATCGCATACTTAACGCTCACGTGTGTGGTCTCCTGTCTATATCTATAGAAATAACTATCGAAATATTGCTTAAATCAAAAGAAGATGGACGCTAGATAGAGGACTAAGGATTGATCCTAAAGCACTTTCCAGAAATGCCATTTGGTACTGATAGGAAAAATGTGGTTTGGCTTGGGCACCAATAAGAATTTTATTTTGGGTCTGATCCTGAGATACGGATTGCAATCCTCCTTCACTGGCCATTTTGTCTCCTTTATTTTGTGACGTACAAATACAAAAGTCAAAAAGAAAACTCTTCGTTTGCCGTCCGTCCATCTATCATCTGTAGAAATGCGTATAATTATCAAATATCAGCTTTGAGCAAATAAATGTATATGCTCGAAGATAATTATGCAATTTGTAATTTTGGCATAAACAGTTGTAATACTGAATTGTTTTAGCACTCAACATAAATTTGATCATCTTCAGTTTATGGCAATTTCAGGTCTTGGAAGTTGATAAATTGATTGGTAATCTTTGTCGCGGCGTTTTCACAATTAGCATAGATTGTCGTTGGATTACGCTATTCATCGGTGTTATGAAATTGACGCAAGTACGTGTGATAATGCTGTTTATAACTTATCCAAAATAAAGTTTTATCAGAGTGTCGAAATCAGCATTCTTTTATTCAAAGACGGACACCGCTGCTGGTTTTGTTAGGGCTGCGAAAGAATGCGCAACGTACCCATATATGCCTAATCAAACTTGGCAGCTGTGACGTTTAACTATAAGCTGGGATAACCCAATCCTGATTGAAGCTTACGTAAAAGTTGCGCCAGGATTGGTTGATCCGCGGCTTGTAGCTATCATAACAGTCGCCAAGATATTTGATAGATAGACAGATAAACTCTATTGATTCACATTCACACACACATAAAACAGAAAATAGTGAAAAATAGATGCTAAAATATGTGAAGCAACCGGCGGCCTCAGAGCAAATAAAAAAATAAGGAGATAATGTTGTTAACAAACAAGTGAAGCCAACCAAAACTACGCCTCGCCGTGTACAGACAATTTACACACACATCAACGTACAAGGAAACTACGCCTTGGCTTGTCATTCGAATTTGTCCTGGCGGCGCAACAGCGACGCACTCACACATGTATAAAAAACCGGCTTCACTTGACTGTTCAACGACGTTCCGTCTTGATTTTTTTATTTGCTCTGAGCCGGCGGCCTTATCCTGACCTGAAAGTGATTTCTTCCAGGCAACCTTAGGATGGAGAGAGATAGGTACAAAAGAAAATACGACGGGGTGTGCTAATTTAGAGGACACTTTAAAAGTAAAACAAAATAAATTAAATATAAAACAAGAATTATACAATTTACATAATACATACAACTGTTATAAATACAAATACATTTATAAATAACTAGCGGACCCGGCGAACTTCGTACCGCGAAAGTTAATGAATGTAGGTAGCTTACCTTACGGAGATACCTACATTAAGATATTTTAAGTTTAATGGCTGTCACCCAAAATGTAGATCTCATTGAGCTATCTCACTTTTGTGAAGATAGCATCTGGTTTAGCTATCTCACTTTTGTAAAGACGGTAATGATTTAAAATCGGCAGATACGAAGATAAACTACTTTTAAGCTCGACAGCTGTCATCCAAAATGTAGATCTGGTTCAGCTATTTCACTTTCGTGAAGATAGCATTGATCAAAAGTTGACAGTTACGGAGATAAACTACTTTTAAGTTCGACAGCTGTCATACAAAATGTAGATCTGGTTAAGCTATATCACTTTTGTAAAGACAGTAATGGTCTAAAATCGGCAGATACGAAGATAAACCACGTTTAAGTTCGATAGCTGTCATCCAAAATGTAGATCTGGTATAGCTATCTCACTTTCGTAAAGACAGCATTGATCAAAATTTGACAGTTACGGAGATAAAGATCTGGTTGAGCTATCTCACTTTTGTAAAGACAGTAAAGCTCGAAACATACTATCGGACGCGGCTTACGGACGCGACTGACAGCCGCGACCTAGACTATGAAAGTACACTGAGCCGTGCACACTATCGGACATAAGTCGCGGACGTCACCTTCGGACGACCTTGAGCTTTCGGACGTCCGAGAGCGATCTGGCACACCGGATGTCTTAAGACTGTGCACATTGCTAAGTCGCGGCTGTCAGTCGCGTCCGTCAGCCACGTCCGATAGTATGTTTCAGGCTTTATGGTCTATAATCGGTAGATACGAAGTAATAGTAAGTGCGCCACAAAATATTAGCCCCAATTCAATGTGAAACGGTACACAAATATTGTAGCAAACAATCATTTCAAACCCAAGAAACAGTCAATCTCAACTAATTTGTTTCGTCATGGTTATCATCTGCAGCTTTCTTTGTCCCACTGCTGGGTATAGGCCTCTCTCTTTCTGTGATATCTACCTCGGCTTTTTGCCGGTCGTGACCAGGCTTGACCGGCAGTATTGATGATATCGTCGAGATAGTTGACCCACTTTGCTGCCGCGCCGCACATGGCTGAGCGCTCTCACCTATTCAAGTACCCTAGTTGACCAGCTCGGTCACCACCGTCTTTCTTGCTCAAGAAGCGTTGGTCGAATTGGTTGCCAAATGCCACGCCAGTGTGAACGATGTCATACGCAGGGCTTTTGCGACCGCCAATATAGCAGCCGTACTCGAACCGAATGGGTTTGTGCTTGGTGATGGCAAAAGGCCTGACGGTATGAAGCTGGTCCCATGGAAGTGTAGACGGCCCTTAGTATGAGACGCGACTTGCGTCAATAGTTTGGTGCCGTCACATCTTTCTGAGACTCAGAGAATGGCTGGAGCGTTGGCCGGTTCGGAGCAGCACAAACGGCGCAAATATGCTAACCTCGGCAGTGGTTACATATTTGAGCCGTTTGAAATTGAGACATTGTGCCCGTGGTGGTCGGTCTTGTTTTCAAAAGTCTTTCAGAGCGTCTGGTGTACCCGACGTGTGATCAAAATGCTGGTGTTTATTTGGCTAACGTATAAGCATTGCCAATCAGCGTGCCAATGCTGCCAGCATGCTGGGCACGCTGCTAACTGGCAGTCGGCTTTAGTATTTGGATTACCTTTAGACCTTCAAGGGTCTGTGGATGATCCAATTGCTTGTTATGTAGTAGTTTATGAAGTTTTACATTATAAATCTTGTATTAAGTGGAAGTTAATAAAGGCACTTGCTCTATAAAAAAAGTCAAGGACCCTTGCACATTGCCACTGTCCAAACCTAACCTGACATCATAATACCTTATACTTATAAATGCTTCAGTTGATTAAGATAAGGTTAGAATGTACGGGTTCCCGCCTTGTCGTGGCGGGGGAACTTAGTAGCCGAGGTTTATGGGCGGCGCGGGAATCCCAGATAGAGCCGCTTCTCTGGGTATCTTCTGAGACAGCTGAGAAGGCGGCGCTCGAATTCTCCCGATTTTTTGGGTCTTTTCTCTCTTGGCAGCTTAGAAGTTTGCACTCGTGGTTGGGCCGCTTTTATGGGCTTTTTAACTCAAGCAGCTGAGAGGCTGGCCGGTTAGTTGCGTGCCTCATGAGGAGTACCGCAAATGAGGCGGGCTGCACTTTTATCACTGTTCAATCCTAACCAAACCAACAGAAATGTATGTTCATGTCAAGGTCACAGTTCACAGTCAAGGTTAATAGCCTTAGAGTCAAGATACTTATACTCATGCCATACTACTCCTAAAAATCAAGTCGATCCGTTTCTTCGTATATTAGTATGGATTCTGTACCATAAAGGTAGAATAAAGAAACATGTTTAACCTCTAACGGTGGTATATTTAAAAATATTTTTAGTGTCAGACAAAATGACGGCCCAGTATGAAACGTCATTGTAATATGTAGCATGGCATAGGGAAAAAACATTTTCTCCAATTTTAATGTCAGTTGTCATTGTCAATCCATACTTTATTTCCTCTTTGAGGAGCTACAATGGTGAAAAGACAATTTGTCTCTTTGCTATGCTAAGCGTGACATTTATAAAAATCTGCAGTCAATAAATGTCATCTGTCATCTTATTACGTTTCGTCAATCCATATTAGATCTAATTATGAACGCGCTATCGTAAATTTAATAGGAATGTAAAAAGTGTTCTCTCTATCGAATGCCTAAAGTGAAAAAGAGACAGAAATATTTTAATTAGCTATTATAATTACGATGATGCTTTCAAAATTGGGCCTATTAGTGTCGTTGTGACAGGTGACAGTTTCGCTAACGATTTTTTAAGGGAAAAGATGATATGAAAAAGATAAGATGAATAACTATTAAAAAATATAATAAAAAGGAACGGGATAAAAAGTACCCTATGTCCTTCTCCTGGTTCTAAGCTACCTCCCTGCCAATTTTCAGCTAAATCGGTGCAGCCGTTCTTAGAGTTATAAGTGGAGTAACTAACACGACTTTCTTTTATATATATAGATATAGTAAAATAAACTAATAAATACTTATAACTTCTAACATACACATATAAACAATGTATAAGTAAACAAAAACAATAATAAGCAATCAAATTGATAAACCACCCACAAACTAAGAACGATTTGAAGATTTGATGGACACAACGTTTTTAGTGTACAGTTTTAGTGGACCAATCGGCGGGACTACCACATAGAGGATTTTTCCTGGAATAAAAGAAGAAAGGATACGAGTCTCTAACTTACATTGTATTATCATCTACATAATTCTGTCTCCGTAAAACTGCTTAAAATTGGTTAAAAATTTCCATTACTTAATCGATATTTATAACGTTATTTTGGACACAATTAACAAAGGACCGACACAAGTGGTACAGTTAGTGTGAGAGACCTATCCTGCGATGTGGGAATAACAATTCTGTAGATGATAATGGTTAACCACTAAAGGATGCCAGAACAAAATATATTAAGCCTTAAGAAAGAACGAAGGATTTTTTATTATAATCATAATTGTCAAATTGAAAACAAGGGTAATGACTCCTTATCATGCGATCCTCTTTATTAATTAAACAATTTTAATTCAATCAAATTATATAAATAATAGCATCCAATGACAAAATTACCATCCGCGTTGAAAACACGAGTTGTAGGTGAGTACATAACAAAGGATGTTATATAAACAATCGTTTGTCCGCTTATGATTCATCCTGTACATGAGTCACGATATCCTATATACCCATATGCTACAACGTAGGCTCATGTACCAATGATTTATGAAGACCTTTATCAACAGTTAATAAGGAAAATGGGTTTATGGGAATGTATTAATAATGTAAAATTAAAAATACGGGGTAAATTAAATTATATTTTACCCGGAAGACCAGGGTTTCCAGCATACGCACACGACATATTTTTAGAGTTCCGTACCCAAAGGGTAAAAACGGAAACCTATTACTAAGACTTCGCTGTTTGTAGACGTGTGAAAAAGTGACCCACCATCCCGATGGGTCGATGTTATTAGAGTGTCAAGTGGGAGATTTGCAAATCATATCGAATTACTTTTACGTCGCGTTGACCGAGCGCGCCGCGCACACACGCGAGCACATTTACACACACGCTTGAATTAGCCAATCACAGACGTTGCCGCGCTTGTGTTCGATCGGTTTGGCGCTCGTTACATTTAGGGCATCGGAACCGGTTTTTCCCGGTTCCAAAAAAACCGGGAATTCCCGGTTCTGAGGGTCACACAAAAAACCGGTTCTCAAATTAAAAAACCCGGTTCTTTCGGTTCTTGTCACAAACAATAAAGGTTGCACTTGCAAGTGTGGACTGTGGGTGTGACACATTATCGTCATTCATGGTGTCACAACGCAAGTCGTAACTTGCATTTATCAAAGCAAAAACCCTGACATAAAAACATCAATTTTTGATTTTTGAACTTATTAAAAAAAAGTTAAGAAAGTATAAATAGTAGGTAGGTAAAAATTATCGATAATCCAGACGGCTGTCAAGATGCCTTTTGATAAGCTTGTTCCTTTTTTTTGCAAAATAACAAAATCATGTTAAATTAGGTTTTAAACCTGACAACACTTAGCTTGCTGACTTGAAACATTTTATTGAAGAAAGCAGAACTTTTTCAATAGTAAGACTTATAATGATAACTGACATTTTGCAACGAATCGTCAAATCCGTAGGTACAGACACGCAAATTCGTCAACGGACGACATAGGTCATAATCAAATATACCCCGCCGCACTGAAGATTTACTGGGACATCCAAAATGTTTTATGCCTGTGTACAAATATGTTTTAAATACAGTAAAGAAGTGATAACAAATCTTTGTGAAAGTGAAAACTTAAGACTGGCTGTAAGGACTTGCATCCCAAGCCGTAAAAACAATTGAAAAAAAAAACGAAACGCTTGTTGACTATTAGTCTGTCAACGTCATGCGTGTTTACCGCTCTCGCGGGGCGATTGCCGCCATTTTGTTTTAGTCACTCGGATCAGTCAGACGCTCAGACGCAAATATATTTTGTGGGTGTTTTGTTTGAAGTGCAGTAAATGTCAGTTAATTTGTTCTATTGATGTTGAATTTTTGGGTAAGTACCTAATCTACCTATGTTATTTTGTTTTAATTAATAATATTGATGTATATTTTCTTTTATTAACACTATAATTCAAGAGGAATAGTTTCTAGCCCAGAACTGTAAAATTTGTAAAAAAAATGTTCTATTTTTGATGGGCACTTTGATTTATTTTATAAAATCTCTAATTATTAGTACCTAAGCCGAACTGATTGCTTTCCTTCACGTCAAATTATTAAATAGGAATATTTTTCTTAAGATCAGACTGTTTCTCATTTTATCTGTGGTAGGGTAGCGTGAAATTGGCTTTTAGGAATTGAATTTACTAGAAATAAAACATTGCTTTTATGCTCTTTTACCATAACTAGTTAAAAACCTATTAATACGGTAATGTGTTGCTTACGTTTGTTGTAAAATACGGTGTTATTTTTGAGCTTTGTCAGGTTTCTTCCTTTAGTTGCTAAGTCTTGCTAATATCGTTTCGAACGTACTATTATTAAATCTAAAATTTGGGATTTTTTGAGTAAGAGATACATAATTTTTGTTCCAGATGAGTATGTGGTTATTCTTAAATAATTTGAAATAAAAATGGATTTCGAGGAGGTTATTACTAAGGCAGGAGACAAATCTTCAGTTTGGCATTACTTTCTCAGAAACAAGAGTAAAAGTGTGGCAAAATGTAAAACTTGCAAAAAAATATTAAAAGCAGGTGGTGGTAGTACGAGCAGTCTTCAAAAACATTTAAGAAACATTCACAAGATTAATTTAGATAGCAGCGACAGCTCTATGACTCCCACAACGAGCACATCAGATAGTGCATGTACCTCAAGCTTAGAAAATACTGAGATACCTAACAAAAAAACTAAGTTAACTCATTACTTTGAGAGCGACGCAAATCCAACTATGCAGGTGATGGTGTCTCGAATGGTGGCGCTCGATGGTTTGCCTTTGAGGACGTTTGCAAAGTCACAAGATATGAAACATCTTTTTGCAAAAGCTGGCCACAAATTGCCCAAAACTGGTGATACCATTCGAAATATAATTTTCAAGGAATTCACTCAAAGGAAACTAGAAGTAACTAATGAGATAAAAGCAATTTTATTAGATGGAAAAAAGTTTTCTATGTCACTGGACGAATGGACTTCTAGTCGCAACAGACGATATATTGGTTTGATTTTGCATTCACCAAATTTTTCTCGAGAGTGTGTTTTTCGTAGTCTGGGACTTATAAGGATTCACGGGTCTATGAATGCAGAAAGATGCGTACAACTGATAAGTTCCAAATTAGATGAATTTGGCGTAAATTTGACTGAAGATATTGTCGCTGAAACAACAGATGGTTGCAGCCTAATGGTCAAGTTTGGAAAACATCTTAACTCATACCATCAATTATGCGTTGCTCACGCTATTCAATTAGCTGTCATGGACGTGATGTATACAGGCAATGACGATTCCGAGGAGGATATAGTTTCAGAATCGCCACAACCAGCAAAAGAGGAAGAAATTGACATCGAAGATAATATGACTCTGACAGAAATAGCCCTCCGAATGGGAAATAGAGAAATCAATAACGAGACCGATGATGATGGAGAAAGTAATGATGAAGATGGTGCTGAATTCGACAACGAGTCACCGATTCAAGAAAGCAGACCTCAGCATTCATTTAGGTATCATGATCTCATATCTAAAGTTCGTAAAGTTGTCAAAATATTCAAAAAGTCTCCGACCAAAAACGATGACATTCTTCAGAAACACGTAAAAGCTGATTTTGGACAGGAATATTCTCTTATTTTAGACGGAAAGACTCGATGGAGCAGCATGGCTTTAATGCTGAGCCGTTTTCTAAAATTAAAAACGTCAATCACAAAAGCATTGATTGATCTCAATATCGGTGTTTCTTTTACTGAAGACGAATGGCAAAATATAGATGAGCTGCAAAACGTATTGGATATTATTAAGACGATTGTTGAGGCACTATGCAGACGGGATGCCACATTGCTCACAGCAGATATTTCCATCAAATTTGCAATAAAAAAATTACTTCAAATGAATACACAACTAAGTACTAAAATGGCAGCTAAATTGTCTGATAGATATCAAAAGCGACGCATCATTCAAGCATCAATACTACAGTACTTGACTAACCCAGAGAAGTATTTTGAAAATATCGCCAACGAAGACTCAACTGTGTTTTTGCGGCCTACAAGTGAAGAAATGCTGCAAGAAATTGTAACTCTTATCCAACGCACAAGTTCAACGCAAAGTGAATCCAATGATAGAATAGCTTTATCGGATAACGAAACAGATCGTAGAGTGCAGGATAGTGACATACAAGAACGTTTAACACACAAGGAGGAACTGAACAAAGAATTGAACCAAGCCTGCGCTGCTGCTTTTGCATCAATGTCTACTACGAATGATTTGAGAACTACTGTGAGAGTGGAAATGGCTCTCTTCGAAAATGGTGGTCAGCAACAGCGAGGTTACAATCTGTCCCTGGCTTATAATCATTTAATGACTATAGCACCTACCAGTGTGGAGCCAGAACGGATTTTCTCATCAGCTGGTATAGTTTGTAACCGATTGCGCACGTCTTTAGCTGACAAAACCTTGGACGCTATTATTTTTTTGCGCATGTATTATCTAAGTAAAAAGAAATAGTTATTTTATAGACTTACTAAGCCAAAGCAGGCAGATGTTATCGTAAAACAGAATTACTTATTGTAAAATAATTGTACCTTGATTTTGTTGATTTTTTCAGAATATTATTTTTTGTTATGAATGATTAAGCTCATGAATATTTATGTGCAACCAAAAAGGTTCCTTTATGCCTATTCTTAGTAAAATACTTTGTTTTAAAATTCTAATGTTGTTTAAAGTTAACTTTTTCAGAATATTATATTTGATTTTGATTAAACTTATGAATGTTATGGTGTTGGTGTAACCAAAAAGGTTCCTATGTCTTATTACTACTGAAATTATTCGTGTAAAATATTTTAATTGTGATAGTTAGAATTTGAAAAACTGATTTCAAAATAATAAACGTGATTTTGTACCACATTGTTTAATTTATAATCTTTTTAGATACCTAATATAAAAAAAAATGAAAAAAACCCGAAAGAACCGGGTACCCGGTTCTGAATAAAATTGGAACCGAAAGAACCGGTTCTCAAAATAACACCCGGTTCTCGATGCCCTAGTTACATTACCGTAAAAAATATTGACATTTAGCTATTCCGTTTTCTGTACGTGACACAAGATGGCGCTGTGCTATTTCCATACAAATCACATCAAACGTTAACGCGATCGAGCTCGAGCGAAAATCTCGCACTTAGCCTTCAGATCCATCGCGGGACATACTGTACTGTACCAGCCTTTTTAATAGTCCACTGCAGGACGTAGGCCTACCCACGAAGGGTGATGCGTGGATGAGATTAGGCCAAGACTGGGAAAACTAGTACAAGGGAAAGGAGGCCTATACTCAACGGTGGGTCGATACAGGCCGATATAATGATGTGAAAAGGTGACATATATATATACTTCACCATAACTCCGTCTCATTCTAACACGTCGAGACAAAATGATGTCGTGGCACGTAATCGGTCGTTACCGAAAGTTCTACTAGTAGAACATTTCGCTTTTAGGACTCATAAGGTCGAATTTGCTAAAAACTTAAATTTTCATTAAGTTAAGTAACTATGTTCGTACAAGCCGGGTGGCTAGCCCTGGTGTCAGTTTTTAAGCCCCTTGAAGTGTCAGTATTTGGATGGGTGACCGTAGGCGCGAGACGGGACATGACATGTCGTCTCGATCTAACGGGACTTTAGCAAAAATTGTTTAAAATTCGTACGCCAACTAAGTTATTACACAATTACTCATTCATTTACTAAGTGTCTCATGCGCCGGGTCAGAAAGCCTCTCTCTAGATATGTATGTGTGTGTATCGTCTCAAAAATCGTCTGGCTCCACACTCCCGCCGAGCTGTCGCTGTCTGGAGCCGTCTTACAATCAATATCGTATCTAGACACGCGGAAGCGTGTCCAGCCAAGACTAAGAAAAAGGCGACGCAGCAGTTGTGTGTAATATTACACGAACTATTTCGAGCCACTTTTGACCCCTCCATAACTCGAAAACGATTTAACCTATATATATATATATATATATATATGAAATTTAGCCATAGTCAAAGGATTAACTAGACATGGCGCTAAATAGTAATAATTACAAAAGTAAGAGAGGGCGAGATGTGCAAGTATTAGAGTGTGAGCAGGACGAAACTAACATCTTTTGTCTCTATTTGCGTTTACGTTTTTTTGATGAGATGCTTGAATAAATCAACATATTTATGAACTATTGTCGATTTTCTATCACTTCTATTAATATTATGCATGTTTTTACTATTATCTGGAGTCTAAATATGATAAAAGCTATCTAAGTATGTATAGCACATCTTTTTTTCTCACACCCTATACGCAATCGAGGATTCTAGTCATACTTATCTATGAATTTAGCATATTTGTTAAAGTTATTTAGCTTATCTACAATACAAGAGCTTCAGTCAGGATTAGGCGACTTGTATATAGCTAACATTACAACCGCCAAGAAGTTTGAGTTGGCCTATACTACACTTTAGCGATCACTAAGAAACACCCAATCAATTTACCCTTTATAGAAGCATAACACATAGCAACTACTAGGTGTCTAAACCCATTCTTCTATAGGCTATCCACTTATATCTATTCACTTGACTAATCCAGAACATCTGTGCACACACCGAGTCACCACGTCATAGCTTCACAAATAGTACTAGGTATAGTCTACCAGTTGATTATGATTATGATATCGTGCATAAGCGATTGTGGCTGATATCATTCCTCGTTACCGCGATAAGGAGTCAGCGTTAATATTTTAGAAGCGGATCTAGACGATCTTTTTCGATATTAGGTACGCTGAAATCAGATGCTTAATATTATGATTAATTGTTTACATCGATTTATTGTATTTATATCATAATAAATGTAGTTTTAAAAAAAATCTAAAAAACCCACATGGGTTCTTTTTTATATAAATGATTGGCATCGGACTTTGATAGGTGTGCAATTTAAGAAAATAGGATCGCTCAAAGTAGGTCAAAATAGAACTCAAAGGGGTTGGTTACAAGCAAGCAAACATACAGGTGAAGCTAATAAAAGCGTGTTAAAAAATATTAGTACATAAAGTAAGTACGGCGCTTTAAAAAAAAAATTACGGCTCACATTTTCTACCTCTGAAGTTGTCGGAATTTCGATGCTCGATACGGTGGTATTTTAATTTCCTTCTGACTCATATCAAGAGAATTAATATATTAAAACTTCAGAGAATTCAGAGTGCAGAGTGGAGTCGATTCGACATTATTCAAAAACGTTCATTGATAAATCAGATGCTTGCTAAGATAGATCGTTTTATAGAAGTGAATTTTGAATCTATATTGAGCATTGAACTTTCTTATCTGCCTTAACCGCTCTTATTAAATAATCCATAGGAGGCCTATGTCCAGCAGTGGACATCCTCTACGAGTGACAGCGATAGTGATTTTACGCATGCGCAAACTATAGTAGTATAATTTAATAGTGACGAATTATTGTTGCAAATTCAATTTTTATCTTCAAAACAGACTTAAGGCGATATACTAGTGACGAGGAAATTGAGAAATAGGTATTTGGACTAAACTATTGCCGTCGCGATGCGCCCAAACCAGGGAGCTTCAATGTGTGTGGTGATGCAATTGTATTTGTGTGCGTACTGCGCTCGAACTCTCCCCGCACCCTACCTGCGCCCCAACGAACTCGCTGGCCGACCGATATTTTATTTTGAATTGTAGCAAAATATGATATTACGTAGAGTGCGCGCAAGATAACTCTGCGCGCGAGTTGTGGCGCCACGTACGTTATATCACTAGTATTCTGTATTCCCTGGCAGCATTGAATTGGTTCCTGATTTTGGCCGTACGTAGAGCTATCTTGCGCGTATTCTACGTATGCTCTGGTTACCTAGTAAGTATGGCAGATAGGTGATCGATAGCAAACAAAAAGATAAAAGATTAATTATTTTAAAGATTATTTATTTTTCTGCCATTAGGAAGCTACATTATTTGTGACATGGGATAATTTTTCTTTATATGCTAATTTATTTTCTTTCAAATAATTATTGTTTGACAAAAACGTAATAAGTACCTAACTAACATCAGATACAATTGGATATTTGATATCTGTAGGCATTGCAATTTACATAATATATTTTTACTGAAATTACTTCTTTTTAAGTATAAATTAATTACTTTTTTATGGAAATATCTTACATTAGGTACGTCGTTCTTCTACGGTCTATAATAAATATCCCAAATGCAAGTTGGACTCGCGCTCGAAAGGTTTCATACCGTATGAGAGCCAATTATTTCGATTCAATTATATATTTTTTAAATTGATACGTTTATGTATATGCATGATATATTGATATATTATATTACTAAATATTCTGAGAATATTTCAAGCGTTTACCTTTTGTGTACATTAATAAAAATCGTGCAAAAAATCACGTCTGTTGTATGGCATGAAAAAATATTTATTTCATTCTATTTTTTGACCGATGAAACGGAGGAGGTACTCAATTTGACGCGTATATTTTTTATTTATAACCAAGCGCAACTTTTTACACAGTAGTCCGATTTTGATAATTCTTTGTTAGAATTTTTTTCATTGGAAAGTATTCGAAATTGATCCCATTTAAATTTTATTGAAATGGGCTGAGCCATTTTTGATAAATCAACAATACTCGATCCGTGCGCACTATTCGCGAATTCTGTACCTACACGGTTGAAGTAGATATTTATTTTACTCTATTTTTAGTTATATTGTTATAGTGGGAACAAATACATCATCTGTGTAAATTGTAACTGTTTAGCTTTTACGGTTCGTGATATACAGCCTAGTGACCAACGGACAGAGGAGTCTCAGTAGGTAATAGGGTCACGTTAATCTAAAACTTCTTGCCTTTTATATTGTAGGTACGTATAGCCGTATTTGTATTCCGAAATTAGTCCCATAGTATAAAAATAATTGAGGATTCAATTAAACAAATGCGAGGTTTACTGTTTAGAGAACAGCTTGTCATACTTTGGTTCTACTTTAAAGACGTTTAAAAAATTGAAACAATTAGCTAATTAAAGCAGCAGTGGGTAGGGCACATATAATAGTGATACAGGATAGAACATCCACAATTATTATTAGATCAAAGCATTAAAAGCACTTCTAATTGAACTTTTTAGCAAAACTCAGCGGATCGGCAAGTTAAAATGACAGATGGCAAGGCACATAGTTCAATGAACGGATAGCCGATGGGGCTGTTTTCTCGAATGGATCTCACGTACTGGCAAGCATAGAACGTTTTTTGCTTAGGTGGACTAAGGATAGATTTATATGTTACAGTTATAATACATTTTTAGAGAGCACGTGATTTTCCTAATTTGAACTATTATTTTGGCATAGACGCAGTAATATAATGTAATGAATGAAGTAGTAAAAATAATGGCACATAGTTCCAAGAATGCTCAATTTTACGAATGCCCAATTTTATGAATGGCCAATTCTAAAAATGCTCAATTCTCAAAATGACAAAATAATTTCCAATGGGAAAATCACATTTTCTTATAAAAAATCACCGGTAATTAAAGCACAATTTTTAGGCAAGTTTTACTATTGAAGCAACTAACATATTAGATGTATTATATTATCATAACTAAGTATGACATAAAGACCTATATACCGTAACACATGAGATCATAATTATCAGTCAGAATTTGTACATTCATTATATTATTTCATGCTATATAAGGTATTTTCAGCGAGCCATTTTTTAAGCTATGTTTAAATTTGTTTGCATCTAAAAATTTTATGTGAAGAGGTAGACTATTATACACTTTTATGGCTGTATTAGATGAACTTCGATGATACAAAGTATTATTTACTTGTACTACACGAACTAAGCCATGGTGGTCTAGTGGTAGTGACACCCGCCTTACAATCGTGAGGTCGTGGGTTCAAATCCCTGTCCCGTACCAAAGAGTTCTTTGGAATTTATGTACGGAATTTAACACCGCTGGCTTTTCGGTGAAGGAAAACATCGTGAGGCAACCTGCATATGTCAGTAGAAGAAATTCGATGGCGTATGTGAATCCACCAACCCGCACTGGGCCAGCGTGGTGGATATGGCCCAAACACCCTTCGTGGGTAGGCCTACGTCCTGCAGTGGACTATTAAAAAGGCTGATACAGTACTACACGAACACTGAATTTATGTTGAGGACGTAAAATTTGCGATCTAGCTGATTTATTATCAAAAAAGTAGTTTTGGTTATTTTAAACAAATACACAAATCTCTTAAAGTAAGATTTTTTTAGGAAATTCTTAATTGAAATTATGTTGCCATTAATTTAAAATTAAATTAAATAGAATTAGGCATTCGCAGAATTGAGCATTCCCGGATTAGTTGGGCATTATGAGAATTGGTCATTCTGCACCTAAACCATTTAGATGTCTGCCGATACAACACGATATATAAAAACTAAAAAAATACTACACAGATTTGTGTAGTCGCTGCAATAAGTCGCAGTAACTAAACGCATATATTCCATACATAAGATCTTTTTCTTCAAAAGTAACAAAGATACATCAGTAAAATTACAAGATTTGAAAAATTAACTAATATTTTTAATAAACATCGATGTCGATGGACATCACTAGAGCATCGACAAAAATATCGTCTATTACTACATCCCTAGTGCATGTGTACGTATAGGTTTAAACCTCCCTCACCTCAACCCTACCTCCGCATCGTGCGATAGGGACAATTGCAGCTCAGAGCAATTTATACCTACAAAAATCTTGGCAAAACAACGTTTCGTATTACGCTGTTTTCTTCATCAAAAACTAAATTAATCAAGTATTTTTTTATATCAAAATTTACAAAAAATATGTGTTCATGATTATGTCATTTCATATTTTGTTAGAAATTAATAAGTTTATTCTGGTGGGTCTTTAAAGACGTCGGTGAAAATGGTGAATTTTTTTGAGACTTTGAAGGATCATATTTTGCCTGATAATTAATTTATCAAAAAAATGAAAAGACAGGGTAGTTTAAACAGCTAAATTTAATTTTATGGCAAAAAATTGTAACTCTAAAAGCATTTTCCAGAAAGAAAACCGCGCAATACGTTTGTATGGAAAATTACAGACCACCTCAGCTCTTAATTGTCTTACAATGTCTAATCAGAAAATTAATACGTACCTACTTGAACAGTGTAGAAAGGAAAAAATTTAGAATGTGCCAATTATACAATACATATAAGAAAAAACAAACAAAACACGACGAAATTAAAAATATAATTACTGCCCCATAAGGTAATCCAACTTTCGTTCAACTCTTCTGGACCATTAAATTATGTCCATTTTTGCTGCAATTGCAACAATCTAGAAACCATGTGCGTCAATTACGATACGATAAGATTACATTATTCTGTCTCCGATATCGTGCAATCCGACCAAGTTTTTTCCGATTGTGCTTCATAGAAAAAAGAGCTGTTAATTTTGATGAGCTGATATTTTAATGCTATTATTACCAAGCAATAAAACGCTATAAACTCAACAATCAATAGATATTCGATTTGGTCATCATCCAAAATCAGTCAACAAAAAAAAAAATACCTATTCGAGGTATGTAAGTTCGTATAGGCTGGGTGGCTAGCCCTGTCTGGAGTTTTTAGGCCACCTGAAGGCCTCTGACATGGCTAAACGGTTAAAACAACCGGGACCTACAATTTAACGTGTCATCCGAGCCACGGTGGCGCTCAGTTGGAAAATGCAACCCGCGGTCACCCATCCAAATACTAACCATGCGGAACGTTGCATAACTGCAAGTGCACTGGCCATTGCCATTTTAATTTGCTAATCAGCTGGTCTATGTCGGTACCTTTGGGGGTACCCCAAACCTACGACTCTCCTGATTAATTTATCGTTCTCGTAGTACGTACTAAGTATTATTTAATCTTTGCTCTTAGAGAGACTCCGGACATAGATGTTTCTATAGCACAGTTTATTATATGAGATAATTATATGCAACTTAAAATCCCGCTCCATTCACTGACAATAACTTCGCCAGAGATTAAGTTCTTATCATCTATTGAGTCACAAAATCCAAAAAATGTGCATTTGTCCGCAAGATATAGTTTAGCGGGTCAATGTTTAATCTGCGGGTTTTATCGACTGACCTCATTAATATTTTTCCTTTTTTTTAATCCATCTAACATTTCCTTTATTCCTGTAACATTTCCTTTATCCCTGTTAGATTAGACTTCCAATTATCAAGTAAAATTGCCTTTTCAGTATTGGTCTCATCACTACATGGGATAAAACAAAGTCGCTTCCCTGCCTGTCTGTCCCTATGTATGCTTATATCTTTAAAATTACGCAACGGATTTTGATGCGTTTTTAATAGATATAGTGATTCAAGAGGAAGGTTTATATATATGTATAACTAGCGACCTGCCCCGACTTCGCACAGGTGTATTATACATATAAACCTTCCTCGTTAATATCTAAAAAAAACGCATCAAAATCCGTTGCTTAGTTTTAAAGATATAACTATAAGCATACATAGGGACAGACAGACGGAAAGCGACGTTTTTTATACTATGTAGTGATACACCTGTGCGAAGCCGGGGCGGGTCGCTAGTATTATCTATAATTTGACCTAGAGAATGTACCAAATCTGTTTGTACTGTATCAGCCTTATAATAGTCCACTGCAGGACGTAGGCCTCCCCACGAAGGGTGATTGGGCCATATCCACCACGCTGGCCCAGTGCGGGTTGATGGATTCACATACGCCATTGAAATTCTTCTCCGGACATATGCAGGTTGCCTCACGATGTTTTTTTTCACCGAAAAGCCAGTGCTGTGAAATTCTGTACATAAATCCCAAAGAACTCATTGGTACGGAACCGGGATTTGAACCCACGACCTCACGATTGTAAGGCGGGTGTCATCACCTCTAGACCACCACGGCTTCTGTTTATCTGTTTAATAGTCATCAAAAATCTATTTCTGCTCAGTTTCTTACCATCTGTACTTCTTATACCTTTTCCCATCGTTGTCTCACCTATCGCATAATGACAAATACACCAAACATACAGTCATTCTGAAAAAATGGCAACAAGTGTGCCATGTTTACCCAAGTATAGTCATGGCACGACCTTGCTTCTACATTTCAGCCATATTCGGCGTAACTAGACCGTGACATTAAATTTTTACATGAATACACCACAATTAGACATTTTAATGCATTTGGTAATGTAGTGTCATAATATCTTCAACGCATTGTAGAGATTATGTAGCTCGTATGTGTTTCTAACCAATCACTGATGTTAAGCAACGGATGGAATGTGGAACGTTTTGCCTGGGTCTGTCTTCCCGTTAAAGTACAACGTGGGTGTCTTCAAATCCCGAGTAAATAGGTATCTTCTAGGTAAGCGTGCTACACCCTGGACCGCACATCTGCTTAACATCAGGCAGTAGTCAAACGCAAACCTATTCGAAATAAATAAAAAAGGATACAGTCAGTCTTGCTTGAGATGGATGTCCGGTGGTGATGTTTGCATGTAACCCTGTAAATATCCCCTAAAATGGTAAATTGTTCTAAAGATCCCAGTTGTTTGTTGAATATCAGTATTATATACCCAGTTATTGCTCTGGTGCATCAGCTTTTCGTTCTGTTCTATGCACTTACCCGGCGAATGCATCAAGCCCAATGGCACTGGGTCAAACACTCTCTGTCTTCTGAGGTCACAATGCCTCATCAACTAGCTACCCCGATGAAGCATATAAAATAAGCTAGGACCTATAACCGCTAAGTCTTATTATTTATTGGCATTACCAACAACTTTACACAGATTCCTTAAAGGTGACGTCCACATATATACATATATTATTTAGAGAAAAATCGAATCAAGATGATATATACATAATTTGAATCAAGCTTTCAAATTATGTATATATCATCTTGATTCGGGCTTATGGGCTTCTCAAAAATATTTAATATAGATTTTTTTATCCCTCCATTTCTTTTAAATGTGAAAAATAAATTGTATGAAAAATAATAATAAGTACAGCTATGTATTTTTTCTAGTTTAGCAATAATAAAGTGCTTCTATCGTTATTTTACTTGCATTCGTAGCTCTTTCTTCCACAATCATCTCTTAATTTGCTAAAATTAAAAATTATAACCGACCAGTGTGACCAGTTAATAGGTACGAGTACAGTGTGACAAATAAACACTTAAAAACTGTGTCTAATTGGTAAAAATGCTTCTATTCAACAATTTGGAGGATACTTAATCAGTGTTGCTAGAGATAAACTACCTATTGAGCCAAATAAATTTATCCTAATAGAATCAAAATTAATTTAAAAAAAAACGGAGGGCTCTTTTTTGGTTTTAACTGATGTAAAAGACTCAGAAAAATATGAACGTTCTCGAAATGTAACGAGTGTTGTGGTTAGAATTTTTGATTATTATTATTTCAGCCTCCATACATTTTGTGGGCATGTCCTTTGACGCTCCAACCATATCCAATTTCCATACCTTAAATTAAGTCGATACGTGAGCAATATTAGTTAGGATAACAGTAAGATATAGACATTTCTACGGTAGCAACATCATCAAACTATCATTTCTAAATTAACATCATTTCCAAATAGAGTCGTTATCGCATTATAACAAATTATCGGCCAAATTAATTCGATAGTGCGATTAAATCACCGATGAGTAACGTGTTATGCGGAATGCGAGGTAAACACCGCGACCATCGATTGTTCCTAGTAGGTAGTTTACTATCCATTGTATCGATCACCGTATTACGTTATCCTATCCTGTTATTCGGTCTGTTTGAAAAACAGTCGTAATAGGCATGATGATAAAAAATATAATTAGTCCGTCAGATAGACAATAGAGCCAAAAAATCACGTTTCTTGTATGGGAACCCCCCTTAAGGTGACGCATTAATAAACTATTATTTCAAAAATTCTCCCTTTACTCAGACAAATTTTACGCGCTCGCGCTCGACAAGATCGCGCCAGAGCGGCGGGCGGCAGTGAGTATTTAATTAATTACTTATAATGTACACATTAAAAAAAAATAACTTCTCGGTATATGAAATAGAATAGCGGTCTGGCTATTTTATTCGTAAAAGTAATGGGGTGTTGTCGCTGATAATTCTGAGCATTCGAATTATTAAACTTTTTTTTGATGTGCAATTTGTAAGTTTTTTTTTAATAAGCCGGTTACTTTTCAAAATTTTGTCCGGATCATTAAATTTTTCAAGATTTTCCCTTATCTATGATATTTTTTAAATTTGAATCAATATCATTCATTCGTCCTCTCACATCGCGCATTCAAAAGTACTCGTTTTCGTGTTTCTCGACCCGATGCCTCGTCTTAACATATTTGTTTTAATTTTAATTTAACTATTTATTTTTGGAGTAGGTAATAAGCCCGATTACAGAGGCGCCAGCGTAAATTTAATAGCAACGTAAAAAGCGTTATCTCTATCGAATGCCTAAAGTAAAAAGAAACAGAACTATGCTATTTAGCTATTATAATTACGATGTCGCCTCTGTAATCGGGCTTAATATGTAACTAAATATTTTGTAAATGTTTCAAGCATCTACCTGTCACCGTTATTAATATTGAGCGAAAAAGTGCTAAAATATCAGGTTTTTTTTGTATGAGAACCCCCCATAAATATATTATTTATTTCCGTTGTTGGTATTTGTTGTTGTAGCGGCAACAGAAATACGTCATCTGTGAAAATTTCAACGTTCGTATAAAGTATGTAGATGTAGATTCTAGGTACAGACAAACGGACGGACAGCGGAGTCTTAATTATAGGGTCCCGTTTTTACCCTTTGGGTACGAAGCCCTAAAAACATAGATTATAGAAATCATTATCATCATCATCCACAGCCTTCTTTATCCCACTGCTGGGTATAGGCCTCTCTTATAGTGATTATTGAAATACTTAGCGTAAAATAAATCTACTGATCTTCAACGGCAGTAGGTAATTATTTCTGGGAATAAAACTCACCTATCTGTACTGACGATATTTCTATCTTTCCACTTCGTTTACAGATCGTTTCCTTTGATAAAGCGTTAATAATTCTCCACGTATACACAATTACCATATAAAATGTCTGTAAAGTTTAAAAACACCGCGTGCAAAAAAGGAGACCCCAAGGTCAATTGCAAATTTCAACGTATACAATTCACACTCACCTACGCATTTCTTTAGATTTAGGGTTCCGCAAGTTTGGAGAGAGATTTTAATGTATGTCATGTTTTTGAATTATCCCGATGGGTCTACAAGCCAGGGTAGTCACGCAGTGGGTGCCTGAAGAACGACGCAGCCTGAGCAAGGCGCTTATGATTCTGACTTATTCGAAAGGGGGCTGGCGAAATGTTGCAGTGAAAAGCAGTGGGACAATAAGCCCGATTACAGAGGCGCCATCATAATTATAATAGCTAAATAGCATCTGTTTCTTTTTCACTTTAGGCATGCGATAGAGAGAACGCTTTTTACGTTGCTATTAAATTTACGCTGGCGCCTCTGTAATCGGGCTTATTATAGATTTAAAAATCAAGATACAAACGTATAACGTAATACGTTTAGATGTTTAGACACCAATATCAGAAGTTCATCACGAGCTTCGTTCTTATTTCAAATCATCATCGACAATTTGAGAATAAAAGTCATTATTATAATTAGTCCGTTAGGCTATTTAATGATTAAATGAACTTACCTGTACGTGAAGTTATATCATAATTGTACAAGCGCCGAGTCCGAAGAGATTACTCCTGTAGGCAGGTATGTACACATGTAGTAACGCCAAAAAATATTGGACATGTACTTTTTCATTTGTCAATCAATCAGCAAATGACAAAGATAAACCTTGTCAAAGTTTAGGGGTTGGGGGTGACGTTCCGTCACCCCTCTCACAGAAGTCTATGCATTCGTACACTTGTGACGAATGCATAGACTTCTGTGAGACTCTTGTGACTCTCTTCGTACACTTGTGACACTTGTGACGTCACGCGGATCTTCGATGGGCGATATCATCTTCAATTTTTATTTTATTGACAAAAGAAAAAAATACGTGTATAATGTTTTTACGGACTAATTATACTTATTAGTCATCATGCCTATTACCGAAAAGCCAACGTAGTTTAAGATTCCTAATCTGCTCTACGCCTCTACCTCAACCACTTTTTTCATTCAGCCAATTCATTAATTACTTAGTTTTATACGGAACCCTATCATAATAATAAAGTAATACTGCACACTCCTTTATTTACCTCTGCAATGGTCCGTCGGTCGCGGCCATCAGAATTAAATTTATAAGCCTTTACGGCCGCTAGTGTAAAGATCAAAAGTTTGGTTCTGGTTTCACTCTCAGTGTATCTCGATTTATTATGATATTTAATTACTGTGCAACCATTTTATTGTACGTTATGATCCCGCCGTAATACGGTAGTTTTGTGAAAATGAAAGGATTTGTAAGTGTGTGCAAACAACTTATTTTTGCTTTATTTTTTGATTTCATTGGCCTGAGTCAGGTGCACTGTACATTGTTGTGAATATTTTGTATACGAAATGGGCTTCACGCCAATATCTATAGAGTCACAATCGTGCAAAAAAGTGTCCGAGCCAAAACCCTGCCCAAGCTACGTAGTGGGCAGGCTTTTTAATTAATCGTAAGGTGATTGCAATCCGACTACAACGCCGCGCGATGACAAAGTGCTCGGTTACAAACACTTATTAGGTGACCATAACGTCGAGATTCGAGAAAACGGGTTATAGTAATTATTTATTGTAAATATTTAAGTCGGTATGTATGACGGCGCTCGGACATTTTTTTACTACTTTCACTTAGGGACTGTGGCTCTGTAGTAGATATTTGCTCGAAGAAACGAATAATTGTTGTTTTATTTTTGGATTTAATTAACCTTAGTACGGTGTGACCCAAGAAGCCGTGGTGGTCTAGTGGTAGTGACACCCGCCTTACAATCGTGAGGTCGTGGGTTCAAATCCCGGTCCCGTACCAATGAGTTCCTTGGAATTTATGTACGGAATTTAACACCGCTGGCTTTTCGGTGAAGGAAAACATCGTGAGGCAACCTGCATATGACCGTAGAAGAAATTCGATGGCGTATGTGAATCCACCAACCCGCACTGGGCCAGCTCTATCACTTTTGTGAAGACAGCAGTAGTGTAGAATCGATAATGACAAAGATAAATCACTTTGAAAATTGACAGCTGTCATTTGAACAGCTGTTACTGTGACACTCGTGAAAAATCACATTATTCCTCTAGTATATCTGTGATCAAACGAAAAACAAAAAATACACTTTCTTATTTATAATATTAGAAAGAGTTAGCGAGGACAAAGTTGGACCGCTGACGCTACACACGATCCGATTTCGCGGTTGGCTCACACAAAATCAGAATGTATATGAGAGATTTTACTTATCTTCAGCTTAAGGTTGAACGGTTATCCCTAAAACCTTTTTTTCCGCTAACTGTCTAGATGTCATCAGTGTCTAAGGCAACACTGGGCGCCGCGGTGTCGCCGCGACGACACCGCCCGTCTGGCATCTCTCTGTATCTATCATTTTGACGCCAGCGATGCCTAGCTACTCGCTGCGGATAACCCAATCCAGACTGAAGCGCAACGATTTGGTTTGATTTTATCCGCGGCTTGATTCGATCTATATTATTTTTTTTAAATCTATATTGTAGTTTTGTTTACTTGTTTGTTTTACGATTATTTGTGTTAGTAACTATTGTGGTATATACGTGGGGACGTAACAACGTGGTAATAATCATCATTTATAAGTTACTATCAATTGATGAGAATCTCTACAAGAAGACCTTTATTGACGATTCAATGTCAACCATTTCAATGAGACCCATGACGTAATCACGGAATACAATGATTGTCACAATCTGTAGATTCTATTCTCATCAGTATTTAGTCAAATATAATTGTGGTTGTAAAAACAGTGTTTGTTTTGTTCTAGATCGACACAAGCGGAAATGGCTACATAGATTTAAAAGAACTGAAAGACGCTCTCGACAGCGTCGGCTACAAAATCCCACAATGGAAGGTAAGATCTATTAAATCTCTAAGTTTACTTTTAATTAAACGTAGTATTTTGATAGAATAGGCAGATAATTATTTTTCCCACTCGTAGCACCAGCTTCAACAGTGTACAGTATCGAAGAATTTGCATGAATCGATGTGACATCCTTGCACATTATTGTTGATGATGATCAGCTGATTTCGATAAAATTTGAATATCGAGGAGGACTGCCTCGGTGGCTCAGTGGTTAGTGACCCTAACTTCTGGGTCAAAGAGGTGTGGGTTCGATCCCCACCCAGGGCAAATATTTATGTGATGAACATAGGTGTTTGCTCTGTGTCTGGGTGTTATTTAGTTACTATCTATATAAGTATGTATTCAAAAATAAGTATAAGTAGTATATCAGTCTCTGGCAGCCATATCACAAGCTTTGCTTAGTTTGGGGTCAGAGGCCGTGTGTAAGATGTCCCAAAATATTTATTATTATTTATTTATATTTATATATCTGAATATCTCAGGAATATCGAAATAAAAAAGGTTTTGTTTAAAATCGGTTCACAATTGGCGAATATATCGTTGAACATACACAAAAAAAGATACTTACATACAGACGAACATAGTACCTTCCTCCTTTTTGGAAGTTGGTGAAAAAGGCTATTTAATTAAAAAAAAAATATGGGTTGACGTAGTTTTGAAATAGCGCATTTACACTCGCGTGCAAGTTGAACGACGCAATATGGCGCGAAGCGTTCAATAACGACGTAAACTTCAACAATGTCATTGCAACTTATCTGAGTCCAGATCAAGTTCAGCTAAGGCAAATTTTGGCTTTATGCGGCCATATCTGAGCAGAAAAAGATAGAAAACTAGGCTTTACCTAATTTTGACTATTGAGCTATTCCATAAGAACCTTTATTTTTTTCGAGATAAAAAGTAGCCTATGTCACTCTCCGACCTTTGAACTTCAATCCATGCGAAAAATCAAGTCAATCCGTTGCTCTGTTGCCGCGTGAAAGAGGAACAAACCAAGTAAGTAACGATAAGGGTTGTCTCATTATTATTATATACTACGGGACTAATCGCGCACTAAAATTATGAGATAAATAAATATGTACCTCATCCCGATGAGGAGGTATTTATTTATCTCGTAATTTTAGTGCGCGATTAGTCCCGTAGTATATAATAATAATGTGTTCAAATCGCGAAAGGATTGTCTCAACTGAATTCCGGAAGGAACGCCGTTTGAAAGAAAAATTTCATAGTCGCACCATAGTCGTACGTTTTTATGCTTCTACTGCCTAAAAAGCTTGTCAGATTTTGGAGTACGAGATGTCATTCATCCTCTATGACGTTGAGAATCTAATAATATGAAAATTCGTAGAATTGCTAGTAAATCTGAACGACTGTTGCCTATAGCTTTCGTTATCACTAACTACCACCTCAAGGCTATGTTTTACGAGGCGAGTCGTTTCAGTTTTAGGTAATATGTAAATTGAATGCTGTCTCGGGGTATTGTTTATTGCTCTCAGGCCGTTCACATTTAGGCAACTGAACTTTGAATATTCATGGACAGTCTGTATGTCAATACAAGACTGCAGATGAAACTGGCAAAAAGTTACTGACATAATTATTTTTTGCAAAAAATAGCATGACCGAGTCGCTTCCCGCTGTCTGTTCCCATGTATGCTAATATTTTTAAAACTACGCATTGGATTTTAATGGAGTTTTTTTAATAGATAGAGTAATTCAAGAGAAATGTTTATATGTATACACCTGTGTGAAGCCGGGGCGCATCGCTAGAACGCAAATATTACACACGGAACGATGTAACATTTTTCACATTATTGTTGATTTATCAAAAATGGCTGAGCCGATTTCGATAAAATTTGAATGGGACCAATTTTGAAGTATACTCTTTCCAATAAAAAATAATTATTGAAATCTGACTATTACGAAAAAAGTTATGCGTGGTTATACATAAAAAAAAATATATACGCGTCGAATTGTATACCTCCTCCGGTGGTTCGTCGGTCAAAAATTAAAACACATGTACTTTTAATCCATGTCACTTCCGATCAGTATTTTTATGAATGCGTAGGTACCTAGAACCATACTTAGGACTGTCCAAACAAACAAATGAAAACGCTAAAAGTAAGTTCGTATGGGCCGCCCGTGGCCGTGGCTAGCCCTGGTGTCAGAGTTTTTAAGCCGCCTAAAGGCCTCGGACTTGGCTAAACAGTTAAAACAACCAGGATCTATCATCCGTGTCATCCGAGCCACGATAGCGTTCAGTTAGAAAATGCACACCGCGGTGACCCATCCAAATACTGACCGTGCGGAACGTTGCTTAATTTCGGTGATCGCTGACTAACACCTAGTCAAACTACTAAATGAAAACGCTAATACAGAGTGGTAGTGCGATGGAAAACGTGGAAAAGACCATGTAGAGATTTAACGATAAATTTACGCGATGATATCCAATAACATCAGCAATATATGAATGAACAGACAGGGACAAGACAAGGCAACACAGGGAAGGGAATATTGGCTTAAAGGGATGAGGCCTGTGCCGCGTTTTGGGCTAAACCAAACTCCAATGATGATGATTATGATGATGCTACTCGGAGCAAACTTACGTCTGTACTGTAGGTACATAATTATACCGATCTGAACTAAGAACGCGGATGATATTCGTTTTACGGATGAGGGATAAAAATGACCGTCACTTCCCAACCTACCATGATCTGCACAAGCTAGGTGAGGTAACTCGATCCTCAGCTCTTCACATGCAATATGCGGGAACGTGAACGGTCATGCTTTGCTGTAGACACTAATAGGTATATACCGCGTCTCACAAGTTGGCGGAAATTAAGTTGGCCACAAGCTGCGCAAGATCCAATCAACGCGCGGCTTTGTGTGAGCTTCAGTCAGCATTGAATATGGCGCAGCTTGTAGCTAACTTCATTTCCGTCAACTAGTGTGACGCAGCCTATAATCTATGTCATAGGAAGCAGATCTTCCAGCCGAGCTCAAAAATCTTCAACCAACAATTATCTTTACCGATTCCAGGCGGAGGAAGATCTTCCATCCAACTTGAATAAGAATCTTCAAATAACAGTCACCCTTATCGGTTTCCAGGTGCGATGCATGATCGAGGAGTACTACGACAATGGCAACAAGCACGCGCGCGGCGTCAACGGCAGCATGAACGGGGACGCGCGCAAAAATGGCATCAGCCTCAACGAGTTTGAGGAGCTCTGCGCCAATTTGAAGGCTCAGCAGGTAAATACCTTACTGCTCTAGGATAAGGGTCATTATGGGTTAACAAGCAGACTAGAGACTGTCCTACTGCACTAGGATAAGGATCATTATTAGGTACCAAGCTATGGCCAAGGAGGTATGAACGGAGACGCGTGTAAAAATGCCATCAGCCTCAACGAGTTTGAGGAACTCTGTGGTAAAGGCTCATCAGGTGATAATATACCTTACTGCTCTAGGATAAACATAATTATTAGGTATCAAGCTATGGCAACGGCAGCATGAACGGGGACGCGCGCAAAAATGGCATCAGCCTCAACGGGTTTGAGGAGCTCTGTGCCAATTTGAAGGCACAGCAGGTGAGACTATATCATTTCTCCCCAGGGAAAAGTCAAGAACCAAGAAGTGGGTACAATCTTTCAAAACCGGCTACATCCTTGCGAAGATTTCCCCTTCGTAAAAAATAGGTTCAAAACTAAATAATTAGGTTCGATCTCAGTTTAATAATTATTTTTTTAAATCACAGCTCTATACTACATACTTAGAATACTCTAAGTCTACATACGTATGACTCGGAAACCATATAGGTTATTTGTGTAGGATAGCGGTAAGTTCAAGTTGTTACTGTTAATACTCTAAGAAACCCATTTCCGGTCAAGTGACAATTTCGAATATAGCAGTACCTACACTCTACAGATATTATTGTAGTAACCCAGAAACTATAAATTTTAATTAAACTTGGTAAGTTGACACAGAGTTATTACAACAAAGTATGTTGATTTAAAAAAAAATAACAATAATCTAAAAATGGCACACATGTCGCTTCGAATGAACTATTTTTCGCTTTTTTTTTTTAAATTATTAAATTTCTAAATAAACGTCTCCTAGGTGAAACAAAACGTTGACAACCATTTGAATATGAGGCCCTTATGAGTAAGTACCAAGAAAGCTCCCAATACGATTACGTCCACTTGACAAACTCAAGTGTCTCCTATTGAACCCAATAGAAAATCAGCTCAGTGGGCCCGTCAAGCTTGTTTATATGAACAGATTAGTCTTGTCTCAGTCAATAAGCGATAAATTATGATCGGAGAGGTCAATAGATGACGCCACTGGCTGCATGAAGTATGACTCATATGCATAATGATTCATAATAGTTTATTTATTATAACTGTTATAGTTTTTATATGGATATGAAATTGATAGAGGTAAAGTTAATGGTTGATAAGAATATATGTACGTATTTTATGAAATCGATCGAAATACCATTAAGAAAATAATCTATATCTGTAAAAAATAACACAACACACTGCGTGGCCCACAGATCTCATCTTAGAGGTCATAAATATATACTACGAAATTTACCTATACGGTATTAACGCCCATAAAATGATAGATCTCATTTTAGGGGCGTTATTATCGTATGGTAATATCGCCACACAATATATGTTAATGTGATATTTGTGATATTTTATATAGATATAGATTATTTTCTTAATGGTATTTCGTTCGACCACATCTTGTAATATAATATAAGCATATGCTTTATCTGCAAACTACAGAGAATTTCTTGACATACCTACCTACATAATCAAAGATAGCAGTGTACATACTCGTCATTATTACTTAACACTTTCACAGTCCCAGTACAAAGTTACGAACTGTATTCATACGTACACCTACAATCTCACTCTAGCTTGAAAAAACTGGCAACATTTTACGGAGACTCTTTTAAAATTTTTGGTAGCCTAATTACATAACCATACGTCCATGAGACTCTTTTTGTTCTTGTTCATACGTCCAGTCAAATCAAAATCATCAATTTTACTTATAAATTGTGACTCCAACTAGAGTCGTGGACGTGTGACATGGTATAGATGTGACTCCTTTTGGAGTCATTGGACAGTGAACGTGTTAATTGGACCAATCCTGAAATCACGAAAAAAAACTGTTTGCTAATTGAACATTTGCCATGGAACAGCTGATTTTCTTTTAGCTATTTCAAGAAATCAAGAACGTTTATTGTCAGCTGTGTTTACAAACATGGTGGTCAAGATTTTAGTTCAGGATTGGTCCCTTAAAAAAGTTGATAATAATGTCAAACAAAAAAATATCTGTAGTTTAGAAATATGTGATAAATCTCTTCTTAAATGTACATAATATTTTGATGATCAAACGGATATTTCGGTTAAGACATTTTCATATCTCAAAATTATATTGCCCTATGCAGGGCATCTGTAAAAAAATCTCAGAAAAATATCTTTTACCCTGGATAAAATGTATGGAACAGCTTTTTTTTAGTTTTTACAAATTTCGCAGAACAAAAGTTATTAGTTTTGATGAACAGAATAAGCCCCTAAAAGGATGCTAATTGATTACCAGTAACCATGGATACACAATGTGGTTTACTACCTATACATCAAAGTTGTGTTAGAAATTACAACTAAAATGTATTCGCTTGTAATTCCAGGTGTCCAGCACATTCAAACAGGCCGTCAGTAAGAAAGAAAATCTGGAACACTTGGGCGGCATGAGCGAAGCGTCCAGTGATGGTAAATATCTTATACACACAGTTCTACTCAGATAAGATTATAACTAATCGGGCATTTCACTTATTAGTCAGTTAGACATCTACAGTAATACGGGTTAAAGTATAATAGTACATTATGATATAAGTGCGGTAAGTTGAAAATTACAGCCGAGGCGATATTGCTATATAAGGAAGCAGAGGCTGTAATTTTCAAAGCGCACGTATACATATACGACGTTATATAACATATTTGCGAGGAAATTAATGAACCTCTGACTTTTATAAACGAACAAATCTTTAGTTACTTGTTAAAGCAGTTATAGAAATTTGAACAATTTTTAAAAGTGATTGTTACGTTGCCAGTTGGCATTTTTAAGTTTTTATTATTAGTTACAATTTCCCCAGTCTCTCTCTCAGTAAAAGTAAATTCATCACTACTTGACGACATTTTCAAATAAAAACAATAGAGCGAAAAGAAAAAGCGCTCGAAATAATTTTTATCTCCCAAAGTATTTTCCAATATTTTATGAATAAAATTATTTAAATTTGAAATTTCATAAAATATTGACCACTTTTCTGACATTAAAACTCTTTGCTAAGATTTTAAAAAGTATCGTTCATTTTTAGACGGAGCATCTTAAAAAACCGTGCTTGTTACTTTAAAAAAAAACTCGTGCGTTTTACATTACAATAACGCACAAGTGCGTAATGACATTACGATATTGAAATTGGTGTAATTACAGCCACTTTACGAGCAAATATGTTACAAAAGTTATTACATTAGCTGAAGAATGTTCACTACTAGACATAAGCCTTCAAGTAATCATCTTCACAGCTTTCTTTATTCCAGGCTTCTCTCTTACTGTGCCGTTATTAGCCTCAGCATGTAATATGAAGTAAAATTCGGGCCGCCTATCAACGCTAGTCACTAATTGGAAATTAATTGAAAATATAAGCCACCTCTTATTACAGGACTAATATCAACTTTTACTGTAGGAGCAATCTCGAAATTGCATAAAAATTTGCTGTTCCGTAATTTCAATTGCTCCGACAGTAAAAGTTGCCCATGATAATGAGTAGTGATTACCTAAAATATGTCCTATGTCTAGAAATACAAACCGTATGCATATGAAGGAGAGTCCCGGTAGTCCCGGGCGACTAATTTCATTCTTTGGCGATTCATTTATTTGGGTCGCTTGAGAGGTAAAATTCAAATAAGTGCCATCTATTAAAGATACTCCCACATCTTCCAGGTACAACCCACTCGGTTCGGCTCGAAGAACAGATGGCGTTCTCCGGCTGGATCAACAGCAACTTAGAGCACGACCCTGACCTACACCGTCTACTGCCCATCGACCACGAGGGCAAGCAGTTGTACGAGAAACTAAAGGACGGACTTATATTATGGTAAGGATAACTATTGGGTACTAAACACTCGGCCATCCTGTGTTAACATCGACCTCGAGCACGACTCCAACCTTATTATCGTTCGACCACGAGGATCGTGTGAAAAACTGAATTGTAGACTCATATTATGGCGAGATACTTTTGGGATAGCTTCCACAAACTTCCTGCCAACTTTACGAAAAGCGCAAGGACGAACTCGTATTGTAGTAAGCATAATATAAAATGCATGATAAGTACCGCATATTACAAATACTTAGCCAACCAAATATGTGTAGATAGGCAAGCAACTATATGAGAAACTTATATTGGTGAAGAGAAATTAAGTACAATATAACTTTTGTGACATTTATCTACTAATCACGAAAATTAACAGCTCTACGAGAAACTAAGATAACTTTCAATAAATTATTGCTATACTAAGGACCTAATCGCGCACTAAAATTACGAGATAAATAAACACATCATCCCGACATTTCGACTGAGTTGCATCGATTGAGGTATTTATTTATCTCGTAATTTTAGTGCGCGATTAGTTCCGTAGTACATAGTAATAATATGTTCAAATCGCGAAATATTAAAAACAACAAAACTTTCAATAAAGTTTTCTCAAGTTACAAAATGATCAAACTATAACTGTGATAAATATAACTTCTGGTCTATCATAATTTTCGGATCATCGGAGGAAGGAAAGTGTTCTCGGGTTTGTTTTTATTTACTTTGGCTCGAGAGTAAACTGGTCCATTAAAAGTCAAGGAAGGAAGGATATAATATAATGACACATATTTATTGGGTTTGTTTATCGCTCAAACTAGGTATGACTGGAGAGGAAACTTACTAAATATTATGAGTACTTACGTATTATGATAGGTTGTTACCGATTTAAAAACATTCTGTCGGAAAATGTAGTCAGTATTGTGTTGTACCTACATACATTCCTACAAAGACATAATTTCAAGATTTCTTTCTAGAAACCTTTATATGAGCTACTAACGGCCTGCCCTGACTTTATTCGTGTTGAACCATGTTATTTATGATTAGATAGATACCCTATAATATATAGGGTTATCTAGAACTGGAGTACCTACTAAGCCGAAAGGGTCTGAAGGTCCTTGAGATTATCTTTATGAACAACTTTTACTATGGGGCCAACCCGGAATTCGCGAAAAAGAAATCAGCTGTTAACATTTTGTCGATTGCGAGTTGCAATTTTGCATAGAACAGCTGTTTTTTCTCGAATTCCGGATTGGCTCCAATCCCCTTACGTCTTAGTATGCATGCCCTGTAAGCCTGTACTAAGCCGAAATGGGGTGAATAAGACTATTAAAGAAACAATAGGTCTAAAATGTGTAATGGTATAAATGATATAGGTTATACAGGGTCATCAGCAGATACCTATACCATCTATACCTATACCATCCCTACATTTTTGACGTATTGTTTCTTTCGTAAGATTTTATTGTTGGTATTGTAATTTCGGTCTGCAAAACCTAACCTAACTTTATTCTTCTACAGCAAAGTGATAAACCACTCGTGTCCAGACACGATAGACGAGCGGGCGATCAACAAAAAGAACCTCACCCTTTACACCAAGCACGAGAACCTCACACTGGCCCTGGTGTCGTCTCAGGCTATCGGGTGTAATATTGTGAACATCGACGCACATGACTTGGCTAAAGGCAAGCCGCATTTGGTACTCGGGCTTCTGTGGCAGATCATCAGGATTGGTCTGTTCAATCAGATCACTTTGGAGCACTGTCCGGGACTCACTGAGCTGCTCAATGATCAGGTATGCTTTTCATAATTTTACTATTGTTTGTTTCCATAAGTATGGATCATTTTGATTGGAAAGTAATTTAAGAAAAATTGATTTTTAAAACATGCTCTTATTATAGATAAAAACAAATCGAGGAAATCTATCGCATTTGAGCTCGTTGTCAAATGCGATAGATTTCATCGTGAAGTTCTTTTGACCTTTCGGCTACTTCAGCTAGTTTTGATGCATTTACATGCATTCATAATTTAAGCTACCATATAAAAACGTGTAGAAAATCTTTCGATAGATCTTTAATATATAGACTACACCGTTTACCCAACAAGATTAAAAATATTAGATTTGTATGCCATTATCATCAGATTCCACTACTGCAAACAGATGAGTTCAATCCAATTTCAAAGACTGATTGGCTTACATTCAGTGTGATCTCGCGGTCTTGAGTAGATTAAAGTTTTCGGTCTTAGTCTCAATTGGAGTACTTCACGGCCGCATCACCCATCCCTTCTACGATCCGCCACTTCAATTTACAAATTTGAATGTGTTTCACCAATTTTCAGGAGCGTATCGAAGACCTACTCGCGCTGTCTCCCGAAGCCATCCTGCTCCGCTGGGTGAACCACCAGCTCCAGTCGGCCGGAGTCACGCGCCGCTGCACCAACTTCCAGCAAGACGTGGCTGATTCCGAGATATACTCGTACCTGCTCAAACAAATCGCGCCTGACGATGCCGGGGTCTCGCTCGAAGCTCTTAGGGTAAGTCAGATGTTCTAGAATGTCGCCTGTGTGTTAGTTACCTTCTAGATTCTGTCAAGATGTGGTGGATTTCGAGTTTCCGAGATATACTTGAACCTTCTCAAACAGATCTCGCCCAACGATGGCGGGGTCTCACTCGACGCTCTTAGGATGAGTCGAATTACCTCCCTCCCTCTCTTAAGGCCTCCCGTCAATCAAATCACAAGCCAAAGCTTACATCGCTCAAATACGAACAAGATCTATCTGTATTTATACTGTCGGATAGCTATGCTCAAGCAACTCCTGGCCCGGAAGCAATAGGAGTAGAAGGAGCAGCCACTAGTGATTACTACATTGGTGTTAGCTTGTTATGACGTCGATGTTAAGTATTATTACGATTTGAATATTACTGACTCGCTTGTTGGCGATTACACTTAAACCAGATAAGTTAAATGATGTCCACGAATGTTGCCAATGAATGCCATTGCTTCCTATGAAGAGTTACAAATTATATTATTTTTAGAGTATAATTATTTACTATTTCTTAATCAGTTTACGCACTTCCCCTGTTTTGGTATTTTTTCTGACTGCGTCTAATAACTTTATTTTTCCACAGGAAACCGACCTCCTCCGTCGCGCCGAAGTCATGCTCCAACAAGCGGCCAAGCTCCGCTGCAGAGCTTTCGTCTCACCAGCTGATGTCGTTGGTGGAGTCTACAAACTCAACTTGGCGTTCGTGGCCAATCTGTTCAACCAACATCCTGCGCTGCAGCGGACCAATGACACTGAGGAGTATCATCAGTTGGACGAAACAAGGGAGGAGAAAAGTAAGTATTGACCAAATAGCTGGCCAAGCTCTGTTGCAGAGTGTTTGTTTCGTCGGCCGATGTTGGTAGTATCTACAAACTGAACTTGGCGTTCGTGGCCAATCTGTTCAACCAACATCCTGCGCTGCAGCGGACCAACGACACTGAGGAGTATCATCAGTTGGACGAAACAAGGGAGGAGAAAAGTAAGTATTGACCAAATAGCTGGCCAAGCTCTGTTGCAGAGTGTTTGTTTCGCCGGCCGATGTTGGTAGTATCTACAAACTGAACTTGGCGTTCGTGGCCAATCTGTTCAACCAACATCCTGCGCTGCAGCGGACCAATGACACTGAGGAGTATCATCAGTTGGACGAAACAAGGGAGGAGAAAAGTAAGTATTGACCAAATAGCTGGCCAAGCTCTGTTGCAGAGTGTTTGTTTCGCCGGCCGATGTTGGTAGTATCTACAAACTGAACTTGGCGTTCGTGGCCAATCTGTTCAACCAACATCCTGCGCTGCAGCGGACCAACGACACTGAGGAGTATCATCAGTTGGACGAAACAAGGGAGGAGAAAAGTAAGTATTGACCAAATAGCTGGCCAAGCTCTGTTGCAGAGTGTTTGTTTCGCCGGCCGATGTTGGTAGTATCTACAAACTGAACTTGGCGTTCGTGGCCAATCTGTTCAACCAACATCCTGCGCTGCAGCGGACCAATGACACTGAGGAGTATCATCAGTTGGACGAAACAAGGGAGGAGAAAAGTAAGTATTGGCCAAATAGCTGGCTAAGCTCTATTGCAGAGTGTTTGTTTCGTCGGCCGATATTGGTAGTATCTACAAACTGAACTTGGCGTTCGTGGCCAATCTGTTCAACCAACATCCTGTGCTGCAGCGTATTGTATCAGCGTCTTGTATCTGTTGTCGGGACGAGAACTTTCTACCACTAACTCCATCCATTAATGAGTAATATGTTCGTTCCAGCGTACCGCAACTGGATGAACTCGATGGGCGTGGCGCCGCACGTCAACTGGCTGTACTCCGACCTCACCGACGGGCTGGTCATCTTCCAACTGTACGACATCATCAAGCCGGGCATCGTCAACTGGAAGAAGGTACTGTTAGGACGACCTTGGATTTAGGGCTCTTTTGAAAGTAAACGCAGTGTTTCAAATATATATCACTGTTATAATTCGACACAATTTTAAGTTAGAAATTAGAATGTCACATTTGATATAAATAAAGTACGGATTAAACGTTATTCACAACATAAATGGGGACTCTTATATGGGGGTCCCGGTAGAAACTAATTACTTGGACAAAACTTTCCGAAAGCCTGGGTAATGTCCCGGCTTTTGGAAATAGATTGGACGGCGACTCAGTGGTAACTAAAGGGGCGCTGAAAAACAGGGGCGAATTAAGGAGCTATGTATAACAGTACGAACTGCTGTAAAAACATTGGTTGTCTGTAATGTCGGTTTACGGACCAACATTTTACGTGATAATGATAACTTCATGAGAAAACATTGTTGATTCAACAATGTTTTCTCAACGTAGGCCGATCGTGCCTCTCTACCGCTTCTTCCGCGCGCGGCTGAGCTCTCGCTTGCACACTTGGACCAGGCGGAACGTGACACATTTTCGCGCGTGCAGCCCGCGTTCATCGATTTATAAGACGTTATAAAGATTTTAATCAGTCACTTTCGTGTTTTAAATCTTAACAGTATCGCAACGTGACGCTCACAAAGTACGTACAATGTTGTACTATATATACAAGAATCCGAGTGATTTAGTATTGTTACGAGATGGGTTCTTGGATAATCAGTTACAACGCCGATTATTCACATTGTACTTTATTGCACAAAATCACGATACGCACGACACAACTGTTCGCACAAACACTTCACACTGGCACTGATATTCACACAAACTAGTCACTTCACAATCACTGGTACTGCACTTGAACACGAGATGTTATCGCTTCGACGGTAAACGAATAACTGAGTCCTTAAGGGTCGGCCGGCGTATTATATCCGTTATTATAGTCTGGAGTTTACAAGATAATTCGTGACATTACTAGATCTAATAAACGCTATTGTCTTAACAAGTAAACAGCTTGAAAGTTCGAGACTTCCCTATTGTTTCTCCAATACGAAAACACCAAAACAATTAAACCATAGACGGCAGACAAAGGCCGACCCCGCTTGAGTCATAAAACCATAAATCTCGCATTTAGGTGTAAACAACTCGCCGTCATTACTGCGCGGCATACCTACTGCGTCACAGTATCAAATTGTAACTTTAAATACCATCGCAAGCTACAACTTAATTTAAAATTTGTCTTGTATAACATTATTTGTATATTCTAGGTTCACAGGCAGTTCTCGAAACTGCGTAAATTCATGGAGCGTCTAGAAAACTGCAACTACGCCGTGGAGCTCGGCCGACAACTCGGGTTCTCCTTGGTGGGCATCGCTGGAGCTGATATTAACGAGGGCAACGCCACGCTCACACTCGGTAAGGAAAACCATGTTATTTTTAAACTTTCGCGGTTTGATCACGGGGTCCTATAATACCACGGGAGTAATCGATCGGGATCCGGGTAATACCCGGGATCCTGGTCGATTAGGTTGGTCTATTGACCGCCATTACCTGGATTGAAAATATCGACCGGGATTGCATTCCCTAGTTAAGATAGATTTATTTCCGAGTGGTTTTATCGATATCTTCAAAAACTAAACTAAAACCTGTAAAATAATCCCTAACTCGTAATTTTTAAATTAATTGGTGGCTTTAAACAGTGTTTTTCATTATCATATGTAACCAGTGTTGCCTTATCTCCATTCCAGCGCTGATCTGGCAACTAATGCGAGCGTACACGCTGTCGGTGCTGACGCGGCTGGCCAACACGGGCAACCCCATCATAGAGAAGGAAATCGTGCAGTGGGTCAACAACAAACTGCAGAACGCTGGCAAGACCTCCGCCATCAGGAGCTTCCAGGTAATATATATTTTCAACATTTTCGATTTCGTTTTTTTTCCTTCGAGAAAGATACGAAGATAACCCAACATTACTAATACTACTATACTACCACCATCAGCGTGTCCTTGCATAGTTTTTGTAAGATAACTTTTTATCATCATCATCATCATCATCATTTCAGCCATAGGACGTCCACTGCTGGACATAGGCCTAATGATTTCCAATAGGACCGGTTGATAGCGGCTTGCAGCCAGCGCGATCCTGCGGTCCTAATAAGGTCATCCGTCCACCTTGTGGGTGGACGTCCTACGCTGCGCTTGCCGATACGTGGTCTCCACTCGAGAACTTTTCGACCCCATCGGTCATCAGTTCTCCGCGCTATATGCCCTGCCCATTGCCACTTCAACTTGCCAATTCGCTGGGTTATGTCGGTAACCTTGGTTCTTCTACGGATCTCCTCATTCCTGATTCGATCCCGCAGATATCGAACTTTTTATGTAATGTACATAATATAACTGTGCCCGTAATTACACGCTTTGTATTACAGATATAGTAGATCTTTTTAGTTTAGACTTAGTCGTGGTGGCCTAGAGGTAGTGACACCCGCCTTGCAATTGTGAGGTCGTGGGTTCAAATCCCGGTCCCGTACCAATGAGTTCTTTGGAATTTATGTACGGAATTTCACACCACTGGCTTTTCGGTGAAGGAAAACATCGTGAGGCAACCTGCATACTTCCGTAGAAGAAATTCGATGGCGTATGCGAATCCACCAACCCGCACTGGGCCAGCGTGGTGGATATGGCCCAATCACCCTTCGTGGGTAGGCCTACGTCCTGCAGTGGACAATTTAAAAAAAAAGGCTGATACAGATACAGATTTTTTTTAAATAATGAGTGCCAGCACATTATTGTAAAAAAACGCAAAGTTACTCCATACAAAACACACTGTTATAATTGAATATTTTGATTCCAGGATGAAGTTCTAGCGGACGGCAAAGTGGTGATCGACCTCATCGACGCCATCAAGCCGGGCTCCATCAACTACGACCTCGTGCTCAGCGGCGGCACGGAAGAGGTACTTTCTTATTATCTTACTATTGATCGCCACTTCGCTCGGCTCATTTTTTAGGGTTCCGTAGTTTAAGCTATTACTATACTCTATAAAATTTAACTTGATCTCTGCGACAGCTGTCAGAAAAATCACGCCTATGAAGTCCTGAATCTCTTAATAGTACAGACAGTACCTGTCAATGTCATACTTTGTGGGCATGCCGATTAGTGATGGGCGACGAATGATCGTGACCACAGAGTTTTAGATAGAGTTTTAATCAAAATATCGTTAGTTTAAATAAAACTTAATTTATCATTAATTTTATTGTATATTTTAATATCATAACATTTTTTACATGTTTAATTAAATTAAACCCAATTATGTGTTACATTAGCATCGATAATAGTGAAAAACGTCGATAAATACTATCGTTACATTATTATGAGTATTTAATTAATATCATAACATTATTTACATGTGTACATACTTGATCTTAAATAATAGTAAGTAAATAAAATCCAATTTCTTACCTTCAACTACTCATTCGATTTCATTACAACATTGTTTGAAAATCGATTTTTTCCACCACTATCTCAACTCTAAAGATGTCAATCTTCTATGTCAATGTCACTGTCGCAGAGATCAAGTTAAATTTTATAGAGTGTAAGTCTCCGCTGTCTATCCGTATATCTGTCACCAGCTGTATCTCATGAACCATGATAGCTAGAACGTTGAAATTTTCACAGAAGACGTACTCGTATTTCTGTTCCAGATATTATAGCAAGAAACACTAAAAACGGAAAAAAAATTCAAGGTGGGCTCTGGCTCTTATACACAAACCTGATTTTTTTGCCGTTTTTAACGTATCAGTGACAGAGTTGCTTAAAATATTCACAGAATATTAAGTTAAATATTTACTCCAAAAATAAATACCTACTGAAGCGTTATGCTTCAGAGGATGGGATTTTAAAAGGATAAACCTCCCAAACGTAATTTTAAATCGATGCACTGGGCTGACTACTGCAATATACAACAAGTCACTCACCTGTTATTTTCTTTCTTCCTGATGAATCTTGAAGAACTACTTCAGTGGGAGATCTCCAGGGGATTTTACTTGCGGTTACACCATTTATTTTTAATGATAATTATCAGGGATCACTTATATTGTAGGTATTTCTAAGATTTTTTAAACTCGAATGGCGGTGTTCGAGATGAGATGCATACCCTCATAAATGCATCGATAATAGTCGATGATTAGGGAGGACTCGTTGGCGCGGTTTTTAATCGCACTTGCAAATAATCGAATCCAATACATAATAGTCGATTACGTTTGATAGATTGAATGATGAGGATACAAATACTTATGGGGGATACCATACAAGAAATGTAATTTTTTGCTCGATATTAATAGCGGCAACAGGGAGATGATTCAAATATTCACAGAATACCAAAAATATATAATTAAAATATATTACAAGGGACTTCTATGCGGTACGGAACCCTTCGTGCGCGACTCGCACTTGGCCAATTATTTTATTTTAAATAGGTTTACATTTGACTGCATCTTGCTCGATGTTAAGCTGATATTATTATGCGATGTAGGGTACGCCTACCTAGAAAATACCTATTTACTCGAGATTTGAAGACACCTATATTGTGCTTTAGCCATTAAGTACATAACCAAAAGGAGTCGACACAGCAAAGCGTACCCCCTCTGCCAAAAGTACGCGACCGGCGGTCATGCTCTTTATATAAATATATCGGTCTGGTTGCGCTTCTGTTGCGTTAATTCTCAGCTAGTGTTAGTTAATTACATTTGTGTGCGTGTAAACTTGCTTATATTTTGGTTTGTGTGCGTTTCTTCACCCCCCACTGACTTGGCAGACTTCGGTGCTCAGGCGTGTCGACTCCCTTTGGTTAGGTACTTAATGGCTTTAGCGGAAAAACAGAATCATGTTAGGAAAACACGTATCGTATGACACTCTTAAATATATCTGTCGCTCCGTTGCTGCGTAAAATAATAACTTTTTCTGTTTAATAAGTATTATTTTTCTTCCATATTTTTGCTTTCCCAAGAAATTAATTGGTATTTTAAGATATTCGCCAAAAATAAGTTGTGTAGATGAAGAAAAAGTTAAAATATCAAAATATGTTTGTTTATTGATATCAAAGTTACCAATAGAACCTCTTATCTCTGACGGTAGATTATGCCATGGTAACTTTGCTAGAATAATTTGCTGTTATAAACTGATACCTATTTTTGAATATCCTCTTCCCATCCTCTGAGATGACGTTTAACAATCACGCGACCTATCGACTGCCTCGGTGGCTCAGTGGTTAGTGACCCTAACTTCTGGGTCAAAGAGGCGTGGGTTCGACCCCACCCAGGGTAAATATTTATGTGATGAACACAAATGTTTGCTCTGTGTCTGGGTGTTATTTAGTTACTATCTATATAAGTATGTATTTAAAAATATGTATATGTAGTATATCAGTCTCTGGCAGCCATAGCACAAGCTTTGCTTAGTTTGGGGTCAGAGGCCGTGTGTAAGATGTCCCCTAATATTTATTTATTTATTATTTATCATACTAATATTATAAATACGAAAAGTTTGTTGGTTTGTTCCTCTTTCACGCAGCAACGGAGCAACGGATTGACTTGATTTTTGGCATGGATATAGTTCAGGGGCCGGAAAGTGACATAGGCTATTTTTTATCCTGAAAAAGTAAGAGGTTCCTGTGGGGTATCACCAAAGTCAAAATACCACGCGGGCGGAGCCGCGGGTAAAAGCTAGTCTTATATAAAACATTGGTAATTTCTTATTATTTTGTCTCCAGGAAAACCTTGCGAACGCGAAATACGCCATATCAATGGCGCGTCGATGCGGCGCGCGCGTGTACGCGCTGCCCGAGGACATCACGGAGCGCAAGCCCAAGATGATCATGACGGTGTTCGCCTGCCTCATGGCGCTCGACTACATCCCCACCATGGACGCTCCCGTTAAGGCGTAAGTGGCAAAAACTGGGGAAACAGTGGAGATTGCTTGGGTGTTGTGTTGTCATCATTTAATAGGTATTGGGAACTGTTTTACCCTTAAAAAGTATATAGAATCAACGCGAAACGTAATCCCAAAATGGTCGGTATAAGTGTGCTATATTGAACTTGTGTTTGCCATATCGCATTTGTGTTTGCTATATGGCATCTCTGTGTGCTATATGACAGTTGACTTCAAAATTGTAGGCCATCGTAGAGAGTGTAAACTCAAAATGATCGGTATAGGTGTATATTGCACTTGTGTTTGTTATGTTATGGCATTTGTGTGTGCTATATGACATTTATATGTACGCATACCTTAACTATTATGCCATAAAATGCAGAGACAATTCTAAACGGTGAATCAAAAATTATCGGCTAGAAATTCTGAAAATTTAGAAAGAAACATCGTAATAAAAAGAGGAAACCGTCGCGAAATGTTAGCTCAAAATGATCATTATTGGTGGGCTGCATTGCTCTTGCATTTGCCATATGTCATTTGCGTATGCCATATGACACTTATTTGTGCCATATGACAACCGGCACACTTATAAATAGTAGATAGAATCATCGCGAAACGTAAACCTAATATGTAGTATAAAAAAGCCATAATTATGACACTTGTGTATGAATACAAGCCGTGGTGGTCTAGAGGTAGTGACACCCGCCTTACAATCGTGAGGTCGTGGGTTCTAAGCCCCGGTCCCGTACCAATTAGTTCTTTGGAATTTATGTACGGAATTTCACACCACTGGCTTTTCGGTGAAGGAAAACATCGTGAGGCAACCTGCATACGTCCGTAGAAGAAATTCGATGGCGTATGTGAATCCACCAACCCGCACTGGGCCAGCGTGGTGGATATGGCCCAATCACCCTTCGTGGGAAGGCCTACATCCAGCAGTGGACTATTAAAAAAAAAGGCTGGTACAGTATGAATACAACCCAGATAGAATTATTAAGAAGGAAAGTGATGATAAAGTAACTGTGGGCCGTGAGGCCAACTTAAATTAGGTGAATTTAAATGACATCATACAGACAAGTATAAATCGTAAGCAAAAGTGTTTTTCTTTTTAATATATTTTACATAACAAATACCTATTGATGTCATGACAACACAACACAGCTCAGGTTTTGGGTGAAGCCACAGCTTAAATGTTTTATTGTATTCTAATGTACTATTAAGGCATCATGATAAAACGTTTTTGTATTTTGTTGTAACTCGTTACTGGTATTTTCTGTCAATCGTTTAAACTTTCTGAGTTAATAAGTAAGACGATTTTATTGTGAACCGACTTCAAGAGGTTCTCAATTTGGCTGTATTTTTGCCGAATCTTTTTTCCATGTGAACTGGTTTTAGTGTTTTTTTTTCGAATACAATTGCCTATTCGTCAGACTGATATTTTTTCATTATAAAAAAATATATATACAGCTATTTATTTGTAGGCCTATGGTCAAATGTTATCCCTGCAACCCTGTCATATTTCCACCAATGTATCCCCTGAAAAGGACGAATGACTGTTTTTTTTTTAAATTATACAACACAAAAAAAGATACAGCTAGTTATTTGTAGGCCTATGGTCAAATGTTATCCCTGCACCCCTGTCATATTTCCACCAATGTATCCCCTGAAAAAGGAATTAAGTTTTGAACAAATAAAATTGGAAATTTATAACAATTTAGCCATATTCAAAAAGTTCAAAAACTATGAATATCATCGAAACGAAATTATTCTATAATACGAGCTGTTTTTACACAACTGCCAAAAATAAGGGCTGTTATCTCGTCTTCTTACCAAGATATAAAAAAAAATGATTGACAGAAAATTGCCTCAATTTGGTTATGATGGGCCTACGATTAAAATAAATGTTTGTGACGTGTTTGGAATAATACTGTTAAAATTTAGTGTAATATTTCGTACGTAAGTCTCGATTCCGTAAAAACCCACCTACCGGTACAAGAAAGACATTAAAATTATTATACAAGTTGAATGTACTTGCTTTCGCTTGAAAGTAATAAAAAAAACAACAGAATGTGCAAACATTTAAAATGGTATAATGATCAGTATATTAGAATAATATACAGGGTAATCAATATTCTGTACATCAAAACTAACAACTTTTGTTATGCGACTTTTGACAAATCTAAAAAAAATGCTGGTCCATAGAATAATATCGTTCAACCTCGATAAATGTATGGAACAGCTGTTTTTTGAGTAATAATACTACGTATAGAATGGTCACTCGTTACCCCCCACCCGTTTGAGTCTTCCTCACTTCCACCCCGCGTTTCACGTACCGATCGTGTACTCTGCGCGCGGGCTGCACTGGCCGGTACATTTTGTAATAAAAAATACCTAGACTTGTCACAGTCTAGGGATAAGGAAGAATTGTGATGTGTATGGATGAATATCAATAATACGTAACAAAACAATACATCTTAATGTTTTTCTGAAGATAAGTAATAGGAATTTATTTTACATTATTTGTTAATATTCTCTTGATATTTTCTTTCAAATAAAGTAGATCGGTTACTTATTGCTAAAATGCTTTCAAATTAAGTAATTGTTATACTTTTATAAGCACTAGATTTATATTCATTTTTGCAAAATTGAATACGCAACTGTCTCACTCACGCGGCATGTCGTCACGTCGTGGTGATCGCTGACAGCCATAGACGTTCCGCACACAAATGCACGTATAGCGTTCGTGCGTATGAGTGTTGTCTGTGAGTAAATACTGTGTAGTGTGCGTAAGGCAGCAGATTTTGTATGAAAAATCGCGGAGTGTCCGGGCTGTGGTTTTGACAAAAGTCGCAGAACAAAAGTTGTTAGTTTTGATGTATAGAATAAGCCCTTAAAAGGATGCTAATTGATTACCAACTACCCTGTACACTGTGTATATACGCTTCTTATATATATGCTATGTACGCGCATATCCAACATATAGAGTATGTACAACTTTCACTATGCAAACAACGTAAAATAGTAAAAGTAATCAGCTGTTTAGAAATCACTTCATTAATTTTCGACAAATCTAATAAAGCGGCTGATTCTTTTCTACTTCAAGGTTGGTTCCAGTAAAAATTGTACGCATTATTGGTATAACAGAACCTTTTTAAATATTTGCACATTTAAAGCAATACTTTATATGGCACGCTAAAATACGTACACAATTTATAAAACACCGGTGCAAAAAAAATAGCATTAATGCACCACTGCTATAAATATATACTTGTCGCATCAACATTTCCGTGCAAACACTGTTAATATACACAATTTCTGGATCTTTAATGATTGAATAACATTCCTTACATAATAATGCTAAAAGTATGTTCGTATAGGGTTAGCCCTGGTGTTTTTAAGCCATCAAAAGGCCTCTGATATTCAAATACATTTTGTTAAAATGCGGCCATCTTAATACTTCATAATCTTAAAATAAATACCGACCTCATAATCAGACTTCAAATAAATTAAAAATGTTTTACAATAATACGTAAGCTCGACGTAAATGTATCTGTGCTAATATTAATATAACATTACATATAATCATTGTAAATCGTAAGCAATTTTGTATAATTAAGTGATAACTTATTTAATAAATATAAAAGAAGATAAATACTTTAAAAAATACAGGTTTTGCGTCACTAAAACTTATAAAACGATCCTAATTGGGTAACACTATAGGGTTTCCTGTTTGCACTATACTAACTACTAAGCTCTAAGCTGATGAAGACTATAATTAAATACAAGTTATACTATGGGACCAACCCGGAATTCGAGAATAAAACAATCAGCTGTTTCATACATTTTGTCGTTTCCGATCTGAGACCAAATAAAAAATCAAGACAGAACGTCGTGAACAGACAAATGTGGTTGGTTTTTTATACATGTGGAGAGTGCGTCGGTGATGCGCCGCCGTATGTCGACTGACGAACCAAGGCGTAGTTTCCTTGTACGCGTATGTGTTTAATTGTGTCTGTACACTGCGAGGCGTAGTTTTGCCGGCCTCTACTTGTATATTCACATAATTCTGTCTTCTTCAATTATGTATGGAACAGATTTTTTTATCTCGAATACCGGGTTTGCTCCATAGTAAAAGTTGTTCACGATGATGGTCTGAATCACCTTTATTCAGCTTGGTACACCAGTTCTGGATAACCCTAATAGATAGGTTTTTAAAACAATCAAAAGACAAATCATAGTCCGACTAGTACTTATGAAAGTTAGTATTACTAAAGTGTCAATGTTTTTATACATTTATACAACGAAAGGCGTATTGAGTTACGTGAATTAGCTATTGGCAGTGCTGTTTAGCAGGAAGACTATTATCGCTGCAAAAATAACATTACAAAACTAATTTTGCAGGTATACCTGTAACTAATAAAATCCTACTAATATTATAAACGCGAAAGTTTGTGAGGATGGATGGATGGATGGATGTTTGTTACTCTTTCACGCAAAAACTACTGATCGGATTGAGATGAAACTTTGCAATAATATAGCTTATATATCAGAATAACACATAGGCTATTAATTATAATGATATTGCGTCAAAAATCAAAATATCATGCGGGCGAAGCCGCGGGTAAAAACTAGTAGAATATTAAATTCAAAAAAATGCAAACAAATTTTAAACTGAAGTACTAGGTAACTACTCAGAAAAGAAAATTTTACATTCTTTCTCGTATCTTTTTGAAACGACGAATTTAATTTTAAAACTGTCATAATTAATTATTAAAATTGGTTATAACTATAATCGCTAAATTCTTAAAAAATACTAAGCTTCAAAGTTGAAGGAACTATTGTACCGTAGAATGTCCCTTAACATACATGATGATGATTTCTAAGAAAATCATTACTCAAAACATTTCATTCAATGATTTGTCGTTGTTCTCGTGTTTTAGTTACTTCTCTGTTTAATTAGTTGAAAAACAATTAAACATACTATAGTTAGTCAAACTTAAAATTAAATTCAAAGTTTCAAAATTAAATGCAGTTATAAAATACTGAAACTACATGTCGTGATATTTAGATATATTACTGCTAAATAGCAGTGCTGATTTAAAATAGCTAAGGTAGGAATAAAAATCAAGTACCAAGATTGTAGGCAACGTTTATTTCGGGTACTTAATGCTGTCAATTCGTAAAATATTATAAAACAGTATAGAAAATGTTTTATTCTTATGATTTTGTTTAAATATAATTGAAAAAATCGACGAAATTTGGCTTCCAATTTTTGTTAAGCGCTCTATGTGTCTTTGTATATTATTATATATTTTAGTGTTGGTAACACACAAAATGGTTTGCTTGTGTGGGTGACAGCAATAATACGTGGAATTGTCTGTGTGATAATCATTTTATACTGCTACTATTATAAAATATATAATCCCGTATACTTATTTCCTAATATACAATAATTATTATATTGATGTATACATTCAGTATTTACATTCCTTGCATATTCCGCATTCCCTCATAATCGGCATTTATTATGAAGACAAAAATGTCCTTTTTATATACTTTAGCGATAAAAAAATGTATATTTCTTATGTTATATTAAGCGATATTTGTGAATTATGTTTTTAGATATTTTTAACTAGAATACACATTCCTAAGGGATACAACGATTATTTACACCGTATTAAATGTAAATTTTTATTTTGTTAGGCGTTTTAAGCATTTATTGAATTTTTATTTTGATTAAACTTTAAAAAGAATCGATGGAAATGCTAATCTTTATTAATGACTACGTGAATAATGAACGTAAATTAAGATATTATTAATATTACCGTTAGCCGCTAGCTTACGATAATGTAAAGAAAATGTGTAAGCGAAAATAAAAGGAATTGGTAAAATATGTATTTATTTATTTTATTTCGTCCTTGGAATATTTATATTATTATCATATAGAACCGCAATGTTGTATACTTCTAGAGATTCATAGTCAGAACTAAAACACGCACCATAAAAAAATCGGTTTTCTAGGTATAGGCCGCGCCATACAAGTTGGCGAATGTGAAGTTAGCTACCAGCTATATAGTCAATCAACGCGCAGATTTATGTGAGCTTCAATCAGGATTGGATATTGCGCAGCTTGTAACTAACTTCACATACGCCAACTTGAATGGCGCGCCCTATAAACGGTGCTGTCATATACTAGACGTTATAAGTTATTTCTCACTTTACGGTGTATCAATCACCGCTCAGCGCTCTCTAGGAAACCGCTCCATTTTAATTGCATAAACAACGTTCTAGTGACGCCATTCACCGCTGTATTACGGCTGCTATATGACTGAAATAATAATAAAATAATAATGAATACTGCTATATCCTAGAAAAACAACAGTAAAATATATAGTTAATTTTGATTAAAACATATAAAACAATTTGTATACGTGCACACAATGAAGTTTAAATAACGGGCCCGCTTTTAAATGTCATTTGTTTCAGACTATGAATATGTTAAGCCATGTATTCACTGAGCAACATTGTTTCGGATACACAATTTCTGAAACATCACGTTTCCATCATCTTTCCATAACAATGTTGCTAAAACTGCCGTCCACACAGTCAGTTGCTAAACACGTCGTGTTTACAGAAACAAAATAATTATTTGTGAGCCATTATGATTAGTTTCAGAAACACGTCGATTTTGTTTCTGAAACAGAGTTTATAAACAATTGTTACTCAATGAATACTTGGCTTTATGTATACAATTGATACAATTTCATTGTATTGGAGATATGTTTGTGACGTTAATTTTGGTGTCAAATGAGGTATATGTGTTGGGTATTTTGATGCAATACCCTGGTTTTTTTACAGCAGGTTTTACAGCTTGCGTCAAATAACGAAAACTAAGATGGCTTTTCTACACATCTGTAGCCTGTAGAACAATGCAAACTTCACAGGGCATCCCTTCCGCCCATGCACAAGCAATCAATTAAATATATAGACTTTAGCACAAGTTTTGGTTATGTGGCGCGAGCTGTACGAAATACGTAAATTGTGGCAATTCACAAAGGGTTACACAAATGATGGTACTTAGCCGAAAGTAGCTCGTTTTGTTCTCAACATTATGGACTTATTTAGGGACAAGTACACGTTTTCTATTTATATCTGCAAAGTGGGATACTTACCACTCTAGAAAAGAGATTGATTTTCAAATTAGGGTGGGCACCGCGCCCTTGTCTAGGCCTGGCTACGCCTATGAATTAAGTTAACTTCTATTTATTTGTGTAAAAATTCAAATCAAAATACCTATCTCTGACCGCCTCGGTGGCTCAGTGGTTAGTGAACCTGACTTCTGGATCAAAGAGGCGTGGGTTCGATCCCCACCTAGGGCAAGATGAACATAGGTGTTTGCTCTGTGTCTGGGTGTTATTTAGATACTATCTATATAAGTATGTATATGTAGTATATCAGTCTCTGGCAGCCATATCACAAGCTACTCTTAGTTTGGGGTCAGAGACCGTGTGAAAGATGTCTCCCAATATTTATTTATTCTACAATTAAAAATGGAGAATTTTTAAATATATAACAGCTGCTATGTCCAAAAAAATTCATAATGTCGAGTACTTACTTACTTTGCTTTGTACCTTCACTCTGCACAAGTCACTTGGCTGCGCTTGGAAAGCGGGAACTGCTTTTGTGAATAATACTGGCAAATGGTGAATGGGTAAGATAATGATTTTATTATTTTTGTGACGTACTGTTTCTTTATTATTGAATTTTATAACAAAGTACTGACATAATATTAAACTGTTCATTCTTTACTGTTTTGACTGCGAACCCGTACACTGTTGACTTACCTTCGATACGTACGAAGCGGTTTGACTCAAGGTTTCTGTCCTATTCAATCAGGGAATGAAATATACTGCCGCTTTTCTTGTTTCCAGATAGATATAATCTTTTGGGGCTTTTCAAAGTCAGAATGAATAAGTATCTTCTAAGTCTGCGTGCTTCGTTTTCGACCACACCCTCATTTAGAGTTTATGGTCAAGGCATATTCATTCGCGATAAAAAAAAAATGTCTAAACAAAAGAGATGGAAGCCAACCTTAGTACAAATAATATATTGAATAATATTGGTTTACGTATACTGCAGAATAAAAGCCAAAATAAATTTAAGCTAAAAAGCTTAAGTATAGCTAAGTCTGACTTTATTTTAGGCCCGAACCTGCTCCAGTCCAAGTCTCCAGCCTCGTGGAAGTAGTGGACCAACCCGAAGAATTCCAAGAAGACCCCGTGGACGTTGTCGACGACTTCGTAGACGAAGAGTCGGTACAAGTTGTCGATAACTTGGTCGATTTCGACGACGGTGTTGGGGCGAATGAGAAGCCGGCGCTGCCGCCAAAACCTGACTTGACGGCTATAGGCCGGAGTGTTTCCGTTGGATCCAATAACGAGGGATAAATGGTCATAGTTTATTTCCAGCGTCCCCCAGACAGCTGCAGCCTAGTCATCCACTATTCAACCGTTTTGGACACCGATTGGTCGAGCACTAAGTTGTAGCTGTCTGCAGGACGCCTTAATTTTTATCCTCTTACAATGACTAGAATCATGTACATCTCATGGAAACTATAAAATATCCCTCTATATTAGAGAATTTCGGAGAAATCAGCGAGTAGGTCTTAGCGAGTATATTTCATTTATACGTTTTTGTGGGTCTTAATGATCACAAGAGTTAGGGGGATATCTTATTTTTATAAAAAATCGTATGATGCCATCTTATTAAATAAAATCAATAGCATTTTTAGTTTGTGGTTTGCATTGGCTGAAAATTCGATCGCAACCAAATATTTGGTTATTTCTTAACCAGAGATAAATAAGCTATATTAGGACGTTAATCTTAACTAATTAAAAAAACAGTGGTGAAGATAAAACAGATTATACCTACATAGAGTATGAGCATACAAAAATAATAAACTAGAGGTACCTACTGGTACCTACTGTGGATCACCCTTCGTGGGTAGGCCTACGTCCTGCAGTGGACTATTAAAAAGGCTGGTACAGTACAGTACAGTACCTACTGGCCATGAAGCAACATGCCTGTACGATACAGCACTGCGGGAATTTGCAGAAATAGTCGAGGAAAAATAGTTTGTTTAAAGCAAGAAAAGATAGATCTTTATAAGAAGTTTTCGATCGATTAAATATTCCTCAGTATATGCACAGATTAATAAATAGTAATGCGTAATGGTATATGCGAGTTTTAGCCGTGGTGGTCTAGAGGTAATAACACCCGCCTTACAATCGTGAGGTCGTGGGTTCAAATCCCGGTCCCGTACCAATGAGTTCTATGAGATTTATGTACGGAATTTTACACCACTGGCTTTTAGGTGAAGGAAAACATCGTGAGGCAACCTGCATATGTCCGGAGAAGAATTTCAATGGCGTATGTGAATCCATCAACCCGCACTGGGCCAGCGTGGTGGATATGGCCCAATCGCCCTTCGTGGGTAGGCCTACGTCCTGCAGTGGACTATTATAAGGCTGATACAGTACAGTATACAGTATATGCGAGTTTTAGTAGTCTATACATGCAATACAGTATATACATGAGATAAGTAAAAAGAAAATTGTTATCTTGAACCAATATAGCTGAAACCAAAAACCATCTGCCTTTGATTCCCCGATTTTGTTTACAAATTGCAAATATAATTTGAACATACATAATTATATCATAACAATAGGTTAGGGTATATTTTAAATATAATTTTGTATCGCGTTTTTATTGATTGACTATATTAAATAGATATTTATTTTGCAATTTTTACGTACGTAATGAAATGTGACTAATGATATAACGACGATACACTTGGCCAAAAACTTTTAACAAATATGTTGCCGTCTCGTATTATTTCAATACGATTAAACGAGACAGCAATATCAAATAGTTTATTGTGGTTCCTTAACCAGGTGTACCTTGTGGTTCCTTAATCAGATGTATCTACTCGTATGTAGAACCATAGACGAAACGTATATGTTCGTCTATGGTAGAACTAAGAAAACAAAACAAAATGAATGAACGTAGTGTTGTTGAGTTTTATGTATAAAGCTCAAAAACATACTAACGGACGCGACTGACAGCCGCGACCTAGACTATGAAAGTACACTGAGCCGTGCACACTATCGGACACAAGTCGCGGACGTCACCTTCGGACGACCTTGAGCGTTCGGACGTCCGAGAGCGATCTGGCACACCGGATGTTATAAGACTGCACATTGCTAAGTCGCGGCTGTCAGTCGCGTCCGTCAGCCGCGTCCGATACTATGTTTCCGGCTTAAGTTTGTAATAACTTTTGTACTAGAATTTGTTCTTCTTTCGTAGTCACGAAATTCTTATATTTTTGTATAATAAATTAAACCATGTTTTAACAGAAATGTGTTTTATTACACCTGAAACCCGAAAGATATATCAGGTATTACTGTCGCATATGAAATGAAATATCTTTATTCGACACATACCTATGTACAAAAAACTAATGAAAAATCAAAAGTGTCGAAAGGGACTCACCTCAGCAATAATAATAGCAAAATGTTGAGTGCTGGAAGGACCCAACACTCAACGCTGGTAACGCTGGCATATGAGTGTTACCACACCACAACGCCACCATGCGTGAAGCTTACAGCAGTTACAGCACATTTTCGTGCGCCGAAGGAGTCAAACGTGCCGCAGTCCTGTTCCATTAATCTAATTCTCCAAACATCGGCACATTCGGCTAGGCAGGATTTGACGAACGGCAAAGCCGACGCGAAACAGCTACTACATACTAGTTCGGCATAAATCATTTTGTGTCGGCCACCTGGCTTCAAAAATGAAACGTTCGACATTTGCCGAACCGTCATTCATCTACACATATTCGATTTTATCATTCGGCAGTGCCGATCGTGCCGAATCCACTAAGTGTGTAGCTACCATAAAACACCAACTACCTTGCAGGAGTAGACACCTAACATCAGAAACAACAACGTTTATTAAAATAAACTTTCGATATTTTTCTTATATTTTACTTTTAGACGTAATACATACAATCATAAAAAAAATAATTTTCTACTTCAACATCTTAACTCTACGTGCGTCATCAATATTTATACTACTTATTAATAGTATGTAGGTATATAGGTATAATTCTACTGTACGTGTGTGTTACTGAACTCCTCCTGAGCGGCTGGACCGATTTGAATGTTTTTTTTTGTATGCGTTTGGGTGGCGCTGGATGGTTTGGATTCACAAATTAGCCCGGCAGATAAACGAAGTTCGCCGGGTCAGCTAGTAGTGTCAGTCTAGTAGTCAGCTATAAAATATTAACTTTATTCCTGTTTTTTTACAACACCTAACATACTTCCAGTGTGAAGGTATCAATCTCAATGACGAAATAAAACACAAGTTTGAATAAAATTGTGATGATTTATTACAATCCATAGCCGGCAACAAAAGTTACTAACATTTCTGTATAAAAGCAACCAAATGTTGAACAATACGATATCTCTGACATTTATCTCGAAATACAGATAACATTTAATCAAGAATTTTTCATAATCAATATGGGTTTGGCATTTCAGATTATTTCCATCACTCTCTCTCTCTCTTTTATGTAAAAAAATACAATAAATGAAACAGAGAAAAACAAATATCAAGCGCAAAAAACATGCCTGATTCATATTAAACGAAAAAGGCCAACATTCACCAAAACTTAAACGATCGATTAAAAGTATAACCATCACTTGTACACTTACTGTTATTATTTTCTCACTAATTCTCGATAAACATCCTTATTAAATTAACAAGACAAATGTCACAGTATCGAAAAACAATCTATATCAAGTCTGTTACAGCCAAATCTAACTTCAAATTATACCTAATCGCCTGCATAGTAAAATATTTACACAATATACACATCAAAACTGTCCAAATGATACATGATTTTGCACACTCTGGGCAATATAAACATTTATTTAGAAAATACAAAATGAAATCTAACTCAATACAAGATTATTAAAAAAAATTATAACTCCGATCTTTCTGTTTACAATAGGCCCAATTTTAAAGGCGCCATCATAAATTTTATCACAACGTAAAATAGTGTTATCTCTATCAAATGCATATAGTGAAAAAGAAACAGGGCTATTTTAAATTGCTATTATAATTACGATGGCGCCTCTAGAATTGGGCCTTATACAAAAGTAAAAATTAATTACAAAGCTTATGTCGCATAACCAGGGATTTGTCTAAATGGTGAAACAGGCCACGTTCTAGCTACATTCAGTAATGTGGAATGTATTCGTAATATTAACCGACTGTTACGAAATAGAGATTGTTTTTTTTTAGAAATAGAATGCTAGCAAAATCTATGACACCTATGTAGTAGACAAAACTATGTTTCGCATATGGCGAGCTATTTTTTTTATGTATAAAATTTTACGGAGAAATATTTAGAATATACTTTGAGTATTAAATAGTAAGACTAAGAATCAATAAACCATCATTTTCAGTACAGTAACAAATAATTATACAAAAAAGTAAAATATGTACACATTCAATTCGACATAATTTATACAAATTGTCTAAAACATTACAATAAATAAGAAATTATAATGATAATTATCACGTTGTAAAATTTCATTTCAAATAAGCTGCAGACTATATTTGACAATGGGTTGATGTATGATTGATTTCTACTCGCATAGAAATGCGCTAATTGGTTACCATTATCAATGTCCAAAAAATATTAAATTACATTTTAGTCAACATCATCTCATGACAAAAGTAATTTGTGATGGAAGAAGATCACAGTATAAACTCAGCAGCTAAATTTCACACTTCTTACCGCCAAAACTTGGTCTTATTGGTGATCGGTAGATGAGCTATGTTCAGCGGCGGACGACCGAAATGACGGGCATAGGCCTATACGAAGGATGATGTGTAACAGTACTAGGACAACATAAAAAAAGATATGGCAGTACAAAAGTATGAATTTTATGAACACCGAGTTTTTCTTTTCATAGAAATTATCTCTAAAGCAAAAAAAACCACTCGTAACCTGCACCGATACCAAATTAAAAAAAAAATCCATCACCTTAATTCGAGAATCAATTTTTAGGATCTTCAGTTTACTTCATTACTTTGTAAGGAATCAATGAAGAAAAAAAATATTTATACGAAAATTATTTATTTTGTCTAGGTGACGGACGGAGGATATCATTGTACTTATCGTTGTAATCAACTTTTACTATGGGACTAAGCATGAAATCGTCAAAAATTACAGTTGTTTCATACAAAAAATCCTTGATATGCGACATATTGTTTCAACACATTTGATCTCATAGTAAAAGTGGGTCATACTAATTAGTACAATAATATTCTAGAAAAATATGTTTGTGGTTTAGAGAAACATCGATATTTGATGGTTTGAAATGACTATGACGATTGGACTACAGGGAGTGAAAACTAAAACTAAATATTTAAACGGAAATCACAATTCATAAACACTATTTTCTCACAATATTATTAAATTTAATTCAATTTACTTAAAATACATTTCACTTTTTCATAATGTACTTGAAATTTTACTATTTTTAACGACAAATATCACATCGACAAATAAATAATGGCCTTAAGTCGTCCCCTCACTTGTCGTTTTCTCTGTGCGCTCTAAATTCAAATCATACACGTAAAAATACTCGTATATTACATCAAGGTTCTAAATTTTAAATATCTCTAAAGACGGTTATTTCATTTCACTCGTTATTTTGACCAACTTTCACTACGGAAACAGCCGAGATTAGCAAAAATGCTATTCCATATAAAAAATTCACCTACTTTCGAAATGTTTTTGACAAGAACGATTTTTACCGCAATTTTGGGGTTGGCCCCAAAGTAAACGTTATTCATAATTACGAGAACAATAAAGTCCTAGAATATGTCCGATTAAATAAACAACCAATATTGTCCGAGAGAAAATCAAAACTCAAACAATAAAGTATAAAATCAGTAACTAAAGACCCCTGATGTGACGGTATGACGGTATAACAGTATAACCACAGAGAAAACTTTACAACTGCGGTTTTATATTGTACGTCTATCAGGGGCTTTACAAATGTATCGGAAACAACAAATGAGGGGACGGCCTTAAAATTTCGACAGCATCACTTAAAAATAAGCGTTTTTATAATTTCTTAGGATACCTATTCTTTATAGTTTTCTTTACAGCTGTTTGAAACTAACGATCTTAGTCAAATTGTTTTTTTATATTAAAAAGCCACATCGAAATATTTTAGTAAAAACGGTTTAATTGGTCACCTTTCGGTGTAGGACAGGCATACTGTGGGAACCCTGTTTTAAATAATAATTATTTATTTGTCCAATTTCCGACACATAATCTTCGCATTCAAAATAACATGACTCAAAAACTGTTCTAAAAAAGAGTACTTAGTTGTACTGCGCTCGACCAGCTTGTCTTTAACCTTGTCTTGATTGCGGGCGTCAGCGACATCTATACAAGATAAACAACCGGACCACATAATATTATGAAAACAATAACAATAATTTGTATCGTGGCGATTGAAAGATTAAAAGCTTCAATAAGCTTTTAATTGCTTGTGTTGTCTATGTTCATTTTAGACACGCATTGCATTTAAATGCAGAGTTTAAATGGAGAGTTCATCTGGTTTCTTGCATATTCGATGAGTCTATTTTGGCATTATAACTCAACAAGAGACTCAATTCCCAAGAACCAAAATGTATCTGTCTTTATCGCCCATAAATCCATGTCAATAGAAATGACAAAGACAGAAACTTTACATCAGAAAAAGCAATTTGACTAAGGTTCCCAAGCTTGCTTTCTGAACCCCTAGTATGAGTTTGCCAATTTGTTTACTTACTTGATGAAGTTACAATGTTGTATGCTGATGAAACTGCGTCGATTCATTGCCAGATGGCGCTGTACAAATCCTATGACAACTGTAGATCGCGGTGTCGACTCATACAAGGGGTACTGTAGTAACGAAAGCGAAATAAAAAAACATCACCTATTCCCCATTAGGCTGCCAAACAAAATACTAACCACACAACGACTTGCATTCATACCTGCGGCGAAAACAAAAAAGAAAATTAAAACATGCAAAAGAAAATAATGTAAAAGGTTATCACTACCACTACATAGTATAAAGCAAAACCGCTATTTTTGTGTGTCTGTTTGTGTATCAGCATATATCTTCCTAACTAGACAACAGATTGCAATGCGGTTTTCACTATATTTTAGAATATTTCTTCTGGAAGGTTTACAGCTAGAACTTAACCGTAACTGGGCGAAGCTCGGAGCTCAGCTAGTTTCAAATAATTAAATAATGTAACGAGCTCGATGCTTTCGATTAAAAGGAATTACTTTTTGACAACTAATAGAGGCGTCAAACAAGAGACTGATTTTAATTGTGAAATAAAATAAAAAATTGAATCAGAACTTTGTGACTTTTATACTAAAGAAAACACCGGTTTTTACTCACGTAGATTATTGCGACCGGCGAGTGCGCGAGCGCCAGTCGACGGGAGCGCGCGTATTCCCTGACGAAGGAGTACTAATTACTCTGAAACCGGTCGGGTTCCCAGTGGCCCGACCGCGATATTATACGTGAGTAAAAACCGGTGTTTTCTTTAGTATAATGAATTCTCACGCGAGTTTTAATGAAGTGTTTGTGACTTTTAGTTATAGTTAAGTGCGATAACTACTTAAAATCTAGTATATAGTAAATTATTTAAAACAATAAACCCAAATAAATAGTTGATTACTTGGTACAGTACGTATAACTTCTTAGGGTGACTTTAGTACATCATCAATTACTATGGAATCAACAGTGGAAAAAAATCGCTATCCACATGTTTTATGGTGGCCAAAAAACCGTGGTGGTCTAGTGGTAGTAACACCCGACCTGCAATCGTGAGGTCGTGGGTTAAAAACCCGATCCCATACCAATGAGTTTCTTTAGAACTTATGCACAGAATTTCACATCATTGGCTTTTCGGTGAAGGAAAACATCGTGAGGCAACCTACATACGTCCGTAGAAGAAATTATATGGCGTATGTGAATCCACCAACTCGCACTGGGCCAGCGTGGTGGATATGGCCCAATCACAATTCGTGGGTAGGCCTACGTCCTACAGTGGACTATTAGAAGGCTGGTACAGTACAGTATGTTTTATGGAAAATCAATTAAAGTTTTTCATTAAACAGCAGACTTTATTCTTATAATTTTGTTTGCATTTCTAGATTACCGCCATAGTAAGTAAAGCACGGTAACAGTACTATCTAATAGTTTTCCGTCTTTATACAAAACGGTCGAAGAGCGAATCATATCTACGCGCCTCGGAGTGCGGTATACTCTGGTATGCTAGTCAGTCGCGGCGCGTAGTAGCGACGAACGAACGTGTGAATTTGTAACTAGTAAGCGTGCGATATACGTTTTTAGGGACCCTCGTTTTACTATGGAACCCTAAAAACATCAAAAACACAAAATGTATTTTATTGAACGCTTATTTTTTCATTTACAGCTAATTTCTTTTCTGTAATAAACATACAGGGTTACAGGGTAAGTCGACCTATTCCCGTTAAGGATGTGTAGTTTACTTTGTTTCTGACTAATTTGACTATGAAATACACTATCATAAATTTAAAAAAAAAACAGATATTTGAAATTGGTATTTATAAAATTCCCGATTTTCGGCTATGAGCTCAGATATTTTGAAACGTGTAAGTCGTATTATTATTTTTATTTGATTTTTACATGTAAAATAATGTTTTACGACCTCACTAACCAATATTGTCCGTAAAATTAACCTTTTATAAAAGTATTTGAATTCAAATATCTCTAAAACTGTGAGATTTAGGATATGGCGTTTCATAGTCAAATCAGTCAGAAACGTAGTAAACTACACACGCTTAACGGGAATAGGTCGAGTTAGCCTGTAACCCTGTATAGATAGAAACTAGATAAAAAAAAAATCAAGTAGGTAAGTAGATTAAATCAAAATACTGAGGCGGGCAGCTCTAGCGCGTAATACGGTCTGCGTGGCCACGTGGCGCTGTAGCTATATATTTCAAGAACATGGATTAGTCATAATACTGTTAGATTTAATTACCGTGACTAAAGTAACCCTTTAAGAAGTTTTGCGTAAGTAACCAGTATCTCTATATAATAAAAAGCAATATACACACAAAAATAAGTATAAATAACATTTCACCACCATGTAATGTCTATGTCGCAGGCAATTTGTATGATTCCGCCGTTTACATACGGCGTCGTCAGTTTAAAAACGCTCGCCGTTATGTAAAATGCCGAAGGCAAAATGACAACTCATTCAATTGTTATAGTTTCAACGTCGGTTGTAGTTTTAGGGTGACCATGACAAAACACACTTCAGAAAAATTAGATTGACAGATAAAAATTTTGGACAATTCAAATCAATCAGATCGATTATAATCTCGAGATAAGTATAGTTCGTTTAACGGTTGGAGTATACGAAACGAAAACGTGTGTGGGGCACTGCGCCTAAACCGCGATCTTCGGAATGCGATGGGATGTGGGAGTATATGGGTGGGAAAATACTGACATTGACTTTTACGCCAGGATAAGTGAACCAAACTTAGTGACCTTAGGTCAAACTTATATAAAGTTTGTAGGTTAGGTTAAGTTTGAACAGTGACAACAACGCGCGAGCCGAGCGAGCGAAGCGAGCGTGCCGCGGTAGCGGCCGGCGAAGCGCCAGAAACAATATGTCCTTATTACGAGTTCAGGACCTTCCGTTAAATATGTATACTCTAACATTAACTAACCAACATAAGCACTTATCTAAGGTATTTCGACCAATTGTGGTCAGGTTAGCCTCTTTTGATATCCTCTGACGATTTTGTTAACTATGGTCGATATGCAACAATCGGAAGACTCCTGCATATTTCAGGAGTCCTCGGAACACCAGTTTCTATGGACACCTTAGCATTTTTTAGGTACCGAAAAACTTTGAAAGTTGTCCACGGCGTGTTTATTGCTTTCGTTTAAGAATCGTAACTTTTTTTTAATTCACTATAACAAATGTCTTTAAAATCACAAGTATTTTGCGAAAAGCCTTTTGTACACGTAGTATTTTCAATATTTTCTTGGGTCATAAAACCACTACTTAACGCCATTTTGTTTGTTTTGATCAACAGCGACGCGCGTGGTAAGAAACAGAACTAAATACTTCAATTTGCCTCGGCATTATGTATACGGCGTTTTAATTTTCAATCAAATGTTTCGGCAAAATATAAAATGCTAAGGCAATATACATTTTGCCTTCGGCATTATACATAACGGCGAGCGTTTTTAAACTGACGACGCCGTATGTAAACGGCGGAATCATACAAATTGCCTGCGACATCTACATGCAAAAATATAATACATACATTGATATGAATCAACGCTATAATACATATTAATATACAATATACATAATAAAGCGTAACTTATTCTCATTCACAAATAATGCGCGCAAATCCCTATATCTTTGTTTGGATTTTAATATTGTGACTTCCTATGGTGCTTGTAAACAATTTGTTGAAAGTATGTAGTTTGTGGTGATAATACAGATGATACCTTACTAATGTTATAAATCCGAAAATTGTTGGTTGGTTTGTTTGTTACTCTTTCACGCAGCAATAGAACAACGGATCGACTTGATTTGTGGATTTAGGAAAAATAAGGATCTTTTGGGAAAAGCTAAATCTTCCAAGATCCAAGATCTTCTCTTTCAGATTCGTTTTAACGAGTGTTGTGTTAGATGCACCATTACAGTACGACCGATTTTAGTTGATTTAAAATTTACATATCGCCTTCAAACACCTACTACACTATTTAAAACTAGCAAAGAATCTAAATTAACTAGCTTTTCGTTTCATTAACGCTTAAACTGCGGCGTATTTTTTTATCGACAGAAATTAATTTTTAAATCGCTTACTGTGCAATGTCGTTCGCACTAACTTAGACTTCCAATGGACGCTTCTGCTCTCGCTCGGTCCCATGAATTGTGACGTATGTGAGAGTAGGAGCAAACATTGAGCATCTATATTAGTGCGAGCGGGAAAGAACATAGTAAGAGATTCAAAATGTTATTACTATAGTTTCGTAAAGGATTGTATTCGTGCGAGACGGGAGACACACATTAAAACATACAAACGCAAAAAAATGAATATTTACAATAAAGCTCAGAGCAAATAAAAAAATCAAGAGAGAATGTTGTGAACAAACAAGTGAAGCCAACCAAAACTATGCCTCGCCGTGTACAGACAATTACACACGGATCCACGTACAACGAAACTACGCCTTGGCTTGTCAGTCGAACTATGGCGGCGCAACACCGACGCACTCTCACATGTTTAAAAAACCGGCCTCACTTGACTGTACAACGACGTTCTCTCTTGATTTTTTTATTTGCTCTGAGCAATAAAGTACGGAAAATACGGACACACTGACAACTTCTCTATTATGAGTAGTTTAGTGGCGAAATACGAGACAGTATGTTTTAACATTATTAAGGCTTGTTAGGTGTCGATGAGTAAGAAGCGTGTCAAGGTTTAAGAAAACAAACGACTAATTAGAGATAAATTGATATAAAGAAATGTAACATTAAAAACTACTAATGCTGTCAAAGTTTAATGGCGAAGAATTGCTGAAAAGTTCATTGTTATACCAAAAATAAGGCCAATATTTGAATAATGTATACGAAGGAGAGCATGAAACGAATTAACTTATAGATATTACAATCTACGAGCGCACGCGCCTTTTGCGTGTGTTTAAGCCGTGTTTGTATGCATCAGAGTGTAGTTGATCGTCCGTAGGACTCACACAAACGCAATGTTTATGTGCACGAATACTACATGTAAAGCTCGCAATGCGTTCTTGTATTGTAAAGATGTCTATCCAGTATATTGTACTATATGTATGTCCGTACTAGGAACGTATCAGGGGCATGATTTTTAAACTTCGCACGGCTTGCTCTTATAAAGAACTTGTATAGAGGCAGCTAAACATTATTTATTATAGCTTAACTAATATTCTCGAACATTATTTATTAGTACTATTCTATGACATGTGGGAATATTTATAATTAGACTAGCTGACCCGGCCACGCGTTGCTGTGGCTAAAGTTTTTGTTATATTACATTATAGTAAACAATCTAAGAGGAACAATAAGAGATTGAGATTTAAACTATCCGATCTCTCAAGTTGGATCGAACTGCACATGGTGTGCGAATTTTATTATAATCGGTTAAGTGGTTTAGGAGTCCATTGAGGACAAACATTGTGACACGAGATTTATATAAATTAAGATTTATATATATTAAGATATGCTTGTATTGGCGGGGGGTACTACCGTGCCTCCAAATTAACATTATACTCATAATTTCTTTAACCAATGATACACATAGCGTAATAATATGTTACCTACCCCTTTGAAATTGTAATACATTTTGGTTATCCTCAAACTTGGAACAGAAGTGTATGTGATGTGACTTATCCCTCGCTGACTCACAATTACATCACCTTTTCACTAATTATAATATCGCTTAGCCGCAGTTATGCTTTCTCTCACCCAGCCATCATCTTATCATACTCACACAATGGCAATTCTACCAGTTATTATCATGTACATTACTCACACGCAGACACCTCGTCATGCGTTCGTTGCTGCATTCCTATTGCCACAAATTAAAACAAACACACACGCAGTTATTTATACCTAAGTCAATAGGCACCGTCACATATAAAGCTCAACAAAGGTGTTGATACATGAGTTGGTTCGGTGCATTAACTTGGACTTTGAGGATACACTAATTAGTATTATTTTATAGGAATGAGTTATTTGTAAGATTTCGTTTCATTATCATCTTTATCTGAATTAACTTGTGAAAATAATACATTTGTGAAAGAGCTGGAGCCCACGACACAGGCCACCCTAGTGTGGGTTCCAGTAATCTCAATAATACTTATTTTGTAAAATAGGTGTAAGTGTTTAGAAATAAGTTATTTTGCTTAATAAAGAATTATTTATTTATTTAGCTTGGTCGTATATGCAGCTTTGCGGATTCTCCATACAATCTGTCAAAGTTCCGTATATTATTATGCCCAAGCCGTTCGAAGTTCAACATCTCATAGTCTCATTCTTTTCAATACCAATGAAGAATGTTTTTGCCTAACACGTTCCAAGCACGGTCTTCTTGGCGTCTGTGAAGTTGGCTACGAGCTCGGAATGATCAGATCCTGACTAAGAGCGCTTGTTCACGGTCGTTTTATTTTCCCCGGACAACGGACCGTCAATAAACAAATGCCTACATTTTTCGCCGAATGGATGTCCGGTGCGTCAACACACGTTCATTATAAAACATACACCACCGTGAATCCGGTGAAAAAAAAACGGTCCGTTGTCCGGTGAAAAAAATTGCCGTGAACGAGCGCTCTAAAGCTGGAAACATACTGTCGGACGCGACTGACAGCCGCGACTTAGCAGTACAGTCGCCAGATCGCTCTCGGATGTCCGAACGCTCAAGATCGTCCGAAGGTGACGTCCGCGACTTATGTCCGATAGTGTGCACGGCTCAGCGTACTTTCATAGTCTAGATATATCAGTCGCGTCCGTAAGCCGCGCCCGATAGTATGTTTCCAGCTTAAGTTGACATACCAGCTGCGCAAGGATTAGGTTTTACACAGCTTGTAGCTAACTTCACTGCCGTCAAAAAGTTTGATCTGGCCTATAATATGGTACGGTATAATGGACAGCCATCTCAATAAATATCTGCATCCCGGTCCGTATACGAAATATTATCCACCTTATTCTTAGGTACATAGAGCAGATGTTTGATTGTTGGCCATTGGATTATTTTTATTAGACTTAGGGCCCAAAAATTAATAATAACGTGGCATTTTGTTGGACGGAATGACACTACAATGATTTATTATTATCAGTTGCTAGTGATATCCTAATGTATCTCTAATTATGAGTAGAATGTATTCTAAAATGTAAACATTTATTAACTTCGTACTGAAAATGACTACATACAATTGATACATTGAATAGTTTGATTTCTTCGAGTGGAATTTAAATATATAACTCATAATACACTAAAGCCAACGACATCTCACTCTATGGACATATTTTATTATTGTCGCTGTATGAATTTCCAGATACATATAAAAAATCGTTATTCGATGTAATCTTTAACAAATATCACACACTTCAACCAAATAAATAATGAGTTTTAAAATGTTTTATCATCTAACGAGGAAACTCAAAAAAAAATTAAATTTATTCACGTTAATTGATTCTTTTACTTTTCGGTTTACGAGCAACCGAGTTGCCTATATCAGCGATCGAATTTCTTTATATATAAGGAATCATTGATATTTTTTTTCAGCAAATGATATCAAACTGAAATACTAGTGGATGCCGAGTCAGAGTCACATAAGCGCTTTTTTGCTAATGTAGCGCCTGAAAATTTACGATATCTACAGTGCAAGAAGTCGTTGACTGAAGCGGAAGATGACCAACGAATAACAATGTTAAACGATAGATTACATTAGTCAACAATGGCTCAAATTTAAAGGCTTTACTTGTCAGGTCTAAACTTACAAAACATAGCTGTCTTTTTCATTGCGGTCTATTAGACAAAGAGAGCAACACTTTAAAATTGTCTAGAGCAGTCAAAAAGCCCTCAAAATTGATCCAAACGTGATATTAGTATCAAGCAAAGTAATCGACATACAACGAAATAGACGTAGACTTACAAGTTAGTAAAAAATTAGGTTATTTTCATTACATAGTCTCTGCAGTTATTCGATCTGATACAGAATATTAGACATGCATTATTGCTTGTATACATTCACAAAATCACCGATATAATAATACATCCCAACAAATATTTATAACACTTTTTTGGATACGGTTTAGCTGTTATCAATTATTTTTAGAAAATATTCCACGTTTTCTCTATATTCATTTATTAGACACTAGCTGACCCGGTGAACTTCATATCACCTTCGTTTAGATTCTATTTCGTTTAGCGCCATCATAGATGAAATACTGCAACTTTACCTGGTGGGACATTTTGTATGGGAAAACTAAATTGAATTTTTTATTATTTTTCTCTATACTTTTTTACATTTTTTCACCGTTTAAACCTCCCTGTAACTTTCTTTTATATGTGCCCATATAAAAATCAATCATATACCCTGAAATTAATTTTAATTATTTTATTTTTTGACAACATCCAAACCGCATCCAATTGACACCATAACCAATATAAACATAGATAAAAAGCGCCCACACCCCCCTTCCCGTCCCCTTGATTACTACCCGGGCTACCCGCAAACAACCCAACCAGTTCACGTCACTCACTAGGGTTACTCGGGTAGTAACTACCTACCCCTATCCAGTCCAGCTCATATCATTCGATAGGCGGCTGTGCAAAACCAAAATCCAGCAAGTGTATTGTCCCTCTATAATATAAACACCCGCAAGTCGCCGCATGAGATGCTCTGAGAGCTGCGTTACTTAAAAGAACCTGGACTACTCGAGTAACTTCAGTAATCTGAACTACCCAAAACAACCTTAATCATCCCATATTCCTCAAGCCACCCATATCCCCCAGGCCACCTCACGTGAACTACACGAGTAACCCTAGTTATCTGGACTACCCAAAACAACCTTAACCAATACAAACCACCCATATCCTACAAGCCACCCGTATTCCCCCGGCCACATCACGCGTAAGCCACCCATTACTTGTAGTAGTGTTTATCAAGCATCGAGTAGGTATTCATTCCTTCAAATTCTTTACGTGAACTACTCGAGTAACCCCAGTTATCCTAACAACCCAAAACAACCTTAGCCATCCCATATCCCGCCGGCCCCCTATATCCCCCCGGCCACCCGTATCCCTCAAGCCACCCATTACCTGTCGTGGTGTTTATCGAGCAGGTATTCTTTGAGTCTCCGCACGAGGTGCTCCGAGAGCTGCGTTACTTCCGGCCACTGTTTTAGGACCATCACGCCCAGCATTAGCGCTAGGCTCGTTGTTAGGACTCGTACTCTGGAAATTGTAAAAAATATAAAATAAATAATATTGATGTGGAAATCCGTAGACGAACCAATGTTGTCAACATACCCTTGCAGATGAATTAACAAGTTAATGGGCAGGACACACTACACGATGGACAGTTATACGATGAGTTTCCTTAGTTAACCGTTTGATCGCCAAAGTCACCTATACTTGACGAGCATTTCCTAGCCCCAAAGATGTCCAAAGTCGTGGAAAACCGGGCTTTATAATTAGAAATTGAGACGTAGTAGTCATAACGAAAATAAGAATAATACGACCAAACAAAACAAATACATACTGTACTGTACTGTACCAGCCTTTTTTTTAATAGTCCACTGCAGAACGTAAGCCTACCCACGAAGGGTGATTGGGCCATATCCACCACGCTGGCCCAGTGCGGGTTGGTGGATTCACATACGCCACCCAATTTCTTCCACGGACGTATGCAGGTTGCCTCACGAAAAAACAAACAAATACATAAAGAATGGAATAAACAAATCAACTTTAAAATCGGATTTATTGAAAAACATGATGAATGCAAATCGTTGCTTAAATAGTTTTGATGGTTCAAATATGACTGTTTCGTTTTTTTTTAAAGGTTGTTGTCTAAGGAACGACATCGTGATGTCCGCAACAGTGGCGACCAATAGCAGCACGAGCTGTAGCAACGTGCCCAATGACAGATACGATATCAGCCAATCAGATCCCACGTATAGGCCGCTACACATATTTTGGCGGATGTGAAGATAGCTATAAGCTGCGCAATATCCAATCCTGACTGAAGCTCACACAAAGCCGCACGAGGATTGGCTATTGCGCAGCTTGTAGCTAACTTCACATCCACCAACTTGTGCGGCGCGGCCTATACCTGGTTCTAAGGAACGGATTCGCGATGTCCGCTATCGTGGTGATCAATAGCAGCTCGAGCTGCAGTAACGTGACCAATATCAGACACGATATCAGCCAATCAGCTCCAACGTACCTAGTCCTAAGGAAGGGCATCGCGATCCCCGCCACCGTAGCGACGAGCAGCAGCGCGAGCTGCAGCAGCGTGATGGCCACGTTGAGCAGCTTGACCAGCAGCAGCCGCGGCGGCAGCGTGCCCGCGCCGCCCGCCTCCCCCGCGCCGCCCAGGCCGCCGCCCGCCCCGCCGCCGCCCGCCATCCATTGTTCTAGTTTACTGATCTAGAAATAGTTCAATAAATTACACATTATAGTCATAGAACAGGCACACTTAAAAAATATAATTAGTCCGTCAGGTAGACAAGATTATAGATTATCAAAAAATATTAGACACGTATTTTTTCTTTTGTCAATTAAACAAAAATTGATGAAGATATATAAGATATACAGGGTTATTTCTAATCAATTAGCATCCTCTTAGGGGCTTATTCTGTACATCAAAACTAACAACTTTTGTTCTGCGACTTTTGTCAAAACTCAAAAATTTTTTTTGTTTTCTTTTTATAGAAAAATATTGTTCACCCGCGACAAAATGTATGGAACAGTTGATTTTTTTTTAGTTTCGATGAATATTGTAGAACAACAGTTGTTTATTTTGATGTACAGATTATTATACGGGATCAAGGAGCAAACTTAGGCAATTGTCATATTTTTAAAACCTCGCATTTAAAAGTGAACTTTTGCGTAACATGACGCAGTTACGTTCTATTGGTGCTGTCAAAAAGAAAATAAACGGTTGGATCTATTATAACATCTCTGCAAGAAAGGTCATCAAAATGGGGTTTTGGTAAACAATTATCAGTGAAATATGCAATCAAATAACACACCAGACATTCAGAGTAAATAGATGAAAACGCTCCAACCACATCCGCTGGAGTCTAAAGAAACAAATATATGTCAATGAAATCTAGATTTGCCATTAACTAGCTATCAGAGAACCTCTTGTTTCTTTTGCTTGTACTACACAAGCAAGTGACAAACATTGAGAATCGTTCTAATGAAGGTCAGCAATGTGCTAAGCGATATGACAACAAATTGTAACTTACTTTAGTTTGACAGAGGTCCAGAGCTTCGTGGATGTCTCGTATCCGCTCCTCGCTCTGGTATTGTACTTTTTCTTCTACATCTGTTAGCGCCTGCTTTAAATTTTCTACCTGGAAACACATATAAAATCATTAGATTAAGTAATTTCATTATTGGAGTATGAAGTAGAAGAAATTAATAAGCGATTTATAAGTTTCATCAGATCCTTGATATTGCTATTTACTGTACTGTACTGTACCAGCCTTTTAAATAGTCCACTGCAGGACCTACACACACCTACCACCACGCCTACCCACAAAGGGTGATTTGGCCATATCCACCAAGCTGGCCCAGTGCGGGTTGATGGATTCACATACGCCATAGGATTCCTTCTAAGGCGATAAGCAGATTTCCTCACGATGTTTTCCTTCACCGAAAAGCCAGTGGAGTAAAAAACAGGACATAAATTCCAAAGAACTCATTGGCACGGGACCGGGATTTGAACCCACAACCTCGCGATTGTAAGGCGGGTGTTATGCCACTAGACCACCATGGCTTGTAATTTAGTAAACAAGAAAAAAACTAGAATTAGATCGATTTGAAACAGCTTGCATCCAGCGCCTTCTGCGGTCTTAAAGAGGTCATCTGTCCACCTTGTCGGCGGATGTCCTACCCTGTACTTTTCGTTACCTGGTCTCACTCGAGAACTTTTCGACCCCCATCGGTCATTAGTTCTCCATTCTATTTGCCTTGTCCACTGCCATTTCAACTTTCCAATCCGTTGAGCAGTGCCGGTAACTTTGATTTTTCTACAGATTTATTTTTTATCAGACTCCAAACATATCCATCTCCATAGCTCGTGGCGCTACATGGATCTAACTAATAAGACCCATTGTGAGAGACCACCTTTATGTGCTATTAATCATAACTGGTCACACACACTGGTCGAACACATTCGACTTGAGGCACTGATGTATGTTAAACGAGAAGACGTTAAGCAATTTGACTATACGATCTCACAGCAAGACTCCAAACATAACTCGTTCGGTTTTTTGGAGATTACTAATAAGGCCGATAGTAAAAATACGGTAATGGTAACTAACAGTTGTAACTCGGTCCTATCCTTGAAAAAATTACTTCAGCACCACGTGGTCACCCAGAACGTATCACGCGCTAGGGCTGCCCGCCTGGTAGGTAAATCGCACACTTAGTAATACAAACCCACACGTTCGTTCGTCGTCGTGGCGGTGTGCCCCTGCGACCCTTGTGATACCGAACTCCGAGGCGCATAGGTATGATTCGCGTTGCGACCGTTTGTATGAAGACGGAATTTGAATGAATGAATGAATGAATGATGAATGATTTATTTGTCTGTAAAACTAGGTGTAATTTACAAAGTTCTTAAATTAATATTAGGTATATTCTCTAGCTTCTACCTAAAATAGGTGTACAGACGTTTACAGGGTATTACAATTATTAAATAATAGAATTGAAAGTAAATTAATGTCAAAAGTATAATAATGTCAATGGTTATATTTTGTCAGAACAGGTAATGTCAGGATATTACAATTACAATTTATAGTCATTGATGCTCTTGTCATTTAAAAAGTCATTTACACTGTAATAGGCCTTGTCAACTAAGAAATTGTTTAATTGATTCTTAAAAATATTTATGTCCTGTTTGCATCGAATGACTTTTGGTATCCCTGTTATAAATTAATAATAGATGCCATGCAGGGGCCTGATTCTCTATCGACAAAACGTAACGTAACGCGGTAAGTATTTTTTTTATTTCCGTAAATTTAGTTTGGAGAAATTTTGGTAAATGTAAAATTACGTTAAAATGAATAAGAAACCGAGTTTAAGTTATGATATTTGAAAAACAAATATTTTTTATGCGAATTTCTTAAAAACAAAGAGCACGTTAGAGCGCGTTACACGTTTGTTTTCATACAGAATCACCCACCAGAACACACTTGTATTAAGAAATTCCGTTTTGGACGGTAAACAATACACATTACCCTCAAGTCTACTACCATCAGGCCACATCCTAAAGAGCTCAGGGTGGGATTTCACGAACTTAGCAATGTCACTAATGTACAAGGAAGGTAATGTTAAGATTTTTAACGTTAAGAGCTTGCAATATCGAAATTTGTAATGTTCCTGAGAGACGCGGTGAGAACCTGATCACCTTATTGGAGACAATAGGATCTAAAATTAACCTGCCCATTGGTCGTGGCAGTATAGTGGCTGTCCATAGGATACCTCAAATGACAGTCACTGATGGTCGACCCAAAAATATAGTGGTCAGGTTTTCCTCGGTTCCTCTTCGCGATAATGTACTCGCAGCATACCGTAAGAAAAAAGGCTTGACATCGGAGCAGGTTGGTATCTCTGGCACGCCCTGTACTATATACTTAAACGAACATCTGACGTTAAAGAAAAAGCTGTTATTTCGTGAATGCCGTAAAACAGCCCAAAAGTATGGATACAAATACGTGTGGGTCAAGCACGCTACCATCCTCGCACGTAAATCCGAAACGTCTGCAGTGGTCGCCGTCCGTTCCAATACGGACCTACAAAAACTCGCGGCGGAGTCTCGGAATGACGTCGGTCGGAAAACTTCTTAATATAATTAATAGTTGGACATACTCTATCAGCTTGTTGTATTACCTTCTACCTACGAAATATTTTATATCAATTAGATTCCGAGAGCAGCCGAGTGGACCATATAGAATGACAACAATCTCTACAATCAATATAAAGTCAATCAATTTATTTATTTGCACCTTTGATTATGGATAATTTGTCCATATATTATCAAAATTGTCATAGTATACGTGGCAAACTCTCGCAATTGTATATGTCTATACTATCCAATTCCTATGACTGTATAATCCTGACGGAAACATGGCTAGTGCCAGAAGTTTCCGACAGTGAATTTATTGACCAGCGTTACATAGTTTACAGATGTGACCGTAACAGACCCAGTACTCGTAAACGAGATGGTGGTGGAGTCCTTATTGCAGTATTACGAACGCTTAATTTTACTAATTTTCCTACTTGCGAATCCTTCGACTCTCACATTGAGCATGTATTTCTCCAGTTACCTAGTTCTGATCCTATGCGCAGCCACATTCTAGGTGGTATATACATGCCACCTTGGACTGCTGATTCCGTTTATGAGTCATATTTTGAATATTTGACGTTAATTTTAAATAATAACGAGACTCAAAACTTCTATCTCATTGGCGATTTTAACTTACCTGACTTCAACTGGTCTACTAATGGCAGCTTTACAATAAATCCCGGATGTAAAAAGATATCCAGCCATAAACATTTGATAAACTTCATCACTGAATTGAACGCTACGCAGTATAACCTGTTTCCTAACTTCATGGGAAGAATTCTTGACTTAGTTATTTCTAATGTGGACTGCTCCCTTCAGCGTCCGACTGACACGCTTTTAAAAGTTGACGTGTACCATTCTCCGTTCTATGTGATAATATCGCCTGATATAAAATTACCTTGCATGAAAAAGAAACCAACATTTAAACATAATTATAGAAAAGCTAATTACGACCAAATTAATGCTTACTTGGCTGATGTTGATTGGCAAACTACGCTAAATGATTTAAGTGCATTGGATGCAGTAGATACTTTTTATAACTATTTGTACAATATTATCAAAGTCCAAGTTCCCTTAATTAAAAACAGGTCAAACAATTTTCCTATTTGGTTTACCCCTTACTTAATTAATTTATTTAAAAAAAAAAGTAATTTTTGGCTGAAATGGAAAACATATAGTAACTTGTCGGATTATGTGGAATTTTCACGTCTTCGCAGTATTTTTGATAAAGAATGTGACAAATGTTTTGCACAATATCGTAAATCAGTGGAAGATGGAATCCACACTAATATGAAATTTTTTTGGAGTTACATTTCTAACAAACAAAATAAGACAATGATCCCTTCTGAAGTCCATTTTAAGAATGTCTCCAGTGGAAATCCCAAAGACATATGTGATCTATTTTCTAATTTTTTTAAGTCAGTATACGAGGAATCTTCCTTTGATAAACATAATTGGAAACCACCTGATAACTTTCATGACAATTGTGACGTAATAACGGACATTTATATCAGTCCTGAAAAAGTTTTAACAGCTCTAAAATTACTAGACATCTCTAAAGGCGCAGGTCCTGATGGCATACCAGCCTTATTTTTTAAGCAGACGGCTGACCACTTGTATTTTCCACTTTACATTATATACAATAAATGTATCCGGGAGGGTTGCTTCCCTGAAGTATGGAAGCAGGCCAATATTACACCGGTGTTCAAAAATGGCAAGAAAAACAATGTTGAAAATTACAGGCCTATATCGATCTTGCCTGTCTTGTCGAAGCTTTTTGAAAAACTTGTTCACAATGAAATTTATCCACTTTTACATAAACTTTTCATAACTCAACAGCATGGTTTCATAAAAAAACGCTCTGCTGTAACTAACCTAACCATTTTTTTGGATCAGCTTTTTAAAGACATGGATAATGGGCACCAAACTGATACAATATATACTGATTTTCAAAAAGCATTTGACAAGGTAGACCACGAACTTCTCTTATTTAAGATTGCTTTTAACGGAATTCGGGGTAATCTCTTACGCTGGTTTGCCTCCTTTATCACAAACCGTACTCAAAAAGTTGTCATCAATGGATACTGCTCTGATTATATATGTGTTACGTCTGGAGTGCCTCAAGGCTCCATTTTAGGTCCTCTACTATTCATTCTGTTCATTAACGACATTAGTACTTGTTTTAATTACTCTAATTTTCTACTTTACGCAGATGACCTGAAAATTTTCAGACGCATACAAAATATGAATGATTGTTTGCTTCTTCAATCAGACTTAGAGAGACTATCACAGTACTGTATCAAAAATAAACTACACCTAAGCTTATCAAAATGTCATAGTATCACCTTTAGTAAGAAGAAAAAGCTATCCCAGTTTACATATTCTCTTTGCAACAACTCTTTAACCAAGGTACAGCTCGTAAAAGATCTCGGGGTCACACTAGACTCTAAGCTGTGCCTTGATGTACACACAGATAATATAATTAAATCTGCACTTAAAATGTATGGTTTTGTGATGAGATGTGCTCAGAACTTCATAAAGCCCTCCACATATATGACTTTATATACGTCTCTTGTCAGACCGCGTATTGAGTATGCCTCCCAAATATGGAACCCTTTTTATCACAAATACAGTGATATGATTGAAAAGGTACAAAATAAGTTCTTACGTTCTGTAAATTATAGATGTTGTCATTCTTATCTTGATTACGAATCTTTACTGAAGAAATATGAGATTATGTCCCTCGGCTCTCGTCGACTGTTGCTCGGTGCAATGTTTTTACATGGTATAATTAATTATAAATACGATTGCTGCGATCTCACCAACCAATTGTATTATATTTGTCCTAGAACGGTTACGCGTAGAAGCACACGTTCCTACCCACTTCTTAGTGTTGAATCTCTTGGAGTAAGAACCAACGCTGGTAAACGAGCGCCTCTGCACCGGTTGGTGGATTCGTACAATAGACATTTCGTAGATATAGATATTTTTGCTTTGTCTGAAACTAGATTTAAAAAAGCTGTGATAGGTAGCTTTACTTAAAAGGAAATACTTGGTTTATATTTGTTTAAATATGGTATAATTACTTTCAAAATTATTTCTGAAATATATTTATGTATGTACTTAGAAAACCTCGCCAGCAAAGACACTTGCTATTTAGTAAATGGTGGATAATGTAGTTGGTGGCACATTTATTAATGTATTTGGTTAATTGTTTTCTTGTATTGTAAATTGTGCTATTGTTTGTTATCCCAAATAAATAAAATAAAATAAAATAAAATAACCGAATGAAATGCTTTTTACATGAATCCTTCTTTTTTATACCACAAATCGAACGTATAGAGCGTTTTTGAGCTCTAAAAACCTTTAGGCGGTCCACGGAATTTCCCCAAAACTACCCCGTTTACCGAATACCGAATTTACCCCGTAACGAAGAATTGACGCGACATGTCCGTGGTAAGCTGTTAGCAAAGCTTCTTCATTGACTACTTTCCTAAGTTGAAAAAGTGCATACGCAAATTTGTGCAGCCTTTTGGAAACATTGTCAACGTGAGCTATCCAGGTCAGTTTGTTGTCGATTGTCAAACCTAGAAATCGTGTATGTACTACATCAGTAACCTTGTGACCTTCGTAATTTATGTCCAATCTCGGTAAATTATTATGTTTAATCCTGAAGTCCATGATATGTGTTTTGTCAAAATTAATATTTAAATTATTATTATTTAACCAAGTTAAGAGTGATGTCAAGGTAGATTTCATGTCAGATTCTAAGTCGTCATATTTATTGTTTATAAATAATATAGTGCTGTCATCAGCAAATGATGTCATTTGGTGGTCAATAGCGTTTGGGAAGTCATTAATATAAATTAAAAACAATAAAGGGCCTAGGACACTACCCTGGGGAACACCATATTGGATTTGCTTTTAGATACCATTACCGAGGTAACGACAAGACTGTGTGTTATCTCTTTTTGGTGCAGTTCAGTGAGATCATTGATTTGCTCCTCCAGCCGCTCAGTCTTAAACCGTTCCTCCTGCAGCGCCGCCGACAGAAACGTCACTTCTTGCGACAGGTTCTGCCACAAACTAGTGTATTACCTCGTTTTGGTGCAGTTCAGTGAGATCATTGATTTGCTCCTCCAGCCACTCAGTCATAAACCGTTCCTCCTGCAGCGCCGCCGACAGAAACGTCACTTCTTTCGACAGGTTCTGTCACATTCTAGTGTATTATTACCTCGTTTTGGTGCAGTTCAGTGAGATCATTGATTTGCTCCTCCAGCCGCTCAGTCTTAAACCGTTCCTCCTGCAGCGCCGCCGACAGAAACGTCACTTCTTGCGACAGGTTCTGCAACAACACACAACAATATTACCTACTCACTCCATTGACATAATATCCTGAAAGGGATGCATCGATTTGCTATGGCACGAGGTAAAAAGGACGCTGTCAGTTTTCATGTTTTTGAGGCCAGAATCGTCACATTTCTCAGGATTTTGACTGTTTTGACCCTAAAATTACATATTCAAGTGTGGAGAAGATCCCTTCTTTAGGTGGTTAAAGTCGCAGTAGGTAGGACACGTGTACACGTTGGATGAATGGCGCTTCTAACAGCGTATACATTATAGACATGAAAAAGTACAAATTAGAGCTTAAATATTCAGAGGTGTACATGTACCCTGTTTTATAGGGCATATCATAATTATTAATAGGTATAATCTATAGTGGGGAGGCCTATGTACAGCAGTGGATAATCTACTATGGCTGTTGGATGAATGAATGATTGACAGGAGAGCCCTATGTCCAGCAGTAGATGTCGTACGACTGGTATGATGAGCGTGCTGGTTAGATGCCATAGAACGAGAGCCCTTAGTATGAGATCATATACGAAAACTACAGAAGTGTGTCTCTATATACCTACATTATTGAAAAGCGCCCCTGGCGGAAACGAATAAGTCGGCCAAGTGCGAGGTGGACTCGCGCGCGAAGGGTTCCGTACCGTATGGAAGCCCTCTTAATATATTTTTGTTTAAATTTAATTGTTTATTTTTGAAGGGAATAAACCTACAACTTAATATTCTGTGAATATTTCAAACAACCTGTTGCCGTTATTAATATCGAGTAAAAAATCACGTTTCTTGTATGAGAGCCTCCTTAAGTTTTATTTTATTATAATTTGACTATTTATTTTTAAAAATAATATTTAAATAAATATTCTGTGAATATTTCAAGCATCTACTTGACCCGTTATTAATATCGAGCGAAAAACGGCTAATAATTCAGGTTTGTTGTATGGCCCCTTAAATAATATTTTTTTCTGTTTTCAATATTATTGGTTCTTATAGCGGCAACAGAAATACGTCATCTATGAAAATTTCAACGTTCTAGCTATTGCCGTTCATGAGATACAGCCTGGTGACAGACAGACAGACGGACGGACAGCAAAGTCTTAGTAATAGGGTCCCGTTTTTACCCTTTGGGTAAGGAACCCTAAAGTTGTATGTACATTTATACACAAAAACGATAATAGTTTTGGTTCAGTATACAAACTATATACACTCTATACAAGGCCTCTGGTTTCCCAATGAAAGATCTTTTATTACAAATTCCAAAACGAGTCAAAGGGGTTTTCTACAAAAAATTAAATTAAATTAGTGTTGAATCTCTTGGAGTAAGAACCAACGCTGGTTAACGTGCGCCTCTGCACCGGTTGGTGGATTCGTACAATAGACATTTCGTAGATATAGATATTTTTGCTTTGTCTGAAACTAGATTTAAAAAAGCTGTTATAGGTAGTTTTACTTGAAATGAAATACTTGGTTTATAATTGTTTAAATATGGTATAATTACTTTCAAAATTATTTCTGAAATATATTTATGTATGTACTTAGAAAACCATGCCAGCAAAGACACTTGCTATTTAGTAAATGGTGGATAATGTAGTTGGTGGCACATTTATTAATGTATTTGGTTAATTGTTTTCTCGTATTGTAAATTGTGCTATTGTTTGTTATCCCAAATAAATAAAATAAAATAAAAAATATTAGTTAGATCTATGTTGTGGCAAATATTTACATTGCGAGTGTTTAAGAATGTTACTACAACTATAGGAATCATAAATTCCTACAAGTAGGTACCTGAAATGTCATCTTCAGTACCTGTGGAAGGTAAACTCAACTAGAAATTGATTTTAATAGAATTTTCAACTTTAAGTACTAATCGTTATGAGCAACTGTTACTATTGGAATTAATTTTAAAACTCTTAAAAGAAAGTCAGTTGTTCATTATATTTTAAGGGGCGTTAATGTGCTCTTTTACAAAAAAAAAAACAAAAATCATTTATTTCATCACCAATCATTGAGTATTATTAACCCATAGTAGATATTATAAAATTTTCGTTTAGAATATTTTCGCCATCTAGATTTACACTCTGTCGGTACGTACATCCATTTTCTATTTTATCAAATTTTTAAATATAACTTAATTCCACGTCGCATTTCACCTAACTACGCCTTGACACAAAGTGTTAAGGTTACTTTTAGCGTATCAATTTATTCCGACAGCTCCCACAGCTCTTTAAGTATCGACTTGATCGTGAACGCCGTCTTTCGATACATTGAAGAACGCGCAATTACACGTCGTCGGTAATTTACAATTTTAGTCTTAATCACAAAGTGGTAAGGTTGCCTTTAGCGCATCAAATTTTTTCCGACATCCTCTTGTAGTTTTCCCCTTGAAGATCGGCTTGATCGTGAACGCTGTCTCCGATTTATAGTTTTAACCGTGTTTAAAGAGAACGCAAGTTCACGTCGATGATTCAGAATTTTAGCCTTTATCACAAAGTGGTAAGGTTACCTTTAGCGCATCAATCTTTTCCGACAGCCTCTCGTAGTCCTCCCTCCGTTCCCGGAGCTCGTTGAGGATCGGCTTGATCGTGAACGCAGTCTCCGATATATTGTTCGACCCGGCTTGTGTAGGATATCTATGGACAAAAAATATAAAATTCGATTCATTTCAATTGATATTTTTGAGGTATGTCTTTTAGTTACTCAGTAGAAAAATCTATAATATGAAACTATTTTATTTACGGTGTTTCACACTAACTAGTCATCTCAATTCTTATGCATCTGTTTGAATTATTCGCAGTTTGGATTTCTGTCCCGGTTCTTAACCAATTAAGCTAGGCCACACATTGACACACACTAAACTGTTTAACAATATCTAAATCCGCCTTGCTCGGCGTCTGATCATTTCTTCATTCCAAAAAGACTATGGTTGCGGCGCGGTGGACCCTCGCTACATACCTCAGTTACCATACTCTCTTAATACTCTATTACATTGTAAGATACTCCACACAGCCCCTTCACTGCTGACAGACGAGCTAGGCGAGGCAACCGGCGAGTATTTGGACGCAGAACTGGTTGCCACGCAGGGTAATGTCAACTCCACACTGCATACCTCAGTTATTAGACTCTTTTACCCTCTATTACAATGCAAGATATTCACACAGCCCCTTCACTGGTGACAGACGAGCTAGGCGAGGCAACCGGCGAGTATTTGGACGCGGAACTGGTTGCCACGCGGGGTAATGTCAACTCCACACTGCATACCTCAGTTATTAGACTCTTTTACCCTCTATTACAATGCAAGATATTCACACAGCCCCTTCACTGGTGACAGACGAGCTAGGCGAGGCTTCGGGCGAGTATTTGGGCGCGGAACTGGTTGCCACACGGGGTAATGTCAACCCCACACTGCATACCTCAGTTATTAGACTCTTTTACCCTCTATTACAATGCAAGATACTCAAACAGCCCCTTCACTGGTGACAGACGAGCTAGGCAAAGCTTCGGGCGAGTATTTGGGCGCGGAACTGGTTGCCACACAGGGTAATGTCAACCCCACACTGCATACCTCAGTTATTAGACTCTTTTACCCTCTATTACAATGCAAGATACTCACACAGCCCCTTCACTGGTGACAGACGAGCTAGGCAAGGCTTCGGGCGAGTATTTGGGCGCGGAACTGGTTGCCACGCGGGGTAATGTCAACTCCAAACTGCATACCTCAGTTATTAGACTCTTTTACCCTTTATTACAATGCAAGATACTCACACAGCCCCTTCACTGGTGACAGACGAGCTAGGTGAGGCTTCGGGCGAGTATTTGGGCGCGGGACTGGTCGCCGCGCGGGGTAATGTGGACCCTCTTTGCGTGCCTTCCCCCGCTTCGGACGCCCTCGAGCCTTCGGATGACGCGTTCGCTGCCACGTTGTAGCAAAACTCAATACACATTTATAAAATAAAAAAAAAAACAACAGTATTAGAGACTGGCTAATTTTTAATGTAGAGAAAAAGACCCGCCCTTCTCGGATAGGCAGTAAATAGTGACAGAAGATTTCATTAAAAGGGTCATACAGAAAATACGGCCTCATAAAGAATTGTGTTTAGATCGATCGATGTTTTATACAGATTGTTGATATAATACAATTGATTGGTGACGAGAGGATATGCATTGTAAATGACAAATAGAGCTGTTTTAGTTGTCGGCATATTTAAAAATCTTAATCCTTTATTACTAATCATATTAAAATTAAGAAAGATGTCAAATAATAGCATAAAACAGAGTAGGCAATTTTATTTTTATAGCAAAATATCTTTTATAATAGTCTATAACAATACAATTTCATCGCAAGTAATTTTTAAAATTGGCAAATTATTTACAAATTAGATTAGTAACAAATGTAAGGAACCCCATAAACCAGTGGCATTAGTGATATTAGGTCACAAAACCACTCCCAAACTAGAAACCAAAAATGAACGTGAAAGGATGATCCCTGATAAGGCAATGGAGTAAAGCGAAGCCAATTATTCTACAAACGATTTTCATGTTACACCTCGAATTAAGAAAGAGTTTTTCCTGAATTTTAGGAATTAAGCTTATGAACCTAATTCTTAATTCCAAAAGTTCAATACAGAAAACCACCAAAAGGTAAGCGCTGTATTAGTGAGTCGTCGTCGTCGTAATGAGTCATAAAGATGAGTACATTTAAATACCTGAAATTTTCTACAAGGAGTAACGCTACCTTTAATGTGGTACGGCGGACGGGTACAAGACCAGAAAATAGGCAATATATATTATTTTATGTTCAGTCGTTAGATCATATAAAATTAGAAAATTCATTTAATGAGTATACATTATGTATGTATACTCATTAAATGAATTTTCTATTACAGTTTTATAGAAACTTCTAAAAGACGCTATTTTCATTTCTACTTCGCTACTTTTTTTTCGTTCCTTTCAAGAAAGTAATTTTCCATGACGGCTTGTCTAAAATATTTACCTCTCAGTTCCGCGTGTGGTGGGGCTAGCGTGCAAGAAGGAGAGAGCATGATAAGCAACACAATTCCACACGTTTGCAGTTCAACACAATGTGGCACAGCAAGCAATATGTCTATAGGTATCAATGGTAGCAACCAGCAGACTTCGTTTCATATACACAATAGAATAATGGAGAATAGAATAATATAAATAAAAATGAATACACGTTTGTGATTTTCATGACCTGTGTAACTAATGAGCTTGAAGATTTGAAGAAAGAAATATACATCAATGTCTGTGAATAATTTTCATGTTTGAAATGTTTATTAAAGTCCCGCGCTCACATTAAAATTCTTAACGAAACGATCGAAATCGCTAAGTATCACATTCTCGTACGAACAGAATAGTTTACGTAAGTTACACACCAGAGCTAGTGGTTTTTTTATACCTATTCGAATACGTAATTAAGATTCAAATGGTCGAGAAGCAAATACAGCATGTTTTTTGTTTGGTTTCGATTTAAAGTGCGCCTTAGCACTGAAACCAACTATACTTATTTGAAAATAAGGAGCCGTTTCTTGTACGATATGGTATTACGGTGTTTTAAAAGGAGACTTATTAGTCTCAAAGTTAAAATTCATTCTGGAATAATTTCTCTTTCTTTTTTTCTATATATTATGTAAAATAAATGAAAGTGACAAACAATTTCAAGCCCTTTGATTGTCTGAACGGACTAAAAAGAGATCTCATTCAAATTCTAAAGTTTAGTTCAAAGTCAATACAACAAATCACTAAAATACCGAGATAAAAAATACCTCATCATCCCGACGTTCCCACAGAGTTGCATCGATCGTTGTCACGGGTAGACTGACGTAGGATATCATAATAAATGTGTTCAAATCGCGAAAGTTAAAAAACTATATTTATGGTAATTTTTACTGCTAAATAAAATATAAAAAACTACTTTTTACCCACGGCTTCGCCCGTACGATATTTTGATTTTTGACGCAATATTATTATAATTTATAGCCTATGTGTTATTCTGATATATAAGCTATATTATTGTAAAGTTTCATCTCGATCCGTTCAGTAGATTTTGCGTGAAAGAGTAACAAACATCCATCCATCCATCCATCCATCCTCACAAACTTTCGCGTTTATAATATTAGTAGGATGTACGTATTGGACTCAAGACCGTCAAAGAATGATGTCAAATCAATGTCATGACCATCTATGACGGCTAAAGCGGTCTAAGTTATGAAATACTTCATATAAACATGTAAATACATAGTTACAAAGTGTCTATACCACCGTCTGCTAGTTGGTTGGGGAAACAATGTCGTCGTTATACATAACATGTATACATAAAACATGTAGCGAAGGTCATAGCAAAATGATCTCAGAGTTTATAATTTGCACTACAGTTGGCGCATTACAGGAAAAAGCTTATTAAAAATGTGTCAGTTTTAACAAGTTGAAAGGCCTGGTGGTCTAGTGGTTGTAACGCTGGCCTTTGTGGGTTTAAATCCCGGTCCCGTACCAATGAGTTTCTTTGGAACTTTTGGAGACGAAATCCGATGGCTTATGTGAATCCACCAAAACGCACTGGGACAGCGTGGTGGATATGGCCCAAACACCCTTCGTCGGTAGGTCTACGTCCTGAAGTGGATTATTAAAAAGGCTGGTACAGTTTAACAAGTTCCTGGGACTGCGATGACCAATAACAATTCAATAAAATCAGCCACTTTTGGCTTTTGTTACGTTCTCTACTATAGAAAGAGCAGGATACAATTATAGGCTAGCTAATTTTGAATCGTGATGTTTCACAACACAGTCCAAATAAAAACACTAAACTAATTCTTACAAAGGTTATGACCTAACTCACGTTAAACTAAATAAGAATAACTTGCGGATATGAAGATGAATCAAAGTATAGTTCCAGTGCGCGCGCGCCGGTCGACGGGGGTGCGCGTATTCCCTGAGGATGGAGTTCTAAATACTCTGAAACTGGTTGGATTCCTTGCGGATCGACCGTATATTTATAACGTGAGTTTTAGCCGTATTCTGTTATAGTTCTCAATGCAAAATACGTCGATTCGTCATTATTGGTATCAAAGGAGTCTTCATCTTGTACTCCTCTTTTTATGGACAGGCCATATCCACCACGCTGGCCCAGTACAGGTTGGTGTATTCACATACGCCATCGAATTTCTTCTACGGACGTATGCAGGTTGCCTCACGATGTTTTCCTTCACCGAAAAGCCAATGGTGTGAAATTCCATACATAACTTCCAAAGAAACTCATTGGTACGGGATCGGGATTTGAACCCACGACCTTACGATTGCAGGTCGGGTGTTACTACCACTAGACCACCACGGCTTGGAAATAAATCCGGGGAAATAAATAATACAGCTGATTGTAAAATTGTAGCTAATGATACCTTGGAAAATCGGTCAATAATAATTAAATCTGCTAGATGCAATAAAAATCCACATAATAATAAATAAACTCGAAGAGTCTCGACCACCACCTTAAGAGGCTCTCGCTAGACGGTTGGGTCAAGGGTCAGATACAGAAGGCGGTGGTTCTGGACACGACGCACAATGTCAGAAGGTTCCTCTCTCTGTAGGCCCAACCACCGGTAGCTTGAGCCCCGCCCCGCTAACCACTCTAAGTTTAGGTTTTTTATAGTATTTTGTTCTTTTGTATAAATATTGTAAAAATACTTAGATTTAAGATAATAAATGAATATGTGAATAAACTCGAAAACTTTCATTCCTTGGGAAACGGGTAAAAGGAGTAAAATAAACAAAAAATATTTACAATGCTTCCGGCATCTCTTGCACTTCTTGAACAACATTTTTTTACACTTCACTTAAATCCTTCACTTAGTCATGAGCATGAGCACTAAGTACATAAACACATAAATAACACTTGAGTAAAAAAGTTCACCTTTTAGTTCCTAAGTAAACATTTATTCAAGACATCTGATCAAATTACAGTAATAGTTTGCACAACACTGCATTATACCTACAGTTTTGGAGTTTTTTTTGGTCGCGGAACTAAAAACTTAAAACAAATTACGATGACTATTAGTCACTCATTTTATCGATCTCGATAAGGAACAAAATTTTGCACAGCCTTATTCGGAATACCTAAAAAAAATCGATTTAAAATGCAACGATTATTATAATTCGCACTCGGAAACTAGAATATTTTTGTAACGGAACTAAAGTAACTATACACAAAACAAATTGTAGATTAGTCACTAATTTTATCTATCATGATAAGAAACAAAATTAGTCGGCTCAACCCAATTCCGAATACGTAAAAAACCGATTGAAACATACTACGATCAGTACTATTTTTATCGATCTTGACAAAGTATACAATTGATGGACAAAACTCGATTCCGAATGTACGAAAAAGAAATCGATTCACAAATATTAATATTGTGATAGCAAAACGAGTATCACTTTGAACTGACAGCTAAGTACTAACAGGATATGTGAAAATGAAACACTATAGAAAATGCTTACATAATGTGTTTGAAAACTATGACTCAGTTGTTATAAGTGCATACGATTTTAGATAAACATTGACCGTTGTGTGTTGCTACTTCAAAATAGTTTGGTATCTAAAAACTTTTTTTTATACGGCAACATAATTTTTCCATTTCAAGATAAATGATTCAAAAAATAGAGTCGTGAACTGATAGAACAATTTAGATGATTTTTCAACAGCTCAGTTATTGAAATTATAATTTTTAAGTGCATCTCAATGATTATCGTGCTATTGAGTGACATATGAGCAAGCCGTTCGTCTGATGTTAAGAATTATGGTAGTCTATAACAGGTCAATGCTGCTTATAGTTCAAATCTCAGCGTTTACGTTTTTTATACTTTTAAGACTTTTAAAGAACCTTTAAGACTGATAAAATAATTTAACACAATGTCGCTTACTATCATGGTCAAATCTCAATCGAAAACATTGGAATCATACCAAAATCTGACCCTAGATTACCAGTACAATCTCTAATGTAGAGATACTACACGATTAAAGACGCTATTGAATGCAATTAAACAATACCTATTGAATATTTTTGTTTCATAATTATGTTATGGTGTTTTCTATGCAAATTAGGTCTGCATTTGGCTACCAATTTGCTTGATAGAAAGGGAAGTTGATGCCGAAGATGGAGGATATCACTCTTGCCTTGATAATATCCAAATTGTAATTGTCAGGCCACAATGACGGAAGCAGGGCATTCTAATCCAAGGGAAGTTGATGCCGAAGATGGAATATGTAGACCTAGAAGATACCTATTCACTCTTGCCTTGATAATATCCAAATTGTAATTGTCAGGCCACAATGACGTAAGCAGGGCATTCTAATCCCTGGCGGTTCGCATTATGAAGGAAGAAGCGAAGCTTAGTACGAGATGGTATATCGGCTATGTAGTGATGGTATTTAAACGACTTTCGACTTGTCATGATGTGAAAATGTTGTGTTAAATATAATCAAGAATAAATAACCACATAGGCTCGAGGTATAATCACTCATGTCCATGACTTTGGCATTATCAACGGAGCTAGGTGATCGTTATCTCGAGTACTATGGCCATGAAACAAAACCTTGAAAACGGAACAATGAATCGACTTTATACGAAAAAAAAAAATCCGACTAGTCTTGTTCGGAAATTACTACAAACACGTATTTTACGGTGGGAATATGTATTAACACAGTAATTATATTTTAACAAAAAACATTACAACCGATTTCATAAAATCGACCTAAACCGAAAACAGTGACAAAACTAGAGCACGGTAATGGTATACATATAACAGTATTATGACTCGGCCCTGCACTTGAAATAAATATCTACAGCACCACGTGGCCACGCAGTACGTAATACGCGCTAGGGCTGTCCGCATGGGGAGCGTTTTTTGAACTTCGCACGGTTTGGTTTACGTCGTATACGGAACTTGTATGGAGTACTCACAACTTTCATAGACAACATAGAGACAAGTTACGTACATACTCGTACGTTAGCCGTTCGAAGATCCCATGGTAAGTAAATTGCACGCTTACTGAATACAAACCCACACGTTCGTTCATCACTACGGCGCGTCTGCGATTGTTGGTGTACCGAGTGTATACCGAACTCCAAAGCGCGTAGATATGGTACGCGTTCCCACCGTTTGTATAAAGATTATATATCATTACCGTGACTAGAAATTTTACTATTCGATTTCTGTGTAAGTTGTCATTTTCTGGAATAGCTTCAAAACGAATGAAGCATAGAAAAAACTGTTTTTCTGTTTTACGGAATCTTCTCAATTGCCAACAATAGCTGAACCGATTTGAAATTTCGTTACGTTCTCAGATTAGTCGATACTATGGTATCCTAAGCAAGATAATTATTGTAGTTTTTACTACGAGATAAGTAAATGTTTTTGGTAGGAATTTAGATTAGAAAAAGTAACGAGAATGGCATAATCTAATCACAAGCCTATGCCTAGAAGTTTCATAAATAGCCTTCATTGTGAACGAAACTCTAAATATGCATGACATCCAGTGTACACACTCACACTCAACTACGGGTAGAAAAGTGCATAATAGGAAGGTACTGTATCAGCCATTTTTAATAGTCCACTGCAGGACTTAGGCCTACCCACGAAGGGTGAAGGATAATAGGAAGGTAAATATTCAGAATCATAGTCTAGATGTAGTTGACAGATATAAAAAGTCACAAACGAGTTAAAGGTCGAATCCTCCCAATATCTATATGTATTCAGTCAGGATTGGGCTATCCACAGCTTGTAACTAACATTACAGCCGCCGAGCTGTATGATTCGACTTATAATTAAATAAACTGTTCGATCGAGCAATTTCTGTCCCTACGGTCTCTTACCCCAAACTAAGCAAAGCTTGTGATATGGCTGCCAGAGACCATAAAGACAAGAGACTTATTTTTTAAATACATACTTATATAGACAATTTTATTTTTTTATTTCATTTAGTAACTAAATAACACCCAGCCACCCAGAGCAAACACTTATGTTCATCACATAAATATTTGCCCTGGGTGGGGATCGAACCCACGCCTCTGTGACCCAGAAGTTAGGGTCACTAACCACTGAGCCACCGAGGCAGTCAAAAAAGTCAAAAATACAAGGATAATTAAATAAAGTTATCCACTTAAAATATCGCCAAAACGAAGAACTAATATAATTTGCTATTAGTTTTTAAGTCTCTTTTAAAATTGACAACTCCCTGAATGGTTTCTTTACATAATTGAGAACTATAGATATTTACAATAATGATTCGGGTATAAATATAATACATGCTTACTATGTACGTAAATTAAAGTGTATAATAAGATTCATATCGAAACAAAAAGTTTAAAGTTTGATTGTATGTACAAGTTGAGCTAGTATGCTATAGTTATATGCACAAAAGATGAACGAGAACAAACCCAAACCAAGATAGCACTTTCTAGAAAAGTCGTGAGAATGAAAGTCAGGGTCTAATGACGCCGGGCGTAGGCTAGAAAGCAGCTACCTAGTATAAGTTAAATAAAAGCTGACATATACATGTTTATTTCTAATCAATTAGCATCCTTTTAAGGGCTTATTCTGTAATCAAAACTAACAACTTTTGTTCTACGACTTTTATTAATTCTGAACAAAAAAAATGCTGTTCCATAGAAAAATATTGTTCGCCCGCGACAATATGTATGGAACAGCTGTTTTTTTTTTTCAGAATTTATGGAACATCTGTTTTTTTTTGAGAATTATTAAAGTCGTAGAACAAAAGTTCTTAGTTTTGATGTACAGAATAAGCCTCTAAAAGAATGCCAACTACAATTGACTAGAAATAACCCTGGTTAAGTGGTCAACTTATATTAACATACCGAGGACTGAGATATATTTTTTTCTTGATTTAAGAACAGATGAATGCAGTATAATAACGTCGTCTGCGATTTTTAGGATTCTCTGGTTTAAGATATTAATTTTCTCAAAGAATTACATAAAATTCACTTATAAGAGCAAATACATGTTAAGTTTAATACTATACAGGGTCATAGGTATTAAACGCAAAACCTATCGGGCCTATTACGTAGTATTATTATATCTTCTTTACTCTAACTTCTATTACATCTAGACAAACAATTATTGACCAATGACTTCTGAAAATTCGCAAAAAAATTCGCTTCTCCATACATTTTACCGCACGTTGATGATCGTTTTGTGTGAAAAAGCTGATTTTTTTCTTGTGATTTTCCAATAGTCCTAGAGCAAAAGTTGTTTTTCTAGATGTACTAAACCCAATCAATTTGTGCAACAAAAACAAAACAATTATTCGTATTCAAGGCAAACATTGTCTTTATTTCTTATGTTTTTTTTATTTATTGGAAAATTACATACCACAGACTCCAGAGTCTGTGCCTTTTGTTAATTAAAATATTAATTATTCGATTTTACTGTACAAAAAGAGTTAGTACAGTAGTAGTTTTTTATGTTTCAACAATTTCGAGTTTGTTTTCATTGATCCCGCTAATTGTCAGTTTTCTGAACATGAAACAAAAATCAGTCTACCATAATATACCAGTTAGCTGCATTTCAGCCTACGCACGGCTGCGATAGGTATGGAAATGTAAGGGGGGTTAGTCACAGGGTATCTAAGTACTGCATATACTCACAAGTACCCGTGTTCTCTGTGAGACAAAATACATACATGTTATAATAATATTTAATACATGTATTATGTACAAAGCTTACAACAATAAAAGCCCGAAAATTGGAATGACTTCAATAAAATATAAATAAATAATCTTCCCCTAAAAATATCAAATCTGAATTGGAATACGACATCACTACATCATAAATATTATAATGTAAAATTAACTTAACCGTTGACCATTGATCTCAAAAATACGGATTGAACATTGTACGGAATGACAAGTATGCGCAAATAAATAATGAACATCGAACTTCGGAAAGAGAACATCGACACATTTCAGTTTCGTTTGGACAAAATGAACGTCAAACGTGACATTTCTTGCTGGTTTGTCTAATGGTGATTCGTGAGATAGGGTAACGTTCTACAAAGTAGATTATTTCTGCCAGCCAATGTTCATTCTTTATTCGCTATAACTGTATATATACAGCGCGTATTACCTATAAATTTAATTTCGCCAACTATAAAATAAAATACATCGGTTCCATAGTTTTTTGAGATCTATGTTGTTGATTTGATTTGATCCGCAAGCCTGGAGGATTTATAAAACTGACAGTATAGCGATATCTTTGTGGAAAATGCTAAGGCAACTAAATCCTAAAAAGCGCCGGGGAAAGTCAGATTTTTCCAAGCTAGCCTGATTCTGACTATCAAATCGACTTCTCATCTTGTTATTAAGGTTTTTAAAGTGAAAACTTCTTTAGCGGGGTCATGCAGTTTTTGGGATGGGTAAAAAATGTTAAACTCGGGTCAGGATAAGTGACCTGATCGAAATTTCTTAAGACGGAGAGAGAGTTGACCGCCGTCGAAGCGTAGGAGAGGAAGTAGGAAGGAAGGAATCCCGCTCTCTTTCTACCGCGCGGCGAAAATGTATGCCTGCTCCTGCTGCTTCGTTTAAGCGGCGCAGGGCGCGTGTGTGTTATTGTATTTTACCACATAACTCAAACTACTTTTATACTGATGAATAAAGCAATTTGTGCGAAATTATTCCCTAACCATTCCAAAATATTCAAAAATGCACAATAGTAAAGTTCAAGTTTTCAGTTCTGCCGGCACTCCCGGAGTGCAACCAACTGGTTTTTTTTTTTTATTTGCATTGTGTGGCTACGTACATACGTTTTTGTTAGTTTTTACAAGTTTCTATCAGGGGCGAGGTACAAAAAAAAATTGAATCATTACTGCACTTTCCGTTTGCGTGTAGATAATCTCGTACTAACTCCTCGTTAGATTTAATGAAGAAACTACTTCGAAAGAATCTTTTAATATTCCTAACATTTTTTTACGATAATATACATGGTTACTGGCAATCATTTAGCATCCTTTTAGGGGATTATTCTGTACATCAAAACTAACAATTTTTGTTCTGCAACTTTTGTCAAAAAACTTAAAAAACAGGTGGTTCCATTAATTTTGTCGCGGGTGGACGACATTTTTCTCTGGAAAAGCATTTTTTTTATGTAGAATATTTTTCATGTAGATAGAATACCGGCCACGTACCGGCAAGCGCAGCGTAGGACGTCCACCCACAAGGTGGATGGATGACCTCATTAAGACCGCAGGATCGCGCTGGATGCAAACCGCTTCTAACCGGTCTTATTGGAGATCCATAGGGGAGGCCTATGTCTAGCAGTGGACGTCCTTCGGCTGATAGATGGATGGATGAGATAGAATATCTATTATGTAGCCCATAAAAGATAAGTTAAAAGTTGTTAGTTTTGGTGTACAGAATAAGCCCCTAAAAGGATGCTAATTGATTACCAGTATACTTTAGCATCGCGATAAAATGGAATATTTCATAACACATAAAATTACTACTAGGATATGAATTTCTGTATTTTTATATACGTCCAATCCAACTGTTGCATAAAAATCTCAAGTAGTTGTCAACAGGATGAGAAGTCGTTTGCCAAAGCGCCAAATCAGAGCAAGAAAAAATATACCTACACCCAAAAATTTTAAAATAACAAACAGAGAAAACAATAGACACAGACCGGCCAGCTGTGAGATGTTGTCCGCCGAGCCGAACCGGTTGGAGCGAGAGAAGAGATGCGCGAATTCTCTCGGCGCCGCCATCACACTGCCGCCCAGCCCTGTGATGCCGTCCCGGATATTGCCGCCCACGTTTCTGTGGAGTAAATAAAATAGGTGTAAAGATTGCCTGCCTCGGTGGTCCCGTCACTAATGTTCCTGATAAGGCCGTATTATACGGCTTCCAGGTTTACTAGGAACCGAAAAAAGGCAGAATCTGACATATTTGACGCCCTTTTATTTCCTGTTGTGTTGTACGTATTTTCTGTGAAAATGCCACATTTTATGTTTTTAATGACCTTGTGTCCTTTACTAAAGAAAACACCAGTTTTTACTCACGCATAATATCGCGGCCGGGCAGCTGGGAACCCGACCGGTTTCGGAGTAATTAGTACTCCCAGGAGTAAGTAGTAGCGCCAGTCGACGGGAGCGCGCGTATTCCCTGACGAAGGAGTACTAAACTGAGTAAAAACCGGTGTTTTCTTTAGTATAATGATTTCTCGCCCGAGTTTTAATAAAGTGACCTTGTGCCCTTTTAGAAATTACAGGTTCAATTATAATAATGTGTCAGCAACACACACAACAGCCAGGTAGTGGCTGCTGCGCTATTATTATTGTGTTTGGACAGCAATAACAATAGCACAGCAGCCACTGCCTGTTTTTAACACGATATTATTAGTTTCACCTGTATGTTTGCTTGCCTGTAGGTATGTTTGCTTATAACCAACCCCTTTGAACTCGATTTTGACCTAATTTGAGCGATCAGATTTTCTTCAAACTTTGCACACCTATCAAAGACCGATGACAATGCATTTATAAATAAAAAATAAATAAAAAAATGGATGACTCCTAAGCGTGTTCTTTAGTTTTTTTTTTAAACTATATTTATATTACTTAGTGACTAATAACAGGCTGATTCCTTGTGTCATTCTTCTGGAATTTCTCGATAGAAGTAGCTGATGAGCGCGTGTGTTCCCAAACGCATGGATCACTTATGATTTTGTTTTTTTTTGTGTGAAAGGTGAATTATCCGGGAGCGTTCTTAGATATGTTTCAACAAAATCATTTCAGCCGTTTCAAAGTTATCGGCTGTTTTATTAGCTGCGGTAGTAATATTATTGCGTTGAGGTTTTTTTGACATTTTAATTTAATGTTGTAACTCACTTTAACCCTTGTCCCATATCTCGTAACACTTCTCTCGGCTGCCTGTGCGCCTGCCCGCTCGTGCCATACTGCTGTGGAAAATAATCGCATTTTGATTCATCATTGCAAATCACGGTTAAATCAACCGAAGTATTAGAAAACTCAACTAGCATTTATTTTTTAATTCCGAAATTCCCGATCCCTTACAAAAAAATCCCTAAAGTAGAAAATCTATAGGACATGATCACAGGAAGAAGCGTCGAAAACGGAAAAAACTGCTACCGATACAACTTGACACAAGGATATATTGAGCGCCACACAAATTGAAGGATGAGAAGTTATGCGCTGCGTTCTGCGCAAAAGCCGAAATATGGCCGGGGCACACCCGCCCGCCAACTTCATGCCTCCCGCGCGCTCCCTACGCCCGAGCTCACTACTTCGCCATTTGTATAGGCATTGTGCACACATGCGCAATAATTAGCGAATCACGGCGAAGTGTCATCTGCGGCTAACTTCCCATCCTTCAATTTGTGTGGCGCTCAGTATACTTGAATTACTGAGCAAATGTCACATTGGCGTTTCAGCAATCTAGCGGACAAACTTCAAGGCCGTTCAAAGCGGTGCTGACATTTTCAACCCTATGAGAATAGCAATAATGTCATCTCATTTCTAACACCTATATCTACAGTACGTCCATAGGAGATCCCGAGTTCGAAACTTATCGTAGGCTGTTCCATCTTTTCATGTTACGATTACACTAACATCAAACGAGATTTCACTATTTAATCATTTTGATTACACTAAAAATAGACACTAACCGCATCCTATAACATGCGAAGCCCAATTCAGCTCAAGGAAGCTCATTAAAGCGAAAATACATAACTCAAATGCACATATACTTTAGGGCGGGCCCTAGCATAGGGATTCCTTAAGTCATTTTATCCACTTTTTGACCGACGAACCACCGGAGGAGGTATACAATTCGACGCGTATATTTTTTTTTTATGGTTATACATAAAAAAAAATATACGCGTAACTTTTTTCATAGTGGTCCGATTTCAATAATTCTTTTTATTATTATATTTTTGTGGTTGAGGATTGTCTCAATTGACATCAGCGCTATCTCTCTATTTTTTTTTTTATTGAAATTTTTTTTTTACAAACCACAGACTCCAGGGTTAACTAAAATTACAATTGTTAGATGATACTGTACAAAGAGAGTTAGTAGGTACTTGAAATTTTAGCCTAAGTTAGTTAGTTGGTGCAATGCGTGAATGCCACGAGCAGACCGGCGACCCGCAAGCAGCACCCGATCACGAGTGTGACACATGTGCCACCCATCGCTACTATCTCTCTATTTGTAATGTAACGATTCTCACACTTTCGTGTAGTTGGGTAAGCCGGCCACGCCATAACGGCCGCGCGGTTTAGCCAATTACGAAGCGAGTGCTCGTGGCAAACGTTTACTGCTCACACGCACGGCACGCTCCTACAGCGAAAATATTATATCGATTCGATACCTATTTCATCGAAGATTTTACTTTAAAATAATTTATCTTGTGCATTGGTTTTACCCCGTATTGGGGTTTTTCTGCACGGCTGGTGCCGTCTATTTGGCACACTTGCTGCTACTGCTGCTGCCGCTCCTTACCTGCTTCGGAGACCCTGCCCTCCGAAGACCTGGGACACTACCCGCGCCGACGACCTGCATTTCCCACTCTGCCTGTGCTCCGGCCGGCCGCGGCCGCTTACTACTTAAATTACCCTCTTTTATTCTAATTTTTTCTATCTAATTTTCTCCTTGAGTATTTGTAAAATTTAAACTTTGTTAACACTTTATCGTTTTTAATTTCTACCGTATAACTAAAAGTGTTACAGTAATAGCTCTGCTCACGAAAGACTTTATTTGTATGACACTCGTAACGTCACGCTGAAATTTAACGGACTGTATCTTCATCAATAATCATCAATTTTTGTTTAATTGACAAAATAATAAATACGTATCCAATTTTTTTTATAAATCCATCTGACGGACTGTTTTAGTCATCATGACTATTGATATTACAAGATTATTTTTTGCAAAAATTAGCATGACCGACTTCACCCGTGTACAGAATTCGCGAACATTTCGCACGGATCGATGTAGCATTTTTCACATTATTGTCGATTTATCAAAAATGGCTCAGCCGATTTAAATGAGACCAATTTTGAAGTATACTCTTTCCAATAAAAAAAGAATTATTGAAATCGGAACACTACGAAAAAAGTTATGCGTGGTTATACATCCTACTAATATTATAAGCGCGAAAGTTTGTGAGGATGGATGGATGGATGGATGTTTGTTACTCTTTCACGCAAAAACTACTGAACGGATTGAGATGAAACTTTGCAATAATATAGCTTATATATCAGAATAACATATCCTACTAATATTATAAACGCTAAAGTTTGTGAGGATGGATGGATGAATGGATGGATGGATGTATGGATGGATGGATGTATGGATGTTTGTTACTCTTTCACGCAAAATCTACGGAACAGATTGAGATGAAACTTTGCAATACGAGGGTCAAACTGAAAGTTCTTAGAACTGGCCACTTATAAACAATATAATAAAAAAATAATTCTATAATTTGAAAATAGAACTCTTTGCCAATATTACTGAGTATATACTTCATTCATTTGTCATTTGTTTTACGATTTGGCGGCAAATTGAAAATTGTCTGTGTCACGTCAACATGAATTTAACACGAGAAAATTTTCGTGCAATGATTTTTTATGACTTTCGATGTCATTTAAGTCAACAAGAAAGTTATGATAGACTACGATTGGCCTTTCACGATGAAGCCCCATCTCGTGCGACTGTTTACAACTGGTTTAATGAGTTTAAACGTGGTCGCACTAATCTCACTGATGATTTACGTGAGGGACGGCCTTCTACGGCGACGACTGAAGATAACATCTGTGTTGTGCGGCGTATGATAGAGACTGACAAAAGAGTGACCTATCAGCAGATTCGGACAAGCTTAGGCATCGGTATGAGTCAAGTGCACAAAATCCTACACGAACATTTAGCGGTCAGGAAGCTTTGCGCCCGGTGGATACCTCATAATTTGACTGAGGCTCAAAAACTCCATCGTGTGGATTGGTGCCGTAAAATGATTGAAAGATTTAACGGAGGTGACTCAAATGCTGTGTTCGACATACTAACAGGTGACGAAAGCTGGATTTACTGTTATGATCCTGAAACCAAAAGACAATCTGCTCAGTGGGTGTTTCCTTTCGAGGAGTTGCCAACTAAAGTGAAGAGAGATCGAAGTGCGGGGAAAAAAATGGTGGCCTCGTTCTTTGGAAGGATAGGTCATTTCGCGACAATTGTGTTAGAGGATCAAAAAACAGTTTCTGCAGAATGGTACACTACCAATTGTTTGCCACTTGTCTTGGAAAAAGTTCGAGAGAAACGACCTCGCAGTAGGATCCTCCTTCACCACGACAACGCCTCATCGCACACCGCCAAGCGAACGATCGACTATTTGGCGACATCAAACGTTGAATTACTGGGTCACCCGCCGTATAGCCCCGACCTCGCGCCTTGTGATTTTTATTTATTTTCAAAAATTAAAGAAAAACTTAAAGGAAAGCGGTTTATGAATGCTGAAGAAGCGGTGGCTGCGTATCGCGATGCCATTGAAGAGACCCCTAAGGACGAGTGGGCAAAGTGCTTTTCCCAGTGGTTCCATCGCATGCAGCGGTGTATTGACGTGAATGGACAATATTTTGAAAAGATATAATAAAACTAATAACTGGCTAATGTAATCAGTTTTTGATTTTCTAAGAACTTTCAGTTTGACCCTCGTAATATACCTTATATATCAGAATAACACATAGGCTATAAATTATATTGATATTGCGTCAAAAATCAAAATATCATGCGGGCGAAGCCGCGGGTAAAAACTAATAGGCTATAAATTATAATGATATATTGCGTATGCGGGCGAAGCCGCGGGTAAAAACTAGTAACAAATAATTGTATACCTAGTAATTGTATATCCGGTGGTTCGTCGGTCAAAAAGGATACTGATAAATAGACGCGCTAACGTCCTAACAGGAAGAAACAAACAAAAAACTCATACAAGCATGCAAATGCATAGTAAAGATTTCCGGACTAACAGACACTACCTCCCAGTTTTTGATCCGTTTGTTGTATCCCTCGAGTTTCTTCTGCAGCTGCGCGATACAGAGCGCGCTTTTCTGGTTCTTCTTCTCGAAGACAGCTTTTATACGCTGTAATTGTTGCTTGTCCGCGTTGGCCGCTAGTTTCAGGTACTCGTTTACATTGTCTGGAAAATAATAAGATATTAGGGGAAATTTCAATACGATCACTTCATTAAAACTCGCGTGAGAAAACATTATATTAAATAAAAAACCGGTTTTCACTCGTGAATACGCGTGCGCCAGTCGACGGGAGCGCGCGTATTCCCTGATGAAGGAGTACTAATTTTACTCCGAAACCGGTCGGGTTTCCCAGCGGCCCGGCCTTATATCATACGTGAGTGAAAACCGGTGTGTTATTTAATTTAATTTCAATAAGATTTCTGATCCCAAACTAAGCAAAGCTTGTGATATGACTGCCAGAGACTGATATCCTGCTAATATTATAAACGCGAAAGTTTGTGAGGATGGATGGATAGATGGATGTTTGTTACTCTTTCACGCAAAAACTACTGAACGGATTGAGATGAAACTTTGCAATAATATAGCTTATATATCAGAATAACACATAGGCTATAAAAAACAATTAAAAGGGTTTGAACATTTTTGTATGGAAGCTGTCATATTCACCCGCCGCCATTATGTTTATTTTTTATTTAAGATTCCGCGCACAATGAAAGCTGTATTATATGGGTAGGGGACACTTCTGTAAACAATATATCGCTCATATGCGACAAGAACGGGTTATAAGATTTATGTATCGTTTTAGAATAGTACTATAGAAAAATCCGCCATATTGCGCTCTATTTGCTACTGAAACGGGGTATTTCTAGCGCTAATAATGACCTTGTTATGAAGGAAAGAGAGAGCAGGAACCGTTCTAGCACCGTCTTTTACGACTGTGAAGTTCGTTTCAACATCGGTACATGTCAGTTGTCTCCGAGCACTCAACGCGGGAAGGTGCTGTTCGATGGCAGCAAAAACGTGATATAGCTAACGTGTCGCGTTTTAGTCGGCAAGGTAAGTGCATTAATTTAGTTATTTCCGTGTTGTTAAAGTGTAACATCATGGTTTAAACCATTATTGCTGTAAAATAATATTTCATTGATTTATGTGTTGGCTTTCTAGTAACGTTTTTCTTGCAACAAATTTATATCTTTTAGAAATAAAAATATATGTACCGCTTTAGATGACAAATAAAATCTTTATAAGTTTAATTTGATATTAAACATCACTGTGTATCTCGTTGTTGTCGTAAAGTTTGTGTACATTTTGTCGTGATAACTTAAATTGTTGCATTACAGATGATGACACATTTCGGAAACAACCCCTTATTTTTTCAGATACATAAAAAATAGGATTTACTAACTAAAAATACAGGAAAGGATACAGAAACAGACCATTAAATATGAAACTTTGATTCAAAAAGTATATGCGTGTATATTATCATTATTATTTTATATACGATAGGTAAATGTAGCTATATATTATGTAAATGTATATCATTTATTGGTATGTTTGTTAAGTAGATATTAGTATTATTTTTGTTAAGTGTTTTTGAAAAGTTAATTTCTTCTTTCTGTTAAGGCAACGTTTTTTGTCAACTTCTATTTTCTATCCATACTTAGTAGCTTGGAAGAAATCGCTTAAAGCGATAAGGCCGCCAGTTAGAAACCTATTAATTGTATAGTTTTGTCCCTGTAATTTGTTATGCTCTCATGATTTCTATGATTGGCAAATGTGTGCAGCCAAATCAGCATTGCTCTATACAAAGACGATGAGAACATTCCGGCTAAGATCAGCGAGATGAAAATAATAAAAATAACAAAAAATAAGCCTCGGGCTATTTATTTCAAATACTCTTATGCAGAGGAAAGCTACAAGAGGGCAACAGTCATAAAGAAAAAAAGAAGTTGAAGTAAAAAAAGTGTACGAAACAAAACCTGGAATATCCGAGAAAAAAAAGCAAACCTAATGGAATTAGTTAACAAAAACTTAATTCCACGATATTATAAATTGTTTTACGAATCTGTGTAATGTTACGTACGTAGCAGTGTAACTACTACTGCTTGCAGTTTCTCTCTCTTTTTTATTCTGATGTCAGTTGATGTGTCTCTATTGGTAAAAAGTTTAGTGAGCCGTAGGAAAATGAGACTTCATTATTCTTAAGACTGATATAAATAGTACAAAAAGTAGTTTAAGTAAGTTAGGCTCAACGTTTGTAACGGTGTTTTAGTAATACTTCTTTTACAATTACAGAAATGTTGACTGCAAAAACGTATTTTATTTTATATAATATTGTTAGTTTAACAAAAATATTAGCAAGTAAAACGTGATACGTCTGTATATCTAATGAAAAAAATAATATTTTTCTAGAAAAACGTAACAGGTGTTGCCGTTTTTTATATTAAACATGATAATAAATTGAAATTTGTGGGATATAAGTTTAGCATGTATATTTTCTGAAAATAAAATGTTTAACCCACATACACATTAAAAAACATATTTCAAAATCTCAATAGTTACGGAAACATAGAAATTTAAAAATTTCAAAGTCGTTTTCTGAAAAATCACGTTTTCTGACTTGTCACGTTCTTGTCGCATATGAGCGATATATATATATTCACTACTATGTGGCGGCTTAAAAAATCTGACACCAAGGTCACCCGGCCTATACGGACTAACTAGTACCTACAATGATACCCTAAAGTGTCACGTTCTCGAGATATTTGGATGTAAAGATCGCTGTACGAGAAGTTTGCGATCTTTACGAATACGAAACACTTATTGTGTGCATAAGTCTCCCCTACTCTTAAATACTACTTTCACCGTGCGCGGAAACTTTGAAAAAAAAATTATAATGGCGGCGGGTGGATATGCCACAAATGTTCAAACCTCTTTGCAAGCGTGCAATTCTGCAAATACAATATCTAAATTTTAAAGAAGGACAGGCTCACCATCTCTAATAGTCTGCTCCAGTCGTATCAAATCTTTAGTGCGTTCAATCTTGCTGTTCAAATGAGCTATGGCGCTTTGAGCTTTCGAAGACACGTTGGCGCCACCATCGCTTTCATCTGAAACAAATTACATTCATCAAGCGTGGTGAAAATGTGCAAAAACTCATCATTACTATATTATTATTGTTCTCATTATAAATAACTTTTACTATAGGCCGAATCACATAAGTCAACAGGTGTGAAATTAGCTACAAGCTGCGCGAAACCCAATCAACGTGAAGTTACATGTGAGCTTCAGTCAGGATTAGATATTGTGCAGCCTGTGGCTAACTTCACGTCCGCCGACTTGTATGATTCAACCTTAACTAGGATCTGGAACACATGCAAAAGATCAGCTGATCTTTTTTTTTTTTATACAATATTTCCTAAAAGATCAGCTGATCTTTTTTTTTTTATCCAATATTTCCTAACCACAGACTCCAGGGTCTGCGCCCTTTGTTAACTAAAGATAATTACTAGATTTTACTGTACAAAGAGAGTTGGTACATGGTTAAATCTTAGTCTAAGCCACAGCCCGGACACTCCGCGTTTCTTCATACAAAATCTGCTGTCTTACGCACACAACACTATATTTATTCACAGACACTACACATACGCACGAACGCTACACGGGTATTTGCAGCGGCCTGTGCAGCCCGCGCGCAGAGTAGTAAATCGTGTCCTGACGCGGGGTGGAAGTGAGGAAGACTCAAACGGGTGGGGGGTAACGAGTGGCCGTTCTATACGTAGTATTATTATATCTTCTTTGTCTAAGCTATTCAGTCGATGCATTGCGTGAAAGCCACAAGCAGACCCGGCGACCCGTAAGCAGCACCCGATCACGAGTGTGACACATGTGCCCGCCATCGCTCTCCTCGACCATATTTGAGGGAAGATCAGCTGTTCTATACAATAAGTTCATCTCACGATAAAATGTATGCAACAGCTGTTTTTTTTTTCGTATAGATTCTAATTATAATAACAATACAATTGTATAGGTACAGTATGATGTATAATTGTATACTAAGCGCCACACAAATCGGCGGATGAGAAGTTAGCCGCAGATGACACTTCGCCGTGATTCGCTAATTATTGCGCATGCGTGCACAATACCGACACAAGTGGTGAAGTGTTGAGCACGGGCGTAGGGAGCGCGCGAGAGGCATGATGTTGGCAGGCGGGTGTGCCCCGACGTCTCGTTTCTCTGGCTCCCTGACGCATACACCTATATTTCAGCTTTTGCATCTACATACATATAAAACAAAATATTGTACGAAATGTAACTGTACCAGCCTTTTTAATAGTCCACTGCAGGACGCAGGCCTACCCACGAAGGGTGTTTGGGCCATATCCATCACGCTGGCCCAGTGCGGGTTGGTGGATTCACATACGCCAACGAATTTCTTCTACGGACGTATGCAGGTTGCCTCACGATGTTTTCCTTCACCGAAAAGCCAGTGGTGTGAAATTCCGTACATAAATTCCAAAGAATTCATTGGTACGGGACCGGGGATTTGAACCCACGACCTCACCATTGTAAGGCGGGTGTCACTACCTCTATACCACCACGGCTTACTTACGAAATGTATTTAATGCAAACCACAAATTGATTTTCGAACAGCGGAAATATCGCAATGGAACACAGGGTTATTCCTAATCAATTAGCATCCTTTTATGGGCTTGTTCTGTACATCAAAACTAACAACTTTGGTTCTGCGACAATGTCAAAACTCAAAAAAAAGAAAAACAGCTGTTCCATACATTTTGTCGCGGGTGAACGATATTTTTCTATGGAACAACATTTTAGTTTTGACAAAAGTCGCAGCACAAGTTGTTAGTATTTATGTACAGAATAAACCCCTAAAAGGATGCTAATTGATTACAAATAACCCTGTATACGAGTAGGTACAAATATTCGCAACAATAAAGAACATATTACTCACATATTGTACACAACATTGTTCACTTCAACAATATCATCAATTATATAGTACCTACATAATAAAATAAACATTACCGCACCGATTCAACTTAGCAACTGATTTATTAAATCACGGAACAATAACAGGATAATGTTGGTTTCATAAATTAGAATTATCAGAATAAGGTACAGCGCAAACTGGAGGAGAGACACGCTTATTGTATTCATATGTTTTTGATGTGATAAAGTCTTATAAATTGATTAACGTCGGTTCCACGCACGTAAGCACGTTAAAGCATGACTCATTGTCACGTTCCGCCTGAGCTGAGCGTGAAAGCGAGAGCGCGGAACAAGCGACAGAGAGGCACGATCGGCCAAAGCGTTCGACTTGTTTTAGTTGTTGATTCAACAATGTCAATTCAACAAAAATAAAAACATAATATAAAATAAATAAATATTAGGGAACATCTTACACACGGCCTCTGACCCCAAACTAAGCAAAGCTTGTGATATGGCTGCCAGAGACTGATATACTACATATACTTATTTAAAATACATACTTAAATAGATAGTACCTAAATAACACCAGACAGAGCAAACACCTATGTTCATCACACAAATGTTTGCCCTAGGTGGGGATCGAACCCACGCCTCTTTGACCCAGAAGTCAGGTTCACTAACCACTGAGCCACCGAGGCAGTCGTGCTTATGACATTATCGCTTAAAATCATCGTCCGTAAACCGACTACACAGACAACAATTTTTTTTTATAATTTGTATACATGTATGTTTTGAAAATAATACGACCTGAGTAGAAAATTTTTAGTTTAAAAAGTGTGCCATTTGGCATCTATCTCTCTCAGAATATATTTTAACGCTGCGAGCCCCGCGACCCAAAAACATTATCTTATAAGTTTAACGAGGGGATATTTTTATTTGTGCTTCTATGTCTGTTGTCCAGCTTTTTTATAATTCAAACCTGATGTAGTCAAAATTAAGTTAAAAACAGTGTTTTAATATTAAAACGCTCTGTCATTCCAATTGCCAATTTGCGTTGACCCTTGCCTAGAATCTCTAATAACTGGTACAACAACAGTAATAATATTATTTATTGTAGTATAAACGAAATTGCTATATCTGTCTGTTGGTCTTCTTTTATTTATTTATATACTAAATATTCTTATTTCATGTAAACTAACGGATAATGTGGGTTTTCACTATCATCATCACTAATTTCAACCCAATGTCGATCCACTGCTGGACATAGGACTTTTCTTAAGTATACTTTAAGGCATTTCTTCCACAATTTGTTTAAGTAAACACAAATAAGACAACACTCTTAAGTTACAAACAGCGTGCAGAGAACATCGCTATAAACAACTTTTACTATGCATTTTCCAACTGAGCGCTACCGTGGCTCGTATGACACGTAAATTGTAGGTTCCGGTTGTTTTAACCGCATAGCCATGTCAGAGGCCTTCAGGCGGCCTAAAACTCTGACACCAGGGCTAGCCACCGAGCCTTTACGAACTTACTTTTACCAAGGGTATTTGAGAAAACAATCAGAAGTTTATTGTTTCTGCACTAAGCCAGGGTAAGTAACTAGTATTCTAATAATGTGTTGTAGGTACATCATTAAAACATTTAATGTAATGTTGATAAGAAATTAGCACAATTATAAACAAAGAAGATAACATTTGTACTGTACTGTACCAGCCTTTTTTATAGTCCACTGCAGGACGTAGGCCTACCCACGAAGGGTGATTGGGCCATATCACCACGCTGGCCCAGTGCGGGTTGGTGGATTCACATACGCCATCGAATTTCTTCGAAGGACGTACGCAGGTTGCCTCACGATGTTTTCCTTCACCGAAAAGCCAGTGGTGTGAAATTCCGTACATAAATTTCAAAGAACTCATTGGTACGGGACCGGGGATTCGAACGTACGACCTCACAATTGTAAGGCGGGTGTCACTACCTCTTGACCACCACGGCTAATAATATTTAATAAATCGTTAATAACGTGTCGAGACACTTGTTTTTTTTTTTATTGAAATCTTTTTAGCGTCCTTGTGCACTTTTTCGGATGGGTAATAGTAGATTGTATCATATGAGAGCAAAATAATATTCTTAAGGCGAGGGCGCTTTTTTGAATTCTTTAGTAGAATCCTGAACGTAGCGAGAGATTCAAAGTACGTCGCCCGATCCAAAAATATATTTTGCGCCCGAGTGGTACACTCTACTTTTCATCACCTCTATGAGAAAACAAAAGGCGCCTCATATTTTACTATAATATTATTAATTAATATAACGTAGAGTAACAACTAAATTTAAATTAAATGGTATCTAATAATAAAACCAATTAAAAGTTATATTTACATTCTTTTCATTCATTTTCTTGCCGCTGAACACTAACATTACAAATACTTCCAAATTCAAAAAGTGCGCGGCAAAGATAATTCCGTCGCACTTATAAAGTTCCTTATAGAAAACACCTCCTTTAGGCGCACTTAAAGGCGAACAAAGTAGTCCATTTTGAATAGATGTGATGAAAAAAATTTTAAACTCGCGTCAGGGCACGTGATCAGATCGAAAATTTGTAAGACGACGGGAGAGTAGACTGCCAGCGCGGCGTAGGAGAGGAAGTAATATCCCTCTCTTACTACCGCGCGGCGAAAATGTATGCCTGCTCTTGCTGTTTCGTTTCAGTGGCGCAGGTGATATGGCTGCCAAAGACTGATATACTACATATACATGACGGAGAGAGACAGCATAGCTGGTTTTAGTTGAAAGCATTTAGTTTTTAAAGTGGGTATCACCCGAATGGGGTCGCACGTGGTAACACTGCTTGTGTCGGAATGAAATGACTTTGACAGAGGACCGAGAAACGCCATGCCATTCCGAGCGCGAGGCTGATTGCACCCGTGCAAATCCATTGACTTTGAAATCTGTTTTCATCCTTGAAAATACTTGTTAAATTGATTACCAAGTGATACTAGGTCAATAAAATCACCCGTTTTAGTAGTACAGAGTGTTTATTTTGGTGAAATGGACAACTGGAGACCGCCGGCGAGCTGTACCAATGAATAACCCACAAATAACGATGGCGGGTGATTGAGACGATCACTCTCAGATCCCGACATACATATTTATGAAGTGAAAAATACTGTGGTGGCGTTGTGCACTTTTTGGGATGGGTAAACAATGTTAAACTCGCGTCAAGACATGACGTAATCTGATCAAAAATTTGTAAGACGGTGGGAACCAGTTATAACTTCTGCCGGCACTTCTGGAGTGCAACCTGTTTTTTTTTTTATTTAAATACATACTAATATATATAGTAACTTAATAACACCCATACACAGAGCAAACACTTATGTGCGTCACATAAATACTAGCTCTGGGTAGGGATCGAACCTCTTTGACCCAGATGTTAGAGTCACTAACCACTGAACCACGGAGGCAGTCCTATATAATTATGATTCATTTAGTACGTAGACAAATTGAAATAATATACTCAGTTATAAGAGTGAGCTCAAAAAGTAAAATAGTATTCAAATAACATTACAAACTTCAGGATGACGATAAGGTTAGGATGATATTTTGTGGATTTTAGTAGTTTATTTTTAGTTAATAAATATACACACCTGGCAAGGAGTAATCTCCGTCTTGCCCTGAAAACAAAAAATAATAGTAGATTGTATCATATGGGAGCAAAATAATATTTTTACGGCGAGGGCGCTTTAGTCCTGAACGTAGCGAGGGAATCAAAGTACGTCGCCCGAGCCAAAAATATATTTTGCGCCCGGGTGGTACACTCTACTTTTCATCACCTCTATGAGAAAACAAAAGGCGCCTCATATTTTATTGTAATATTATTATTTAATAAAGAGTAACAACTAAATTGAAATTAAATGGTATCTAATAATAAAACAAATGAAAACTATTTTTTTTATATGATACAATACTACTTTTTATGCTAAAACTACCTACACTACTACTACTACATAGAAAGCAATTGGATCATCCACAGACCATTGAAGGTGTAAAGATAATCCAAGTGCTCAAGCCCACTGCCAGTTGGCAGCGTGCCCAGCATGCTGGCAGCATTGCCACGCTGATTGGCAATGCTTACACGTTGAGCCAAATAAAGAATGAAAATTTATATTTACATTCTTTTCATTCATTTTCTTGGCGCTGAACACTAACATTACAAATACTTCCAAATTCAAAAAGTGCGCGGCAAAGTTAATTCCGGCGCACTTATGAAGTTCCTTATAGAAAACACCACCTTTGGGCGCACTTAAAGGCGAACGAAGTAGTCCTTTTCGAATAGATGTGATGAAAAATCCCTTCTTCTTCACGTTCACATTTGATAATTAGTTCATAAACGTAAGGCATTTTTGACCGACGAACCAACCGGAGGAGGTACTCAATTCGACGCGTATATTTTTTTTCATGTATAATTTTTTTATGGTGGTCCGATTTTAATAATTCTTTTTTTATTGGAAAGAGAAGACTTCGAAATTGGTCCCAATTAAATTTTATCTAAATCGGCTGAGCCATTTTTGATAAATCAACAATAATGTGAAAGATGCTACATCGATGTGTGCAAATATTCGCGAATTCTGTACACGGATGAAGTCGGTCATGCTATTTTTTGCAAAAAAAAAATATTGAAATCTGAAAACGCAACCTTCTGACTACAATAAGAAGTTTCAGAACTACAGTCAGACGGTTCAGATTTCAGATTATTCTGTTTATCATGTGTAGGGCAATACTTAGAAAAATTACAAGCTATAGAAGTATTGCTAAATTTTACTCAATTCATATCTGGTTATACAGCATACGCGAGAGTGAGTGGCACAAAAAAAAACGCAATGTCTGTCGCATACATCAAAATCACCAGTTGGAATGTCAAAATGGTTAAAATTTGGTTAGATTAGGTCATTTGTCTTTTTCGGAAATTTGAACTCTCTTGGTCCAGTAAGAAGGTTCAAATCTCTCATCATTTTACCTTCCTACTTTTTACCTTTTTGAATTTGGACACCCGAGATAGCTCAATGCTAGTTTGTGAAACTCTTCTAAATTACGTAAGTTTGGGGTATGTCCATCTTTATCTAACATCTTTTAAATTTCATATTTAAAATGAGACAAAGTGATGTATTCTCTTGCTATTTTAGTACTGTTTCTATTACTTTTGTATCTAAGGGGTAATACACTTTCTAGGTTTTGATTTAGGACAGCCGCGCTAGTTTCGCGAACGGTATACTAAAAACCTTGAAAACATTTTCATGCAAAACGCTGACAAGCCGATATTTCAGTATTGATATACCGCTCGCGAAACTAGCGTTTACACTCTCAAAAAGTTATCAGAGCCAAGCTTCTAACTCTGCACGCCCTAACTCTACAAGTCCTAACTTTACAAACTCTACACCTTAGTCAAAACATGTTTTAATTTACCTCTATACGCCGGCGAGCCATATTCGTCCGAGGACAGTCCGTAGGAAACATTAGGGCTGTACACCGCCCCAGTGTAGTCGCCCGGCGCTATCAGCCCTGATAAGATTTTCTTCTGCGGGGAGTCTTCTAAACTGAAAAGTAGAATTTTTTCGTTAATACAATTTCGATCTCATATAACAGAGATCAGGGTCCGTGTCCTTTTTTGATGTGAAACTTGTAATGTGACTTCCAGCAAGGTTGCGTTAAACGTTTAACGCTACCATGTTACCACGCAAGTGGGAGATAGAAAGATACACTAAGGTAGAAAGTAGGACAGAGAAAGAGAGTGAGTCGGTAGATCTCAAGCACTTGCGCGTGGTATTCTTGCTATGCAGCGAAGTAAACTACGTACGAAGTTTCACTTCTTCCGCGAGGAGGGACTTCACGGACGATTTTTTTTTACATATGACTACACCATATACACTACATATAGCGGGTTAATTTTATCTAAGCCTAAGTTAATATAAATAGTTTCAAAGTTCTAAGGTATACCGAATTTTGGAAAGGGCTCAACTTAAGCTAGTCCAAGAAAGTCTATTGGGTTATCCACCACGGAGGCCGAGTGCGGTTTGATGGATTCACATATTATGCCATCGAATTATTTTATTATTAAGTATCTCTTTTTACTTTTAATTTACTTTTGACATTACTTTTAACTTATTTAAATAAAACATTTGACATTATTCTAATTTAAGTAATTTGACATTATCACTTCACATTACTTTAATATCTGAGATAATCTTAAATTCTGACAATCAAAAAGTCAATTTTTTGGAAGCGCGAGTTCTTAATACTTGACTATAATTTAACTTTTGATGACATCTAATAAAATTCAGTAATATTTTAAAATTTTGAAATTGTACATTTTCTTCTTAAATTTTAATGCAAATGTGTGACATTTGTGCGCCACGATGGGCAAAAACATGCGATCTCTATTATATTCTCTAAATTTAGACCTGCGGGGAAATTCTGTTAACCGATCTCGTTACTGAGGTGACACGTTCTTGAACCTCTCTCATTTTTCTGACAGTTTTGAGCTATCAGACCTGTCAGAAAAACGAGGAAGGAAAACTCACTCTCTAGAGGTGTTCGCAGTGGTGTTGGCTGAGAGCGGGCTGCTACCGAGGTCCGGCGAATGGCTCCTGATAAGCTGGCAACAGAGATCTATCTAGAGGGGTTCAACTCACTCTCTAGAGGTGTTCGCAGTGGTGTTGGCTGAGAGCGGGCTGCTACCGAGGTCCCGCGAATGGCTCCTGATAAGCTGGCAACAGAGATCTATCTAGAGGGGTTCAACTCACTCTCTAGAGGTGCTCGCAGTGGTGTTGGCTGAGAGCGGGCTGCTACCGAGGTCCCGCGAATGGCTCCTGAAAAGCTGGCAAGAGAGATCTATCTAGAGGGGTTCAACTCACTCTCTAGAGGTGTTCGCAGTGGTGTTGGCTGAGAGCGGGCTGCTGCCGAGGTCCCGCGAGTGAGACTTCACGTGATGCGGCCGCTCGCCGTGCCGCGACGACGCGGTCGATGATGGCTCCTGAAAAAGTATTGTCAATATGAGAAGGATGTCATCTAGTTAGGATCCTGTAATTCGTGAACCTAGACCTAAAACAAATTTAAATAAACCTATCTAAACTAAAATATCCTATCTAAACTAAAAGGATCCTTACTTTTTATCGTAAATAAGTCCGTGCTTGACCACCGACTCGCCTGACGACACTGTAGTCAAAGATGAAGCGCGCAGAAGTAGAAGATAGCATAAATGTTTCGATTTTAATTTACAGAGGCTTTAGGCCTATACCTTAACAGCTAGCACGGCTAGCATACGCACCGCATATGAAATGAAATGAAAATGTTTATTGTCCAGAATTACATCCATTAAAAACAAATTATAAAACATTACTACAACTACAAATTATAAGCATAACTTGACTGCCACGATGGCTCAAGAGGCGTGGGTTTGATTCCCACTCTGGGCAAACATTTTTGTAATGAACCCGGCTTAGGTATATGAACATACTTGGCGACATGATTTTCTGCATTGCCGTCGACTATGTATGTGTAGAATCTATGTTTACGTACAATTGTAATATGTATGTGTAGAAGAGAAACGTTATTCAGATAAATGCCACAATTCAACCTTTAGCACGAGCACATTTAAACCGATGAAACATACTTATTAAAATTATGGAATAGAATTTACCATTTAACAAAATCAGATAACAAAAAATTACTTCGACTAAGTACCTTAATCTCTAGATAATTTAACTTAAACTAGTTATAAGTAATACTTAAGTAATGTTCTATTCCCTTGCAGCATCTTCAGTGTAAACTAGTTTTCAAGATCCATTTGTATGTTATACATTTCGCAAGTATATAAATAAAAAAGAAACCTTTACTAAAATCGACACAAACAACGAACCAATCCTTCTAAGTAACTCTACAATTCCAACGTAAAACGACCTCGTCTAGCAACCCAATCAAATCAACCGAACCAAAGACTAGAATTACCTTACAAAATCCTCGCCGAGCGATCACAACACTCATCGTCTCGCAAAAACTGCACTAAACAAAAAACTCAGTACAAAACACGGTCATAGGTAACATTGCGAGCTACTAACTAAACTAACCATAGAGCGCCATATGAGCGAAAGTCTCGGTGATTGCGCCCGCGCAGCCGTTCCGCCGTTTCGACTGCCGACCCCGAAAACTATGGCGAAGTGAAATTTTTAATATGCCGCACTAAGTACGCTGCGCGACGTTGCTTGCTTTTGTTGGAAAGTTAGCTATTATTTTACTTATTTTGCGAACTAGTGATTTGTATCATCTTCGCAATGTAAATTGCTAATATTCTACTATACCATGTTCTATGCAGATTGCCGGCCATCGTTCCGATGATTCGACTCCCAACTCCGAAAACTAGGGCGAAGGGATTTTTTTTAAAATGCTGCACTAATTACACCGAGTGATATCACTCCCAGTCTTTACAAAATCAGCTATTTTATTTATCCTGCGGAATAGCAATCCGATTCAGCTTCATTTTAAAAATTAAATTTAAATTTTTCTGTGGCAAAATTATAGCTGTTTTTGGTAAATAACAATTTTCTTCATTTTATCTTATGTAACTTCTAACCTCGAATATAGTTAACCCTGTCTATAGTTGAGAAACGATTCCAGAAATTATGATCGCGCTCGCTACGCTCGCTCACTTTTACGAGTAAAAAGAGTCATTACTTTTTCGGCTCACTTCCCATCTCAAATTAAAAACTGCTTTTTGACGGAACAACATTGGAAAAATAATGACACGAGTCGTGATGAGAAGAGTCTCATCACGACAAGACTCGTGTCATAATTATGCTCAGCGATGAGCCAAATTGTGGCTCTACAGAACCGATATCGAGCTCGTATTTTACAAACGAAAAGACAGATTAAATTTCGCATCAATTTCTTGCAGTGCTATTGTTGTCGGAAGGGGTCTTTGTTAAATGTTTTTATCTCTCTGTACTGAGTGAATAAGATAAGAACCATTATGCGGTGAGTCATCGTGTCTCAGAGATTTTAGATTGTTTCCGTCAAAGGTCAAAAGTCCATGCCTTCGAGATATGGAGACAATCTTCGTGGCGGAAGATTTCTATACAAAAATATTCGAGCGCAAAATTTTAAATCTTTTAAAACCTGACAATAAAAGATACTACTTTTTTCAATACTAATAAGTACGGAAAATAAATTGGATGATATAAAAAAACGCTGATTTTATCTACGTGACGTCGGAAAAAGGACACGGTCAGAATACCGCAAAATGTAGAACTTTTCCATACAAGTGCCAAATAAAGAAACAAAATCGGTATATTAATCTGGGAGGTACCGAGCATGAAGTATGACAAGATTGAGGGCTAAAACTAAAAGTAACAAGATAATTTTTTGCAAAAATTAGCATGACCGACTTCACCCGTGTTCAGAATCATTACATAGTATAAAACAATGTCGCTTTCCGCTTTCTGTCCCCATGTATGCTTATATCACCTAGTCTAGCTGACGACTTTATTGTATGTCATCAAAATGTACAATGTTTAAATAATAAGACTATTAACCGAATAGTAGTTTTGCTCAGAGACGAATTTAAGTGTTGTTCACTAGTACTCACTGAGCACTGGTTAACTGCAGACCAACTAAAATGCATACAGTTCGATAACTATCTTTTATCATCTTACTATTGTCGACCCAATATAAAGCACGGGGGAAGCTGCATTTTTGTGCGGACTGGTTTAAAATCAACGCCTAAAGACGACTATCGCGAGATGGCGCGTGAGCAGGTATTTGATATCTGCGCCTCGTTAATAAGTGACAACAATACACTAATTGTAGGTATATATCGTTCAAATCTGACAAGTGTAAACGAATTCCTGGACTTGTTCGACGCACTATTGACAAAAATCAACAATGACCGCTACAACGCCGTGATTGTTGGTGATACGAATATTGATTATAGTGTAGACTCCTTATCACGTAGGAAACTAAATGATATACTTACGTCACATCATTTTACTCAACATATACATTCGCCAACCCGTGTAGCAGGCACAAGTTCGACTATACTTGATCATGTATTCACGAATATACCCGCGAGCCGCGTGAGTGCGGGCACGATAGCCACGAACGTAAGTGACCATTATGGACTTCGCGCTTGTATAACTGACTTCCAGGCACCTCGCAAGCCTAAGCATGTTCAGCGCCGGGTCATAACTCGCTCACGCATTCATGACTTTACTTTGGCGATAAGTAATATAGACTGGATTAATATCCTTGAAACAAATTACGACTGCAATTTACTTGCTGAAAAAATTATTAATAATATAATAGGGCATTTCGAAATATTTTTCCCAATAAAGTTTATGCCTGTACGAAAACCCGATTCCCATTGGGTTACGGACGATTTAATTGACTTAAAATATTTAATTGGCGACATTAATAAATTAAAAATACAATTTCCATTCAATAATGACATTAAAATATTTTATGAAAAAATTAATATGACATATAACAATAAAATTATTTCGACCAAAAAACAATTTTATGAGCATCAAATCAACCACAGCACGAACAAATGTAGAACCATGTGGTCTATTGTTAATAAAGAGTCTGGCCGTGCTGTATACGACAGGATGGACTTTACAGAATTGGTGCGACGAGATGACGGAGAATCTTTCGCAAACAAAAGTGAAGTTGTAAATTTTTTAAATAATATCTTTCTGACAGCCGGAGCACAGGCGGGCGCCCCCGCTGTATCGATGACTACGAGTATGGCAGCGCTATCCAGTGCTATAGAATATAACAATCGATCTTTATATCTCAAACCTTTTTCCTATGAGGAAATATTAAAAATTATAAATGTATATATATCGCCCAAAAAAACGGCTGACCTATATGGCCTATCCATGCCTCTCATTCGCCAAGTGTCGCATGTGTTGGCTTTTCCATTAGTTGAACTTTTTAACCGATGTCTAAGGAGTGGCTGCTACCCACGGGCACTTAAAAAAGTAAAAATCATACCTATTTATAAAGGCAAAGGTGACAAAGCGCAGGCAAAAAACTATCGCCCTATCTCTATCATCCCTGTCGTGGCAAAAATATTCGAGGTGGGTATAAATAAAAGACTTATCCAGTTTTTGGATAAGTCTGATATTTTATCTGATCGCCAGTATGCTTATCGTGCTGGTAGATCTACGACTGGATTACTTCGCGAGTTCGTTAGAACGGTTCTACAGGCGCGCGAAAAGAAACATCAGGTTGCGGCGATTTGCTGTGACTTATCACGTGCATTTGATACAGCTGACCGCAACTTGATGAGAGCAAAATTCCAGCACTATGGTGCTAGAGGGCCTGCCGAAAACTTGATGACGGATTTCGTCACAGAAAGATGCCAAACAGTTGTCGGAGACTCAGATAAAGCTAGATCTCAACCTGGAGTCCCAGATTTGGGTGTCCCCCAAGGATCCTGCTTATCAAACACCGCATTTGCACTCCTAATGAATGACTTACCTGGATCGGTGGAAGACGCTGAGGTGTACATGTTTGCTGACGATGTCGCAGCTCTAGTCACGGCTCCCAGTCTGTCTGCACTGATCCAGAAAGTCACGAGAGTCACACACAAGTTACAGGACTGGTTCGCGGCAAATGGTTTTGCACTCAATATGGAAAAAACCTCCTGTATCCACTTTAACCTCGCGAATAGACCACAACAAGCCCTAGCAGTATCTGTTCGAGATGTTGCTTTGAAGCAGGTGTCGTCCGTAAAGTTGCTCGGGTTCCATGTGGATCGCGCTTTAAAGTGGGACACTCATATCGAGGCAGTGTGCGCGCGCCTGAGCCAAGCCTGTTTCGCGCTCGGAAGAGTGGCCGCAACAGCTCCGAGGCGAGCCGTACTCAGTTGCTACTTCGCCACGGTTCATTCCCTACTCACGTACGGAACTGAGCTGTGGGGTAATGCAGCGGAGTCGGAGCGACCGCTCATTCTCCAAAAGCGAGCTATTCGCGCGATTGCCGGAGTCAAATGGGACGTATCCGCCAAGCCGCACTTTATCAAACTGAATATACTAACAGTCCCGTCGATATTCATTTACCAAGTTTGCGTGTTTGTACGACTAAATCTCAACATATTTGAGGAATTCGGAGCCACGCGCGATCCTGATACAACCAGATTCAAAGGGAGATTAAAAACGCCAGCTCACTCGCTCGCAAAATCAGACAAGTCGGTGTATGTGCGCGGCCCGCAAATATACAACCGTCTGCCGGAATGCGTCAGAAATGCAGCTTCTAATAATATATTTAAATCTAAATTAAAACTATTGCTTCTGAGCAAAGCATACTATTCTATTAACGAATTCGTAAACGACAAATTGTAGACAGATATGATTATTATTATGTACAATAATTGTACCCGTTATTATTAATTATCATTGTTTTGACTTGTAAATATTTCTTTTACCAATAAACTATCTGTATCTGTATCTGTATCTTTAAAACTACGCAACTGATTTTGATGCAGTTTGTTTTAATAGATAGAGTAATTCAAGAGAAATGTTTATATGTAGAATACACCTGTGCGAAGCCGGGGCGCATCGATAGACCGCAAATATTAAAAACGGATCGATTTAACATTTTTCACATTATTGTTGATTTATCAAAAATGGCTCAGCCAATTTCAATAAAATTTAAATGGGACCAATTTCGAAGTATACTCTTTTCAATAAAAAAAAGAATTATTGAAATCGGACTACTATGAAAAAAGTTATGCGTGGTTATACATGAAAAAATATACGCGTCTAATTGTATACCTCCTCCGGTGGTTCGTCGGTCAAAAATAACATTACCAACTCTACCAATACTCTACCGAGCTACTTCTAAAACGAAATACTAACTATCTATAAATATAACATTTTTATTTATTGCCTTTAATCGGTTACTTCGTGGAAGGAAATAAATCTCTCCATGAAAATAATTCAGCGTACTATCGATTTTCCGACAAAGTCGGCCGGTCTGTCAGGCCCTAGGTAATCTAGGTTAGGCATTAAATCGTCATTATTGGATGTAGCTGGATATTGAGCGCGATTCCGTATAATTTTACTATATTGAGTTCTATTCCCGTCCCTTGCCAACAGAAACACACGAAGCTAAAAAGACGTTTCTGAAGTGAAACTTCTAATGCTACTTCCAACAAGGTTGCGTTAAACGTTTAGCGCTACAATGGAGAGGGTATGAAACAATATGATTTCACTAAAAATCAATTTCTACCCCTTCCTATTTTCATTTCCACATTACGAAGTTTCACTTCTTCCGCATGCAGGGACTCCACGCACTATTTTTAACACGTTTTTATTAAGTTTACCTGTATGTTTGCTTGTTTGTAACGAACCTCTTTGAGCTCGATTTTGACATACTTTGAGCGATCAGATTTTCTTTAAACTTTGCTCACTTATCAAAGACCGATGACAAAGCATTTATAAAAAAAAATTCATCACTCCTAAGCGTGTTTTTTTTTTTAACTATATTTATATTATTGTCTCTATATTTCTTTAAACGACGGACATATGGTGGCTTCATAATTAGGCATATTGTACCAATAATTTAGACTGACTTTTACTATGGGACCAACCATCGGTTAGCAAGACGGTAAAAACGAAATAGGTATACCTACTGGATATTTAGTTACTATCTATATAAGTATGTATTTAAAAAATAAGTATATGTAGTATATCAGTCTCTGGCAGCCATATCACAAGCTTTGCTTAGTTTGGGGTCAGAGGCCGTGTGTAAGATGTCCCAAAATATTTATTTATTTATTTATTTATTTATTTCTATAGATAACAGATATGTTCTAGGACATTATTATAGTCATCATTATGACCAATTCTTTCTGGGGTCCCGGACCCCTCCCTCCCCCACCCCCTCCCCCCTTTTGTTAACGGTCACATGTACACCATAGCCGTAAATTTAATAGCAACTTAAAAAGTTTTCTCTCATTCATTCGATCGAAAAAAGTGAAACAGAAAAGTGAAAAAGAAATAGAAATAATTTAATTAACCATTATATTAACGATGGCGCCTTCATAATTGGGCCTAGAAGCGATTTGAAAAACTCTGAAACTAAATCTGTCTAGAATCCTAGACTAACCTAGTAGGCCTATTAGGTTAATGCGTTAACGGAGAATTAGGTCCAAGTTGAGAGTATTCTAAATGGAAATTGCGGCGAACTTTCTTGCTGTGCGTGGAGATTGGCAATTTCGATGGTAATACGATGTAACGCGTAAACCGAAACGTGTGGTAAACACGTATGGTGATGTAATAACTCGTCAGATCGTGTCAATTGGTTTCATTTTGTTTTGGTTTCCGGACTGTACAGCGCTGGGTTTCACCGAGAAGGTGGACTGACGAACTTAGAAACACGCAGAATGTAACCGGCCCTTGTTATCTAAGTTTAAGTTTCGCAGTGGACGTTTTTTTGACCGACGAAACGGAGGAGGTGCCCAATTCGACGCGTATATACAATGTCTGCCGGTGTCGGAGCCTTAAGCGGTGACATCTATGACAAATTTTGAACAACTTTTACTGTGGGGTCAACTCTGAAAACGCAAAAAAAAACAGCTTTCCATACTTTTTGTCGAAAGTCTATAAAAAATGGTATGGAACAGCAAATTTTTTTTTTCAAGTTGTTCAATATTTGCGACCGATGTCACCGCTTAAGGCTCCGACACCGATAGACAAACACATTGTATATATTTTTATTATGTATAACCACGCTTAACCTTTTACGTAGTAGTCCGATTTAAATAATTCTTTTTTATTGGAATGAGTATACTTTGAAATTGGTCCCATTTAAATATTAGTAAAATCGACCGAGCCATTTTTGATAAACCAACATGTGAAAAATGCTACATCGATCCGTGCGAAATATTCGCGAGGTTGAAGTCGATCATGCTATTTTTTGCGAATAATAATTATAGCTAATACAATAATAATGATGATTGAATAGCTATATTTCCCGCGTAATTATAAAGAAATAATTATTTGTCGCCAAAAATGGCATAACGGTCTTCAACCGTGTACACTTGTACAGTATGCTGAGTGTGAGTTTTGTCGTAAACATGACGCGCTCTTCGGCGAGCGCGTAAGCATGTAATTTGTATGAACTTGTTGTGTTTCAAAGACGCGCCGCTAGTGGCGCTGTACATTTCTTCATACAAATTACATGCTTACGCGCTCGCCGAAGAGCGCGTCATATTTACGACAAAACTCACACTCAGCATACATAATTCGAATAGTTAGCCTTAGCACGGTTCAATATATCATCGATGTAGAAATTATTATATTTTCACATTATTAATTATTATTTTCACATTAATGTTGATTATCAAAATACACAGCCGTTTTTGGTATAATCTGAGCTGTGTATTCTTGACACGATAACCAATAAGTAGGTAATTATTTTTCGACAAAAATGGCATACCATCTTTAACCGTGTACAGAATTTGAATAGTTCGAATACTTAGTTTGTTTTTTTTTTCAAAAACGATTCTGGCGTTTGGTCTACCAAACAAAAACAAAAAAAGAATCATCAAAATCGGTTCATAATTTGGCGGAGTAATCACAGAACATACGTACAAAAAAAACATATAGACGAATTTACGACCTCCTTATTGTCGGTTCTTGAATGTCGAAATCACAATTCTCTCCAAAAACAGCAAATACAGTCAAAACACTCAAACAAAGTACCCAATACCAAAAATATAGCACTTCCCTAATGATAGTACGTGCGCTTATTTACCCAGTTGCTAACCAAACCCCACATTAGCGAGGAAATAATGAGTTTTACTACTTTTACAACAGCGTGAGTCAACCGATTCTAACATTACATTCACCAAGGATTCGTAAATTGGCATCAAAGCAAACAAACTGCTTTATAATAACAGTAAGGATGAATGGTGATGTCGAGGTCAAATCTTCAAGCAAATATCTACAGAGCCACAGTCCCTAAGTGAAAATATTAAAAAGATGTCCGAGCGCCGTCATACATACCGACTTAGATATTCAAATTAAATAATTCACGTGAACGGAACAGATTAATTTTAGTCGAAACAATTTTTCGCCTGACGGAATTCCCTAAACGGTGACATACACTTAACCAGGGTAAATTTTATCTTAATCTGGTATGCGTAAACGCAGCCTTTTTGCAACCCCTTCCGTACAACTATGACTAACAGCCTTGTGGTTTGTACTACTAACGCTTACTGCGTTTATACGGTACCCAATCGCAATCAAACAAAACGTTTAAACAAACAAACGTGGCTTTCGATTGCGATGAGTTTCACGCGCACATCACGATCGGCAATATTTCTAATTTTTATGGGGGAGCCACAGACGCAATCCCGTAACAAAAATCACAGTAGTCAGTAGAACATTTTTAATTCAGCAAAACAACCACTTTACTGCATTCGTAGGGAATAAGTTTCACACGTTCACCACGACTGGGATAACTCCTACATTTGCACGGGGGAGCCAGAAATGCAATTTCTAAACAAAAATAACAATAATCAGAGGAAAAAAATAATTTCATATAACGGCCACTGTACTGCATTAGTTGGGAAATCTGCTATTGGTATTTAGCGTTACAGAAGTACTAACGTATGGCGAAACTCCGATAACTATGACTTTGACGCTCATAAACATTGGAAGGAAATAGAAATTCTTAACTGATGAATGTCGAGGTTATTATGCTTTTTCATCATGCAAAAATGCTAATATAACTTCAGATGTCGATCGCGTAAACTATTCTGACACGTATAAAGATAAAAATAGAGTTCACAATTCGGAAACCGAGAAATTATCAAAGGTTTATCAATAATAGTAATAGCTATGGCTAATACTATTACGATGGGATGTATTACTACACTATCTTTAGACTTTGACCTGATTATACCGTAATTTAGTAAAGAATACTCGAGGGACACGATTAGAATAATTCATAGACTTCGATATTTCAAACTGAATATCGTTTAACATAACTCTTTTTAAGCCATGAGACTAGAAAAGGTGGGACTATACAGCACTATTAACTCGATATATCTACATATTAAGTACAATGTATGAGAATATCTAGGTCATAGATATAAAATACGACTAATCTGTCATCCATTTGCACTTGTGACCTGGTGCAGCGTAATCGCCGATTGCACTTAGGATGTAATAGGTATCACTAAACATAACACTGCTGACTTTTAACACAACTAACGGTTGACTTCTTCAACTGGAGTCTTTGCTACTAAAACAATTTAAAGTGAGTTTATATCTCGAGTCATGTTATCATCAAGTAATACACGCGGACGACAACGTAATGCAATTTAAACGGTGGTTGCATGCAGAAGCGCCGAAAATGAATAAACAAAACGCGAGTTACTAATTATAATCAAGCTTCAAATAAAGCGTTAGCGTTATCGAAACTTATTGTAACTCTTCTTGAAAAAATGATGCAACGTAAATAAAAAGATCGTCTGAGTGCATCCTCTTCACTAAGCAACTCTCGGAGACTGGTCAGACTGGTGACGTAGATTGTAACTTTGCGTGGATTTAGTAACTTACAATTGACAAAACGGAGCACTGTGGAAGGCGACTGCATCCGGGACCGTATGACAGCGTCGTCGGTCACCAACGGGGGATCCCCGGCCAGTTTCGCAGTCCTTGCTGTGTTCTGATAGAATTTTCCAATAACGTCAGTGTAAGTAACCGTAGACGGTGAATGCACGCTGGACCATATAACTGCGTCGTCGGTCACCACCGCGGAGTCACCGGCCAGCTCCGCAGTCGACAACCCCTGATCTGATAGAACTTTACAACAACTACCTACTTACACTGTCGACATGGTGCACCGTAGACGGTGACTGCACGCGGGACCGTATAACTGCGTTGTCGGTCACCACTGCGGAATCCCGCGCCATTGCGTAGTGGCTCCTGCTAGAACCCCGGCTATATACAGATGGAATCTTCTATCAACTCACACTAACAACATGGTGCACCGTAGACGGTGACTGCACGCGGGACCGTATAACTGCGTCGTCGGTCACCACGGCGGGATCCCGCGCCAGCTCAGCGGTCGAAGGCGACTGACTCCTGCTGGAGCCCTTGCTGTGCCCGGTCACGTGGAGTGTGTCCATGCTAAGGACTTAGGAGTTCATTGTATAGTTGAGGATGCGCGCTGTCCCCATTGCAGTTCTCTGGAAAAATGGAAACGAGGGATAAGTAAGTTCGTATATGCCAGGTGGCTAGCCCTGATGTCAGAGTTTTTAAGCCACCTGAAGGCCTCTGACGAGGCTAAAGGGTTAATACGACCGGGGCCAATTTAACGTGTCATCCGACCTACGGTAGCGCTCAGCTATAAATGCCACCCGCGGTCACCGTACCGAAGATTGAACGTACCGAACGTTGATTATAACTTTAGTGATCGCTGACAAACACCTAGTCTAACCAGCTACGAGCGTAAAGTATAGGGGGGATTAAATGAGCAGAACAAGCGTCATTTGGACATCTTTACAGACGGTTCCACCTGCGTCAGGAGTTTTTAGAGCACTCATGGAAAGTCATAGAGATACTGGATAGAATAGAAATTTATCTGGCTAGTGAATCAACCTGTCACTACTGAACTAGATGGGACAAAAAGGTTTCAAATTGACGCTTTTCAGAAACCTATGAGATTCATCTACACGTTCTACTAAAAACCGGATAAGTGCGAGTCAGGCTCGCACACTGAGGGTTCCGTACAAATCCAGAAAATTTTCACAAAATTGAGAAGTAAGTTGTTAAAATCTCTATACTATAATCATCGACAAAAAAGTTTTTTTTTTCACTTTTCTCGGTTACATCGAAAATTACACATTGTTAAAATAATTAAAAACCAGATTGAGCATGTGCTAATAAAGCTCTTTTATATGATACTTTACATGATACGATTTACTCACTTTGAATTTTGAACCCATATTTTGTGAATCTAGGCCCAATTTTTTTGTGATTTAAATAAAAATGTAGGTACAGTTTTCAGATTTATTCCTATATGTATACCCTGAGACAATGCTTCTCGCCGCAGGTTTTAATTTTTGTGAGTGTCGAAATATGCGGTTTTTTACGACATAAACGACTCTAACTTTTTTATACGATAATTGAGAAGTGTTTCTTTTACACAACTGCAAGAGACCATAGATACGTATATAGTTTAAATTTCAACTCGATATTTTTACGCGTTCCCAAAATAAAGAGTCTTGACATACGAACAGACGGACAACAAAGTGATCCTATATGGATTCCGTTTTTTCCTTTTGAGGTACGGAACCCTAAAAAGTAAACTGTGAAGTACGGAGAAAGAGAAAGCTATTTGCCCCTTTTTCATAGCTTAGTATGAGTTTGTCTAGTAAACGAAAAGTATCAACATTTTCGTGTGGCTCATACTTTTTTGTTAGTTCTTCATCGTTTGCGCCAGGGGCGCTGGGCAAAGATGCATGGAGCCACACGTAAACTACTATAGTTTACGTTTAAGTACAAATTCATACAATCCCCTCAGTATAGGAATAGAAATTTGTTTTAAAATGATTCCAAATGCACGTTTAAACAGTAATGCATTCTGGATCAATGGTTTATACAACTTCGCACTACGAGCCAAGGCTGCTATAAATAGTTGAGGGAATCCTTGAATCACAAACAATCGATACAGTGTTAATTTATATGTACATACATTTAAATCAAAATGAGTCATGGATCTTTGATTTTTTTTAATGAGTAATAAGTAGGACAAGTTATTCGCTTGATGACTAACGCTTGACCGTAGCATCAAGTACCTTGCAAGTATAAAATAAATCCTAGTCATATGTACCTACCTATATGCTAAATCAAATTCGAGAACATAAAAATCTCGTGTCACCGTGTTTGTCATCAAACTCCTCCGAAACGCTTTGCCTATTATTATTATATATTCTGTGACAGTTTTGTGTATTTTTTAAATTATATTAAGTATACCTTGATAATTCTATGAAATTCTATTGCTGACCCAGATATCTCTCCGTGCGCTCTAAATAATATTATGGATCAGCCCTGTCCACCTTTTTCCAGGTTAGAAACTTTGTAACATAAACCACTACGGAAGAAAGAACATTTACAGGGTCTTTCTCAAAATTTCGGGACATATTCTAGTCAGGGCTACCACTGTAGATTATCATAACCAGCTTTTAAGTACTATGTGACCAACTGTAAAATTACGAAAGTGTTTATAAGACTTCCCACATAATTTATGATTATACTCTATAAAATGTAACTTGATCTCTGCGACTGTGACATTGACATAGAAGATTGACATTTTTCGTGATGAGATAGTGGTGGAAATATCGATTTTCAAACAATGTTGTAATGAAATCGAATGAGTAGTTGAAGGTGAGAAATTGGATTTTATTTACTTACTATTATTTAAGATCAAGTATGTACACATGTAAATAATGTTATGATATTAATTAAATACTCATAACAATGTAACGATAGTATTTATCGACGTTTTTCATTATTATCGATGCTATTGTAGCATATAATTGGGTTTAATTTAATTACACATGTAAAAAATGTTATGATATTAAAATATACAATAAAATTAATGACAAATGAGGAGCTGGCGAACAGAACCGGACTTGTCCACTACTATTCAAAAGATGTGTTTTTTTCGAATCGTGATGTCTTGACCTAGTTTCGTCGATCCCTGTTAATATTTTCAACCAAAACCGGCTAGAAGTAGGCTAAAAAAGGCTTAAAAAACTAAATTTTCATACAAAACCGGACTAGTCCAATATCCAACACAAAGATTTTAAAAAAATATTTTTTTTCATTCTAAAGCGAACTTGTCCTGTAATGTATTTATTTCATCAACACATTTTCAATCAAAACAGGAAATGTCTAACAAAAACGAAACACGCAGTAATAAAATGTTGTATTTATTTCACTGGCAACACTGTCATTAATCTGGCAACTAAAATATGATTAAAAAAATAAATCAGCTGTTACTTGTAATCATTGTTGGTGTTTTGTTTCTGTATTTCCAATTTAAGTTAAGTGTTAAAAATGGCCGAGAATGTGACAGTGGAAAGTATTAACGATGGTTGTCGTAAGAGAAAGAAACGAGGACGTACTTCAGAAAACAATAAACATTTAAAGTAAGTACGAAAGAATTACATAACCTACAAATTAGTTAAAATTCGAATTAGTTAGATGAATACTGTATGTTTTAATACCTTGTTTTAGGTACTCTGACAAGGATCCACTTATTTTGGATTTTCAATCGCCGTGTGACCACGCATGCCACCTCTTTAAATGTAAAACTCTAACACTTAACGAAATAATAAGTAACCGTAGAAATTTGTACTCAAATGTTGGCAAAAATGCTCAAGATACGTACTTATCACGCTTTATTGCACCTTACCCTGTCAAAAGAAAGAGAGAAAGACAAAACTCAACCACACCACGACCGAATGAATTTTCTGTTACCTACTACCTACTTCGTGATTCTAAACATGTTGTACGTGTATGTAAGAAGTTTTTTTTAAAGGCACTTGGATTAGGTAAGCATCGGGTTAATTTACTCTCAAAGACATTATTTGAAGGTAAGATTCCTCGTGATGGAAGAGGGGGAGATAGAAAGAGTGGCAATTCGGTGACTAAAAAAGAAAGTGTTCATAAGTTTATTGCTTCATTGCCGGCCAAAGAGTCGCATTACAACAGACAAAAGTCGAAAAGAATCTACTTGTCGTATGAATTAAATATTAGAACGTTATGGAAAGGTTATAATAACTCAGTAAGTGATGAAAATCTCAAAGTAAACGAGACAATGTTTCGGCGGGTATTTGAAAAGGATTTTAACATTGGGTTTTCATCTCCTGCGTCGGATATCTGCAGCACCTGTTTATTGTACAAAAACAAGTTGAAAATAGAAAAGGATCCTAACCAAATTGCTGCTCTAAAAGGAGAATATGCTTTCCATAAGATCAGAGCAAAGGCATTTACTAGCCATATGAAACGAAAACCAGAAAATTCCCTGTCCCTATGTTTTGATCTGCAGCAAGTGCAACCTCTGCCAAAGACACCTATACAAGAGAGCTTCTATCTGAGGCAAATCAGTTTCTACTCATTGTGTATTACAGACATTGATACGCAACACCCTTATTTTTACGTGTGGACTGAGAATATGGCTAAAAGGGGATCTACAGAAATATCATCAGCGTTATTGAGTCACTTGGACTATCTCGACTTAAATGAGATAGAAGTTTTACGTCTTTTTGCAGATGGATGCGGAGGGCAAAATAAAAATTCCCACGTAATACATACATTAATCTTTTGGCTCAAAAATCATGCGCCTTCTAATCTCGATAAAATTATAGTGACTTTTCCTGTACGAGGGCACAGTTATTTGCCTGCATATCGAGTCTTTGGCAGGGTTGAGAAAGATTTACGAAAAAAGCCTTTATTACTCAGACCCCAAGAATATCATGAAATTTATGCTAAGCATGGCAAAGTCAAGGTTCTCTCTGAGGATTGGAATTTATTCGACATAAAAGGGCTGGAAACTCATTACAAAAAACTGGAATGTATTCGTGATGCCAAAAGGGTTATAATTAAAAAACGAATAGAAAACCAGGTTGACTCCGAAGTTACTCAAACTCGAAGTCGTGGTCGTGGTCGTGGTTCTAGACGAGGCCGTGGCAGAGGCGCTTGTAATACAACGCCTTCACTAACGCACTTTATGTGCGGTGTTAAAAGTTTAAATAACTATAACAATGACGAAGATACTGTGCCTTATACGAACATTCTTAAGCAGGGAGTAAACCATCCATCACTACTTCGAAGAATGCCTTCAGTAAACGAGATTAAACCTCAAAAGAAGAAAGACGTTGAGCGTATTTTGGTAACGCAGTTTGGTGATGACTGGGCTGAGCATCCAGAAATAGAATGGTATAAAGAGATAATACAGACTGCGTCTAGATCTACAGATACCATTGAGATTGATGAAGAAGGTGAACGTGATGACGTTGACAATTGCGAATGTCTGGAAGTAGATTTAACGGAAGTTGTTATCTGATTTTTTTTTGGAAAAAAAAATACAATAAACCTTTTAGATCTATAATTTTGTTTTAATTTTAAATTCCTCTTTTATACAAAACCGGATTTGTCCGATACTAACAAAACCGAACTTGTCACACGTTTGCAGTCACAACCGGATAAGTCCACCTTTTTCAAACAAAACCGGTTTAGTCCATTTTTATTTCTTGAATAAGTTCCAGAATATAGAAGTAAATTAAAAATAGGTACCTCATGCAATAATAGAACTAATCCACCGACATATCCTAATGCAATGTAATACTATTAGTCTCCTTCATATACTGATATTAGTTTTTTAGCTACCGTGTAAAATTTATTTTCGTGGACTAATCCGGTTTTGTTCGCCAGCTCCTCAAATTAAGTTTTATTTAAAATATCGTTAGTATAAACTATCGATATTTTAAATAAAACTCTATCTAAAACTCTGTGGTCATGATCATTCGTCGCCCATCACTAATCGGCATGCCCATAAAGTATGACATGGACAGGTACTGTCTGTACTATTAAGAAATTCAGGACTTCATAGGAGTGATTTTTCTGACAGCTGTCGCAGAGATCAAGTTAAATTTTATAGAGTATAAATGATTGATGATTTATTTTATGATCTAATTAACGTAATTGGTGTAAATACCGTGATAATTGAAATTGTATGAAAGACCTTTTTTTTTCGCTCTTTTAGGATTGCTATCAATAAAATTTGGTCAGAAGCATAATGACGCAAACTATGATATCCTATCTGGTTTTTACATATGTCATATGTCGTTTGAATAAACACCCAAATTTGTCCTAGATTATTTAGTTTTTATACATACGTATGGATTTCCAACTTGCCGTATCAGACATGCGTAATCAAATTAAACAAACACGACTAGAACTATGCCTTCGCCCTAATTGAATGTTCAAATCCTCAGATTTGCATCACACGAACGTCAAAGCCGAATAAATATTGAATCGGACTGGCCAATATCTGAACTGTTGAATAAATCACAATAAATAGACGAGAGAAGTGGTCACCGGGTTCCGATTTCCTGGCTCTAAGCCAGGCTAAAGTGCCGAGGCAACAATGCTTTAACAATGAGACGTGTTTATCCGGGTCCGGTCCGTGCCTGGACGGATCTAACGTTATCTACGCAATGAATATTATTGGACGCTCATTTAGAACGCCTGTTCACGGCAATTTGTTTCACCGGACAACGGACCGTTTTCTTCACCGGATTCGCGGCGGAGTATAGTTTATAATAAACATGTGTTGATCCATCCGACGAAAAATGAAAAATGTAGGCATTTGTTTATTGACGGTCCGTTGTCCGATAAATAAAACAGCCGTGAACATGCGCTCTTAGGATAATATTATCACTAGGCTTATCACAGCAATTATACCAGAACTAAAGACATTTTTGCTTTTTATTTTTTCAAGAAAACCTATTATTGTCCGTTAGCTCCCTCAATCGCATTTGCATAGTATTTTAAAACTTCACAATTAACAATCTATAATTTACGATTCATGGACACTTTATAAATCTTGTTTTATTTTGTGTGTGTTACATAGGAAATTATATCATCACCTGTAAGCAGCCCATTCAAAAAATTATGAATAAACATCAATAGCGGCTTTTGTGGATGTGGCAACACGCTCTAACTAGAATCACAAGAAGTAGGCACTTTACACACACTTTCAACTTACAACATCTTTTATCGTCAGGGGTAGAAAATCAGCTGAGTTATCAACATCCTCGTTGATATTCAACAAGCATCATGAGGTATCACATTTCAATGTCAGTCTCCATCCGGGACCGGACGCGCCTCGGTGTGATTGACATCGAGTACAAATGGACCGGCTATCATAACTTCTCAATACTTCGGGGACCACTTTTCGAATTAAACTTGTGCTACGAAATACGATCGTTTATTGAGAGTAGCTACGGAGCCGAAATTGTCGGCCAACTTGTAATGGTCAGATGGGATATATCTTCTCATTTATCTACTATATTAGTTACTGGCACCTGTATTTATAGATTTTTTAAGCTTTTGAATCAAACTTACACACGTATTGATTGATACACATACATTTATTCATCTATGACATATCGATCGACTAAAAAATTATAAAAATCTATTAGTGTATGTTGTAAAAAGACTAATGCAGTAGTGTAGAGTATAACGTTAACATATTAAAGAGCATGCATTGCACAATAACCATAACTTTTCCGTAAATTAAACCCATAAATAAGTACGGTCCGAACGCGGATATTAGATTGTAAATTACAATGCAAATTGTAATGGCGAACGGTTACAAACCCGTATCTCAGGACAAAGATATTGCAACTGAATATTACTCAGTGCTCAAGTCATAAGTCTCGAAAGTACTTTAATGGAAGAAGATAAAGCATAATCACTATCACTACGTAGTATAAAACAAAGTCGCTTCCCTTAATTATGGACACCGTTGGGCACTGCTAAAATACCTAATATATAATAGGCGTGGACGAGAGGAGGACAGTCTTTATTACTATACTAGCTGACCCGGCGAATTTCGTTTCATGCAATCACTAACATAGCATAAAACAAAGTCGCTTCCCTGTCTGTCTGTCTGTCCCCATGTATACTTATATCTTTAAAACTACGCAACGGATTTTGATGCAGTTTTTTTTTAACAGATAGAGTGATACAAGAGGAAGGTTTATATGTGTAATACACCTGTGCGAAGCCGGGGCAGATCGCTAGTTTGTTCATATAGGGCACGGATTGACGGACGGAGCACGTGGTGTTGTAATCAAACAAAAAAAGGAACATCGTAATTTCAGTCATAGAACTTCTTCAGCTTGACATACATAGGCCTCATATATTAATAATACGGAATAGAAGAGATTTGTACAGGCCTGTGAAGTTAGATACAAGCTTCCCAATATCCAATTCTGGCTGAAACTCATATAAAGCTGCGCGTTGAGTGGGTTTCGAGCAGCTTGTGGCTAACTTCTCATCCGCTGATTTGTATGATTCGTCATAATATATCCAGCGCGACCTGGCAGACTTAAACAAGTCATCTGTGCCCCTAGTATAAGGTTATGACAAGGCGAAAACTATATTCGTTTTCGTATAGCAAAGTCACTATATAAAACAAGACGGAACGGAATAGTGGGCATAGACTCATAATTTCAATACAAAAAATATTTTTTTGTCTGACACATTCCTAACATGGTCATGGTGTGATACCTACAAGAACGTTATAATGGGCGTAATACAATGTGTTCGTCTACCGGTGTCGGAGCCTTAAGCGGTGACTTCTTTGACAAATTTTGAACAACTTTTACTAGGAGGCCAACTCTGAAAACGTGAAAGAAAAAAAACTGCTGTTCCATACGATTTTTTATAGACTTTCGACAAAAAGTATGGAATAGCTGTTATTTTTTTTGCGTTTTCAGAGTTGATCCCACAGTAAAAGTTATTCAAAATTTGCCATATGTGTCACCGCTTAAGGCTCCGACACCGGTAGACAAACACATTGTATAACATGTAAGAGCTCATAACCGCTAACAGCTAGCCAGGGATCGCCATTGACAGACACGTCATGGAGGACGATATAACATATCAGGAGAACCGTAACAGAACCAGAGTTACCGGCATAGCCCTGCGGATCGGCAAGAAAAATGGCAGTAAGCATGGAGGTCCAAACACCGGTGGGGGTCGAAAATGTCCTTCGGCTGAAATGATGATATTGTTATCAGAGTGTCTCACGAATCGCAGTGACCCCGTAATCAGTGTGAGGTCGCCAGGGCGCGATAGACAGCTTCTACGCGCCTAATATTTTGTCACATCCGCTATTACCGTCCTACTGCGTCACGGTTCATGAACCCTACGAAACTACTCCATAGATAAATCCGAGTGTGATTTGTTCAATGCTTTTAGTGGAATGTAATATTGGTTTGAGTGTTTTGTCACTGTGGACACTGAACTAAAACTTTTCATTCTGATAGAGATCTATCGACGTGTCAGAACGAGACAGAGTTATGGTGGAGTCTGTCACTACGTCACACGTCGTCACTATTTATATGTAACTCTAAAGTATAATAAGCTAGAAGGGACAAAACAGCGAAATAAAATAAAAACTGATGTTCTATAACTTCTTTTGGACCGACGATACAGAGGAGGTACTCCTTTCGACGCGTAAATATTTTTTATTATCTATAACCACGCTTAACTTTTTTCGTAGTGGACCGATTTCAATAATTATTTTTTCATTGGAAAGAGTATACTTCGAAATTGGTCCCATTTAAATTTTATTGAAATCGGCCGAGCCATTTTTGATAAATCAACAATAATGTGAAAAATTCTACATCGATCCGTGCGAAATATTCGCGAATTCTGTACACGGGTGAAGTCGGCCATGCTAATTTTTGCAAAAAATAATCTTGTGTAGTAATAGCTTTAGTATGTACATATGTAGTTTTATTCAGGGTTCACCGTCCGATTTTCAACCGAACTGTTAGATTTTAGAAGGAATTGTTGGGGTCAGGTAGCTATCTTCCGACCATTTGGGATCCGATGCAATTTGTCCGGTCAGATTTTTTTTTTAATTTAGAAGTTATTATAGTAATTATGGACTAACACAACCAAAAAAACTGTAAAACCTGGATCAAGAACTTATAATAGCACGGACAAATGGAATCAAGAATCAAATCAAAATTAACCTAATTTATTGTGGGTTGAATTTTTCGAAAAAACTAAAGCACCCAAATCTAAGAACATTACAATTTTCTGACCAAGTATTAATAAGTAATTGTATTTTGGTGTGGCGATTAGATACTCCACAATCATGTTAATGGGACGTCTACATTAATTTTTTTCGCGTTTTTAGTAGTCCCATAAAAAATTTGGTCATAATTATGTACAACTAGTTTTTACCCGCGGCTTCGCCCGCATGATATTTTAATTTTTGACGCAATATCATTATAATTTATAGCCTATGTGTTATTATTCTGATATATTCCTGAATCTCTTCTATCTTTCTTATATGTTTCTGAACGAAAGTCGTTAGTTTTTATGTACAGAATAAGCCCCTAAAAATCCTTTTAAATAATTGATAGAATAATAACCCTGTATACAATTGATTAGAAATAACCCTGTATACAAATAGGCGTCAACTAAAACGCCGCTCCCACCTCAGCGCTGAAAGCTGGTTGTAAACGACCAGCGCTGGTATTCTGTTGGGACCGGCAAGAACATAGGTGTTTGCGCAGTGTTTGGACGTTATTATCTGCGTAAGTATGTATTAAAAAAATATGTACTAAATTATGTAGGTATTAGTTTTAACCCGCGGCTTCGCCCGCATGATATTTTGATTTTAGACGCAATATCATTATAATTTATAGCCTATGTGTTATTCTGATATATAAACTATTGTAAGGTTACTATACGAAGGCTACTTTATCTCATTCCAACATGTAATGTTTGCGAGTATGTATTTCTCTTTCCTTCACATTGTTTGCATTATGGTACAATACCTCTTTGTTCTATAGCTTAATCGCAGGGCTTTGATAATTTGGGCAGCAGAGCTTTCAGAACTACTAGACTGAGTAGACGGCACTCGTGCCTGTTCTACAAAAGGCATATAATATTTTAAGTAATTATACAACGGTTTAAATGGTAGAGTTATGTAGCTCATAATAATATACTCATCATGTGAAAATGGAAAGTGTACTTAACTCATTGACTCATGTATAAAATGGAAAATATACAACATGTATGGAAAATACTGGACGTCGTTTGATTACCCTGACCTTAGGATAAAAGGTCAGAAGAGGGGATAACAAGAAAATATATCATTTTCTTGCCACGCTCGCTCGCTCGGAAAAACGTAAGTTGTTGTTGCATTTTTTTTTAGTAACCCAAACGTATAGACACACTGGATTTTTCTTTGTGTTTTGTCATTTCTATTAGCTAATGTGAACAGCGAATTTGTTTCTTTTTCCTTCTTTCAACCAACTCACAAAAGGAGGAGGACCTGTCTTTGACTGTGATCGAAATGCACAAAGAAATTACAAGAGTAATTTAATAAAGAAATCATCCAATTTTACTTTATTATTTTTTTCGTTTAATCGTTAACATCCGGTAATGTTTACGAACATGTTTGAACGGAAGCGCGTGATTTTAGTAACTAGCTCTAATTAACTAAAAAAATAAATAAAGAATAACTATGATGGTATAATTATTTTAATGGTAACGTGGTTTTCGATGATCATATAGATCCTAACGAAGTTGTCGAAAGCAAATTATTCTGCTGTTCATATAAGTAATGCGTACTGCGGTCAGGGATGTGGAAATATGGTAGAACATCTAAACCCAAGATAATTATGTTTTCGGAAACGACGTCATGGATGTAGGAAATAATATATTTAAAGCCAAGATGTTTTCTGGAATGGCGTCATGGATGTGGAAAGTAAGGTAGAATATCTAAAGCCAAGATTTTTTTTAGAATGTCGTGTCGTGGATGTGGGAAATAAGGCAGAATGTTTAACACCAAAATATTTTCTAGAATGCCTTTAAAATGGGAAAAAAGGTAGAATATCAAGGGCCGAGATGTTTTTTTTGAAATAGCATCATGTATGTCGGAAATAAAGTAGAATATCTAAAGCTAAGATGTTTTCTGGAATGGCACCGGTACAGCCTAAAATTGCGTGAAACTATGGTGGTGATAGTCGATGTTTTTACTGATAAGTAAATATTATAATAATAATAAAAAAACGAATGTGCTGATTTTCTAAATGTCATAGTCGATTCTATGGTGGGCAGTTTTAAGGCAGAGATAGGCAAAAATTTTCAAAGTGACTTTTATTCTTATCCATAATTAGCCACATCCATGGTTTTAGTTCTTACTAAAATAACACATCGTATCGCTCAATAATATTAACATGACGATTATAACGAAAGTAAAGCTAGAAGGCTGGAACAAAGAAGTGTTGTCTTTGTAATCAGAGTTTATTTTACACCCATAAGTATTGTGTTGAAGCTTGTGTTTATATGTTGCCTTGCCGTCGAAATACTTTTGTTGAGTACCTACTTGTTTTGCTTTACTCATGATGTAATCCTAAATATGAATAATTATGACACACGTGCTACGTTGATCGAGGAAATATGTACTACATTGATTGTTACTACTGGTCAACGTGGTTCGTTACGGGAACTCTGATAGCCGATCGTGTTTTGAGTAGGTACCTTCGTTATGAGAACACACTTAATATTTTTAAATTGAGACTCATTTTTCTTGATGAGCTTGATGAGGTTCATTTTCGGAAATATTTATAGAGTTGAAAAGTGATCAAACATTTTCTAAAGAGCCTCTATTGGCACAGAAGAAGACTTGGAGTGCACTATATCGCTGTAAATTAAACACATATCCGGATTTTTCCTTAAAAATTTGGCAGCTGTAAATTATGAGTATGAACAAATAAGGTTTCATGAGGACATATCTAAAAAAAAGCGGTATCAAGGTTAGAGTCCAAGGATGTTTGTTAGGCAACTACTGCTGGATGGTCAAATGGGGCCAAATGGAAGGAAATGTACACGAAAATTTCAAAATTTGTATACCAGTATAGCTATTGGGAGAATATAATAGAAAAATATTTTCGGATCTTATGATTACGATATTAATATCACAACGATGTTGCAGTCATGCCACTATAGGCATGGATGAAATATTTGCTACCAAGTTAATAAGCTGACTTTATACGGCATATTTATTTAACATATTTTATTTTGATGCGCGTACTGTAACAGTGTACATAATTACGACGTACTGCGAAATCCAATAGAAAGAATAGGACGTGCTACTATGAAGCTATACTTACATAATTACATAAATAATATGGTGATAAATTATGTCTATAAACACTTTATTAAGTCTGTTCGTGGAAGTTTCAGATTTCGATCAAACGGAGAATAACGACGAATGCACCTGAAGTGAATGACCCGAATATGAGATCATGAAGGGATATACGTGGGTCCAAGGACAAGACTAGCACGCAGGACCCTAAAATTGGGTCCAGGAGGGATGTGAGGAAGAGTCCAAGGATAGGACTAGCGCATAAGCGCGTAAGACCCGAAGACTGGGTCCAGGAGGGATGTGAGGGAGAGTCCAAGGACAGGACTAGCGCATAAGCGCATGGGACCCAAGGACTGGGCCCAGGAGGGATGACGTGAGTCCAAGGATAGGACATACACTTATATACCGGAGGACCCGACGGATCGGGTTCAGGAAATGCAAACTAATACAATATGGAAAGAAACGAGCAAGTTCCAGACGAGGGCAAGTCCACTGAAGTATTTGTATCTGAAGAATGGATGATTTTAATAGTAAGCTAATAGATAAGTTTTTGTTAATTTTAGAATAATTTAAAAGCACTGACAAACTTAAAATGACATTCAATACGAATGTGATACCGGAATTTGACCTATTAATTAAAGAACAATCTGTGACATGGATAACTGAAGTAGAAGGATGTGCCAAAATGTATGGATAGATATAGAAAGAAATTATCCACTACTCTAAACCTAAACTGGTTGGTGTTCAAACAACATAGAACTAGGGTCCAACTTCGATATTACATTCGCAGATGGAATAGAAAATATAATTAAGAGAGCTAAAATAGTGATGTACGAAGAGCTTTTAGAAACTTTTAATAGTATGAAGATGAATTTGTTAAATAGTTGTAAAATCTATAGTAGGCAGGCAGGCAGTAAATTTGTACTACATGACATTGAGGATCGGACGGTAAAGGTTGGTGTCCACACCCTGCTGAGCAGTTTAAGGATCTGGAACAGGTATTGAATTATTTCCGAACCGTTAAGGTCAGTCAGGCGAGAGAAACTCTGAGCGCGAGACGCAGATTAAATAAAAGAAAGTTTGGACCCAATCCTAACTATAAGGGATTTTTCAAACCAGGTATCAGTACGACGGCTTCGGACATTAAATGTTTCGATTGTCAAGAAGTCGGATATTCTAGCTATAAATGTTACAAACTTGCCCTGAAATGCAATAAATACTGTAACCGTTTCGGCCATCAAACATCTAACTATCCTAGGAACAGGGTTGGAAACGAAACAGAAAAGGGCAAAAAGTGTCAGGTAATGATTTCAAACGAAAACGGGTTTTGGGGTTAACAGCTGAAAATAAGGTTATTGATAAATATATTCTCAACGTTAAGCTAAATGGATCATCAATTTCTTATCACGTTGATTTGGCCAGCCAATGTTCTCTTATCGAGTTGAGTGAGACTAAGTCTCTGAACTTTGAAATCACTGAACGAGTTTCAAACCGACACCAAATTTATCAATGCTCGGAGGTATTGGGGGAAATTTGTACTCGCCATTTGAGAATATCTCACGTTGCTGTAGAGGTTCAGAATCTGACATATATGGTTGGCTTATATGTTGTAGAGGACTATGCATTTGTAGCATTCCGTAATTGATGGAGGAGATCATAGATCGTAAAGTCCATTATTGATGGTGGGCTTCAAGGTTTTGATTTGAGGTAAGGTATATTATTTATTACACGGTCAGTACAAGATCAAGAACGAACATGGAGCGTTTTTGCTATACACTGCTCTGTCGAGGATGTTAACTTTTTCAATAACTCCAGGAATTAAGGTAACATAAAATATGCTATCGTATACACTATACATGGACAACGTGCTTATACCGTCTAAAGGTTTCTATGAAGACACAAAGATTAGACGAAAGTCAATAATAAAGGGAAGGGCTTGAGTTAAAAGAAAGTAAGTGCCACATTGTTCTCGAATAAATAGATCTCCTCGGAATTGTTGTAAGCGCGGTCAGTATTCGTCCAGGCAGGTGAAAGTAGGAACGATCTCCGATTTCCTTAGCCAAACAATCAACATGAGGTATGTACGTCAGTTTTTGAGTTTATTAGAATTCTTGAGACGATTTGTCAAAAGTTATGAAATAACACTCAGAGTGGCTCTGGACAGTAAGTAAATTAAAAAGGGCTAAGTATTTAATAATATAATTAATCCTTACTTTATAACATGCTGTTATAAGCTGGAACGGAACTCCATACGCATGTTTGCGAACAGAGTCTGGCAGGAATACTCCTAGAAAAGAACTCGAATGACGAGCTGCAACTAGAGTCCTATTTTAGCCATAAAACTATGGTCGACAAACGTTAGTGGCATTTCCACGAATCGGAGACATTAGCGGTTATCACTTCGTTAAACCGGTTCAGAATCTACCTTGTAGAAACTAATTTTGACGGACTGGAATGCTTCTCTTCTTTTTCATGCCGATGGTTCTAAGTGAGATCTCTCTAGAGAAGCTTTGCCCAGTAGTCCCAAGGAGAGGTGGCTTTAGATTGACCCTAGCAAAACGTGATTTCGTATCCCGAATTAAATGATGGTAGGTCCAACTTTAGGAATATGCTTACACAATAGAATATCGTCCTGGAGCTCAAACGCAAGATGACCTCAGCAGAAATCTAGCTCTACGGTTGAGCAGTACATACGATTCAATTGTCCGATGACGGGGTAAAAAAAAAAGAATTAGAAATAAAAAAAAAAAGGATTACTACTTAATACTAGCACCGGTTGATGAGTTTATAAAGTACTTAACTGCACATCTCGTAAAGGATACGAAATCAGCGACTTTGGTGTGAAAGATAGAGAATTTCGTCACTTACTCTGGAGTTCCCACACGTTTTATTACTGACAAAAGTATTAGTCTTACTAACAAGACATTTCACGACTATATCACATACTATTCAGGTAGGTCCAAAATGCAACGTAGATGTTGGTACAATGAGCAGGTAAATCGATTTAACGGGATAATACTAGACACCTTGTCAGCTTTTAGCTATGGAAACTACGACCAATCCTAGGAAGAACATATTTCTGACGAACAGGTAGATATCAACACAGCAAAAGATAAAACTACAAAAAAGTCTTGAACTGCCGTATTTCATAAGCCAAACAAAAGGTGAGGTATTTCGTAAAACTTTGAAAAACGCTCCCATGGAAGAATTGAAAGAAGATGAAAAACAGGAGAAAAGATTAAGTAGCAACAGGTAAGAGGCGCTGTTTATATATATTAAACGCAGGAAGACTCCAAACCAACACAATGAAAAAGACCCAGTAAGAGAGAGAGATAGTTGAGTGGAGAGATAGCTGCCGCATGATGGTAAGTTTCAATAGTTGACAATAAATACCAAGGACCATACCGAATTACCGAGATGCTCCTCAATGACATATTTCTGATTGAGGGCACACTTCTGACTTGTAAGCGAGGCTTATAATTGAAAACCGTAGTTGCAGTTGACAAGATTTAACTTTGACACTAAATATCAAGGACCATACCGAATTACCGAGATGCTCCTCAATGACATATTTCTGATTGAGGGCACACTTCTGACTTGTAAGCGAGGCATATAATTGAAAACCGTAGTTGCAGTTGACAAGATTTAACTTTGAACGATTTTTAATAGAGATTTGGTAACCAAATCACATGATAACGAGCAGACGTGAGCCTCCAATAAAAAAAACACACGAATATAAAAAAAGTCAATTGTAATTGAAATTTATTGTCTGTATGGTGAACCAATTTGATTTGAACTACTGCATTATAGCAGCAATGAATGTTTATTTAGGTTATACATATAATTTAGTGAAGTTAGTGTTTATCTGATTTATATAGCCAATCATAATATAATATGATTATAAATATGTTAATGATTATCATTACTACTTGATCTTGATGTTAATTTCACTTATTCGATGTTTTGTGGCCTAGAATAAAAATATTGCCTCTGTGAAATTAAGAGATAGAAAAATGACTTTGAATTACAATAAAATGTGTACATGATTGAATATATTTTAGTTGATGCAAATAATTATCATAAACAAAGCGTGAATTGAATAGTTAGTACTAAGTAGATATTTCGCATTTCAGAACAGTACATTTTTGAAACTACGATGAATAATTTGGACTGTAATAACCTTTTATTGAATAGAGAATCTACTATTTTGGACAGTCGGAGTGCTAATTAGCCGTTTATCTTTGACTTTTACTATTTAAAAGGTTTGCTTACTCATTCATAGCGATGGGACTCGCTAGAAGTAGGATGGCCGAGCTGTAAGGTTACTATACGAAGGCTACTTTATCTCATTCCAACATGTAATGTTTGCGAGTATGTATTTCTCTTTCCTTCACATTGTTTGCATTATGGTACAATACCTCTTTGTTCTATAGCTTAATCGCAGGGCTTTGATAATTTGGGCAGCAGAGCTTTCAGAACTACTAGACTGAGTAGACGGCACTCGTGCCTGTTCTACAAAAGGCATATAATATTTTAAGTAATTATACAACGGTTTAAATGGTAGAGTTATGTAGCTCATAATAATATACTCATCATGTGAAAATGGAAAGTGTACTTAACTCATTGACTCATGTATAAAATGGAAAATATACAACATGTATGGAAAATACTGGACGTCGTTTGATTACCCTGACCTTAGGATAAAACTATATTAATGCAAAGTTTCATCTCAATCCGTCCAGTAGTTTTTGCGTGAATGAGTAACAAACATCCATCCATCCATCCACACAAACTCACAAACTTTCGCGTTTATAATATTAGTAGGATATCGTTGCTCGAAATCGTCTATAGAAACACGATTGCGTTTAAGTGAAATATAGAGCAGGCAAGAGGCGACGACAATCAGTTTTAATAGCAAGCTCCATGTGCATCCGAGCAAACAGATAGCGGGATGAGTCAACGGTATCAACTCCGATCCTAATTTCCTGTGCAGATAGCCGGCCGTGAATTACAACGGTGCATCTGCTTGTTTAATGGTTTAACTTATGGAACTATTGCGTGATGTTATAAAAGCAGCTTTTATTTCAACAGTGATTAAGGCGCAGACTTCACAGACCCACCCTTTTATGGTGGACATTCCGCGCGTTAGAACCAAGCGTTTCGAATCCTCATTCCTCATACGAACAGCCAGAATGTGGAACGCTTTGCCTGGGTCTGTCTTCCCGTTAAAGTACAACGTGGGTATCTTCAAATCCAGAGTAAATAGGTATCTTTTAGGTAAGCGTGCAACACCCTAGACCGCACATCTGCTCAACATCAGGCAGTGTGTAGTCCAACGCGAACCTATTCGAAATAAAAAAAAAACTTCACCAAAGAGACGCAGCACGCATGAGCGTACGTAACCAGGTTTCAGTTCTTTTTCTCTTGTCTTGTTCTAGGTTTAACACACAATTAAAGAGAGCGCAGCAAGAGACGTGAGCAGAGAACGCATGACTTTCAAAGTACAAATCTGCGAAATCATTATCATTATTAATCAGATGTGATATGATGTGTGGATCAGCGTTGTACGAGAAAAAAAAACCGGACAAGTGCGAGTCAGGCTCGCACACCGAGGGTTCCGTACAAATCCTAAAAAAATTCACAAAATTGGGAAGTTGTTAAAATCTCTGTACAAAAAATCATCGACAAAAAAGTTTTTTTTTTTTCACTTTTCTCGTCATGCATCGAAAATTACACTTTGTTAAAATAATTAAAAACCTGTTTTAGCATGTGCTAATGAAGTTCCTTTATACGATACCTTACATGATACGATTTACTTTGAATTTTGAACCCATATTTTGTGAATTTAGAGGCCCTATTTTTTATGATTTAAATAACAATGTAGTTTTCAGATTTATTCCTATATGTGAACTCTGAGACAATGCTTCTCGCCAAATTTCATAGTTCTATGTCAACGGGAAGTAGGTAGGTTTTGATTGTTGTGAGTGTCGAAATATGCGTTTTTTTACGGCTCTATTTTTTTTAAACGATAACTGAGAAGTTTTTCTTTTACACAACTGCAGGAGACCATAGATATACGTATACAGTTTAAATTTCAACTCGATATCTTTACGCGTTCCCGAGATAACGAGTCTTGACATACACACAGACGGACAACAAAGTGATCCTATAAGGGTTCCGTTTTTTCCGTTTGAGGTACGGAACCCTAAAAATCACCGATAGTATAATAACTTTGACTTAACGTCGCACGTTTCATAACTTAGCTCAAAATCATTTTGGCTTCTCAGTATCCTTGCAAAGCTCAAGTAAGACATTTCACTGATCAAATGCTAATCGAACAAGATTATTTTTTGCAGAAATTAGCATGACCGACTTCACCCGAGTACAGAATTCGCGAATATTTCGTATGGATCGAAGTAGCATTTCTCACATTATTGTTGATTTATCAAAAATGGCTCAGCCGATTTCGATAAAATTTAAATGGGACCAATTTCGAAGTATACTCTTTTCAATAAAAAAAAATTGAAATCGGACTACTACGAAAATAGTTATGCGTGGTTATACATAAAAAAAAATATACGCGTCGAATTGTATACCTTCTCCGGTGTTTCGTCGGTCAAAATTCAATAGTTTTTTTGTTCAATTCCAAAAAACTGTGGCAATTCTTTAGTTGCCAGTTGCTTTAGGATGAAAAGTAAACTCACGAGACAATGAGAGTTTTTTTTTTTGTTTTTGAGAAATGGCTCTTTCGCATTTAGCTAATCAATGGTGTTATCTCTGATGGATACGCAGCATAAAAGAAGTGAACTTTTAAACAGTATCAAAGCAATGTAAGCAACCGTTACTCAGGACCACTGAGCTTCTGACTCATGTAGTCAGTTCAGATAACGCCAGCTGCAGCAAGAAACTCATTACGATAAAAGCAAAAGAAAAGAATGGAATGGACGTGTTGCATCCTACTCGTACTGCCTGGAATCAATAGGAGCAAAAGGTATAGAAGCTAAGTAACATAGTCATTAGGAAAAGCCAATATACGTACGGAAAACTGATAGCACTAAAAAATATAAAGAATCGTTTTACTTTAAAAATGGAACACTACCAAACGTATCATTACTTTGATAACAACCAAACAGACAAGATAAAATCACATAGCAACCAAATCAACGGCAACAAAGCAGACTCACTGAAACATTCACGGGCTGTTACCTTCCATAATGTACCCTTCATGTGTTGGCCAATTTCGTGATGACCACCTCAAAACACAAACAAAAACCAACCTTAAACTGAATCCTTGAACGCTGAAAATCGCAAAGCATTTCGCCTTTTAGATTAGATTCAAAATTGGTACAAAAATGTGCTTTATGAAAATACACTGAAGGTGGAAACTCACGTAATTCTTTCACACGCTTTTTCAAAGGATGCCCCGCCGAAAAGACAAGCTAATCAAGGCTTTATTGCAGACAAGAATAGAGTGAAATTGCAATGAACCATTTAGTGACAAAAAGTATAGATAATTATGGACTTTGATACCGAAACAAAGTTATAACAGTTGACCTATTGGCTTTTAATTCATGTTCTGTCTGATAAGAATGACTCGCAGAGGTCGAGTGATAAACCAGACTCGACCTAATTAGTCATATAACCATTTGTAGCATTTGCCGCATCGATTACTCAATTATGTAAATATTTCATAATCACACTATCATAACAGCAACATTTATGAAAAAATAACGTTAAAAATGACGATTATGATGCGGGAACCGGTAGTGAAATCACAATAGGTACGAGTAGCTTATAAAAGTTGAGTACAGGGGGTCTGGTTCCAGGGTGGGGACTAGTGTGACCCCCTGCCTTTTCAAATGAATAGGGGGTGGCCACTACCGAAGGGGTTAGAATCATAGAAATCTAGACTCTTAGAGAAATGCCAGACGGGCGGTGTGGGCTCTATCACTTTTGTGAAGACAGCAGTAGTCTAGAATCGATAATAACAGAGATAAATAACGTTGAAGTTTGACAGCTGTTACTGTGACACTGGTCGTGACAAATCACACGATCCGATTTCGAATGTGTACGAGGGATTATATTTTACTCATCTTCAGCTTAAGACTGAACGGTTGTCGTCAAAACCTTTTTTTGCCGCTAACTATTCATAGAATACTCGAATACTCTAGATTTTATATCTAAGACGCTACCGGCAACACTGCATGCTGAGTATGAGTTTTGTCGTAAACATGACGCGCTCTTCGGCGAGCGCGTAAGCATGTAATTTGTATGAAGAAATGTACAGCGCCACTAGCGGCGCTGTTTTGAAACACAACAAGTTCATACAAATTACATGATGAATTACATTTACGACAAAACTCACACTCACCATACGTGTCGCCGCGGCCTAACCCGTGTGTAATAATAATGCGAGATTTTAAACAGAGAATTTTGTGCGAAATTGGATCCCCGCGAGCTTAAGACAGGTCCCACCACATAAGATCAGTGGTTTTAGTGACAAAGTCCACATAACCTGATTGCTGGGAGTATCTTCTAAATATATCTATTTCATCAAAAAGGGTGTGTGTATCCAATTGTGGATGACATTTACCTTCTCTCATTTTTTTGTCCATTTTTCCTGTTTTGTGCTATCTTATTACTTCCAGGTGTTGCCAATAAGTTTCAGAATTAAATCACGCCTTCACTATATCGGTCTTATCTTTGATTTGAATTAGCGAGGCAGCTGCAAAATCTTGAATCTAAAAGCCTTTAAAATCATTAACAAAAATAAAAATTAAACGGACCAATTAACATGAGATTGGCAATCACCTGCAAAGGCCGCTGTTTTTATTGCTAAAATCTTTTTTGTTTGAAGTTACAAATAAAATACTAAATTCATAAAATCAATGTTATTAATAACTTTAATAGGTCCATCCATACCTATTAACTACCATGTATAAGTTATAAATAACATTACCATACTAAAGACTATTACCCACGTAGGTATGGCTATAGAATTGTTTTTCCCTCGAGATGCGAGACTTCCCTAATAAATTGTGTGATTGCACAACTAAATTGTGTGTATTTTACTCAATACTCAATCATTTTTACAACATAATAAATGTAATGTAATATTTTACATGCGGTTCTTAGTTAACATGTTTTGTTTTGTTATGATTTTATTTTTAAGTGCTTTCCACACTAGATTTTATCTCAAAGAGTTATCTTAGTGATAAGCATTTCAAAAATCTGAAGCGAACGCAGGATTTGAACTTGCCCCTTCGGATCACTAGCCCGACGCTCTAACCAACTGAGCCAACCCGCCTCAGTTGGTTAGAGCGTCGGGCTAGTGATCCGAAGGGGCAGGTTCAAATCCTGCGTTCGCTTCAGATTTTTGAAAGGCTTATCACAAAGATAATGTTTTGTATTGTTACACATATGACCCTATACATATAGGCATAGGTATGGCTATTTTATTGTTTGTATTGGATCGATTTATTATTAACTATAACGCTGATTAGCTTAGGTCTACCACCAATACTAAGCCAAGTTATGTTTTCAAAATAACTCATCTTGATTGGTTTGTATCATAACAGAACCTAAGTAAGCTGTTCTAGCTTAGCTTAATAGAAATAATTTTCTTATCTGGAGGCTCTATAACTGAATCATTAGAACGGCCAAAAGTATGCGTAAATCAAGAGAGACCGTGTAAGAGCAGTAGCGAGCGTTAAAAATCTATGCTTGTGGGAAGTTGGGAGCGGGTCAGCATAACAAGCGATCCTCTGCGAAAGTTAGTAAACGATTCTAACGTCTAATTCAAAAATTGGGCTCCTAAATTCTAATCCTAAAGGATCAACCAAGGGCGGACCCTTTACAATAAAAATTGTTTTTTTTTCTAACTTTACGTAAGCAAATATGAAAAACCTCAGAACCACAGATCAGAGATCTGATCTGTGCTTTAAACAATCTGTTCTGTAATTATAGAGAAGATAGAGTCATAGAAATGTAGAGAATAGATACAGCAAATACGTTTTTTTTCTAGAAGTTACCTATATCTGTAAAGTTATAACTCCCAAAACAAAGTCTTAATCACATTGACCTACAGGCTATATAATAAACCTGTGTCGACAAATAAAAGAAATCCCATTCCGAAGACGGTCCCCCGCAGAGATCGAGGCCGCACTTTCTGCTCCAACAACTTTAGATAGAAAAGTCTCAGACAACCTTTATCTAGTCTAGGTACTAACCACAGATCTCACGAGGGAGGCCATGTCGTCTACTTACACTAACTTGCTTATAATATTACATAACTAGCTGACCCGGCGAACTTCGTTCCGCCTAACAATCGAATAACGTAGGCTAAGCTACTCCTTATTACATCAGCTACCTGCCAATAAAAGTCCCATCAAAATAGGTCCAGCCATTTCAGAGATTAGCCGGAACAAACAGAAAGACAGACAAAAATTGTAAAAAAAAAAATATTTTAGTGTATGTACCGTATATTAATATGCATGTAGTAAACAACAGTTATTACAATATTACAAACAGACACTCCAATTTTATTTATTTGTATAGATAATCCTACTGACATCCTATTATAATATTATAAACGCGAAAGTTTATATGTATGGATGTTTGTTCCTCTGTCACGCAAAAACTACTGAACGGGTTGAGATGAAACTTTGCAATAGTACTCGTAATGTTTATACATCGGAATAACACATAGGCTATAATTTATTTTATAAAGATACTAGCGACCCGCCCCGGCTTCGCACATGAGTATTATACATAAAAACCTTCCTCTTAAATCACTATCTATTAAAAAACCGCATCAAAATCCGTTGCATAGTTTTGAAGATATAAGCATACATAGGGACAGACAGACAGACAGGGAAGCGACTTTGTTTTATACTATGTTAGTGATTGCGTGAAACGAAATTCGCCGGGTCAGCTAGTGTAGTAATAAGGACTGTCCTCCTCTCGTCCACGCCTATTTTATATTAGGTATTTTAGCAGGGCCCGACGGTGTCCATAATTATTTCTATTACATTAAGTATAGGCCGAATCAAAGTTCTTGGCGGCTGTGAAATTAGCTACAAGCTGAGCAAAATCCGATCCTCGCGCAACTGTTAAGCCGGAAACATACTATCGGAGGCGGCTGACGGACGTGACTGATAGCCGCGACTTAGCAGTGTGCACAGTCTTAAAACATCCGGCGCGCCAGATCGCTCTCAGACGTCCGAACGCTCAAGCCCAAGGCGACGTCCGCGACTTATGTCCGAGAGTGTGCACGGCTCAGTGTACATTCATTATCTAGATACCTATCAGTCGCGGCTGTCAGTCGCGTCCGTAAGCCGCGTCCGATAGTAAGTTTCCAGCTTTATGTGAGCTTCAGTCAGGACTGGGTTTCGTGCGGCTTGTAGCTAACTTCACAACAGCCAAGCAGTGTGTTGTTGACGCAGTTACCCAAAATGTGTCTTGACTTTCAATACTAATAGTCGCCACTCGTCCATCTTGGGCGAATCAATCCTAAGTTGGCGAAGATTTTTTCCTTCTTCCCTACGTCTCGCTCGACGTAGAGACCTTATTTTGAACGAAACTTTTTGCTTGAAATCACGACTTATGCGAGTTGCAGACCAAGAGCTAAGTTAAGTTAGTTTCGGGTTAGCTCGCATAGCTGAAACACTTTTCCATAGATAAAACTACATCAGCTATGCGTGCTAAGCTAAACTCAATTAACTTACCTCTTTGTCTGCAACCGACATTTGTATCCATTACGTACCTATACAGGGTTATTTCTAATCAATTAGCATCCTCCTAGGGGCTTATTCTGTACATCAAAACTAACAACTTTTGTTGTACAACTTTCGTCAAAACTCAAAAAAAAAATCAGCTGTTCGATACATTTTGTCGCGGGTGAACTAAATTTTTCTATGAAACAACAAAATTTTTTTTCGAGTTTTGACGAAAGTCGTAGAACACAAAAGTTGTTAGTTTTGATGTACAGATTATGCCCCTAGAAGGATGCTAATTGATTAGAAATAACCCTGTATAATTGTAAATTGTTATTACTCCTAGAGCACAACACAGTACTTGTGTTCACACAACACCGTCACGGTATCATTACCGTGACACCGCATTCTGCAAAATATGTTTGTTAAATATGCATTCTGCGGTGTTTGCGTATTTGCTACATATAAATGTGTGTATAAGAGTCGCGGTTAAAGAGAAGGGCTCTCTAGATATCTATGGTACTAACTTATTTACTATCTTTTCACCAGTTCGCTCCCGAGAGGGAACGATAGCTTTTTCTATCTTTCTATGAATTTAGAAATCTGGGAAATAGGAATGTACCTAAGTTTTCATATCGAATCTAGAGGCATAGTAGTACGGGCCAGATAAAATACTGCCCACGCCACGGTAAAAACATTTTATACAAGACTAGTTTTTACCCGCGGCTTCGCCCGCATGATATTTTGATTTTTGACGCAATATCATTATAATTTATAGCCTATGTGTTATTCTGATATATAAGCTATATTATTGCAAAGCTTCATCTCAATCCGTTCAGTAGTTTTTGCGTGAAAGAGTAACAAATATCCATACATCCATCCATCCTCACAAACATTCGCGTTTATAATATTAGTTTATTAGTTATATTACGTAGTGGCAGTGTTGCCACCTTAGTCCTTTTGGGGCTAGATCTAGCACTTATTACTGTAGGTGAACTCGTTGTTTAATGATTTAGCCCGGAAAGGGCTATCTAGCCCTTTTCTGCCCTATTTATTTTCTTAGAAATATTGCACCAGAAACTGAAATATGTATGTGCCTTAAGGGGCGTCTAAACGGGCCATATTTTACGACAATTTGTGGCTGCAATACTGTGGCCGGCAACATTGCTAGCAATACCAGCCACACTATGCAATATTTTAAGGATGGCCCGGCATTATAGCCACATATTTTTTGGTATGTCAAAATGTTTTTATGTGTAGCCGGCGTGTGGCCGAACGATCGCCTCGCAATCGAAAATACTGCAATATATCTGGGCCATCTATATTGTTGTTCTGTTTTACTGTATATGCGCGTCCCTTTCTCCCTGCGACGTGAAGTACTTTGCGTTTCACTTTCTGCGCGACGTGAAGTGTGCTGCGAGTGCTGCGACGTCCATCGTGTATAAATCTGTGGTATGGCGATATTCTGTGCTGTCAGCAGCTGTCATTCTTGTGTTGTTTTGAAAATAAATTAAAATGACTAATACTTGGTCTAATGAGAAGACTCTTGACTTTATTAATGAAGTGCAATTACATCCTGAAATATGGAATGTGGAAACGGGAATTTTTAAAGACAAAAATGCAAAAAAAGATGCATGGTCTATTGTTGCTACTAAGTTTGATATATCAAGTGATGACGCTTACAAGAAATTCCGAAGCCTGCGAACGTATGTGAAGAATGAAGAAAGAAAAAAGAATAAAAGTGGTAGTGCTGGTGGCAAACAAACAAAATGGTTTGCTTACGATGCGATGTCGTTTATTCTTAATCAAGATACTCCAAATACAGGACGGGATAGTGAAAATGCAACAGAAAATGTATGTACCTATATTTATTAATAGATTATGGATTTCCTAAATATTTGTCCTGCCATGCCACTCGTCCCCGCTCTGTCATAAAATAATGCATAAACTCATCTCTAATCGCTTTTGCTCTCATTGTTGAGTTCCTTCCCAATACTCTTAAATCTGTTAAACGCTCTCCATCAGCTTGCCATGATCCTGGGATCACCGTTCCAAGGTCAATATCTTCCCTATCAAAGGTCCCAGGTGGTGAATATAAAGCTTGTGCTCTTGTATTTCGTCGCAAAAAGTTATGTAAATATGCACAAGCCATAACTATATTTTGTACATGTTTCATCTCAACATTGATAGTAGTATGTAGTATACGAAAAATGGATGCCAAAATTCCAAATGAGTTTTCCACAATTCGGCGTGCTCTAGATATTCTGTAGTTACATACTCGCTTAGGAGATCCTATGTTCAAATCTAAAGTATAGGGCTTGCAAATATTTTCGGTTAAGGGAAATGCATCATCTGCCAAGAAAACATATGGTGTAGGTACTTCTCGACCCGGAAGGGGTTCACAATGTGGTATTTCAAGATTTTGGTTCAGGAGTGCTTGCCCAAAAGCCGTATGCCTAAAAACTCCCCCATCGGATATTCTTCCCTGAACTCCAGCATGTACATACAAAAAATTGTACCTTGCGTCTGTTACCGCGAATAGCACTATGCTAAAAAACTGCTTATAATTAAAATATTGAGTACCACTGTTGGGTGGACAAATAATTCTAATGTGCTTGCCATCCATTGCACCCAAACAATGAGGAAAATTCCAACGGTCTTCAAAATCCTTTGCGACTCGTTTCCATTCAGTTGCTTGTGATGGCATCTGTAAAATAAAGGTTCCTTTTTAATTATATTGAATGTTTCTTTCGTTTTCAGGGGACTGAAGCCCAAGAGACTAGTAGCATTGCTGACCAAGAGGTACTTTCAGAAATAACAGACTCTCTGCTTTCCTCTGTTCCCTCTCCAAAACCACGTACTTCTAAGAAGTCCAAGACTGCAGATCCCATTTTGGAAAAGGCTCAAAACATTATACTTGAAGCAGGTGAAAAAAGAAGAAATGAATTTGCAGGTTTCGCAGAGCATATAGCAAACAAGTTAAGTAAATATGATGACTATACCCGTGCTCAGGCAGAATTCAACATAATGAAAATTTTATTTGACTGTGACATGGGAAAATACAGAAATCCAGCTTCGTTTACACAGAGTCCTGCTGGCGATAGCGGAGAAAGAGCTAGCACTTCTCAATCCCAATATTCAGATATGTCCCGATACATATCACGACAAAATACTCGGCAGCCTATGACTCAAGAATATACCGCTCCTTATCAGTCTCCACCACAACAGTATGCTGATCTACACCACACCCAGTTAACTGGAAATACTGCTTATGAAGAACTTGTGACTCTAACTGTCAATAGTGATTCGCAAATTCATTGATTCTACGTCAAACAAAAATAAATGTGCACTTAATAAATACTTAAATATTTACTTGCCTTTATGTATTCCTTTAAGCCTTCTATTAAGGCTTCACAAACTTCTGGGACAATAGTTGAAACTGAATAAGCGGACACTCTGAAAAGGTACATTAAACTCTTGAAAGAATCTCCAGTCGCTAAATACCGTAGAGTTATTGCTAATCTTGTAGTCACAGGTATTGCATTCCTCATGTTTGTATCTCGCCTTTGTATGTTTGGTCCAATTCTGTTCACAAGAAATTCGAAGTCGCTCTTAGACATTCTTGTAAAATTTTTAAATAAGTATTTATCCAGCATTAATTCCTTGTCTACGGAATCCAAAGTGTCACGCCTACTTAGGTAGGGTCGAATCCACATTCGTGTCCTTTTTTTTCGTTTTTCTGCCAAAACAATGTAAGCGGCTGCGATGAGCGTCATTTCGTCGGCCATTGTTGCTGGATTGTGTGGCTCATTTAAGGGTTCTGAATCAAAGGCCATACTATTGCAGCCATATTGCAACATGTTGCCTGCAATTGATTGCTCAGCCATAAAATGCACTAAAATGTTTTTTTGATGGCTGGGCAATGTTTGCCAATAATTGCAGCCACAAATTGTCGTAAAATGTGGCCCGTTTAGACGCTTCTTTACTAACATTGCGATAACATTGAATATTCGCAATTTGTATCATAGACTATTGACTTATTCCTATTTATGTGATTAATGTTCTTCTTATGAACCGAGTAAGTGTATCACAACTCTATTATTTCATTTCATTAGTTGATGTGCCAATTGTCATCACATCCTACTAATATTATAAACGCGAAAGTTTGTGAGGATGGATGGATGTTTGTTACTCTTTCACGCAAAAACTACTGAACGGATTGAGATGAAACTTTGCAATAATATAGCTTATATATCAGAATAACACATAGGCTATAAATTATAATGATATTGCGTCAAAAATCAAAATATTATGCGGGCGAAGCCGCGGGTAAAAACTAGTTTACTATAATTTTGAAAAAGTTATTGTAATTCAAATACAAAAAATACATACATGATTGAAATTATTAACAAAGGTGTTTTTTTGCCGCAAGTCATTTCTTGGTAATTTTGTGCTCCATCTAGCCCTTTTTGCTAGATCTAGACCTTTTTAGCTTCTTCAATATCCCCAATTACTAAAACTAAGGTTACAACACGTAGTTGTCATATAGCGTATTTTGAATAGATGTTTCTTTTCGATCACCGAAGTTCAACGTTCAGCGAATCGCAACGTTCCGCATGGTCAGTCTTCTGATTAGGGACCGCGGGTAGCATTTACATCTGGGCCTTATCACGGATCAGATCCCTGCTCTTCAAGCGGTTTCAAACCTGACATCGGGCTAGCTAGCAGGCTTCCTCACTTAACTATATGAACTTATTATTATAATATACTACGGGACTAATCGCGCAGTAAAATTACGAGATAAATAAATACCTCATCATCCCGACGTTTCGGCCGAGTTGCATCGACCGTGGTCAAGGGTAGACAGACCACCGTGACCACGGTCGATGCAACTCGGCCGAAACGTCGGGATGATGAGGTATTTATTTATCTCGTAATTTTAGTGCGCGATTAGTCCCGTAGTATATTATAATAATTTGTTCAAATCGCGATAGTTTTAAAACAATATTTGAACTTACTTTATTCAACTAATACATGAGACTACATTATGCCAAGCCATACTATTTCATACGGTTTTGTAGAGTCAGGCATTATATTGAGTAGAGATAGGCCCTGATGACTTAAAGATTTGGCTATTCATAAGATCTAAAAGCTTTCCGTCGTTCAAAGGTTCAGCTCTTCATAAAATCTGATATCTTTTCAACAGCAAAAGCGTTATCAGTCTGCGAGTCTTAACTATCTATTTTACATGAAATAATTTCGGTGAGATTTACTTTAGTCTGTGGCTTTTGAACCTTTTAAATGATTCGAGGAAGGCCAGCGGTGTACTCACAGGCGATTTGCCTCTAAGCTGCGAGCGAGCAGGTTTTAACGAGCGTTGAATATATAAAAAGGACTCGTATGTAAGTAGGGTTGTAGTTCATTATGACGTGCTATATTGGCTGCAGATCGGATTCCCCGAATATCTTAAACTACTTTTTCTGATGTTGTTTTTAAACTTTCGCGATTTGAACACATTATTATTATATACTACGGGACTAATCGCGCACTAAAATTATGAGATAAATAAATACCTTCTCATCCCGACGTTTCGCCCGAGTTGCATCGACCTCGACCTGGAGTCTACCCGTGACCACGGTCGATGCAACTCGGCCGAAACGTCGGGATGATGAGGTATTTTTTATCTCGTAATTTTAGTGCGCGATTAGTCCCGTAGTATATAATAATAATGTACTTTTTCTGATATATGAACTGATCTGTCTTTTCATTTAAAAAAAAAAAATGGAGCAAACAAAGAGGTTAAAATAACTTCTAAACCTGTAATTAGCAAAGGACGGAAAGGAATAGCAAAAACAAAGGCATAAACACAACAGCAGGTTATCAAGTACCTACTGATGATCAAAATCAAGTCAATCGACCTTAAAGTCTTCGTATATCATGTAGGTATTTGTATTTTTTGACAAAATGTACATACCATTATGAGCAACTTGTACAGTAGAGACGTTAATGATATCAAATTAAAACTGTCCAAGTCTGTTCACACTTTATTTATCACTATAAACACCATCAATATCGATCCAACGTCCAATGCACAGCCTTAGTTATACTTTTATAAAACTAGCTCTTTAATCTACTACGCTATGGACATTAACAGCTCAATCAATCCTGTTTATAGCACGCGACATAATCTGAATATCCATCAGTAAATCGATCCGCTACTAATCCCTTAACACAATTAATGCCATTGCTACGCTGCGCTATGCTAAACCAGTGTATGCTAAATGCACTAAGGTTATACTGCACTAGGACGCGGGGCGGGGCTATTTGCGACACGACAAAACGGAGCTAATTTCAAAATCTTTAAAAGCCCTGGTAATTGTGGTTCAAATCATATTAAAAAAATGTTTATCTTAAAGCGCAAAGTACCCGGTGTCTGTCGAGTATAATAATTCAATAAAAAAACCTCTGGTGAAATTTATTGTCCTGGATTGCAAAAATGAAATCAAAGTAGCGACTAAAAATGCGACATAATTCCAGATGCTAGAACTTGTTGCCGCTACCAAGATTAGTTTAAATGATGTCTCTGTTCACTTCGAATTAATTTCACTATCAGCGCAGCCATAGAACGTTTACTACTACATACTGTCCTGCTCCGGTTTCCCGTCGATTCTCAAAAAACGCCGGTAGAAATGGGATCAACTTTCCACAGCCCTTAACAGGTAGTAAAACTGCGTAGGTCAGCTAGTCAGATAAAATATTTAGGGTGAAAGAAAGACCAAAACTACGATCACATTTAACACAAAAAGTGGGAGGAAGGGTGCAAACTTTAACAGGGTTGCTCGGGAGCCATAAGGTCAAGATGCCCAGACTTAATGTGTGTTGCGACAGGTCCAGTACGGCATTTGCCATAATTTACAGTGCGTCTTAGTGCAGTGTTACCCTCCGGCGTATCACGACCGTGGTTGTCCAACCATGCCACCTGGGGGTTGCGCTGCGCTGAACCGAGACTGTAATCATTATCCAGATATCCAGTTTAGTTTAACTATAACCTACGTTTATAGATGAGTTAAAGAGACGTTGATTTGTTTGATCTCAATTGTGTCATAGCAGCAGACATCATCTGGCACTTGGCAAGACGGATTGTCAACAGACCGACCAAGGCAGTCACCGAATGCTACCTAAGAATTATAGAGGCATACCACCAGCGCGAAGATTAGATGACATCATCAAACATGTCGGGAGGCAATGAATGAGGCTAGCGCAGGATCGGAAAGAAAGTCGAGAAAGAGAGGAGACCTATATTCAACAGTAGGTGGAACCGGCTGAAGAGATAGACATTTCACTCATTGGCATTTGGCACATTTCTAAGACCTGATTCAGAAACTTATTCCCATTTCATACATAGTTACGGAACTACCACTACGGAACTGCCACTATATCTAACTGCTTTGACGTCTCTCCCGGCCTAGTCGGACGACGGGTTCTAGGATCTATCCGAGTCGACCAGGTATTTGAATAATGAATTTAAAAACCCTTTTTGGTTTCGGGTTTTAGACCGTTCTAGTCATTATGTGTTCCGTGGTATCCTCGACACAGGGAATCCTGGTGAGGAGTTATGAGAATTTACTATAGCAAGATGGACTGATGACCTCATTAAGACCGCAGGATTGCGCTAAATGCAAGCCGCTTCCAACCGCTCTTATTGGAGATCCATAGGGGAGGCCCATGTCCAGCAGTGGAAGTTCTTTAGGTGATGGATGGACCATAGCCTTACAGCTAAAGATAGCTAAGATCTATACGAGTAGTTAACCAGCTCAAGGTTCGGCATACAGATCAGTTCACCATACTACAATCCCATTTGCCTCATACGAATCATATGATGATTCAATAAATGAAAAATCATCTGCTGAGTCAAAGAATACGATTTACGGTTCCCTGCTTTAATTGCTAACGGTGAGCAATCAATCTATGAATAGGTGAGTCCATACAGGTTAAATTTAAATACTCTGTCACCAGCTAAATTATCCTTCCCTGTTAGTCTTCTGTGTTTATTACAATAGAGCAGCTACGAGTGGAGCGAATACATAGTTGACAGAGCAAGTTTCGAACATGAAAGTTGGTTTTAGATTAAATAACCAAACCATGTTTCCAGTATCTTAAGTTATCACTCGCTAGTTGAAAACTTTCGACTTAAAACATTGAAGTATGTTGGACGAAAAGACGTTAAGTACTCTATTTTCCAAACGCTGCTCAGCCTAGCTGATATCTAACTAATAATCTAAACCTTGATTGACCAACTATTATTTCTCGTATTTTTTAAAATCAACTAGTTGTAATAATGTTGTTTCAGCTAGAATGTACAAAAGCCCGCGCATTAAGTAGGTAATCGACAATTAAAACTGTTAATAACCGTAGTTTAAATTAGGATATTCTATCAGCCTAAATTATGGTTAGGGACCTATGACTATTATTGGTAATCTATAGAGAAGGCCTGCGTCTATGGACGTCGTACGGCTAATAATGATAATGATGAATAGAAATTCTGTGTCGGCTCCTGAGTTTATTACAGTGCAGCTGCGGGTGCCCGATTCATTTTAACTACATATGTAGAGCCACTCTACATAGATAAAACTAGAGCGAAATACATAGTTTATGGAGCAAGTTTCGGACATGAAAGTTAGTTCAGATAGGACACGGAAGTAACCAGTTACTGGTTACAATTCCCTCGTTTCGGTAATATCGAATGTGTCGATACTAAATGTGCATATAATGCAAAATGGCTGTGGTATTATATAGTTCTCAACAAAGTAAGTAAGTTCGTATAGGCCGAGTGGCTAGCCCTGGAGTCATCAGTAATATCATGTTTGGTAAAAAAAATCGATCAGCAAAAAACCTCTATGAGGCCACTCCCTAAGGAATTGTTGTGGCAAACTGGAAGAAAACTTAGTAAATTTCTGGACGGATTATAGATTCGACGAAGATTTAAAAAAACAAGGTATCCAAAATGCAATTAATCATTTCTTATCGCAAAGTTCTAAAGTAATAAATATGGTTTCTGGGATGGCAATAAGTAACCTAATCTACAGCAATCAGATTTCATTTCAGAGGAGTTTTGAGATGATCCCAAATACACCTGATATTATCGTTATCCGTTTCGGTTTAAATTTGTGTTTGACTACATACTTTATCGTCGAATTTTCGTCTGTCCGTGAGAAGTGTGAATAGACCGGACCAGGCTTCTTGGCAGCTGTGATATTAGCTACAAGATTCAAGCGATTCCAATATCGAATCCTCGATCGGGAGATTGGTCCAATCTGAGATCGAATACGATCTCCCGATCGATCTCCAATATCCGTCCCAAAAACAACGATAGCAAACATCGATCGATTTTCATAATGGATTGCAGATCAATCTGTTTTTAGAAGCTACTTGTTTTTTTTACTAGTTTCAATAACGATATGTGAAGAGCGATAGTGAGACCCCAGAATGACTGCACAAGTGTGAAACATCTGATTTTTATAGAAAAACTCGGAGTTTGCATGTCAAGATTGAGTTTTGCGCAGTTTGTAACATCGCAGCCGTTAAGTATTATAGTTTGATTCGGATATATGCGACAGAAAGAATTTCGAAATTCGTAGTTATGTGCGCAAATCGCGTGAGATATAATGCGAACCATTTAAATATGTTCCTCATTGTATCTCGCACATGGAAACTTAAGTGGGAATTCATTTGAAATTAATTGAATATTTTCGAGAATTACGTGGCAACGGGGCTGTGAAACAAAGCTGATTCCGATGATTAGAGTCTTTTGTTCCGCGCCGGGTTTTGTGTCTTGGTCCCAAAGGAGTCGACGTTTGTTTCAGAACGTTCCCACACTATACTACCCACCCGCATAGTCAGCCATTACGAGGATAGTAGAAGGACGAATAAAATTATTGTGCGAGTGCGAGACGGAACACGGACAATAATTTAATATGACCTTATAGTTTTCATTTGTTTTTTCTGAATTAAGAATACCTAATAAATTCTGAACATGTACCGTGTACTTGCCTCCGGGCACTTGAAGAGGGTATAATAACTTTGAAGTGTGTATAGTATATGTGTGCCTGTGTGTCTGTAAGTACATATGTCTGTCTGCGACACCATACAATCACCCAACGAATGAAATTGAAATCGCGAAAAAATTCAGCTGTTCGAATTATTTTGTCAAACAACATTCAATATTTTTAACCGATTTCCAAAAAGGAGGAGGTTCTATGTTCGTCTGTATGTTCATCGATATTTTCGCCAATTGTAAACCAAATCATTTTTTTTTTTCGTTCGAAAGGGTATACTCCCAAAGTGGTCCCATTTAAATTTTATCGAAATAATGGAAAAATTGCATCCATTCGAGCGAAGTATTTGAATTTTGTACACGATGGAGGTCGGTTATGCCGTTTTTATTTTTTGAAAAATAATTATGTATGTACATGTATGTAGTTGATTCTTTTTTCTCAATTTCAGGGTTTGTCCCATAGTAAAAGTTATCACAATGATAAATACAACACTAGAATGTGTCCATAGTTTAAAGATACTCGTACCTTCCAAGCACTGAACTCAAGAGTTACTTTAGAGTAGTTAGACTTTATTTTTTCTTAACAACGAATTAAAATTTTCAAAGAAAGAAAGATAATACACGGAATAAACACTCCGAAGCAACGCTACGTTTAATACTAAGGCGGCATAATATCTCTACGCCTTCTGTAATGTACTGCATACATTTACGTCGGAACAATATCAAGCATAATTACTTTTCGCAAAAATTGGCACCACCGAATTCCACCGTGTACAGAATTCGAACAGTTTGCACGAATCGATGTGTCATCCATTCGTGCAAACTGTTCGAATATATTGTTGATTATCAAAAACAGCTGAGCCGATATCAATAAAATTTAAATGGGACTACCTCGGGAGTATACTCTTTCGAACTAAAAAATATTTTTTTAAATCGGTTCACAACCGGCGATAATATCGATGGCGAAAAAATCATACTCCTAGTAGTACCTCCTACTTTTTGGGAGTCGGTAAAAAGACAAAACACGAAATACTTCGAAGCAACGTTACGTACCTATAATAACATAGCGGCATGCCTTTATAGGTAAGTAGTCTGTGTTCGGTAAAGTTTTTAATTTAACACTTGTTCGAATACCTACATTTACGTGGGAGCAATATGAAGCAAAACAAATTGAGCGGCACCGGGCAGAAGGGCTCCCCTCGTACAACGAGCCCACTTTGGTAAATTGATCTTCAACTTAGCTCCCTCGGGCCACCGCACCGCCACTGTTTCGGCCACGCAACTGACGAAATCTCACGTTGACTAGTGATATTCTGCGGTTTCATTCTGTATTAAAATACATATAAGTTTGTATAGGCCGGGTGGTTAGTCCAGCCGGGCTAGCATACGGACCGCGAAATAATTCTATCGACGTGTCAGAACGACACAGAATCATGATTAAGTATATCTATAAGGCAGGGTGCGCGCGCGCCAGTCGACGGGGGAGCGCGTATTCCCTGAGGATGGAGTACTAAATACTCCGAAACTGGTCGGATTCCTTGCGGATCGACCGTATAATTATAACGTGAGTTTTAGCCGTATTCTGTTATAGTTAAGTATATATCTGTCACTTTTTCACACATCGACAACTCTTTTTGTGGTCATATGCTAAGATAGCTGGTGTCAGAATTTTTAAGTTGCCTGAAGGTCTCTGACATGGCTAAAAGGTTAAAACAACCGGGGCCTACAATTTAACGTGTCATCCAAGCCACGGTAGCGCTTAGTTGTAAATGCCACCCGTGGTCACCCATCCGAAAACTGACCGTGCTGAACGTTGCTTAACTTCGATGGTTACTATCGAACACCTAGTCAAAATCTGTTATTTTCTTTTTAATTTGCTGAAGTAAAATAGTTTTTCAATCCAAGTTTAATAATAATATGTTACAATAATTGAGGGGATTTTATACATACACAATACACAATTTTTGATTCTTTTGGTCCAATTTAAAACATAGCTTTATTAAAAAAAAATCGGCCAAGTGCGAGTCGGACTCGCGCACGAATGGTTCCGTGCCGTACACCCGTCTACCCGTGACCACGGTCGATGCAACTCGGCCGAAACGTCGGGATGAGGAGGTATTTATTTATCTCGTAATTTTAGTGCGCGATTAGTCTCGTAGTATATAATAATAATAGGGTTATCCTTTGGATACGGAACCCTAAAACGATGTATAAATGTAGAGTAAATGAGAAGAAGAAATTACGCCTTCAATGTATGTGTGGACGAATAAAGGCAAACAGCCATAAAAACAAGCCCGATATGTCCACACGACACTAATACGTTTTTGGTTAAACGAAATCGACGATAAGGTTATTGGTGTTATCTTTTATCGCAATTCAAACTAATAATACGTAACGTATCTAAGTCAAAGGCAGCGACACGAATGTTCAAGTCATTGACATAAAAAAAAACCCGACAAGTGCGAGGGTTCCGTACAAACACATTGTTAAAATAATTAAAAACCTGTTTTAGCATGTGCTAATGAAGTTATTTTATGAGATACCTTACATGATACGATTTACTCACTTTGAATTTTGAACCCATATTTTGTGAATTTTGTGACCATAATAAAAATGTACAGTTTTCAGATTTATTTCTATATGTGTACTCTGAGACAATGTTTTTCGCCAAATTTCATAGTTCTATGTCAACGGGAAGTACCCTGTAGGTTTTGATTTTTGCGAGTGTGGAAATATGCGGTTTTTTACGGCATAAACGGCTCTCACATTTTTAAATGATAACTGAGAAGCTTTTCTTTTACACAACTGCAAGAGATCATAGATATACGTACGCAGTTTAAATTTCAACTCGATATCTTTACGCGTTCCCAAGATAAAGAGTCTTAACATACACACAGACGGACAGACGGACAACAAAGTGATCCTATAAGGGTTCCGTTTTTTCCGTTTGAGGTACGGAACCCTAAAAACAAAGTGTACTACTAATATCACTATCGTAATGCACTCAAAATGTACCTAAACCTTTTAGATAGCTTTATTCCTATCCTGATATTCTATTCTGTTCAAATAACTGTAAAACCACTAGCGACCCGCCCCGGTTTCGCGCAGGTGTATTATACATATAAACCTTCGTCTTGAATCACTCTATCTATTAATAAAAACGCATACATAGGGACAGACAGACAGGGAAGCGACTTTGTTTTATACTATGCAATGATAACTCTTCGGTTTGCCTTTACCCAACTGCGAAAGAAGAAAGGTAAAGATTTTACAAAACAGTCTTAAAATGACAACATAAAACAGACGACTGTAGTGTTATCCTCAGTAATATTATAAAGAAAGCGTGTTTGTTGGTTTGTTTGTTACTTGACTTGATTTTAGGTTGGTCGTTGGGTCTATAGTATTTTTTTAATTACGGTCTGTGGACGTCCGTATCCCTCTGATGAGCAGGGCCTATTAGGTAAACCTTCGAACGCGCTGCACTCAAGCCGATTTCAACCATTCCTATAGGAAATTACGAGTAGTTATTATTTTATACTACGGGACTAATCGCGCACTAAAATTACGAGATAAATAAATACCTCCTCATCCCGACGTTTCGGCCGAGTTTCATCGACCGTGGTCACGGGTAGACTCTAATAATAATACTGTAAATAATAATGTGTTCAAATCGCGAAAGTTTAAAAACAACAATTACGAGTAGTGTATTGTTTGTTTTTTTATTCATTTCAATTTTTTTTGCGTTTGACTACACACTGCCTGATGTTAACATCAGGCAGTGCAGATATGCGGTCTAGAATGTAACACGCTTGCCTAGAAGATACCTATTTACTCGGGATTTGAAGACACCTACATTGTACTTTAGCGGGAAGACAGATACCGGCAAAATGTTCCACATTCTGGCAGTTCGTAAGAGGAATGTGGACTCAAAACGCTTGCAGATTGTGCAACTCCTGGGGTCACTCACCAAGTGTATCCGATAGAAGGCTTATGGACACGCCACCCTAAGTCGATGCCCGAGACTTTGCAGCTTCGACTCAGTCAAGGTTTCGTTGCCTATCAGCTTCCTGGCTCGACTTTCAATGGACTCCAAAGCCTGCAACTGGTATTTGGCAGAGCCATCCCAAAGGTGAGAGCATTGTTTTTGTTTCAAATAAATAAAAGCTATTAAAATCTACAGGGGATCTACATATCCAGCAGGTAGACGTCCTACACGACTGATATGACGATATCAATCAGATAATCTATCTATACCAACCTTATTCTATTCATATCAGATTTGTTTTAATTCCCAGAAGGTCCTTGATAACAACTGAGTCATGGCCCAAGCAGGTAAAATAAGTGTTTTTGCGTGCTATAAAAACTTAAATAGCCAGTATTAAAGTCTAAATGTAGCGTGAGAATGGCGAAGGAACTTCGCTTTTTGTTATACTTAATTATACCTAGACTGAATAAAAAATTGTAAAAGAAATCCGAAAGGTGTAATTTAAGTTCTACCAATTTGATCAAAGGGAAAAGGATCGAACTGGGACTTGAACTCTATTGCGTAATGTAGCGATTAAATATTTGCTACCTCATTCAGTTGAGTTGGGAAAGTCGATAGGCCTGAGCGTGATGACAAGATGACTTTCACGCTATAAGACCTTATGGCTGTTATGTGATGAACGTGTGATCGAGTCATAGACTCAATGGTACTTTAACATGGTACCAAGTAAAAGTTAAAAAGCATTTCAATATTTTAGACTTTCGAGTCGATGGTTGATTGGAGCCACAGGTTTATTTCAAATAGATACCGTATTTTAATTCCTTAATTTCCAAGAGTGTGTTGATTCTTCAAATGGCCTTTTCAATGTGGGTCAATTATTGGATGAGTATAAAGAAATAACGTGTTATATACAAAAAAACGTTTATCATTGAACATCTGTAATTGCAACTGCTCAAATGTTTTCAAAACATTAATGATGTTTTTAATCTGCAAACTGTTATTTTTTCGGAATGGTTCGATCTGCCAGGCCGGTAGTTATTTTTGTCAGGGAAAAGTGCGCAAGCATCCCCGTAACTCCGACCATAGACTTAGACGTACAGTACTACTTATAGATACCTATGACACGCAGAGATGGAGCACCTCAAGGATAAAATGGGTAGGTACATCTACTAGTTAGCGACACTCCAAGATAACTACCCTGCTTCGATTACGCAGGCGGTCGTCAAGTACTTGATTTGTCAAATTCTATACTCGTTAAATCTATATTTGCCACATTCGCGACACATCAAATCCGTAATTTGTCAAATAAGAGACTGATCAAAACCTATGTTTGTCAAATACTCAATTCGTCAAATTCTTAATTTAACAATATATTATTCGTCAAGTGACCTTTTACCAAGCTCGCTCTGGGGCAGTCAAGCTAAAAATAAAATCATAAGCGTCATAGAAATATATTATTTTATTAGAGCATTAATCCCCGGCGCAGTGGTATTTACAGTATTTTCCTTGCTTTTTTGCCCAAGTTAAGCCGTGGTGGTCTAGAGGTAGTGACACCCGCCTTACAATCGTGAGGTCGTGGGTTCAAATCCCCGGTCCCGTACCAATGAGTTCTTTGGAATTTATATACGGAATTTCACACCACTGGCTTTTCGGTGAAGGAAAACATCGTGAGGCAACCTGCATACGTCTGTAGAAGAAATTCGATGGCGTATGTGAATCCACCAACCCGCACTGGGCCAGCGTGGTGGATATGGACCAAACACCCTTCGTGGGTAGGCCTACATCCTGCAGTGACTATTAAAAAAAAAAAGACTAGTACAGTACAGTTCCTCACGGATCCCGATTCATGGATGTCGTCAAATCACCCCGAGTGCGGAATCTATGGTAGTAATCCGTTAAAAAATCTTCAAATCTTAAAGACAACTGATAAATAGTAGAAAACTGTAAATATAAGAGATAAATAATAAGAGAGATCAGTTTATTATGGCCGAGTGCCAGATATAAATTCCTGGCAGTAAAATGTACCATGTGGGTTCTAACTTAAATCTATAATTGTCTGCTAGGGCTGTCTAGCATCTTTCATTAATTTTGCTATTTCAAACTACCAAAGCTCTTCCAAATGCCTTTCTTAGTAATGTATGATTAATGTACACTCTAGATAGTAAGAAATACTGGAAAATGTAGAGGAAACCAATAATATCCTACAGTAGACTTCCTTAGCTAATAAATGACAGCTCTTCTATGAAATGGTTGTTATTGTAGAACTAATATCCTATCCTACTAATTTTATAAACGCGAAAGTTTGTGAGGATGGATGGATGGATGTATGGATGTTTGTTACTCTTTCACGCAAAAACTACTGAACGGATTGAAATTAAACTTTGCAGTAATCTAGCTTATATATCAGAATAACACATAGGCTATAAATTATAATGATATTGCGTCAAAAACCAAAAATCATGCGGGCGAAGCCGCGGGTAAAAACTAGTTTTAAATAAAAGTACTGAAGAAATTCGATTCATTAAAAAAATGAATCATAATGAAAAGCGGCCTATAAAGATTATGTTTTGTACTGGATCATAAAAATTTACTTTATTGAAGACCATACAGAGAACCATAAAATGTAATCAGTACCATTGTGAAAAAATATGTTTATTTTACGACAGCAACAACTAGGCATAAATTACTAAATACGTGCGTATTTAGACACTTTATACTTAAGGATATCATAAATAATTTGTAGATTTTTGTATGGAAAATGTAATTAATTTAACTAAATAATGACAGCCCTAGCACCTCCACAGACAGAAAATATCTCAGTGTCACGGTCTATGACGTCAAACTAACTATGTAGTTTCTAATATTTTTAATGACTATATCTGTCTATTTGATCTAGAACATTGTAACATATCATTATTTTAAAAAGTATAAATTCGTATCGGGTTTTGGCGTGGCGCGAACATCATATTTTCTAAAATCGATAATGTTATGTTTTATTTTTAATTATGTTTGCACGCTGTTGCTACAACAATAGCCTTATTGTTTTTTAATTTTCGCATGAGACGTCACCTGCCGGTCCTGCCGGAAGACCAGCGCTGGTTGGTCCACAACCAGCATATGCTGAGGTGACCGGGTTGTGACAAAAATAAAATTAAGTAATTAAGTAGGATAGCATTGTAGAATAATTAAGAGTAATTGCTTATGATGTTTATTTTGTTTTGTTTTGCTGTGTTGTTTGCTTTGTATTTGATTTTATTTTTGTCTTAATAAAGAACTGTCTATTGTCTATTAAATTTTTCTAAACTGCGATATCAGATTGGCATGGCCAAGGTGTTAGCAAGTTGAAGTGGCAACAGGCAGGCACTTAGCTTGCAGAATTAATGACTAATTGAATAGAAACTCGAAACAATACAACACAGGCGCAGAGTAGGATGCCAACCCACAAAGTAAAGCTAACTGAAGAAATCCATTTGAATATCTTATAAAGACCTTTTTGCAGTGGTAGACCTCCCAACCTCCCATGGCTGAATTGATGATGATAAATTACGACTATATTATACTTTTTTTAGTCAATTTTAAAGAGGTTTTTTGTTTTCTTGAACGAATATGTTGCTTTGATTAAATTAGCTCTGTATTATGTATTAGATGTTTTATGTGGCCATCGCCATACAGCGGGGCAATGCGGCCAGCATTTTGGGCTCCTTTGAACTGGGTATGATCGCATGACTTTAGTTATTTATTTTAAGTTTGACTTATTATATACCAAATACGAATAATTTACTTATTATAGTCTCTAATTAGCTCTTATACTCTATGCATTTGTTTGAACAGCATTCTGGCTGAGTTCGCCAGTGCTTTAGCCATAATGCTATTGCAGTGTACAAGTAGTAAGTAGCAAATGTAATCAGAGTGACATATTCGTTCAAGAAAACGAAAAAGCTCTTTAAAATTGATTAAAAAAAAAAACAATAAAACATTTATTATCATTATTTAGAACCATTTAAATCATAAAAAAGATTACAGTGGATTAGGAATATAGGAAGACCCAGAAATTGATCAAACATTCAAACAAATTTTGTAAGAGCATGATGATTTTTCTTGCAATTCATTGCCCCATAGTAAAAGTAAATATTATATCCATCATCTAGAAGTAGACATGGTATAAATATGTTTTGTAAAGATATAGTTTTTCTCAACTACTCAGTGTAGTTTTTGCAGCAAGAACCTGTTTTCTGAACACAACTTTGAAGAACAATGGATCAACTAACTAGATAATGTTTGAATTTATATTTTTTTATGATACTTTGTATGTTAGTACCAGATATCTTTAGTTATTTTTAAATACATACTTTGTGCATGTGTTTATTTTTTTTTTATTCTAATTCCACAATTTTATTACACACCAACAAGTAATGAGTAATTAATAGGTACAGAAATAGTGATTGTTATGTAATGGCATTATTGCATGAGCATATTTTGAGTATAAAGGCCAATTCACACATAAGGCGGGCGGAGCTGACAACGCACCCGCCCCGCGCCCGACCCGCGCTCGTATTCTGTGTGTTGTCGTCCATTGAAACAGGTACTAATAGACAAGCCGTACTCCCGACCCGCACCGCGCCCGACCCGCACCTGACCCGCGCCCGCTGTATGTGTGAATCGGCCTTTAGAGTGTCAGAGCCATTATGGAACATGATAGAATAGAATAGAAAACACTCTATTGTACACAGTAAAATATAGGACCAAAGTAAAACATGAAAACTCAAGTGTAGCTCAAGGCGGCCTTATCGCTGGATGTGTTCTTTTTGGCGTTTATAGTGCAGCTCCCAGTGAGCCCATTTAATTTATTGATTATTGTTAATCTTTATCAAAAATATCCACCGCTTTTTGAGTCTACATATGGTTTCAAGGATAGTGAGTTGACCCGCGAGGGGGTTTGGATGGTTTTCCAGCCTTGTTTTGTATCTCGCTCTATGAGACTCTATTTCCTCTTTCACCATGGGCACAACAAGATTTTTGTGCACTTCTGTGTTTCTGATGAAATGGTTTGTTTGATATTTGTTTTAGGATGTAGATTTGTACTCTTTGGATGCCCATTAAATTAGGCCTAAACTCTAAGAAAGCTTGAACACACCGTGACCCAATTAAGAGTTCCATGTCCATGTGATACATTCATTCATAGGCATAGCTAGGGATAGATAGAATACAATAACATGTATATTTGTGAATCTCAAAAAAAAACATAATAAGATTACAGTAGAAATAAAGAATTAATAAACATAACATTACATTCAAATCGAGATAAAAATAGATTATTATTATTTTGGTTTGAAAATCATTAAGTATTATACCAGACTGTTGAATGCTTTTTATTTTTAGTAAGTAGGATTTTTGTGTACTTTGTTGCGATGATAATAATAACATACATTGTATGGTAATGTATTCAATATCATTTTTCTGGCATGGTCTCTAACTATATTACAGTAAACATTTATCGTAAATACATAATTTGTCATATATATGCCTATACCTATAGACAACAGGATAATGCTTGTATAGAACTTCTATAATTAGCATAAATGGTGAATATAATAAATGTTACTTTATCCTATAATGTAGATAACATTCCAACATGTAGGTAGTTATCAAGTTGTAAACAAACAAATAACACAAAGCTTATTACTGCAATGTTTCTCTATGACTCAGATCTGGAAGAGATCTACTGTAGAACCTTGTTAAAGTAAATGAAATGACTCATTAAGGAGTAAAAAAATAAACAAAGGTTGGAGTAACTTTTATCACATTTTGCTGTGATAAAGTTGCTGTTTTTAAACAATTTTGCTGTTGTTTGATGCACTGGCAGGCGGCCAGCCGACGCGATGTACGTACCTAGGCCTTGGACAGGCGTTGTTAAGGAAGTGTACACAATACCACATCCAAACTGGGTGCCCTAGCATTACCTTGAAAGGTTCATTTAGGTATAACATGACATGACGTATCTCAACGCTTATGTTAGTACATCGTGTGCTATCACGTCCTTATATTATATATACCTATTTAATGATAACAAATTTAGTATCGATGCTAAAATACAAATATTTGTAATGCGAAAGTAGATTTCGATACAGTACTGAAACATTCATAAACTAATGAATCAGCGTCGAAGTTTAACTCTTCAGATGCTTCGCAACAGCGATGGACAAAAAAAGAACAATTATTATTTACAACGAGTTTGCAAGCCACTCATAGCTCATACACTCGCAAAAATTAAAATGAAATCGCAGCAAAAGATTGTTCAGAAAATGACAATAAGTACTCACCGACTACAAGAGCACTAATGTGTTTTACGAGATTTCACTGTGATTTACTATTACACAATCGTTTTCCCGACAATGTTTAGTAAGAATTATCACCACTGAAATGAATTATTTTAGATTACGATTCTAAAAATTGACAGAAAACAAGAGAAGAAAAAGACGTGCGGTGCGGTAGGATGACGGAACTATTCTTCGAAATGTGTTCGATAGATGGCGCTACTGTAGCGCCATTGTGACCATAGATAAAAGCAAAGGACGAGTATTATGATAGACCCAAACTATCATTTTGACAGTTTTATGTGTGTTCCGAAATACGCTAAAAGCACTATTAGAGCTGAAAAGTCTCGTTTTCATTTGGCAATATTTGACTCGCGACATGCTGCTCGACGTATGCTACAGCCACAGAGATCTCCTAGATATTGCGGTTGAACGAGATAATCTGTGCGCCTGCTTCATGTTGTTGCTGATCATGTTGTGTTCTTAGTCTCGAGGTCAACAATTGTGATTGGTTGATGCGCAGCGAAAAGGCTTATGATTGGCTGTCGGGCGGTACGCGTAGATAGTGGCGCCATTTTGTAACAAAGTTAGTTGCTACAACATAATTTAACATGACTTAGAAAGTGACATCATGAAAAATATCTTGATTCAGTGGCTCTTGCCATATTTTTCGTAGAAAATATGTTTATAAGTTTCGTATTTTTCGTAAGTTACAGTATATATTTTTGACAGTTTTGACAACTTTAGACTAGGTTTTCCATACATTTTTGTAGTACAGGATCACCGTAAATGACAACAGCGTTAGGATTCTAGATTGTTTTTTGTGTGTAGAACAATGTGCGAAGACGCTACGTGGAACTTTGTTTAGCAACGTTGCCTGTCCATAAAATATGATTAGTTGATACGAGAGAAAAGGAGTAAAACTACATAATTCATCTATGAGTAAAACTATATATATTTATGTTTTTATTGAAATGAAATTTATATCATGAATAAAAAAAATAATAGTAAATCACGCACCGTTTGAATAGTAAACACGGCTTTTTTTTAAAAGAAACGGTAAGCTGCAATAGAGAAAAGCGTCAAATGAAACGTAAAGACCTTTATACCGTCGAAGTCTTTTAAGCCGGAAACATACTATCGGACGCGGCTTACGGACGTGACTGACAGCCGCGTCTGATAGGTATCCAGACAATTAATGTACACTCAGCCATGCACACCATCGGACATAAGTCGCGGACGTCACCTTGGGCTGACCTTGAGCGTTCGGACGTCCGAGAGCGATCTGGCACGCCGGATGTTTTAAGACACTGCTAAGTCGTATTACAGTTTTTATACTGTTTGCTGACTTACCAGTCACTGCTATTTGGAATAGAGGTTGAGTAAATTTACACGATGTTAAATTTTCACAACAGTCAACAGATCACTTTATTTACACTCACGATTATTTAGACCGGTAAACTCGAGTTTAGTTTTATTATGTTGAAAACATAATTATAACACGACACATTTTTTCTCTTGCAGAAAACCAACTAACATTTTTATTTTATTTTTCAAAGCAGTAATGTCAAACATGTCACATAGCACTTTTTAATAATATCTCAAAAGAGTCCAAGCACTTAATGCTATGTAACCTCTAACACTTTCCCTCATTAATTAAGTGTATGGCATTGCAGGCCCAGGGCATCTCGCATAGTCATGAGCCTTGGTCTAGGTACTGCCTTTGTCATAATATCTGCTAATTGGTTAGCAGTGCTTGTCCGTTGTACATCAACAAGTCCTTCTTGCACAGTTTCTCTCACGAAGAAATGCCTCACTCGGATATGCTTCGTCCGCTTATGAAACTCTGGATTATGTGCCAGACGTATCGCAGCTTCGTTATCTACTTTTAACGTGGGTACTCCTTCCATTCTAGTAAGTGAGCTGAATACTCTCTGGAGCCACACTAGTTCACGAGCGCCTTCGCTTGCTGCGACTATCTCTGCTTCAGTAGTCGAAATCGCAACAGATGGCTGACGTTAGCTTAGCCATGAAACAATACCTCCAGCAAATAGACACGCTACTCCCGTTGTAGAGCGTCCGGTTTGCTCGTCTCCGGCATGATCTGCATCACTATAACCATCTATTACACCGGATACATGTTCCGAAGTATACTTTATTCCGTACGAGCAAGTACCTTTGATGTACCGCATAATTCGCTTAACGCGAAGCCAATCTTCTTGCGTCGGATTCTCTAGTTTTCTTGATACTACGCCGACAGCATAAGCTATATCGGGTCGCGTTCCCGTCATTAGGTAAGCTAGAGCACCCACTGCTTCTCGGTACGGAAATTTCTTCTCTTCAGGGTTTTCCTTTTCCACTTTCCCTGATTCGGTAATCCTTTCTATGGGTGTCGAGACTGAATTGCAATCCATCATTCGAAATCGTTCTAGTATTTTCTTGGCGTACGATTCTTGTTTGATTATAATCGAGCCATCCTGTGACTGTGCAATCTCAAGTCCTAGGTAATACGATGCTGGCTTACTGGTGATCTTTAGCATATCCCCTAATTCCTTTAGGAATTGGTTTGCCAGTTCTTCATCTGTCGTGGCTACGAGCCCATCATCCACGTACAGGGTTATCAATATTTTCTTGTTACCTACTTCTTTTGTAAAGAGGCAACAGTCAGCTGCATTTTGCACGAAACCTTTCTCCAGCAGCGTCTCCTCAAAATATGAGTTCCAGCATCTGGGAGCCTGCTTGAGTCCGTACAAACTCCTCTTCAATCGACACACATTTGATGTGCCATCGTTGAAACCTTCTGGCTGCTGCATGTAGATTTCTTCTTTCAACATGCCATTCAAAAAAGCCGTTGAGACATCAAATTGTACCAAATGCAACTTTTCTTTGGCGGCGACACTTAATAAGGCTCTGACCGTGGCCATTCTTGCAACTGGGCTAAAGGTCTGTTCATAGTCAACTCCTTTTCGTTGTTTGAATCCTTTAACTACTAGCCTGGCCTTATATTTGTCAATGCTGCCATCTGGGTTTCTCTTTATTCGAAAGACCCACTTGCAAGGAAGTGCTTTTCTGTCTTTGGGTAACTGGCTGAGCGTCCAGACATCATTTTGCTTAAGGGAGTTCATTTCACCCGCCATTGCATTCAGCCACTCCACACTGTCATCCCTTCTAACAGCTTCCTCATATGTTTCGGGATCAAACTCCCTGTCTACAGAGAAAACGTAGTCTTCAAACTTTTTAGGGCGTGAGAGATTTCCGCGATCACGCAAGTTGTATGGAATTCTTGCGTTTAATGATGACGGTTCCACTATCTCCAGCTCCTCGTCGGCATCAACGAACTCTTCGTTTGCATTGTCATCGTCTCTGTTTTCGTTTGTTTCACTCAAAACATCTTCATGAACTTGATTTTGACTTACACTATCTCCCTCTAGAGCAAGTTCATGATCATTTTCCTGCTCTGTAGCATTTTCCGGCATAGGTTCTTGTATGAACGGTTGTCTATCTCCCTCTGAACTTAAAGTTCCAGGCATTTCTGTGGAAACACGAAACTCGACATTCGTTTGAAATGTGATGTCTCTTGACCTCTGTGTTTTGTTTCCATCCCAGATACGATAACCATCATCGTTTTCATAGCCTATCAGCTTGCCTTTAATTGCTTTCTTACTGAGCTTTTTTCTTTTTTGTTTTGGAACGTGAGCAAAACATTCACTCCCGATAACTCTCAAGTGACTTATCTTAGGCTTTTTCTTGTGCCAGAGCTCGTAAGGTACTTTTCCCTCAACTCTTGTAGGACCTGTCCTATTGAGCACGTATGCAGCAGTGTTAATAAGCTCCGCCCAAAGCACCTGCGGTAGTTCTCCTCTTGCATGTAGCATAGATCTTGCAGCTTCAACCAAAGTGCGGTTTTCTCGCTCACTACACCCATTCTGTTCAGGAGTGTAAGGCATTGTCAGCCGCTGTTGAATGCCATACTTTTGTAAAATATTGCGTACTTCTTTGTTGTCGAACTCGCCTCCATTATCGCTGAGAATCGTGATGACGTCATATCCCGCTGTCTTGACTTCTTGAAGCATTTGAACAAGTTTATCCTTAACTTCAAACTTGTTTTTGATGAAGTAAACCATCCGAAAGCCAGAATAGTCATCCTTGAAGAGTACGTAATATTTAAACTTCGAGATACTGTCTACAAAAGGACCACATACATCGGTGTGTATCAGTTCTCCTGGAACTGTTGCTCTTTCCCTTGTTCCAAACGATTTTCTATGTGACTTCCCATAAATGCAGCCTTCACATTTCACATTATCAGGACGTAACTGTACTCCGAGCTCTCTCTTCACGAGACGGATGACATGTTGTTTGTCCTGGTGTGCAAAACGTTCATGGTACAGCTGTAGCATATTGGAGCCAATCATAGCGTTGACCTCTATGGTCCTAGGTTTGTTTGGCATGATCGTCTTCATGTCCAACTTATAAAGTCCTCCATATTGGACTCTTTTTCCAACAACTTTAGTCGTGCCGTTAATAACTAACTTGCACTCTCTAGTCGTGGATGTAAAGACGCTGTTCTGCATCCTGTCTTGTGCTGCTAGCGTCGAGAAGAGATTCTTTGTTAGTGATGGTACCAGCCACACATCATTGAGTGTGATTCGCTCCCTCTTGCCACTGACGTTTGATTCTACCTCAACGGTGCCTTTCCCTATCGCGGGTATGACGCTTCCGTCCGCAGTAGATACGGTATGGTCTGAATCGAACTCGTGAAACTCTTGGAAATAATCACTTCTTACTGCGATGTGAGTGGTTGCTCCATTATCAATATACCAGCTCTCTCTGTCCTGGATTGATCCTTTGGAACATGCATTTACCATCAAAGATATGTGTTGCACTTGCTTTGATGTTGACTCAGCTGCTGGCGTGCCTGATGTGGGCTTTGGCGGCCTCCCGTCCTCGATCCACTTTTTGCACTTCCTCACTATGTGTCCTTTACCGGAGCAATAGTTGCAGATCAGCTGTTTCTCATAGCTTTGCTTCACTTTCTTCTGTTCAGTGCGTGTTGTTGCTAGGGCCTCTTGTTTAATGTTTTCTCTGTTACCAAGTGCTCTCTCGAATGCACATAGGTGACTCGTTAAATTATCTACCGTCCTTTCGCTTTGGTTTAGTAACAACCAGCTAGATTTGAAAGCAAAATACCGCTCGTCTAGTGTATCTAGAATTTTACATATCAGGAATAAGTCGGGAAGTTTCAGGGTGGCATCCTTTTTTGTAATTTCGACATTTAAATTGTTCCAGATATTTATCAGCTTTGACATATGCGTTGACACGTCATCCTCTTTATTGTAATGAAAACTGAAAAATTCTGCACACAAATTGTATGCCCTGTAATCCGACTGTCCGTCATATAATCGGTGTAATTCCTGCCAGACGCCATTTGCTGTCTCAAATCTCATTACTTTTTTAAGCCTATCTTCTGACATATTCGTGGTTAGTATGAGCAGAGCGCTACATTCGGTTTTTCTATACTTCGCCATTGCTGCATTATAGATACCGATTTCAGCGTCACCAGCTCCTCGGGCAGGGGTAACGGGTTTTTCGAGGGTTCCAACGGCTGCTTCCATAGCACCTTCTACACCTCGTAACATTATGGAAATCTTGTATTTCCAAGTAGCCCAGTTCTCTTTTCCCTCTAAATGCCCTATCTGTAATTTTGTCGTGAAATTCTCCATTTCGGTAAATTACTTCTGTGGCTAGACCTCCCTGGGACCCACAACCTATAACAGTTTTTATACTGTTTGCTGACTTACCAGTCACTGCTATTTGGAATAGAGGTTGAGTAAATTTACACGATGTTAAATTTTCACAACAGTCAACAGATCACTTTATTTACACTCACGATTATTTAGACCGGTAAACTCGAGTTTAGTTTTATTATGTTGAAAACATAATTATAACACGACACATTTTTTCTCTTGCAGAAAACCAACTAACATTTTTATTTTATTTTTCAAAGCAGTAATGTCAAACATGTCACATAGCACTTTTTAATAATATCTCAAAAGAGTCCAAGCACTTAATGCTATGTAACCTCTAACAAGTCGCGGCTGTCAGTCGCGTCCGTCCGATAGTATGTTTCCAGCTTTATACGTGAATCAGGCTCTTTATATGACTGGTTAAACATAAATGAAACAGATCGTTGGTTAGCTATCAACATGTAATATCCTCTGATGAGGTAATGTCCTAATTTTTTTTACAATTCAACCACAGCACTCGCTTCTTTTTCTATTGAGGAATGATGGCGTTCATAGTCGTTCGGAAGCGAGAAAAGAAAGCTACTGGGAAGCCATTTTGAGATAGAAGCCACAACTGAGTGCTCAGAGGCAATAATTTGTGCTAATGTTAAAAATTAACCATTTTAATTATTTTTAAATTGGGTCTGTAATAATACACTTTAAAAGAGGAATAACACTAGTAGCGACATCTAGCGAACTCTCTAAAAGTACATGAAAGCAATACTCTCTCACTCGCACTCGTGTCGTGCATTCCGCGCGGTCGAACGGTTCAATGACTTTGGCGACCGTTTCTATTTTCTCTCTGGTTCTGTCGTCGGGTCGGCACTCGGCCTGCAAGGAAGTGGTCTTTGTTTGCGTTTCACGTTCGCGACGCACGGTATCACCCGCGGCCACGGCTCCATCGTATCCTCGCCGAGACGGAATGTGCCCTCATAAGTGGAAGCGTGGGTCTCGCTCCTCCCGGTCGTTGTGAAATGTGGTGCAGTGTGACAGGGTGGCGCCGTCAACGAGTGCAAGTGCAGTGAGGTGCAGTGGTGTGTTCGAGCGCGATCGCGCGTGGGTCGGCAGCACGGCCACGGCGAGCGAGGTGCGCGTCGGTGGCGGCGGCGGGCGCACGGCCATGACCGGAGACATGCCTCTGGGGAGCGCGCACGCGTTCGGGCGCGCGCTGCTGCGGGACGGCGCGCTGCCGCCGCTGGAGCCCGGGCCGCCCGCGCCGCCGCCCGCGAACGCGCAGCCGCCGGACAAGCGGCCGCCGGCCGCTGCCGCCAGCCCCGAGCAGGTCATGAAGCTCTATATGAACAAACTCACTCCGTACGAACACCGTGAGATATTCGACTATCCCCAGGTGTATTTCATAGGCGCGAACGCCAAGAAGCGGCCCGGTTTGGTCGGCTTCCCGAATAACTGCGAGTACGACAACGAACAGGGCTCCTATATCCACATCCCTCACGATCACATCGCGTACAGATATGAGGTTTTGAAAGTGATAGGGAAGGGTAGTTTCGGTCAGGTCGTGAAGGCGTACGACCACAAGAAGCGCGAGAACGTCGCTTTGAAGATGGTGAGGAACGAGAAGCGTTTCCATCGTCAGGCTCAAGAGGAGATCCGTATACTGGAGCACTTGCGAGAGCAAGATAAGGATAACACAATGAATGTTATTCACATGTTTGACTCGTTTACGTTCAGGAATCACACTTGTATTACGTTTGAACTGTTGTCGATCAACTTGTACGAGTTGATAAAGAAGAACAAGTTCCAAGGGTTCTCGCTGCAGCTGGTGCGCAAGTTCTCCCACAGCCTGCTCCAGTGCTTGCACGCGCTGAACAAGAGTCGGATCATTCACTGCGACATGAAGCCTGAAAATGTGCTGCTCAAACAACAGGGGCGCTCTGGAATTAAGGTAAGTTTGTCTTAGTTTGGTTCATAAAATTTTAAGTTTATAGGTATCATCTGCCTACTTATTATAATCCTGGCTTCGTTTTGATGTAATTACAGTCTTATTATGCCCTGTTGAACACAGTTGGGATTTGTATTGGATAAAGTTTTGTCAATGGACAATATTTTTAATTGCAATCTGCTCTATGCCGACACTTGGTTATCAGGGATCAATGCCTATTGTAAAATATATAACAAATTGATACCATCACAAACCAACACTGCACACCACATCCTATGCAATAGTTGTTTACAATTGGAATAGGTTGCCTGAGGATGTAGTATCAGCAAGAACTATAAACACATTTAAGAATAGATTGGACCTTTGGATTAAGTGGGAAAAAATGTCTTTTTCAGATAAATACTAATTTTATTTGACTCTGCTTGATATAGGCACATCAGTATACACTGCTCGCCTGTAAACAAATAAATGTATCATTAATTGGTAATCGCTGGTTTCGCTACAGTGCTAACATTAAATATGTTCTCGCTATTGTCTAAAAGAATCAACATTTGAATGTAGAGTATGACATTTATTTATATTTCTTCAGTTCAGCCACATTTTAAAACAGTCTAGTAACATTGGCTGTGTTTTAACCGTGTTGTGGTTTTATCTGACCTAAAACTGCTATCTCTACCTGATATTGGTTGCACATACATTGTGTCTATTAATACAAACTGTGAAATACCTACCTATAAATTGTAGATATTGAAGAATTATGTCTATGTAAAAACTTGAACATTGGTCTTTGATGTTGATTTAAATGTAATAGTGATGTAAAGAGTTTTTAAACCACTTCATGCAATCCATTAGCTATCCTAATGTCTTCTGTGGCTTTGCAATACCACAGAACATGTTCTACAGTTTCGTTCTCCTGCAAACAGCCACAACAAAGTGGGCTGTCAGTGGCTCCCAGTTTAAACAAATGACTATTTAAGTTGCAGTGACCAGTAATGAGGCCTACCATAAGTCGAAGGTCCTGCCGCTGCAACTTCAACAGGTCATTTGTGATATTTCTATTCAGATTGGGGAAAGCAGCCTTAGAATGCTTGCAATCCTCCCTCTTGTTTCATATATTCTGTTTTTAACCACTTGACATAATTATTTAAACAGTGAATTCATCCTGCTTCCAAAATATCCCATATTCTCCAAGATATGATAGCGCACAGTTGCTAATGGCCCACATGATCACCCATCCAAAGACATACCTTACTGCCAGTGGCTTTACTTCACACAATATTGATAATGAATGTGTGATTTGGATGAACTCTCAAGATAAATAATTTTGCTCAAAATACACCCATTGTCATAATCATCTGCATCCTTCTTTAACCCACTGTTGGGTGTAGGACTCTCTCTTGTGCTGTCTCAAGCACCCTAGAGTAGTTTGATCAGGTGTTTGTCAGCGATCACCGAAATTAACACTTTCACAGTCCCAGTACAAAGTTACGAACTGTATTCATACGTCCACCTACAATCTCACAGTACTCTAGCTTGAAAAAACTGGCAACATTTTACGGAAACTCTTTTAAAATTTTTGGTAACCTAATTATATAACCCTATGTCCATGAGACTCTTTTTGTTCTTGTTCATATGTCCAGTCAAATCAAAATCATCAATTTTACTTATAAATTGTGACTCCAACTAGAGTCGTGGACATCTGACATGGTATAGATGTGACTCCTTTTGGAGTCATTGGACAGTGAACGTATTAAGCAACATTCCGCAAGGTTAGTATTTGGGTGGGTGATCGCAGGTGGCATTTTCCAACTGAGCTATTTTGTCTCGGATTACACGTTAAATTGTCCTGGACAGGAATTACACCGTGTCCGGATTACACATTAATTGGTCCTGGTTGTTTTATCTGTTCAGACGTCAGAGCACAATACACCCCAAGCGGGATGTCAGCACAATACACCCCAAGCGGAATGTCAGTGCAGGTCACATCACCCCCGTCTAGAATTAGAATTAGACATGTCAGAGGCCTTCAGGCGGCCTGACACCAGGGCTAGCCATCTGGTCTACAATTATGAACTTACCCCTAGTGGATACAAAAGACTCCAAGCAGGCCCAAATTGACTGCCTCGGTGGCTCAGTGGTTAGTGAACCTGACTTCTGGATCAAAGAGGCGTGGGTTCGATCCCCACCCAGGGCAAGCATTTTGGTGATGAACATATGTGTTTGCTCTGTGTCTGGGTGTTATTTAGGTACTATCTATTTAAGTATGTATTTAAAATATGTATATGTAGTATATCAGTCTCTGGCAGCCATATCACAAGCTTTGCTTAGTTTGGGGTCAGAGACCGTGTGTGAGATGTCCCCCAATATTTATTTATTTAAAATTTCCGCAAGCAGTATTTCAGTGCCGGTCTTAGTACCCCCACACAGTAGTACACAGAATTAGAAAATACTTTATAGGCCGAATCATATAAGTCGGCAGATGTGAAGTTTGCTACAAGCTACGCAATATCCAATCCTGAATAAAGCTCACTTAACAGCTGCATGAGGATTAGGTTTTGCGCAGCTAGTTTAACAGCGGACAAGTTGTTTGATTTGGCCTATGCAAAGGAGTGTTTTCTGCATACATTTGTGTGCACTTTTGAATGTTTACTCATCCCTTATTATTATTAGCCTTTTATTTTGAGCGAGTTTTAGTTGAATGTATTCTGGTTATTATTGCTATAAAATGTCCCTCAGCTCAGTGTGCCTTTTGGTATAGGCCTCCTCCAACTGTCTCCATTGTGGTCTATCTTCAGCGACTCTTGTCCAGTATGGTCCCAAGGTTAGTCTGATATCGTCGTCCCATCTTCGGATTGGACGTCCTTGCCTTCTAGTGCCATCTCTTGGGTACCATAGTGTGACTAGTTTACACCATTTGTTTGCTTTGCAACGCAACATGTGACCTGTCCAGCCCCATTTCAGGTGATCTATACGGGCAAGTACATCAACGTTACATTACTCATCCCTTACAAAGTAAAAATATTATTAATGTCACCTAAATGCCTCATTCTTTTTCATAATAATAAGTATTGTTATGAATACTTAACAGGAAAGTGTCTACTGTTTATTTTATATTTAGTTGTAGGTAAGTAATTTAGTAATATTTTGTGCAATGTTTCATTAAAAACAAATGACCTAAATGTTTACAATATTCAGCTGGATTATTTCCTATTCCCATATGAGTGTATAATACATCTTATGTTGTTGAATTTAAGAGTCATTTTTGTTTGTGGCATATACCTAAATTACCTAGAGTTTATCAAACAATGAGTACTTAATTTACACAAATCGGAAACGACCTTGGTTGCTGCATTTGACACATTGAAATAAAGTTTAAAAACATTTTGACCTTTAAAGCCAGCTGTGTATTAAAACTTGAAATATAATACTCTATTGGAAACTCATAAACAATCTCAGTGTACATTTTACACCTGTTCACACACACAAGGATAAAATCAATAATACAGTCTAAACAATGGGTGTGTGTGAGTCCTGATCAGCTGAGCATAGGGTTGTTCTGTCAAAATTGAGTCAGAGAGTTAGGTCAGTGATATTATGAAATTGCTAGCTGACCCGGCGAACAACGTTTCACTCAATATCTTAATAAACTATAGCCTACTAGTTTTTACCCGCGGCTTCGCCCGTATACGCAATATATCATTATAATTTATAGCCTATGTGTTATTCTGATATATAAGCTATATTATTTCAAAGTTTCATCTTAATCCGTTCAGTAGTTTTTGCGTGAAAGAGTAACAAACATCCATACATACATCCATCCATCCATCCATCCATCCATCCTCACAAACTTTCACGTTTATAATATTAGTAGGATGTGTTATTCTGATGTGTAAGCATTATTATTGCAAAATTTCATCTTAATCTGTTCAGTACATTTTACGTAAAAGAGCAACAAACATGCATACATACAAACTTTCGCGTTTGTAATACATAGGTATTAGTAGGATTATAGAGAAGTCAGCTAATCTTTTGGCATAGAATATCATTCCTCTCTTTCGTGTGAAGCGAAAACAGGAGTGATTTAAAGTCGTCGCAGACTATAGATTTTCTATCGTCTGATAGTAAACTATTCGTCGGTTCGTAATCATATGGAAGTACGATTTAAGAACCGTTGCAATGTGCACTTACTTACTTCTTCATACTGATTACGAACCCAACTAAAAATCGGACGATAGAAAATATCTAGTCTGCGGCGACTCTTAAGGTCTAATTGAGTAGCTAACTGTATGTTACAGCATCAGACTACAGTATCATCGGGCGATACTTTAGACAGGCCATGCGGCAGACTACGCATCGGTAGATACGGAATGTTATTCATAAAAATGCATATAAAATCAGTAGAGTCTAGTTAACTACGGAATATTGTAACCTTGATGATCAGTTCGTTCGTTCAGCCATAGGACGTCTACTGTCGGAATTAGGTCTCCCCTAAGGAGCTCTAATATGAACGGTAGGAAGCGGGTTGCACGCAGAACGATTTTGCTCTAAGTTCGTATAGGCCGGGTGGCTAGCCCTGATGTCAGAGTTTTACAGCCGCCTGAATACCTATAACATGGCTGAACGGTTAAAACAACCGGGACCAACAATTTAACGTGTCATCCGAGCCTCGATAGCGCTCAGTTGTTAATACCACCCGCGGTCACCCATCCGAAGACTGACTGATCTAGCAGTGATACGTAAAGTATCTAATATATTATAATTGTGCTCAAAATTATTACACGTTTGTTAACAGACGAACTTTCTTAGTTGTTCGATGAGTCAACGCTCGACGACCGACCGTGCGAATGTCTGCGTCCTTATAACCTTACACCGGCATTACACTCTCGCAGGCTCGCTACACAATTGCTAGGCAGCCGAATTATGCTATCATGGCTCGTATTCTAACTATTCGATGTTATCTGGCTCACTCTAGTATTTCAAATTACAGTTTTAATCATAGGATAGACAGATAGAAGATTGGTCAAAAACTACTCATGTCTTGGGTCTCCATAATTTTGGATTCTCTCATCGTTTGAAGAGAGTGTATTAAATTTAATACACTATTATTATATTATTGGTTGATAAAATAAGATTGATGAGATTGTTACATTAACAAAAGCTAAGTGCCGAGAATTTAATGTTATCTTGAATAATATGCCAAACTCTACTGCCTGTCTGAGTTCGAGAGAGAGCGAGAGTTTTTGGTTATTGCGGCGAGAGTGTGCTAACTTATCGATAAATCTAACCCTGTGACAAAACCGTTTAGAACACCTTCACAAAAGCTATTAACTAAGGACAGAATTAGGATACTTGTCAAATTCGCAAATGCCCTGTCAGGTGGTAACCCTAGCCGTACCACACCCTTATGTAGGCCTACCTTTCTGGACGTTACATGAAGGGTGATCTCACATAGGGCGGTCACCGGCGCCCGGCGCCCTTGGTGTAGTATAAATAACAGTTACTATTACTCCCTTGGGTGTTTTAGGAGGGTACGTATCTTCTGCAAATACGGCGATGGTCTGATTTTGGCTGTATCTTCATTGACTGCAACCTTCAAAGGTCTGCAGTGAATAGTTTTTTTATATTATGAATAGGTAAGTCCTCGTTTGACCACCATCTCACTGGGTAAGCGACAATACGGTCGAAAATGAAATATAAATGTCGAATTATTGTTGTTTTTGCTATAGTTCTTTTATGTACATATTTTCTTTTCTTTTGTTCTTTTATGTTCTATATGTTGTCTGCTGGGAAAGTAGGTTTGTTTCTGGTGTGATTTAGAGTAGGTCTTCTAATTCTAATTTGAAGTAGGGGCGATAAGTGCACTGACGTCCCGCATGGGGTGTTTTGTGCATTAGAGTCTCATTGAAAATTGTTCTTAGTGATAATGATAGATGACGTCCAGTTTTTCTACATCAGCCACCCACTAATGGGTGACGCCTTCTCTCTTTCTCGCCATTGTTCTGGTTCTCATCATTTCAGCCAGTGCGATCCTGCACTGCACGACCTCTTGAAGGTCGTCTGCATACATTTTGGTTAGACGTCTAATACGCTACGCTTGCCCTCCGTTGATTTAGGTAAGGGTTATTTTTTTCGGAACCTGTGCTATCCTAAGGCAAACATATAATGACAGGTGTCATTATCTTCGAAAAAGATAAAATTACAGGCCTGACAGATGTATCAACACGGATCTCCGGTCGGAATCCTTATTATTTACCAGGTAGCGCTCGAAATTTCATATTATGATTCTCTTATCCATTGTATTACACATTTCAACAGAATGCGCGCAGAGTTGCGGAAACAATAATACGTCATAATAATACGGGTAAATGATCGAATTTTATCAATGTGGGTATTACGCGTCGATATACGTTATCTCTACTTTTCGAGCCGCGCGAACGTTCCACGGCTATTTTGGAATACATCCCGGTGTTAGTAGTGACAGTAGGGATATTTCATATTTTTAGCCGAGTTATGAAGTTATATGAAAAAAGTGTATTTTGTCAGTATCTGCGATTTTATGGATATAAGATAAGGGATTCACAACCGGTTGTTACATAGTTGTAGAGCCATTATATATAAATGGGGGCTGTACTACTTAAATAGATCCAATGCAAATAATAAAATTGCCATACCCTTATAGGGTCATATGTATTTAAGGATCATATGTATAAATACAAATATGATAATTAAGGACCGCTTGTAAATTTCATATGTTGCAATAAATGATTTGAGTTTGAGGAATGGTCAGAGACTCCAGATTCGTCATCATAAACAGCCATCCAGCCATAGGACGTTCACTACTCCTTATAATATATCCCCAAAGCCCTCAATAGATTTCCAACTCCACAATCTGCGGTATAATAGGATTAGGTTGTAGAAATAATGGCAAAGAACACAATTCACATATTCAAGGCAGACAAGATCAAACTCTAAAGAAAAGATAGACAATCGCGCGATAGACAAAACGCTCCAGTCGACGGGAGCGCGCGTAGTCCCTGACGAAGGAGTACTGATTACTCTGAAACCGGTCGGGTTCCCAGTGGCCCGGCCGCGATATTATACGTGAGTAAAAACCGGTGTTTTCTTTAGTATAATGAATTCTCACGCGAGTTTTAATGAAGTGATATAATACACAGTTTGACATTCGACATAGTCCTAGAGCTAAGTCTCAACCACATTACAAAGTACGTTAACTCTACAAACATGTGACGTTGCGCTACTGTGTCTAACTGTTGATCTATAACTCTGCCTCCCGCCATGCGATGCTTACAGTTATTTACGTCAGTACCGCCGGCATTATAGCTTCGTAACATCGAAAACGCTGCGCGGAACGTTTAAGACTGTAAAATGGTCCTGCTCGAACATTTTACTAAAACTCAACTAGTAGTTCTCAGAACAGTAGATCTCGCGACACATCTCTTTAACTGAATTTTCATAAACCTATTTCTCGACTCGGTCTTGAACGATTTGGTTTATAGGTACTAGCAAAGCTTGTCAGAATTTAGATACTAAAGAAATCTTGCCATATATTACTGAAATCGGTTGCTAAATATCGGGACAGCAACTTTCCCCCCTTTTTGACGGAAATCCCCCGTTTCCTATAAAAAATCGATGATGACAAAAAAAAAACTGTTAATACATAGAACCTGTGTACCAAGTTTTGTCGAGATCCGTTAAGAAATGAGACCTGTACACTAGCAAAGCTTGTTAGAATTTAGATACTAAAGAAATCTTGCCAAATATTACTGAAATCGGTTGCTAAATATCGGGACAGCAACTTTCCCCCCTTTTTTATGGAAATCCCCCGTTTCCTATCAAAAATCGCTGATGACAAAAAAAAACCTGTTAATATAGAACCTGTGTACCAAGTTTTGTCGAGATCCGTTAAGAAATGAGACCTGTAGACGAAGACTCACATTTAGACGCTCAATCAATTATTTTCTATTCACACTATCATCGTTATCACCTGATTCGGTTCCGGGGCGATAAGTCCTGTACTAACGTTCCACATGCGGCATTTAGTGCGTCTTTCGGAGCCAGCCCCGCTCCTCAAAATAATGGAGCCTGGTTCTAAGTCGCTGGCACAAACTCATCATCGTTTCTAGTTTTTATCTAACCATTTCCAACCGTAAAAGGAATTGCGACTTTATTTATTCCATGCCTATTTAGGTTGAGCCGGTCATTCTTGAGTAATCATAGATGATAACTCACTACCCTATCCTAGGTTTTAGCATACATAAATGTGGTCCACATATGTGTGGTAATTAAACCCTTAATTAAACGAATTGAATGGTATGGACCTATTTTTCATTTATCGTATTGTCGTCACCATTCAGTTCTATTTGCTTTTATCTAATCTTTTCTTGCCATAAAAGGCGCTGCTAGTGCTACTGTGTTTCTGTGATACGCTAAGTTAAGGTTACCATATTTTTAAACTTTCTGTCTTTCGCAAAATTTGTAATTTTTAGACTATTCTCTAGTTTTATTTTGCCTTTGAAAAAAGACATCTCATAATTTTTAGAATTCGTGACTTTACAATTGGCACTAAGGTATAGGTTACTTTTATCAGTCTCCATTGCATTGGGAGACTAGACGATATCATAGAAACTCATTCTCTATAATTATTTTTTGCAAAAAATAGCATGACCGACTTCACCTGTGTACATAATGATAATATTATAGTATAAAACAAAGTCGCTTTCCGCTGTTTGTCCCCATGTATGCTTATATTTTTAAAACTACGCTACGGATTTTGATGCAGTTTGTTTTAATAGATAGAGTAATCCAAGAGAATTGTTTATATGTATAATACACCTGTGCGAAGCCGGGGCGCATCTCTAGAACGCAAATATTATGCACGGATCGATGTAACTTAGGCTTAGCCAATTTCGATAAAATTTAAATAGGGCCAATTTCGAAGTATACTCTTTCCAATAAAAGAAGAATTATTGAAATCGGACTACCTACTATGAAAAAAAATATGCGTGGTGGTAATTCATAAAAAAATATACGCGTCGAATTGTATACCTCCTCCGGTGGTTCTTCGGTCAAAAATAGAGCATGTATAAAGTAGGAAAACACGAACAAAACCAAGAATGTACTAGGTACATATCTGGTTGTCTAATACTGTTTAAGCTTCTGGTCACAAAGTTTCAACAAATGTGCTAATCTCGAGTAACTTACTGACTAGTCGGGTACTAGAAAGCGCTTCCCATGATAAGTTCTTAGAAAGCGAGGTTTTCTTCACCGATAACTCTATATCAAGACTTCGCTTGGAGACGCCCTTGAAACGTATCATCGTCTATCTAATAATGGCAGCGTCACACCGTCACACGCGTATCTAAACCAACATAACTGCGGTTGTATGCGTGAAACTGCATTAGCGAGCCGACATGACGCAATGTTATAACCGTACATCAGCGGTTTAAAGGGTATAATTGAAACGGTAAGCAGCATAATCGGCTTTTAGTCCCCTCTTATTACTTTTTGTTGTAAAAATCTACATTTCGTAATCATTTAACTTTTTGCTGTCTAAAACGCGTTTCATAATCAAAAACTTGTTTGTCAGCAACTTATATTTATCAATGAAGAATAAATAAGAATTATCAAATAGATTAGGTCTTCGATGATATTACGGTTTATTAAGTAAATGTCGATATCATTACTCGGTCTTAATGAAATGAATAAAAATAGACTAAAGCCTTTTTCTGATTTGCCATGTAGAAATTGTTTTTAACGTAAAAGTGTCTGAACGTGTAATCCTATCAGAGTAAATATGGAATCCAATGTTTTCGGGCTCAAAAACACTGACAGTTCATAAATTAATGCCTAAAGATAAATAAATCCTACACGAGCTAATCTTAAATCCATCAATCCAAGTATAAGCCAATCAAATAGTTAAAATGCTTTATATCTCTCTTTCTTTGTGGATTTACAAATCTTTATCATATAATTAAACAGCTTACCAAGAGTTAACATGTTGTGAAAGCCTTTTTTTCCTTAACCTTTTGTTCCTTAACATGCTGGCCAGCTACTAATTTCAGCTGACCATTTAAACAGTTCCCCGTTTTAAATCTTTAGTTTAATAAAGTTACTTCACCTAGCCGCAAGGCGCGCCAATGCCGTTGCATCAGCAAAAAGTGTTTTACCACAAAAACGTGAACCTTCGCCCGCTCACTCGCGCAAAAAGCATGACCTAGAACGATGATGATTTAGCTAAACTTTACCTGCTAACCGATTACTGCTAACCAATCATAATTTACAATTTAGCGCGACTTTTCCGGGTGTCTATGTTACACTTTGGCGTAAATGTTATTCATTACATTTGCGATGAGTAAGTGGTACACCCTTCGTGGGTAGGCCTACGTCCCGCAGTGGACTATTAAAAAAGGCTGGTACAGAACAGTACAGTACAGTACAAGTGGTACAATACAATAGGCTAGTTGACAATTTTTTATGATGTTCTGTTGTAACAGCTAAACATATCAAAAACAAAATTAAAATCAACTTAGAAATAAAGGATTTACAAGCATTTTATTTTCTTGCAAGACTAAGAGCGCACTATGGCAGAATATGACGTCACGGTCCGTAAGTGTCATACATTCGCCATATTATGTTATGCTTTGTGGGAAAGGGACAAAGCATCCCCTCTTAAACCCTACCAAAATCTTTTCAAGCTTATATCTCTGAACAGGATTAGCAAATTTTAGTAAATTTTTCAGTTTACGAATCATAATTAATTGCAGAATTCAGTAATCTTAACTATAACAGTACTAGTCAACAGCCTATTAAATCGTACAGACCCAATTGCTAGCCTTGGTATCAATTTTTAAGCCGCCTGGTGGCCGAAACGTGCTAAACTTCCAGGGCTTACCTAATTAACATTGCGTCACCCATCTAAAAACTGGCCGAAGTTACCGTTGCTTCTCTTCTATTTATCACTACCACTAAGAAACTCCTATACTCAATCTACGCTACAAGCGTTACCTCTAAAACACTGGCTGCTGTTTCAACATACGATGTTTTATTTGAGACCCCCGACGTTTAAAGATAGATTTTATAAATGAAATGATTTTTATCGTGCTTCACACACTAGGTGTATAGAAACTTTCTTTTTGTGATAAACATTTCAAAAATTGACGCGTTCGCAGGATTTGAACCTGCATTTCTCTGGGATTCCGGCCCAGAGGCTTTGTCCAAATTAAGCTAGAACGCTATCTGCGACAAACGTCGAATTATTGAAAGTGGTTTGTAATTTTACCAACTACTACATTGTTGGAAGCGCCATCTTGTGAGAACTGCTTTAAACCATGAAATGAAACTGCTTTGAAATGTTTATCACAAAAAGAGAGATTTTATAAGTTAATTATACATTGGGTCTCCTTGGTGTGCTGTGCTCTGTCTTTTGCAATGCTGTAAACATTTATAATTCTGTAAACCGGGGTTAGCATAATCACATCGCTACTAAAACACTACAATCAAATAGATTGAAGAAAAACCTAATCTGTTAGGTACTTGATAATTTCTAGAACAGTTAGAGACCGTAGGCAAGCATGGTCTTGATCCTTGATTATTGCCTCAAATCTCAATTCGATAAGGCGCCTACGCAAACGCTATCAAAGTATCAAGAACTACGAGTATCTGTCCGATTAATTTATCTGGATTTCTAGGTTACCTTTATCGCCTCGACGAATGATAATAATGTGACGTACAAGTAGGATAAACTAATAACAATGCCTCATAACTGAAACACTAAAACTGTCACGCAAATAAAATTTATGCTAATAAAATACTTAGCATTTTAAATAGTCTGTTTAATTTGAAAGCCAAGTGGGTCTGTCTATGACATCGTATCTCTAGAAATAATGGACCGATTTTGAAAAGCTTTTTTTTATTGACTGATGTGATCGAGATGATTTTTGACTATCAGTATATATCACTATCATTGTCTGTCCTGAAATCGCCCTCCGCTCTCGGTCTGGTATAGGTTGGATACATTTTAAAATAAATAAAAACACTGGGTCAAACATTTTTACTTGTTTAATTTTTGTTGTGCACAGAGTAATAAATTAATAGTTAAAAAAAAAACACTAGAGAAACACGCTTTTATAAATGCACGTTAAACAAAAATGGCCTTTCTCACAAGTGCAAACACGACTATGATACGATATTCCATCATGGAATGTCAGTGCCTATCTTCCGGATTCATCATCAGACCTTAAAACCAAACTTCATTACAAGACTTTTCTATGAAATCCAAAACAGCTATGATACGATTTTCCATCATGAAGTTCCAGTTCATATCTTCCTGCTCCATCATCAGATCAGTTCGACAGCACCATAATATTAAATTGTCATCAGAACTACATACAGCTGCCAATTTTCACTACGCCACGACCCTTGGAAGATGGTTAGACCTTAGATTGCATTACATAGTTAATTAAATACAGGTCGACCTAATAAAAGCGTGTCTTAGTACAAAACCTATCTTTCTTATAGATTACCGAAACAAATCTGTATCTACATCAGAAGTATACAATAATAAGTCCATCTTGTGTTAAGTTGAGTTTTGGATTGTGAACTTCTGAGTAAAAGTAATTCTAGATACCTACTAACGTAAAATTGACTTACAATACATATACCTCTAAGGTACATTAACGTAATATGTAAATTTATTTCTAACAACCCCTTTCTTTGTCAGCCTTTGAGACTACCCCTCGTTGTCTCATTTACTTATATGGCTTCAGTTTCGATACCCAAGAAGGCAAAGCAACCCAACGGTCGCTCACAATTTTTTTAACTCAAAGTGAAGATTCTTTTATTTGTTCAGCTGAGACCTACATTTTAGTACAAATAAAAAAATAGAGCTGGAACGATTCCACAAACATCGATTTTCAAGTGGTTCTTGAAGTTATATTGACTGTTTAGCCGTGAAAGGTGTCTCCAGGCAGCTTAAAAACTACCCTAAATAACCTTCAGGTCTCCATATGAACGTTCTTATTTTTTGATTTTCGATAAAGTATTTAATATCGGGTTTATAGAGACTTACAATTACATTATTAGTCGATGGCAAAATTGATCTGATAAAAAGTTTCCTTTGCAAAATATTTTCTAATAAATTATTCAGTTGACCCAAATACTACGTGACGTAAACATCGATATCGATAATCTCGCTATCGGTAAGTCCCGTCCCTATCGTATAAGATAAATGCTTCATTGGTAATGCATTGTAGCTAGTTACCGCGGTCGCGTCTAACGGTAACCATTACGGCTTGCGTTGTTGGGTTAATATACATTACTTGTAAGACAAATGAATTTTTAGTTATTTAAATATACAATCTCAATAGTTAACAAATTGACTAAAATACTTCGCGTGACGTAAATATCGATATCGATAAGTCTCGTCCCTATCGAATAAGATAAATGCTTCATCGGTAATGCATTGTTGCCAGTTACCGCGCAAGCGTCTAACGGTAACCATTAAGCTTCCTTAGCACAGCTTCTGGTATTGTTCTGTTACAAAATTCATATTAATAGTGTTACCAGTAATGTGACTTTTTTGACAGTTTTGTCTAGAAAATCTTGACATTAATTCGTTATATGTATGAGCATATAAGGTGTTATTTTAAATTGAACTACTATATGTATTTAATCGAGTCGATGTCGTCGATGAATACTAAAAAAGGATTGTAAGGATTTTTTATAGAGACGTCGTAGTTCGTCGTAGTTTATCTCGAAAAATTAATATCGTTCTCAAAAGAGTTTAAACTTATTTTCTCAGATTAAAAATTTAGCAATACTCAATACAAATTATACTTTTTCTAACACAGATTTGCAAGTGGTATATATTAATGTCAGAATCGCCTAGATAGCAACACAGATCACCGACCATTATTTCTTCCTGGGCCGACGCGACGTCGACATAGCGGTTTTAGTACACAACCGGTTTGTTTTCAACTTATTTGGTAGCCGTAAAAGTAATAATTAAATATCCTCCTAAACACGTCTGTATGTATTTTGCTGCAGAATAATTAATGCTTTTGCTAACGGTTTGTATAGCAAAAAATACATCAGTGTGAAACTGCGTTTTATGAGGCGTATCGTATTAACTGTAGTATATTACGTGGCTCCGATGGCTCTATGCCAATCTCTTTTCCATTACTTCCCGACTGCCCAAAAAGGGGTCTATAGTCTGGGATGTATAAATATACATTTCATTTATTTTATTCATTACATCTACCATTACAGTCAAAAACTAATGCGATAGTGTAAAAAAGTTATACTTACATTCATATTATGTATTACCTGCTATATATTCTGAAACGGGCTTACCATCAGGAAGACCAGGATCACTACGTATATATATACCTACTACACATTTCAATGTGATTGAAAGAACAACCTATACCTACGTGATTAATTAATGTCTTTTACCGATTTCCAAAAGTAATAAAGGCTTATTATAAAAAAGTTATTGTTAAATAATAATTGACATACTTATTTTGATATTTTTCTTTTGGACATCTTACACACATCAATTGTTTGACCTACTTTGAAAGTCTAAAATTATGGACAAGATTGGACGGGAAACCGATGGAATCATTTCACACTGTTCATTGCCTCGCTGTGTATTATTTACACATCACATATCTGATTGAAAAAAAAAACAGGACAAGTGCGAGTCAGGCTCGCACATCGAGGGTTCCGTACAAACACGTTGTTAAAATAATTAAAAACCTGTTTAGCATATGTGCTAATGAAGTTCTTTTATATGATACCTTACATGATACGATTTACTCACTTTGAAATTTGAACCCATATTTTGTGAATTTTGAGGCCCTATTTTTTTGTGATTTAAATAAAAATGTACAGTTTTCAGATTGTTTCCTATATGTGTACTCTGAGACAATGCTTCTCGCCAAATTTCATAGTTCTATGTTAACGGGAAGTACCCTGTAGGTTTTGATTTTTGTAAGTGCGAAATATGCGGTTTTTTACGACACAAACGGCTCTAACTTTTTTAAACGATAACTGAAAAGTTTTTTTTTACACAACTGCAAGAGACCTTAGATATACGTATACTTACAGTTTAAATTTCAACTCGATATAAAGAATATTTCATATAATTAATATTTTAAATACTATTTCATTAATATTTCAAAGTGATCCTATAAAAAATCAGCCGTGTTTAGTAAATGTCTTTTATCGATTTCCAAAAGTAACAAAAGCTTTTCAACAAAATGTTCTAAGTAAATAATTGTTTGACCTACTTTTTAACTCTAATCATGGACAAGATGGGACGGAAAACCGGCCGACCGGCCGTTTCCGGCTCTGATTCTTTAAAAATAGAACTCGTGGGTTTCAAGCTCGGCTCAAACTGTTCGTCGAACTAATGCTTGATGTGGCTTGACGGGTTTATTGACAGGTTATTTCAAACCACTGCAGAGCATAAGCCTTTTTTACCGGGGAAAATCGTTTATGGATACCACCACACCTCAAGAGCAGGCGGGTGGTTTTGTTGAAGTCCCCGCCGACTGGTCGCTATACTCACTAAAAACCCAAGGTGTTGCACCACTGCGCCTCGTGTCGGGACTAAGGGCACCCTTCCGCACTCCTCCACGGCAGAGCATAAGTCCTAATCCTCCTTTTATCGCGAATCTATGGATTCTAGAGATCGTGCGCTAGTTTTGTCCAGTTCTGTAACTAGTGTAAACAATAAACAGTAAACTATTGTTTTATAAACCCTGGTAACGTCGCATATGAGCTCCAAGATACAAGTCTGTGCTTAGTTTGGGGCTCGTCGTTTATTGAAATTATTGCTGATCTGTACTTGATTATTTGTAATCTTAGAAACTCTAGCTTTTTGCATTGTATTAGTTTTAAACTTTTTTGATGTATTACTTTTGTTGTGTATTTCTTTTGGTAATAAACTTATATTATATTACCAGCTGTCACTGCTGCTATAGCTTCTTGAAAAAAAGGCCTTTAAATACTTCTTCACCCGTTTCTTTTTCCTCATGCCGATGATCCAAATTTAAATAGTTTTCTCCCAGTACTTATTCATACATCAAGGAATAACTTTGTAGAGTTTCGCCCACTGTTAGTTTCTGCTAACAAGTACTCAAAAAAAAAGCTAATGTCTATTAACAACTCTGTGAGAACGGCTTAAACCTTCAAATTCAAGTGCTAGCAATTCTAGAGGCCTTAATTGGCAGGAAGGCAGCAAGCTTCACATTGCAGGCCTTAATTTTCCTAGCAAGTCTAACGAGATGGCGCGTTAATGACTTAGGTGGCTCTTCCTCCTTTTTTGTGTAGCATGGAAGACTGTACGTTGAGCTGAAGAAAAATTCTATTCAAAATTCAAATCGATAAAATATATATCTTGGCAGGCTAAACGTTGAATTATGAAAACAAATCCGTTTAAAATTCAAATATTATATTATTTCGAAAATATATACCGTTTTATCCAACAGTTCTTTAAACTTTGAAGTATAGAAACTGAGTAATAAATATTTCAGCTGGTTTGAATTTATTATTATGCGAATGCGAAATCTCTATTGATGTTTGTTACTGTTTAGAATTTATAGCTAAAGTTATAGTAAGCAAAAATCGTCTTAGTACAAAGACAAAATAAAATTCTACTGGCTTTGAAATATCAACTAAACAACAAAACTAGCCTTGGCCATAACAGATTTGGTTAAAAATAACTACGATACAAATGTCTACAATGAATTCAATCCTGAAATCATATTTGCGAAACACCTCTTGATTTTAAAACGATACCAAATAATGAAACCTGTATCCTAAGGGTTTAAAATTGAGACATGGCCAACAAAATGCCCCAATACGCTCCGCATTGTATTCTTATCTCAAAAAGCGCATTCAGCCATACATCATCCATTCTCGAAGAGGGGATAAACGACAAGCACCGGGACACTGCATCCAGTTATACGGGTTTTTATTTTTAAATCTACCTGACGCACACAGGTGTTCCCGAGGTCACCGGTGGAGCGAGCATGTGTTTTTTGTTTGGTTCCTTTTGGTGTTTCTGCTTCTTTGTTGGTCTCGTTTTTAATTTGTTGGATTGTCGGGGGTTTGCTTAGGATGGGAAGCATTGTTTGCTGTGTGCGGGGCTAATACAGTTTTTTTGGTGGTAAAAATAGATAGATTATAGACACGAATAGCGTGTCGCTGTTTCAACCGCGTGGTTTTAAGAAAAACGTAAACTCTCTAAACTTTAAACTGTACGTACAAAAAAAGAGCCATCGCTCTGTTGCCGACAAAACGACTACTCTTTGGGATTTATAATTTTCGTAAGGACAGTTATTTATTTTTTTATTTAACAAAAACAAATCCTAAAAAAGGGGCGTCAGTGTAGTCAAATCGTTTATTACCTAATTTAGAGCGGGAATGCTGCGAATTTACCCGCCGATAAGGGAAACAAGTATTATAGATAAATTGCGGAATTTCACTAAAAATAAATCATTAAAATATCACGTCATTAAAAGTTAAGTTATTACTAGAAAACTTGAATATCTTTATACGCAACCGTGTCAACAACTTTATTTCTCTGCGCGCAGAAGGGTAACTTCTATAATAATAATAATTATTTTTCGCATTAAAATAGCAACACCGACTTCCAACGTGTACAGAATTCGAATAGTTTGCACGAGATGTTGTGACATCCATGTATAATACATTATTGATGATTTATCAAAAATGGTTCAGCCGATTTTGATCAAATTTAAATGGGACCACCTCGGAAGTATACTCTTTTTAACTAAAAAAGGTTTTTTTTTAAATTGGTTCACAATTGGCGAAAATATCGATGAACATACACAATAACAAAATACATACAGATGAACGTAGTAAGTACCTCCTCCTCTTTGGAAGTCGATAGAAAGGGTATTGCAATTGCTTCCTTTTTTGAAGTCTGTTAAAAATGTCAAAAATCCTTTGGCATTGAACACGGTCGACCAGTCAAACAGCGATCAGCCGATCGGAGGCCGAAAGCGAAATTCGGAAAACTGTGCCGAATCGCTCGAGGAAAACACTGTTTTATTTGTTTTCGTTTCACCGATATAAAGCTGAAAATGTGGTTAGGTATTTTCAGTTTGGAAATTTTAACTATTACGTGTTTTTACGAGTTATTTCCCTAGACGACGGAGATATTTTAGGTATCGTAAAGGATTTTATTGCAAGACTGACTTGAAATCACTTAAATTAAACAGTTGTTATTTACAAGATGTTCTGTATTGAACACTCGTTTTCAATAGTCATTTAGGAAGTCAATGGGGTAGGCCTATGTCCAGCAGTAGACATCCTACAGCTGATGATTGCGATGATGTATGGAACAGCTGATTTTTATGCAATTATGACTTTGGTCCCATGATACAAGTGGGTCATAGTGAGGAGTATAATTATACCCTCGCTAAAATACCGTCTAAAATACACCCAGTACGTAAGTATTTAAAGACTTAATTACGTTTACTATCGCATCAACGCCTTTTGATAGCAAAAGGTAACGAGTTAACTTTGATTGTATTGTTTGTCATTAAACTAAATAGCTTATCTTAATAGCCTTAAATAGTTGCCAAAATAGCTTTGATTTCGATCAGTCTTATTAACTTGTTAACGCCCACTAGTACAATAATGATGTACTTTGTACTTTCCATAAACGATTTACGAATCAGTTCGAAGAATTTGTTTCTTATGGCTTTGCAACTTTTTCACGTATCGAGGAAAAACATTTATGGCCAGTTTGCCGTGGGTTGCGCCAGGGGAGTAGACTAGGGCCACTTTTATTTACAGTACAACTTTTAATGAGATTGTTTCTGATTATGATACACATTCCTACCGGTGCCGTATATAGGGTAGTACGAGTGGTGCCTAGATACATGGCACAGACCTTGTAGGGGCGCAAAAAGAACTAGGATCAACTTTCATGGAGCTTTGACTGGGAGTGTAATAAACTAGATTCGGCTGTTTCTTAAGGACCATTTTTATGAAGATCATCTTAAAAATTGTGTAAGACACACCACAAAACATCAGATCAAATCATTCAGAGACCACGTACGTGTCAAGCGCAGCGTAGGATCCACCAGCAAGGTCTAATCAAGACAGTACAGACGCGTTAGATGCAAGCCGCGTCCGATCGGTCTTCTTGGAAATCCATACGAGAAGCCTAAGTTCAGCATCCTTTGGCTATTATAATAAAGACGATGAATCATTCAGAGGCATTCGAGAGTAATCTATTATTGAAAGCCAATAAACTATTGAAATTAATTTATCAATTCGGTAGGCAAGTGAACACGACGAATAATGATCCGATTCACGGTCCACTGGGCTAATTAGCTACCAGTAAATTAATTATACTGCTCTGGAACAATGCCGTGAATAGTTTTTATAGAGACATTCTAAACTGGCATTGTAGATAGGCATAGATATAGCATAGATAGTCAAAATTAGCTGTTTAAAAAATAAACAAAAAAAATTAGAGTTCTCTATAATTGAATGTCTAAATTATACACCAAATAATTATTTTTCACAAAAAATGTTCTATGTGCCATCCATGTAAGTACATTTTTGTTGATTTATCAAAAACGGCTCAGCCGATTTCGAGAATTTTTCAAATCGGTTCGGATTTCGCTAAAATATCGATGAACATACACAAAAATATACAGACGAACATAGTTCCTCCTCCATTTTGGAAGTCGGTAAAATATGTTAGGTTTCAATGTTCCAAAGTCATCATCGTCACCATTCACAGCTTATTTCAGTCCAGTGCGCAGTACATATATCATAAGATTACATTTAGGTTGCTACCCAAGATAAATTCGTAACTAGATTTCAGGATCGAAACCAAATAAATGCTAATTTCAACTTTTTCACTAATTCGTGGTTTTTAATTAATTTCGTAGGCACCTTAATACTTCCTACTTAAATTAGCACCTTCCGCTAGATACGCAACTAAGTAATGAATATTCAAGTGGCTCTCTCCGAAACTGCGAAGTCGAAACTTTTCTAATATCGCGTGTCCTTCCACGAGGCCCTCTTTTATTTTATTAATTCTCTACAAATTGTGTGGAACAATATAAGTTGGGTTGCCAGGTGGTCGGACTCCTTTGACAAAGTTCGCGTGCCATACTAAACGAAACACGCAAAGTACCCTATACGTAATAACTGTTATCTATTCTGTGCCCAAACTCATTAACTCTACCAAAGCGGAACGGAGCGGCAGCGCTAGATTTTGCTTTGTAGTCCATGAATCCACTGCAGAAATGTCGTATTTGCTTAGCGAGAACTAAACACTGTCGTCAGCGAAGCGAATCACCGTAACTGCCTTTTGTTCTTGGTTAAGTAAATATGACAGTTCTTCAATGGTCTTACGGGCTCAAACGCCTGTATCACGCAGATTTGCTTCACTCCGCGCGTCGCCGCTTTGGGACTTCGCCATAGTTTAGCGATAAACCGCGAAACGTTTCTTTCTCGTGGTATCGTATCGCAACCTTATTTTGTAGTAGAATAGTGTTATGGTCAATGATGAAGACAACAACGAAATTGTAACGAGTGTGAATTAATAATGTTCAGTATCCCCGACCACACACATCCCATAAATTTAAATGGTATAAGAACCATCTCAATTACATCAGCTTCTAAACAAAAACTCATCAAAATAGGTCCATTCGTTTGAGAGTTACGACCAGAGATAAACAGACACATGTCTATCTTTGCTCCTGTCTTCATACACACATGTCGAACTTATAACAAAAAAGGGGGTCTTTTTTACATGGGTTTAAAATACCAATGGTACGCTTCGGTCGTTTCGGATGCGAAATCTGATAATATTTGATCAACGAGCGACGCTCCGCGACCATCACCACTGACCTGAAAAGGCTATCACGGTATCCAGAGCATGTTTAATTTTAACTTTTCCCCTTTTACCTGCTTAAACAAAAGGTGTGTGAGTAACTGTTATTATGTAATGGCTTTTTGGATAGTCCACTTGTGAACATAGACCTACTCACGAAGGGTGTTTATGCCATATCCAGTTATCCACCCTACTGATCCAGTGTTAGTTGATTCACATACGCCATAGAATTTATTCCAATTGTATTCAGGTTTTCTCACGATGTTTTTCTTCACTGAAAAACCAGTAGTGTGTAAATCTATGACATAAATGTTACAAACTCATTGGTACAGGACTGGGCCTTATTGCGTAAGCGCTCTGACGTTCGGCTTCGCTTGTCACCCGCTCGTTCTCGTGGCTTGAGTAACTGGCGCGAGCAGGACAAAAATCGGAGCCGAACGTCAGAACGCGTACACAATAAGGCCCCTGGTTTAAAACTCACCATTGTAAGGCGAACGGTACTACCACTAGGTCACCACAGGTTCTTGCCCAGCTTACATGGGTTTTACTAAAAGTTATCCAGAAGAAAGTGTAAATGTGACCATAGTTCGTAACTTTAATTATACTTAAAGAATGTAACCGGGTAAATTCATAATCAAACAAATAATTAATTTTCACATTATAAAAGTTTAACAGACATACACGGAATACCCCTTATTTGATCCATAGGCTCCTGAACTAGTCAAAGACTGTGTCTCAGGAGGAGGATAATTATAAAGAACATCACAATTTGTCACATGCATATTATTATACGTTTGGTTGGCTACGGTTTTACTTTTACCTGGCCAATTGTGATGACAGGTGTTTCGGAATGAGGCATCCGGTGCAAGGTGTGTTTGTATTGTTATTTGGTTCGCATCTGCGTCCTTGCAATATCATATTTTTATGCTAAATGCTTATAAATATCGTTTTCATATCCAGCATCTTCTTTTTTCTTAAATCTAGCTTTACTGGCTAAAATCACTGAAAAATATGCGGTTGGTGTCTTGATTTTGTAAGTCACGCACTGTGCGACGTGAACTATTTAGCTCGAAAGCTAACGACTTTAAATGATTTTGGATTTAACGCAACAGTTCCGAATGACCAACTGCGTGATAGTTTATGCAAAAACTGAGACTGTTGTGGCGTTTCGGTGAACTAACAATAATATTTTAATCAGCAGCCGAGGTACCGACTACTTGGTAGGCGAGTCTACTGATGAAAACCGAATCGGTATCAAACACTTTTAGTCATACTAGCAATGACAGAGCAGTATTGTCAACGTAACAAAATAAGTAAAATGGTACACGGGCGACCTCAACTACGACGCTTCTCTTGTTGCACAAACTCTATAAATAAAAGCGGCACGAAATCAGATATGTAAGATGAAACACACCTGCAGCCCATACCCCAACGAAGTAGCAAAAAATAACTTGATAATGACAATACTCTTAATCTGTTACTACCTGTAGTAAATCGTTTACGGACGTTAATTTGCGTCGCCTTTTAAAGAGTGTTCAATAAACCATTTTTGGTGTCAAGGTAGTTTTTCCTCGTGACGAAAAGATTGAAGAGGAAACTGCTGATTAAATTGTTGTCTATTACTTCAAAGAAGCAACAGATGCATCAACGGTCTTCTCGTGTCAGCTATTGAAGGTTGATCTGACACTTAAGTCAGGTTTAGTCAAGCCTAGTAAGCATACAGCAACTCCAGTAGCATTCGCTTCCTGAAAATCTTGCATTGAACACGTGTAGAGGCGTGCAGGTAGATGAGCTTCTATAATTTTCAATTAGATATCAATGTATACGATCCAAAGCCTTGAAGACGACACGCGAATTAACTATTCAAGTATTCACTAAACTGCCAACGAAGCCCGTCGAACTTCACAAACAATTAGCAGCCTGATTATGCTGGGAACTTGAGAGCAGTGCCTCAGGGCGTATTTAGACCCGACTGTCGCGCCATTCCAGCCCTTATACCCGTTTAATAATAGCCGGTTTCAGCTTAGTATTCATTGTGCATAACAATTAAACCACTAAGCAGAAGCAGTAAAGTAATGACTTTACATCTGATTGTCATTCCAAGGGCTGATACATCACGTGTTTGCATAAACAAACCTGTCTCTTCAGTTTAAATCAGCGAACGCAAATGAGTGGCGTTGTTTGCAGAACCTTTGTCAAGTGTTTGTGCGCTGTGTTCGTTTCAAGGAAGATTAAATATGTGGAATCGCGTAAGGTTGAAAATCTGGAGGCTTTTGTAATATGGTGGCGTATTTTAGCCGTTGACCAACGCTTACCATTTAAGCTGGCAATTTGATTTTCTCATTATAAAAAATCACACTAAGCTATTTTCTTATAACATAAAATTGACTTTTTGAACGTCCATACTGTTTCTCGTCAGTCTGAAGAGCCTGGTTCAGAGGATACATCCTATTTAGGCTTATTGGTCCCTTTTCAACGAAGGAAAACGCAGAGATAAGATTATCTTCTTTGCTGGGACAACCTCAGGAAATTGGCTGTAGTGCTCAGAGCAATAACGAAAGTAATGCTGAAGTCCACACGTCAAGATAAAAAAGGGCTGTCGCTTGTTGTCCTCAACTATTTTTCTTTTATCTAACCAATTTTTGGTATTGTTCCTTTTGTGTCTGTAAAAGTTTTCGCAAACAGCTCCCCACTTAAATGTTCCAGCTATCTCTAGGTTACTAAAACCGACTGGGAGCACCGCTGCGTAAGAGCTCCCAAGATACATAACCCGACTGCTCCCCAAAGCAAATCATCTTTCGAAAATTTCCCCCTCGTAAAAAAAGGCTAATACCGAGCCAGACTAAAATCAGTTAATCTACCTATAAATGGTTTAAGATCTTATTCAAATGTTTTTCTGGCTTTGACTCTCCAGAGTGTAGTGGAGATCCAGTACCATCTCGTGTTAGAGATCCCAACAATCCCGATACTCTACTCCTACTTACCCGTAACAGCTGCAGTTATCTGATCTGCCTCAATCTTCTATTCGATTCAATTAGTCATGAAATCGACTTCAGACTGACGAGAAGGAATTATTTACGGGCTCTAGGACATTAATGGAATCTTTCAAACGGCTTAACATTTCTTTAACTCAGAAGATGTAGACCCTATTGCACTCCATGTGGCTAGCACAGAGTTCATGGTAACATCCGAGCATCAGTTCCTCATCTATAAGGAAACTATTACACACAAACCAGTGCATAATAACTGCCTTTTAGAGATATCACCGCTGTGAAAGATGCACTTATGCTAATTAAAGCTATGCTAATGACATGACAATAGAGCCGAGAATAAGCATGTTTTATTACTTGATGGCCCTTATTGCTTGTAACGATTCTGGTTTATGTATTTACGGAAGTTCTTAAGTTGTACTGGTATAAATATGGAAGGTGTCGTGCGCGTAGTAGGGTTACCATCAGCTATATTTAAAATGTCAGGATTTTGATCATGATCTCTTAGCAATTTTTTTGGATAGTGACCAGGTCTGAGTGGCGCTATTTTGGCTACTTTGGCACCTAGACTCCGGACTCCGAGGACCGTGTAAAATAGAGCAAAGCCCCCGTATGATAGGTAATAGAATATTTATAAATTGTTAAATCTTAGAACTACTATTCAATGATTCTGTTTGATATCTCTTTTCCATCTGGTGACACCATAGAGATCTGGATAGCCCTACGCACGTGTTAGCTGGATAAGTCATTGGATTGTCAACCGTTTACGTCCAAACCGCTCAATTATTTCACACTATTGCCACCAGATAAGGCTCTACAAGATTGATCTAATAGTTTAGTTTTATTTATTGATTTAGCCCGACAGCTACCGTTATGCGCTTCGTAATCAACTGTTTCTGTGTAATTAAAAAGTTAATTGAAATCGTTCGACCAGTTTCAAAGGAGGTGATCAGTGGAGGACATCCGCCTTGGTTTTATTGGCAGGAGCCGACTTTCTTTTCTCACGGCTTTATAATATATTAATCAGAGGCTTGATGCCTAAGTTCTGTTAGTCGTAAATTCGTTTTATTTATGCTTATCTATAAAGTTTATGTTATGGCGACGTTCGTGCTTGGAGTGTTGCAATTTCTTTATGGCTTACCTTCCGGCTCATAATGTTGATGGGACTAATTTTATCTCGAAATTTTCTTTTAATAAAAATTAGTTGATGAGTGGAAAAACAAAACAAAACTAGGCTCAATCCAACGCAGTCAAGTTCAGGATCGTGTACGATGTACAGGCCCTAATACCTACTTCATGCAATTAAGGCCCGTAAAACACATGAAACCTAATAAATAACTAAAATACTTCAAGCAAATATCTATAACTATAACAGAATACGGCTAAAACTCACGTTATAATTATACGGTCCATCCGCAAGGAATCCAACCAGTTTCAGAGTATTTAGAACTCCATCCTCACGGAATACGCGCACCCCCGTCGACCGGCGCGCACGCACTGTAGCACAAATATCTATAGTTTCACAATCGTGCAAAAAAAGTGTCCGACCCAAAACTCTGCACAAGCTGGGTAGTGGGCAGGCTTTTTAGTTAGTCGTAAGACGATTGCAAGCAAACTGCAACGCCGCGCGATGCCAAAGTGCTCAGTTACAATCACTAATTAGGTGACATAACGTCAAGATTCAAGAAAACGGGTCATTGTGAATTATTTAATGTAAATATTTAAGTCGGTATGTATGACGGCACTCGACCATTTTTTTACTCCATTCACTTAGGGACTGTGGCTCTGTAGATATTTGCTCGAAGCTAAAATATCATGTATTTAAAATAAAAGTAACTTAAAATTTTGTGGTGGGCTTATCGGATTGAGCAAAATCTGCCAGGCCATCTTTGGATGGACAAATTCAGCAAAATAATAATGTGGTGATAGCGGTTTATCCTGTTGCTGTAACGAGTTTTCTTCTGCTTCTGCCAGATTATCGACATGATTCCGCCAACGCCTTGCACCTTGCCCAACCTGTTTCGCCGAACGGGTTGCTTACATAGTTGCCAACCGCCGTTTTGCAGGGTTGTGCTGTATGAAAACGTGCGCGTTACGTGCCTTCCAAGTCATGTTTTTGAGATATTCGCGTGGAAAATGTTTATCGACTTGGTTTATATTTGAATTCAACGTTATTTTTAAATGAAAAACATTATTTTAGTGAAAAACCCTGCGCGGCAAGTAGCGCTAGTCACTCTGATGTAAAGATCTTAAATGTCATGTTTCTCAGAATAACTGGAATCATTGCTCTTTCATTTCTGAAATGCTTGTACACAATTGCTGGGTGGTTAACTGGCACGTCCATGGGGGAGGACTAAGTCCAGCAGTCCTACGTCCTAGGGCTGATATACAGGATAATACCTAATCATTTAGTATCTATTTAGGGGCTTATTCTGTATATCAATACTTACAACTTTTGTTCTGCGACTTTTGTCAAACAAGCCCTTAAAATGATGCAAATTGATTAGGAATAACCTGTATAGATAGATACATAACTGGCAAGTACTATGATGTATGTAAGTAGTATGTTTGTAAGTTCAAATACTTAACGACACTGCGACAGTTAGGTATGGCACTCAATATCGTTTCGATATCGATATCAATTCGCATCGAATCACAGCTCGCATTACCTCAGATTGCTTATCTCCTACGCAGTTCCCATAGCCCCATAACAATCGAGCAACGCGATAGGTGCAGACGCTACCAAAACGGAGCGTCGAAGCCCGTAAGTCCACTAAAAAGTAAGTTCGTGCAGGCCGGATGGTTAGCCTTGATATGAAAGTTTTTAGGCCGCCTGAAGGCCTCTGAAATGGCCAAACGGTTAAAATAACGGCATAAATGAGATATTTGCTTCGCGAGTGGATAGTGCCCGCAGTGGAACTGTGTTTTCTTTTTCGCTGAAAGCAAATATCGAATCCCGTACTACTGTCGCTGTCAACAAGTGGCGTTAGGTAGGATATTTGGCCAAGGGTGATAGTAGATGGAGTAAGTCCCTGACCGAGTGGTTGCCACGTGACGACAAGCGTAGTCCTGGAAGACAGACCAACATAGCTGTGGCGTAACGAAAACTAAATTTTGCGGCAACACCTGGCTCAAATTAAAAACCGAAAGAAGCAAGATGCTTATGCCTAACAATGGGCTGAACCATGACTTGTAAACTTTGTTAGGTAACTAATGAATTGGCTGTAACTTTGACTTAAACAAACTGCTAATGATGGTGATGATGGAAAAGTGAAATATGGCATTTCTGCAGTGTTTACGGATTACACCGCTTTGCCCAGCCATCTCCACATCGTTTTGGTGGAGTCTGGCCCATACAGTCCCCGTACTGAGTCGGAGATAAAATTGGGTCATACGGTCGAGACGGGCCGTATCGATTTTGCCATCTTACGCAAACCATTGAAGTGCAGCCACCATGGAGCGGAATTGAATTAATACTAAAAGGAGACGGCATATGACAATGTTTTAACAATTGTTCGAAAAAGAGGTTAAAGAGGGTGTCTGGTATAGTTTGTCTGACGCCCAGTAGCTGGTCTGGTCCCGAGGATGACGATGTGTTCCGACACATCGTCGTCGGCGCGGAGTAGAGTAGAGCGCAAGCTTCGAGGTGGAGCCCGACTGGGGCTGACAGGGAGAGTGCGAAAGCGTGCCCGTAACCCTGACACCAAGCAGTGTGGTGCAATACTCCAGGATTTTTAGTGGGTATACCGACTAGTCGGCGGGACTCCCACATAGCCACCCAATGCCTACCACCGAGGCGTGGTGGTATACATCAAGGATTTTCCCTGGACAAGAAAAAAAAGCATGCCTGGTATAGCTTTTTTTCTATAAGAGGGGTTATAAGATAACGTATGACTTTGTCTCCAGTGTGTGACTGTGGCGTCGCTGCTCTCAAACGAAAGGTTATCTTTCTTGTTATTTATTATTTATGAAAACTGATGTGATCATGATGGTCCTCACAGCTGTAATTTCAAATAATGATTGATCGGTTGTAGTGTGGTCAGTCAATCAATCAACTATACTACTGCGTTGCGTTGCTGACAAGGCCCAAGAAACATGGCATGGTGATATTATGGCATTGGTATTAGGAGAACTCGACGTTTAATACTAATACTTCCTAGGCCTCCGTTGTTTAACTACCTTTCTCAAGTTAATAGCAAAAGTTTGTACTTGATTAATTGTTATTTATTTCATCACGTCCGTAAATATCCTAATTTTCATCTGACTACTCATTTTATTTTAAACTAGTTTTTGCCCGCGGCTTCGCCCGCATGATATTTTGATTTTTGACGCAATATCATTATAATTTATAGCATATGTGTTATTCTGATATATAAGCTATACTGTTTCATCTCAATCCGTTCAATAGTTTTTGCGTAAAAGAGTAACAAACATCCATCCATCCATCTATCCATCCTCACAAACTTTCGCGTTTATGATTTTGGTAGGAAGTAGGATATTGTATTAACATCTAAGGGAAGGCTATCCACCAAAATACAGGTGTCATACCTAGTTTGGTGGCCATGGCTGAATCTTTCTACTAATCTAATATTAATCTTTTTTTTTTGGTTGAGACAAGTTTAAAAGTCGTCTTCCATGCTTACTGCTACGCTGCTGGCGTCATACCCTACTTCTTGGACAAAGAGCTCACTTAATATACCACCTCAATTTATCTTCCCTACGTCAGACACAGAATAACTAACAGATGCTATGGATGTAATACTCCTGAGTTATGCCTGATGATGCCGCAGATTATACGATAGCTTCTAAGATAAACCAACAATGAGCTTTTAGTGTTAATTTAATTTTACTGCCCTTCTGGAAGCAGCCCGCAACAGAGCGTTCATTATGGATTATGATCTTGTGAAACCGTATATTGGTACCGTATATGTACCGTAATACCGTATGAGGACAGTGGGATGATCAAGTTTAATTGCCTCTATATCATTGCATAGAGTTAATAATACTCGTGTTAGGTTGCTTCAATGTTTTGTACCGTTGTTCGTTGCAGTGAGAATATCAAATGTTGTTTGTATTTCTTTTTTATGGATGACAAACAAATAGTTTCAATATTTTTGGAGATATAGAGCTTTTCGATAGTGTGGTATCAAACTGTTAAGAATACTTAATTGCTTTAATTTTATCAGTCGTTTAGACAATCTTAGTCAAAGCCCCGATGACTATTAATTACATTAGTGCAAAGCATTTCTATTCCATATTTTTATATGTGCAATCAACAGCTCATATAAAATGTTTTAAAATCCTCAAAAGACGGAAACTTCGGCAGGCTGTTTTTCCTGCTATTAAAGTAAAAATTATGTCATTAAATCGAAGTTACTTATTCCGTGTATTTAATTTTCCCCCTTACTTCTTACTCGCTACTCGGAAATTATGATAAGAATAGGAAATATAGAGGCGTGATCTAATTTAATTGAAAAAATATGTGACGGAAAGTCTTACTGCGATGCAGTAATGTAGGTTCAATTCTTGTTGCTATGAAAAGTTTTTGACTCGATAACGAAGTATAGATGTTCTAGTTCTCCGCGAGATCGAATTAGAAATGAGGAGTCCGTAGAAGAACCTAAGTTACCTACATAGCCCAGCGGATTGGCAAGTTAAAATAAATAAATTTATATTGGGGGATATCTTACACACGGCCTCTGACTCCAAACTAAGCAAAGCTTGTGATATGGCTGCCAGAGACTGATATACTACATATACTTATTTTTCAATACATACATATATAGATAGTAACTAAATAGCACCCAGACACAGATCAAACAGTTATGATCATCACATAAATATTTGCCCTGGGTGGGGATCGAACCCACGCCTCTTTTACCCAGAGTTAGGGTCACTAACCACTGAGCCACCGAGGCTGTCGAAAATGGCAGCACTACACAAGTCTGATGTCCGATAGGGTCGACAAGTTCTCGAGTGAAGACCGCGGACCCGGGTAACCACGGGAGTAGGTACTATGTCCAGCATTGGACGTTCTTTGGCTGAGACGATGACGACTACATATATATGTTTTTCAGAGGAAAACCGAAAGAAACCATATGTATCCTAGTTTAGAGCATCCTGCAAATGCTGTCGTTGAACGTAAGGCTATTTTGAGTAAAAATAATATGACTATGCATAACAGTAGAAGGAAACATGCAGGTTTATTGTAATGAAATACACACCGCATAAATATTTTGCAACAGAATATTCCAGTATTCAAAACACAATATAATCGTGCAGGCATTATACAGTAGGTAAATCGCTGAATTTAATGTTTACCAAGTTGATGTAACTTGATATTTCGACTTTAGAGAGTGAAGTAACCTCGTTTGAGATTTTATCATTATTGTTTGAGGCAACTGAATGTATTTGAAGACTTTGAAATCTAGCTGTTGTGGATTAACAAAAGATTTGTTTAAGTCAGGTTGTGCTTGTACTGTTTAAAATTATAAAAAAAAAATTATTACACAGTTTACAAAGGACCACGCTGGATGCAGGCTTCCAACCGGCCTTATTGGAAATCCATTGGGGAGACCTATGTTCAGCAGAGGACGTCCTACGGCTGATATATGGATGGATCATGGTGGTGTACAAAACTTAAAAACTGAAGTAGGTAAATGTACTACTTAATTATTTAGTCCGTTGCCTGTTGCTCTATCTCTTGGTTTTGTCATTCAGTCAGGACTGATGCGGAGAATTGTTCATTATCAACGTGGTCAGAAACGACCTCTTCCTTCATTGTCCTCGGCGTTGCGCACCACGATGCGAATGAGGACCTTTAAAGAGAGTCTTGGTCGATTCGCCCCGTGGTGCGGAGCGCCCCAGGACTCCATCCAGCTCGATCTGGGTGAAACCATGTTCTTCTTTTTCTTGTTTCCTTTTTCCATTCTGATGGGCTATTCTGTTCTTGCGTGTGTGTATTATATGCAACCTAACTTTACGGCCAAAGGCATGTGAACCAAAAGGCAGAAGACCACTATACAAGCTTACAAAGTAAGTAGATTTAGAGTAATGCGTTTTTCTACATTTTTTTTTTACCTAGATACGTACTTACCCCATCTTTCTCAAGCAATTGTTATCAAAATAATTTCATGGTTGAGATCCGGCGATAGGAGACTTAGAACAAACGAATGCCTTACGTTCTGAATTTTTCATTGGATTTCAAGGTTAGTGTGACGCAAACGTAGCGAAACTATTCCCCTAGAATAGTAGGTTCGAAATAGTAGTAGCGTAGGATTGCTCTATTTTTAACGATAATTCGATAGATGAAGGGACCATACGCTGACATTCTGTATAATTGAGTAAGGGAGCCACTATCGAGACTCTCTCAGGATTGACAGTCAATCGTTCAACTTTTTTAGTTCTCAGATTAGAACACCCGTATCAGTGTTATGGTAGTTTTGTGAATAATATTTGGCACAGTTACCGTGGCGCCTAGATTGCGGAAATAATAGGAGGTACCGTATTTTAACAAGACGTTTCAAATATGTAGAAGAAATATCCAAATTTACTTGCTTCGAAGAAGATTAGCTGGTAAGTATGTAATTGGTTGTTGTACATATTTGTTCAACAACCGATTGCAACGTACATACCAGCTAATCTTCAAAGAAAAGGTTTATTAAGACGAAAAATTATGATTCAATGCATCATTATGAACAACTTTTACAATGGGGCCAACCCATAGGTAATTTAAGAAAAAGCAAATAATCTGTTTATATCACCTTCAACAAACCTAGACCTACCCAAGAAGTATAATTGAGTCATATCCACTACGCTGGTCCAGTTGCATCATCATATTTTCTTTCACCGAAAGGTAGGGACGTGAAATTGCTTTAGTAAGTTGCCTTTCTATAGTTGCTTAGATGAATTTTCCCCACTGAAAAGTAATCAAAATATCTTAGAGTACTTTACAAAGCAGAAGAAAATAAAAATAAAGGCGCAACCTAGTTTCAATATATCGGAAAGCAATCAGGTTTAAATCCGATCAACTGCTGAGGCGCGTGTAACTTTCAGTCGCTAAGCACGTACTAAGCGCGATGCGACCGATCTCTGGATTTAAATGAAGGCGCTACGATCGCATTTTCAGGGCAAAAGTTTCAGCTTATAGTGGGGAATTTTAGTTCTGTCATTCGGTCACGTTTGCTAGATAAGTCGGTTGCTCTATAGCTGCATTAATAATGCAGATACTGAACGTGTACTGAACCGTTAAAGGGTATTTTGAGCTGCACAATTTTCTTTTAAAATGTAGGCGTTTAAGCGACTATGGAATACTGAACATAACTTCAATATTAATAATATTTTAAAAATAAATGAAAAGTTCATACGACGTAACCATTGTGTGCGATTTGCATTAGATTAGACCAGATTGGTATACAAGAGAGACCAGCACTGAGCCATTACGAAAATAAAATGATGATGACGTTTGCTCTAATAACTGGTACAAAATTCAGAAATTGCTGATTCGCTCTGTTCAGGCGCTTTAAAATCTCTGACACCAGGGCTAGCTACTAAGCCCCTACAAATTTAATTGTATTCTAAAATTGGATTGGATAATTGGAACGACAAGTGCTTAGTGTGGGACGCTACTTGCGTTAGCACTTTTGCCGCCACGCACCTGGGTCGAACCATCCACACTCCGGCAGCTGCAGCGGAGGAAGCTGCGGGTAGAAAGCGGATGAAGTATGCGGCGATTGAGCCGCTCTATAACTTTGTGCACATTGCGATGGAGACCATGGGCAGTTGGGGGGCCGAAGCTAAGGCTTTGTTTCGCGAAATTGAGCGAAGGATAAGGGACAGAGGAGGTGACTCCCGCTCTGGGTGGTTCTTGGTGCAAAGAATGTCTATCGCTATTCAGCGTGGTAATGCTGCTAGCATTATGGGCACCTTTGCACCGGGAACCATGAAGGGCACCCGCCCTTCATGGGTATTTGATTTTTAAGTAAATTAATTTGTACCTTGTAACAATTATTATGATTTGACATTTAATGAAATAAATTATATTCTAAAATTATAAACGTAGCTTTACTTAAAATTATTCTCGTTACTATCACTACTGGCTATACCTATTTTCACCAGCTGTCTTTCAACCATCAGAGTCAGGAGTCAGTCATTTTTTAAGCCAAAATAACGTTTGCCCGTGTACATAGGTACTATAATAATTTTTTTCCAAAAAAATGGTACAACCGACTTCAGCCGTGTACAGAATTCGCGCGGATCGATATATATATATATATATAACACTTTTCACATAATTGCTGAATTATCAAAAAGAGCTTGGCCGATTTTAATAAAATTTAAATAGGACCAACTTCAAAGTATACTATTTCCAATAAAAAAAGAATTGTCGAAATTGGACTACTATGTAAAAAGTTAAGCGTTGTTATACATAATAAAAAATATACGCGTCAAATTGAGTTGGTCCTCCTCTGTTTCGTCGGTCAAAAACTAGCTGGCCCGGTCGATATTTGTTTATTTTTTGACCGACGAACCACCGGAGGAGGTTTTTTTATGTATAACGCATTACTTTTTTCGTAGTGGTCCCATTTCAGTAATTCTTTTTTTTATTTGAAAGAGTATACTTCGAAATTGGTCCCATTAAAATTTTATCGAAATCGGCTGAGCCATTTTTGATAAATCAACAATAATGTGAAAAATGCTCCATTGATCCGTGCGAAATATTCGCGAATTCTGTACGCGGGTGAAGTCGGTCATGCTAATTTTCGCAAAAAATAATCTTGTCAAATATTGTCTGCCTAGATATTTCCTAAAGTGTAACAAAAATCACCTTATAAAATCCATAGACAAGAGAGGTGACATTGACAGACACTAACGACCTAACAAAATAGATGAAAGTAAATGACAGATAAAGTGTTACCAACTTAGGGAATTGTTATTACTATCAAAAATGGATAAAAATATGGAACTTTTGTTAGAAAAATTAGACGAAAAGCTGAATCAACAGACATTAGAAATAACAACTTCAGTAACAAAAAATGTAATGGAAGCACTGGACGAGAAAATGAAGCTAATCGCGGAAGAAAACAAATTTTTGAAAACGAAAGTATCTGAATTGGAACATAAACTTCAAAACATTGAAAAAGAGAAACGCAGAAATAATTTAGTCTTTTTTGGAATTAAGGAAATAAAACAAACAGAAAGTGAACTCGTAGACTGTTTAAAGGAAACTATAATAAACATGGGAATCCACATAGACCGCCACGAGATCAGTAATGTGTACAGAATTGGAAAATTTACCGGTACTCAAAATCGCCCCATCGTAGCTTCTATCACAACTATGTGGAAAAAACATGCTATATTGAAAAATAAATCTAAACTTCCACCGGGTATATATGTCAAGGAAGATTACTCCAAGGAGGTACTAGAAAAACGCAAGCAATTACAACCACTGCTTGAAGAAGAGAAGAAAAAAGGAAAAGTAGCTTTTTTGATCCACGACAAACTAGTTGTCAAGGATGCAGCGGATATGAACCGAGAAAAAAGGAAACGAGAGGGGTCAAACTCACCAAACTCATCGATGCATAAGAAAATGAATATAATAAATAATGTGCCACTCAAGAAAATAGACAAACAAGTGATAAAACCAGGTATCCTCAGCTATATTGAACGGAAAAGACCAAATTCAGAATCAGGAACTTCAAAAAACTAACCGACACCCGGAGCCTCAACCAAGTAAATACCAAAACCTTATCCAAACTAACTGTCCCAAAATGCACCCCAAGCCGGCCGGTCACCGTGGGGGAAGAAGACCGCTACCCTCCAACAAATCTCCACCAGACACAAGAACAGACAATCTCTAACATGACCCGTCAACATAATAACTTAATGTTTGTTGCTACCTACAATACCCTCTCCTTAAGAACTAATGAAAATCTGGCTGAGTTGATTATAGCACTCGAAAATATAAGCTGGTCAATATTAGGATTGAGCGAAGTACGACGCTTAGGCGAAAACATAGAAGACCATGGAGACTTCATTTTCTATTTCAAGGGAGATACACCTGGACAATATGGAACAGGATTTTTGATCAAAAAAGAAATAAGTTCCTATATTGAAGAATTCGTCGGCGTATCTGAGCGAATAGTAATACTGAACTTGAAACTACCTAACACTGGTTTGTGGTCTATCGTACAAATTTACTCTCCAACTGAACAGTCGAGCAATACTGAAATCGATCTCTTCTACGGAATGGTCACAGATGCAGTCAAAAAGCATACCCACAGCAATTTAATAATAATGGGAGATTTTAATGCCAGACTAGGAAGCAGAGAAGATGGAGAAGAAATAGTACTAGGGCCATATTGCGCAGGGAAAAGGACGAGGAACGGCGAAAAACTTTTACAATTTGCATACGAGAACAACTTGAAAGTCCTTAACAGTATGTAATGGGTGATTTTTTTGAGGTTAGGATTTTCATGCATTAGTATTTGCTCAGATTTTTTGAGATTATGATTTTCATGCATTATTATTTGCTCAGTATGCTTTGACATTTCATCATGAATAGACTTACTAACGAGCAACGCTTGCAAATCATTGAATTTTATTACCAAAATCAGTGTTCGGTTCGAAATGTGATGTTCTTTTTTATCGACAAATTTTGTTCAGCGATGAGGCTCATTTCTGGTTGAATGGCTACGTAAATAAGCAAAATTGCCGCATTTGGAGTGAAGAGCAACCAGAAGCCGTTCAAGAACTGCCCATGCATCCCGAAAAATGCACTGTTTGGTGTGGTTTGTACGCTGGTGGAATCATTGGACCGTATTTTTTCAAAGATGCTGTTGGACGCAACGTTACAGTGAATGGCGATCGCTATCGTTCGATGCTAACAAACTTTTTGTTGCCAAAAATGGAAGAACTGAACTTGGTTGACATGTGGTTTCAACAAGATGGCGCTACATGCCACACAGCTCGCGATTCTATGGCCATTTTGAGGGAAAACTTCGGAGAACAATTCATCTCAAGAAATGGACCGGTAAATTGGCCACCAAGATCATGCGATTTGACGCCTTTAGACTATTTTTTGTGGGGCTACGTCAAGTCTAAAGTCTACAGAAATAAGCCAGTAACTATTCCAGCTTTGGAAGACAACATTTCCGAAGAAATTCGGGCTATTCCGGCCGAAATGCTCGAAAAAGTTGCCCAAAATTGGACTTTCCGAATGGACCACCTAAGACGCAGCCGCGGTCAACATTTAAATGAAATTATCTTCAAAAAGTAAATGTCATGTACCAATCTAACGTTTAAAATAAAGAACCGATGAGATTTTGCAAATTTTATGCGTTTTATTGTTTAAAAAAGTTCTCAAGCTCTTAAAAAATCACCCGTTATAAGAAACGCAAAAATAACAAATGGACTTGGGTATCTCCAGACGGCCGCTATAAAAATGAGATAGATTACATTTTAACAAACAAAAGCAAATATTTCCAAGATTGTAAAGTCATAAATAACGTCAATTTCAACAGCAACCATAGAATGGTCAGAGCCAAATTAGAACTTAACACATCGAAGAAAAACCGACCATTTAAGATAAAGCAATCCAAAAGGGCAATACCGAAAAATATAGATCGACTGAAAGAACAGATGGAACATTTCATAGAAAGCACAAAAGACCTAGACATACAAACCAAATACAATAAATTTGAAGAGCTTCTTAATACGACTAATATGAACGTGACAGGAAATGATAACAACAAGATAAAGTGGCTTACAAACGAAACAAAAGAACTGTTGGAAAGCAGAGCTAAACTGATATCTATCACTGAAAAAACAAAAGATATAAGGAAAAATATAACCGAAAAAAGTAAACAAATAAAGGCAAATATGCGAAAGGATCGCCAAAGATATAGGATGGAACTACTGGAAAAATGCATTCAAAAAACTGGAGGCATAAAAAAGGCTAAAAAACAACTGCGAGAGAAAACAGAGTGGATACCCAATATATCTGATAATAACCGCAAGCGCCAAACTTAGCAGGCGGAGACAAAGTACCAGATATAATGCCTTCAGAGGTGGAAATAGCTATAAAATCTCAAAAGAAAGATAAAGCTCCTGGATCAGATTGCATACAAAATGAATTGCTTATCAATAACAAAGAACACCTTGTACCAATTCTTACCCATATCTTCAATGAAGTGTTAGAGAATGAAACAATACCTAAGCAATGGACATCTTCAACAATAACATTAATACACAAAAAAGGTGACAAGGACAACATCAACAACTATAGGCCTATTAGTCTTATGTCAAATGTATACAAAGTGTTTGCTAAGGTAATCCTCAATAGAATAACCAAAACACTAGATGAAAACCAACCGAGAGAACAAGCTGGATTTAGAAGAGGATTTTCGACCATAGACCACATCCACGTAGTAAAGCAATTATTCGAAAAGGGCAGAGAATTTAATATAATTTTCCATTGCTGTTTTGTGGATTACAGTAAGGCCTTCGACTCATTAGATCATGAGAAAATATGGCAAGCTCTCAAAAACCAAAGCGTGGACTACAAATATATTAGAATAATCCGAAACATCTACGAAAATAGCACAGCCAAAATTAAACTAGAGAAAGAAGGTAAAGAAATAAAAATAGATCGGGGCGTACGCCAAGGTGATCCGATGTCGCCGAATCTCTTTACAGCAGTCCTGGAAGAAATATTTCGGAAATTAGATTGGGAAAAATATGGTTTACAAATTAACGGTGAAAATCTTTCTCACTTGAGATTTGCGGACGACTTAGTTATCATTGCTAACTCAAAAGAAGAACTTCAGACTATGCTTAATGATTTAGACAAAGAAAGTCGTGAAGTGGGATTGATTATGAATACGGAAAAAACTAAAGCCATGACAAATGGAGACCAAGACCCTATCATAGTCAACAATAGAAAAATTGATTACGTCGACGAATATATTTATCTGGGACAAACAATCTCGCCAACTGACCCCACTTCCAAAGACATAAATAGACGTATAGGAAATGCTTGGAAACAATACTGGAGTCTAAAAGAGATAATGAAAAACAAAGAGATGAATATGGCCATCAAAAGAAAACTCTTCGACACTTGTGTACTACCGGTTCTAACATATGGCTGCCAAACCTGGGCACTCAATAAAGTACATATTAAAAAACTCGAAGTTTGCCAAAACGCTATGGAAAGAAGCATGATGGGAAAGAAACTGTCGGATAGAATAAAAACTGCAACCATAAAAAAACACACAAAAACAAAAGATGTTACTGTCGCTATAAGGAAGTTGAAATGGAAATGGGCTGGGCACACAATTAGGGGAAAAGAAAAGTGGTCAAAGGCAATAATGCACTGGTTCACGAGTCACAAAAAACGAAAACGCGGAAGACCACCGAGAAGATGGGTGGACGAAATAAAAGCTGTAGCAGGCAGTGAATGGTCAAAAACAGCCAGGAACAGAGACACATGGAGACAACTGGAGGAGGCCTTTGCCAAAAAAAGGCAAACAGACATTGACGTCGACTTATAGTTAGGTAATTGAGATAAAGAAATTAATTGATAATGATGAATAATTAAGTAATAATTTTCTAAATTTTGTAATATGATGTTTGAATAAAGGCTTTTTATTTATTATTATTATTATTATAGATATTTCCTAAAGTGTCTTACATCTTAATTTTTACACGCACTACAGTCTGTAGACTAGCCGCACTTGTCAATCGTCGTGGACACTTCACGGCGCGGCATACCGCAGCCGCACGACCAGCAATTGGGTCACTCGACCGATACCTATTAATACACTGCTAAGCGGTTAATATGGCTAATGGGACACTTTTCATCATGAAACTGCTATTAAATTTAACTGAGCCATTTGTTTTTTTGGCATGTAGATAGATGGCGCTCCCTCGGAATAGGTATTACATTACGTTTGTAGAGGTACGTTTTAGTGATACATTAGACCATTTAAAGGCGCCATCGTAATTTTATTAGCATTTTAGAATATACGTGTCTCTTTTTTCACTATATGCATTTGATAGAGAGAACACTATTTTACGTTGCTATTAAATTTCGATGGCGCCTTCATAATTGGGCCTATTGTTCATCAAGGGGAAAAGTGACTGAAACCAGTAAGGTTTTACAGAAACAGAGGAGACCAGATATTTTTGCAAACAGGATAAAGGTATCCGCGGATCCACAAGTGGAGTCGAGCTGTGGATCGTATTCTGCCTTATTATTTCCAATGACACGAATATTTGGTTTTGCTCTCCTTTAAGAAGCTTCCCTCCCTCCACTTGGATCCACAGCTCGACTCCACTTGTGGATCCGCGGATACCTTAATCCTGTCTGCAAAAATGACAACACGAAACTCTTTTGGTCCCGATAAAAATGACTATATCACCCTTCATGGGTAGACCTATGTTCAGTAGTGATCTACGAAAAAGATGCTTATTCCGACTCCAGTTCTCAAGAGGGTTTGCAAAAGAAGTTAGAAGTTGCTTGTCGTAACTTCTGCGGGGAACATCAAAGCTGTTTCCCAAAACTACGAGTACCTACAGCAAGCTCTAGGGGCGAAACGAGGCGAAGAGGCGTTTAACCGAGAGTGACATCGCCCTTCATGGGTAGGGCTGTTTTCAATAGTGCTCCATAAAAAGTCCGAAGCAGCAAAAAACTACTAACAAGACCAATATTTATTCCCCTGCAATCGTATCGTTCAGACTACAGTCCCTAAGACGCTTTATAAAAGAAGTTCATCTATAAGAAGTAGCTATAAACTTCAGCGGGGAACATCAAAGCTGTTTCGCAAAACTACAGCAAGCTCTAGAGGCGGCTCTGTTTAACCGAGAGTTTGGCGCAACTGGCTGCCTCGAAGTTTCAATGGCTCTGAAGATCTCTTGTGTCTGGCACTTTGCCCTCTGGTGACTTGGTACCGACTAGAAGAAGTGAAGGAAAAATAACTGGTTTTAGCACGGACTGGAGCGTATGGGACGGTAGAGTTGATCAATTTATGTTCCAAACTGATAGTGACGTCATTATTAAAATAGGAGTGACAATTGGTATTAGCCGTATTGTAATCAGGTAAACTCAAGTTAGTATAAAGAGTATAAAATTAAAAGGAGCCCAAAGAGGTAAAGATAAACAACTGGTCGTTTACATAAAGTGGTAAAGGTAAACGACGGGTAGAAGCGTTTTAATTCTTCTTGTCCTGAAGTCCCCAGACGAACAAAAACGTGATCTGAAGACTCCTGTGAAGTATTGAAGGTATATTGAAATAAGGTTGATATAGATAGAGTGAACAACATTATTATTATATACTACGGGACTAATCGCGCACTAAAATTACGAGATAAAAAAATACCTCCTCATCCCGACGTTACGGCCGAGTTGCATCGACCGTGGTCACGGGTCAACCCGTAATTTTAGTGCGCGTTTAGTCCCGTAGTATATAATAATAATGTGTTCAAATCGCGAAAGTTTAAAAACAACATAGAGTGAACAAGACAAGTACCTTCTTGAAGTCGTGTTAAATTTGATCCTTGAGAGTATGGAAGCCTATGTCCAGTAGTCTTATGGCTGAAACGAACGAACTTGATACTCGTAGCATTTCTGCAAAGCGTAAAACTGCCGTATGCGATCGTTCGTTACATTACCGGCCCTCTACACTTTCGTCAGAAGCAGTTTTTTTTTTATACTTTCAGTTCAGTTTCGTCACGAATGACGAATGTGGAAAACCTCTCTTCTAATAACCCTTTCGTCTGATTCCATTGTTGTACATACTATCCACTTCTGAGCACTGACTTCTCATCACCAAAAGTCTTACTACCAAGGGTTAATACCATTTCACTAATCCGCATTTCTCCCACCATAAAAATGCCGTTCTTGCACTAAATACCTGTTTATTTTCCAGTTGTTATGACGGATTTCAATTATACCATGTTTCGTGTTGTGGCAACAATCCACGACCTCCTTTCTCGACGCCTTAATTAAGGCGGGAAGTGGTCTGTACTTAATTATTTTAGACTGCTAGCTATATCACCTCAACTACTTAATTGTTTCGCGGTGACGTATTTCAAAGCTTTCATTGTGGGTTCATTAAAAAACGCACGCGATTTTGAACAAAAGTTGCGATACAGGCATATTTCAGTATTGATTCGGGTAGTGGTATTGTCAGGTGGACTCAGGGAGTGTTGTGGCGCAGGATCGCGCTGAATGCAAGTGGCTTCCAACAGGTCTTATTGAAAATCTATGGGGGAGGCTTTTGTTTTAAAGTGACGCATTGATTAACTATTGTTTCTAAAATTCTCCCTACACTCGGACAAAAGTTACGCGGTCGCGTTCGATAGGATCGCGCCAGAGCGACGGGCGGCAGTGAGTTTTTAATTAATTACTCTTGATGTACACATTAAAAAAAATAACTTCTCGGTCTATGAAATAGAATAGCGGTCTGGCTATTTTATTTGTAAAAAATAATGGGGTGTTGTCGCTGATAATGCTGAGAATTCGAATTATTAAATTTTTTTTGGTGAGAAACTTGTAAGGTTTGTTTAAATAAAGCCGTTTACTTTTCAAAATTTTGTCCGGTTCATTAAATTTTTCAAGATTTTCTCTTATCTATGATATTTTTTAAATTCGAATCAATGTCATTCGTCAGTGCATTGCGAGACGGTTCCGCGTGCTAGCGTTCGCCAACTTGAGAAAGGTCGCCGAATGCGACTGAAACTTTAGTCGTTACGACTATCGCTACACGTGAGTTCAGTCCCGTTATATATAGTATAAAATATCATTCGTCCTCTCACATCGCGCATTCAAAAGTACTTGTTTTCATGATTCTCGGCCCGATGCCTCATCTTAATGTTTTATGACTAAAATGTAAATAAAGATTGTAATGGTTTGACCTATAATATTACCAGAATGGAGCTATTGAGAACTATACTCAATTCTATTTAAACTCGAAATTTATTGATAATAGTAAAATTATATCGGAACGAAATATACTGGATTTTTCTCTACGAAAGCGAATCTGCTCTCATACTTCAATATCTTCAACGATGGTTGGCTAACAAAAAGTCGCGTATGCATCTAAATCTTTTATACTAATTAATCGTTTAGAGCTATTCGATTTTCGTATTATGACTGCTTAAAGAAGTTTAACTTTGCCGAAGGGATTCATTGAAAATATCCTTGGAGTCTTTGGCTACACAGTAAGCTGGTCTTGGTAGGGAGCCAGTCAAATTTCCTGCCACATACGAAATGTACTGATGTTGAACCTTGAGGTAACTTAGAAATTAAAATGTATTCTAGGAGTATAAGCGAATCATTAAGAAAGATTAAAAATATCAACCTAAAACGCACTGAAGCTACTCGGTCAGCAGTTTCAGACAAAGACGCATCAGACAACAGCACGCATATTTCGCAACGCTTATCGAATCGTAACAGAAACATTAACAAGGCAATTAGGGTTGTCATTACTGCTTGTAAGCGTGGGATATAGACTAACGAGTACATCTCATAGCTTCGTATTACATATGTATGGTACACGAATGAACGTCGTAATGGCATCACGTGCTCCTCTCATTTACCTAGAAGATTCAATTTATCTTTGACATTTGCTCAATATGGTCGTTTTGTTGTGTAGCATTTTCTATTTGATAAGCCTGGCTTTTAAGAGATTTTTGTATTCTAGAAGGAGGAGATTAGACAGAGTGTCGTGCAATGGTTAGGTTTGCACATAAAGCCCGCGATGCCGTCAAAATTTAGAACTCTAATAGGTTGTAACTTGAAACTTAGTGTAGTTCCACTTATTAGCTATCTCCCAACTCATATTCTACCTAATGACCAGCCCAATTTTCGTTTTTTTTATTTCGAATAGGTTCGCGTTTGACTACACACTGCCTGATGTTAAGCAGATGTTCGGTCTAGGGTGTAGCACGCTTACCTAGAAGATACCTATTTACTCGGGATTTGAAGACACCCACGTTGTACTTTAACGGGAAGACAGACTCAGGCAAAGAGTTCCACATTCCGGCTGTTTGTATGAGGAATGAGGATTCGAAACGCTTGGTTCTAACACGCGGAATGTCCACCATAAAAGGGTGGCGCTTTGGTCGTGTCTGTCTACCCGTACGATAGAAGAAATGGGCAGGGGGGACCAGATTGTGCAACTCCTGGGCGCACTCCCCGAAGTGTATCCGGTAAAAGGCCGACAAACACGCTACCTTGTGACGATGCTCAAGACTTTGCAGCTGCGACTTAGTCAAGGTGTCGTTGTTAATCAGCCTCCTGGCTCGCCTCTCAATCGTCTCCAGAGCCTCCAGTTGATATTTAACAGAGCCATCCCAAAGGTGAGAGCAGTATTCCATGCAATACCTGACTTGTGCTTTATAAAGACTAAGCAGTTGCTCAGGTGTAAAATACCGTCTCACCTTAGAGAGAACACCAAGTTTTATGGAGGCTAATTGGGCTTTAGACTCTATGTAAGAGCCAAAGTTTAGAGAGGATGAGAGTGAAACGCCTAATAGTTCCAAGCTGTCTGTTACCGGAACGGAGACACCTCGGAAAGCGGGAGACAATTGAAAGGGTCTCTTTTTGGCCGAAAACAGACAGCCCTGAGCCTTCGTGGCATTAAACTTGACCAGGTTAGCATCACCCCAGTCGGATATATATCGCACTCTTACAGTAAAGGTACAGGAGCGAGCATTAAAAAATCATGTTCTTGCTAATGGAATAGCATGCGATTGTAAAAGTAATTTGTATCGTGTACGAAACTGAGCTTCTGATAACGATTTGGTCTGAAATTAAGCTGGAAGTTCATTCCGGAAATCGGTTGTGTTTAACACTACTTACGTACGAGTAGGTAACATTATTCCTCTTCTTACACTGCAGTGTCTGAAACAAATTCTAAATTCAATTTAATTAGGTGACAATTACTAGGTTGTCACCTACATTTGGAAAAGATTTGAAAAAGCGAATTTGTGCCTGACTTTGCCAATATTTCACCAACTTAAGGACATTTCGGCTTTCAGGGCTTACTGAGTTTGAGCTAACGCCTATTTGCATACCAAACAAAATTCTGTTCAAGAAAATGTTCTTTGAAGTAATTCAAACAAGGCTAAATTTTCGAAGCAAACGAAGGCTCCTCAAACGGCAAATAAGGATTTAAAGATACAAGTAATCGCTTTATTTGTTTCGTTCTCGATTATTTTCGTAGTCAATGTAATTGTTTGGCTTCAGGTTCTAAGCAAATGCGTGGGATCTTTTTAAATTGAAAACCTTTTAAAAGAAAAAAGGACTTTGTATCTCTGGAGGATTTCAGTAAAATTTGCTGGTTAACTTGGAGCTCATGGGAAAATTTTGGAGCAGGCCAGTATATTACGAAAGAATACTGTTTTAATTGACTATCCCAGGTAGGAGCGTATGTATTAAACTATCGTGATTTTTTCTGTATATTATAATATTCTTCATTTATATTTATGAACTTATGATTTTTATCGTGCTTCACACACTAGGTGTATAGAAACTTTCTTTTTGTGATAAACATTTCAAAAATTGACGCGTTCGCAGGATTTGAACCTTCATCCTCTGGGACACCGGCCCAGATGCTTTGTCCAATTAAGCTAAATCGCGCCCTGCGAATGCGCCGAATTAGTGAGTGTTTATCATTTTTACCAACTACTACATTGTTGGAAGCGCCATTTGTGAGAACTGCTTTAAACCAGTCAGTCACTTAATGTGAAATTATTAGAACTTCTTACCATTAACGAGAAATGACGCATTGCTTAATCAATGAAATGATTTTTATCGTGCTTCACACACTAGGTGTATAGAAACTTTCTTTTTGTGATAAACATTTCAAAAATTGACGCGTTCGCAGGATTTGAACCTGCATCCTCTGGGACACCGGCCCAGATGCTTTGTCCAATTAAGCTAAATCGCATTATTTAAAGCAGTTCTCACATATGGCGCTTCCAACAATGTAGTAGTTGGTAAAAATGATAAACACTCACTAATTCGGCGCATTCGCAGGGCGCGATTTAGCTTAATTGGACAAAGCATCTGGGCCGGTGTCCCAGAGGATGCAGGTTCAAATCCTGCGAACGCGTCAATTTTTGAAATGTTTATCACAAAATGAAAGTTTCTATACACCTAGTGTGTGAAGCACGATAAAAATCATTTCATTGATTAAGCAATGCGTCATTTCTCGTTAATGGTAAGAAGTTCTAATAATTTCACATTAAGTGACTGACTGGTTTAAAGCAGTTCTCACAAATGGCGCTTCCAACAATGTAGTAGTTGGTAAAAATGATAAACACTCACTAATTCGGCGCATTCGCAGGGCGCGATTTAGCTTAATTGGACAAAGCATCTGGGCCGGTGTCCCAGAGGATGCAGGTTCAAATCCTGCGAACGCGTCAATTTTTGAAATGTTTATCACAAAAAGAAAGTTTCTATACACCTAGTGTGTGAAGCACGATAAAAATCATTTCATTGATTAAGCAATGCGTCATTTCTCGTTAATGTTAAGAAGTTCTAATAATTTCACATTAAGTGACTGACTGGTTTAAAGCAGTTCTCACAAATGGCGCTTCCAACAATGTAGTTGTTGGTAAAAATGATAAACACTCACTAATTCGGCGCATTCGCAGGGCGCGATTTAGCTTAATTGGACAAAGCATCTGGGCCGGTGTCCCAGAGGATGCAGGTTCAAATCCTGCGAACGCGTCAATTTTTGAAATGTTTATCACAAAAAGAAAGTTTCTATACACCTAGTGTGTGAAGCACGATAAAAATCATTTCATTGATTAAGCAATGCGTCATTTCTCGTTAATGGTAAGAAGTTCTAATAATTTCACATTAAGTGACTGACTGGTTTAAAGCAGTTCTCACAAATGGCGCTTCCAACAATGTAGTAGTTGGTAAAAATGATAAACACTCACTAATTCGGCGCATTCGCAGGGCGTGATTTAGCTTAATTGGACAAAGCATCTGGGCCGGTGTCCCAGAGGATGCAGGTTCAAATCCTGCGAACGCGTCAATTTTTGAAATGTTTATCACAAAAAGAAAGTTTTTATGAACTTATGACTTATGTATTTTTAAAGATAGGATAGTGACTTGATTTTGATGGCCCGATTTAAGGTCTACAATATTTCTTATTACAAAACATTTTTCCTCTTTCAAAAGTTGTCCTTTGACTCTATCACATAGACTCTACAAGTCTACGCCATTTTCTTTTCAAAAGTTTTATTGTGACTATCAAGTAGACTACACCATTGAGATAAAATATCTCCAAAATAATCGTAACTATGCAACTGTTTGTACGCGTTTATACCACGAATCACGACCGATATAAGTACAGCAGTGATAAGCAAAAACAAACTCTCATTACACCACAACACAGTTCAAATCAATTGCACGCTCGAAGCAAAATGCAAGCCCACTAAATATCTCGTTGCGTGGCCATCGATCGATCCCGGCTCCCGTCTCTCTGACCCAGTTCCTCTGACTCGTGTCGGCGTAATGCTTACGCACTTTGACAAGAGGTTTCAACCCGCATCACAGGTTACACAATAGTTGCAATATACCAGCAGTCTAATTTACAAACTACGAGGCGATCGCAATAGTGTGTAATTAAAAAACTGCGGACCACATTATTACTGAAGCTCAGCTAAGAACCATCTCTATTATATCAGCATTGAAACGAAAAATCCGCTTCAAAGTCGATCAGGTCATTTGCTGTTGTGCTATGATGCCATATTCGGACATAGAAACACAGAACAGAGCACACGTGTCAGTCTCTCCCTTTTTTGGAACGAAACGAAATTTGCCGACCAGAAAATATGCTCTAGCAACATTGTAAGTTCTGATTTCTGAATTTCTTTTCACCATACCGGGTGGCAATATGACCTTGAACAAAATGGCGAAACGATCATCGCACCTTGCAATCCGATTGACCCAAATCGGCGGAAGATGCTAATGCGATGAAAAAAGGTTGCGTGGAAATGGGTGAAGCCTTTTGCTTAGCGATAAGCTGTGGAATATCTGTGCTGGTTAGATTTTAACACGTATCTCTTCGTTGTGCTATTTCTACGTCATCAATAGCCTTTTGTCTACTCATTAACGTAGCAGGCTTTTTCTGAGCACGGCCAACAGCTCTTTCCATCTTTAATGACCTTTGCATCTTATCTTCCGTTGTTTTAAACAGTCACTTGTCTGTAATGTGACTTTGTTTCGTCTCTGCCTTAGTTTGCCTCATGCTATTCGAGAACCCGTCTAACCCAGCGGTTATCGGTTCGATCTTAACCAATGTTACTAAACATTTATACTGCCAATCTGATCCCTGTCGTGATCAGTTTTCAAATCTACTGTCGGCGTCGCCGATTGTGAGTCAGACTGTCGTATCGAGTCGTCCGTTGCGTGTCTCGAAAGACTCGAATTAAGATCGATTAGTAAATAGCTCTCGCTGAACTCGTTAAGTTCACTGATCCGATTTTGACAGGGTAAACGCCCCCGAGTGACAAATCGCCATCCTTAAATTCAACCTGTTCTTATTAGTTAATAGGCTCCTTTCCTGGATCTTTGAATTGCCGTGTTTGAAGCCTGCTCGAATTAGTGTCGCGTCGTATCTCATTACTCACTATTGAATGTGCCAGTACCAATCACAATGCCTCCATGATATCATCAACCGCAAAGTTTCCTTTAATACGTTATAAATCCATCCAGTTTGAATGTCCCTTATTGGCATTGTCATTGTATCTTTAGAAATCTCCTATACTTCCCAGTCTGAATCCAAAATACGGAAATCTGATTAGTACGATAGTAACAGATATTGGAAAACGAATTACGCCATTCCAATGGCCCTAGGCAAGACATGTGATGACGCCAAGTGGTACTCCACTTGCAAAACAGTGTTTTAGAGTTAAGTAAGTATCGTTAGCGGATACCCATTGCGGGTCACACGTGGGGGAGATTAACCCCGCAACAGGGAACAATGGCACAACGCAGTTCAAGCCTAATATGGGTAAAATATGCCGGTGCGATAGAAACAGATAGCAGGAGGCAATTCATTTAAATTCCCAATCTCGTATGTACCCCTAGTCCGAATGAATGCTAACATCCACAATTGTTTTTCCAATTACTATTATACCATGCCCAAACCCTTTACCCCGGCAAACAGTAACATTATCTCTCAGTACCGCGTACAAATTGATAACCCACTTTGCGAACCCGAATTTCGGGATTGCCTGCAAATATTTGGGAAGCGGCGACCCAATCGTAGTAAGTGGTCAGGTCAACTGTCGAGGTTTTCTCCCTGACGACGCGTGGGTCCTAAAGGTACAAAGTTTAAGAGTACAGAGCGTTTTAATATTATACTATTATCAGAGGTACTGTACTGTACTGTACCAGCCTTTTTAATAGTCCACTGCAGGACGTAGGCCTACCCACGAAGGGTGATTGGGCCATATCCACCACGCTGGCCCCGTGCGGGTTGGTGGATTCACATACGCCACTGAATTTCTTCTACGGACGTATGCAGGTTGCCTCACGATGTTTTCCTTCACCGAAAAGCCAGTGGTGTGAAATTCCGTACATAAATTCCAAAGAACTCATTGGTACGGGGACCGGGGATTTGACCCCACGACCTCACGATTGTAAGGTGGGTGTCACTACCTCTTGACCACCACGGCTATATCAGATCTATTATCAGAGGTATTGGTAAGGTATTCCTTATCTTATGAAGAGACTCAACGAATTGCGTGCTACGTTCCGCTGTCAACTCGGACAATACTTAATTACTATGGATAAGAACGCATACGCGAGTTATTGCTTGAGGTATTGTATTAACGCACCTCACTGCGTCTTTACTATATTAAAAATATGGTTATCAGAATCTTACTGTTTTGATTAGCTGAATTTTCTAGAGAACACTTTGAATCTTTGAATATTGAAATCTTATCCCAAGTATCGATGTTTTTGACTCTCAACACTAAGTTGATCTTCGAGATTCAATAGCTGTTGACTGTTCCAACAACTGTTATTGAAAACCTATAGACGAAGCTTAATATATTCAGTAAAGGACGTCTTATGACTGATATAAAGGTGATTAAGTTAGACTTCATTTTCAACCCCCAACCACAGCTGCATCTCAACGACTCAATTTTAATTAAAATCCTCGCCGTATTCTTTTAATTTTCTCGAGGATGAAGTCCGGAAGCGTTGGTACGAGTACAATATTGTCATGCTGTCATGCAATTGCATTGTAGGACGTAGCTTGGAGTTCCGCCAAGCGTGGTTCATTCCACCAAGCGTTTCCAAGCCTAGGAAAGAATCTTTATTAAAAATTAGCTTTCGCCCCACGGATTCGACCGAAGATGTTTCTGTTGTTTTAGCTGACTGACTTCAGTACATCTTTAGTTTTTCTGTACAGTACGTCAGAAACCTTCGGGTATAAAAACTCATGCCGGCCTATACAAACTTCCTTACTTAGTAGCATTCTTAAGTTTAGTGGCCTAAATTTTTGGAGATTTCTCAAATAAACTAAAAACGTAATAAGTAAAATTAATAGGCACCTATCACAGAATCTATTGTAGTGTAAAGGCATTAGTATCTTTCGCACTCTCATCTTTGTAAGATGGTACTCATTTTTTCCTCTAGAGAAAAAATGATATTGTCTACTCAATCGGCACTTCAACCTCTCAATATAATTTATGTAGGTAGGTATAGCGTTCTAGAAAGTTAAAACGCCCGGCAATAATCCTTATAGTATTAACAGGGTCAGATTAATTTTATGGAGTACTTTTGTTTTATTGATAAAAAGTGACCCACTTCGTGAGGCTTTTCTATCGGAATGGCAAAACCCATTAAGTGCCACCCACGTGAGAATTCCGGCCAGAACATGCCATGTCGCCTGGTACGAGTAAAGGTCTCCACTAATGGTACGTCCAAAAGGATGGCGTCCATTTATGCCGGTTGCAGACCAAAAGCTAGGCTTAAGTTAGCTTAGCTCGCATAGCTGACGCAGTTTTTCATAGATCGTGCAAAGCTCGCAGTCTGTACAGATCTATGGAAAACTGTTTCAGCTATGCAAGCTAAGCTAACTTAGCTAAGGTCTGCAACTCGCATTAATGTCGCCAATTTAGCGACAACTTTAAGAGAACTTAGCATATAAGTAAAAGTTTTGGCGACAAAAATAATGTAGGATTTAAATCTAAATTAATAAAACATCATCTTTGAATCAAAATTTGACTTCACTGAATAAGCGTCGCTGATGACATCCAGCTGTCTATTCAGAACACAGATATATTCGGAAGTATCGTCAATGCGGACCTTTATTCAGGCTGTCGCATTGCCACTTTCTTTTTCAATGTTATTGTAGTTAAACTGAGATTTCGTTTTCATTTATGAAATCTCAAGTCACATTGCGTAATTCTTACGACTGAGTGTCTCCTCGTATGCTCCTCAGCGACGGTTTCACTGAAAGTTGTGTCTTCATTTGTATTGCGAACTGGAAATATTCACACATTCCAATTTCATTAATGGCAGTTATCGAAATCTTAATCGATTTCTTTCATCAATTCTTAATCGATATCTCTCACCAAACTCGATTATTACTCGAGATACTGGTAGTTGCTACCAACAATTCAACACACAGCGGTTCAATGCCGCGCGCGGTTTATTCTTGAACTGTTGCAGTAACATTGGTTGCGTATGAAAAAAAAACAACGCGTTCGCGCTTTTTTTTCTCATTTTAATTTTAGCTCGGCCTCCCACTGGTTGAAAGTGGGTTAATGCCAAGCCCACACGACCTGTGCCCCGCGGTTGACTGACACCCAACTCCTTGTGACACGGTGGCCCTATTGTTGCCTTTGCGCTCTCAAAACGTTTTGCGAACGGTGAAAGAGGATGATGTAAGTTTTAACGTCTATCGGGGCCAATGACAAGGCTTTCGATCTGTTTTGTCCATAGATTTCGCGAGATGCCGACTCGATCTAGCAAAGATTTAATTCAATTGAACTCGCCCGAATTCATATGCTTCAAAATTGTTAATAAATAACATATTTTTTACTCACAATTTATGACGTAACACTTCGCTTTTGCCCGCGACTTCATTATTCATTATTGTGCTGTTCCATGGGCATGCTTTATTTTTTAAGGGATAAAAAGTAGCCTATGTAACTTTCCGTCTTTCAAACCATATCCATGTGAAATATTAAGTATGTCTGTTGCTGCGTGAAAGAGTAACCAACCATTAAACCAATAAACAAACAACGACTTTTAGATTTATCATATTAGTAAGGATTCATATGTGCTTACACAACACTGCATCCTGCTATGTTTCGTAAATATGCATTTTACGGTGATTACCCATCAGTTACATATAAGTGTCTCGTGTCAGGTATAAGAAAGCCTGTCTCTAGATCTCTATGGTTTACTCGGACTGAACTCATGTCAGAGTGGAAAGTTGGATTTCAGCATATGTCGCGACTTGCGACAGTGTCAATATGAATATACATTATACATTCTCATACTTACAAAACCGAATTGGCGAATGTTAGCATCTAGATTATACAACAGATACACTAACTCTGTCTTACTCTGCTTCCCTGGTGTTGACAGGCACGTGATAATTTTGTATAAAGCGTGTAACTTTCGACAGAGACGTTTGTATATCTCTTTATCTATTTACTCGGTTTCAAAGAGAATAAGGTTTTCTATTCAAATGTTGTGATTATTGCCCAACGCTTTACCGATTTTGGAGTGAATGTCAGTGAATGTCAGTGAATGTCATATCTTTTTTTAAACTACTAGTATGCTGAGTGTGAGTTTTGTCGTAAACATGACAATAATAAGCGCGTAAGCATGTAATTTGTATGAGGAAATGTACAGCGCCACTAGCGGCGCGTTTTTAAAACACTTTATGCGAATGCAAGTTCATACAAATTACATGCTTACGCGCTCGCGGCCAGTGCGTCATGTTTACGACAAAACTCACACTCAGCATACAGGGGTGGGAACAGTGTACCTACTTGTGTAGGTAGAAGATTTGCAAAATTATCATTATTTTCAGTCCAGTAATTCTCAAGCAACTGCAATACGAGTAATATAGAATGTTTCTCGAACGCTTGTATTATTGTTTGATGTGTCACGTTATCCATTTTTTTTCTTTCAAATAACAGACGTTTACACAAATCATAATATGTGGGTCTTTTACTGACTCAATTACCTGTCTTGTTTTACGTACCTATATGGTCTTTTAAAGTCTATTAAATTATCACAATTGTAGGCATAAATAGATTAAATAACCGTTTCACACGTTAAATTATAGGCCCTCGTTGTTTTAGCCAAGTCAGAAGCCTTCAACTGATACCAGAGCTAGCCTCTTGGCCTGTACGAGCTTACTCTAGAATAGATAATAAATTCTGACTGTACAGTAGGCGTGTCTTGTTATCATACATACGACTTCCATGAATAGAATGAGCAGTAGAAACCACGCTCTATTTGCCTTCGGGACTATTGTCTCGGTGTACCACCTGCTTTCATAATATATGCTTCCATATTTTGTAACTATGAATTTTAATATATTGCAACACTGAAATTTTGCTTCTGTATCTACGCCTAATTTAAACTGACATACAAATCTGAGGAGGTTTTCAATTAGACTCTTTTTTGTGGTGTACGTTTTCTCTATTCGTTATTTCGTGAGTATTTACGTTAGTACTAAACACGTATGTCAGTTAACTAAAAGCGAAAATAGAGAAAACGTACACAACAAAAAAGAGTCAAATTGAAAACCTCCTCATATTTGTAAGTCAATTTAAATTTGACGTAGATACAGACACATAACCTCCACAAATATAATAGTAAATTTGATTCAGTACTATTTAATCAGCTCCAATAATTTCAAAAAATACTGTTAGAACTTTCGCAGGGTACAATAACTTCAATTTCATTGTTTGTCATTGAAATACAATTATCGGCCCTCAATGTCTTCAAATTACTTGCTATTTGTGTAGTGAAAAATAAAAGTTACATATACGACTTTCCTTTAGTAAGTTAGTACCTACTCACGTATACGTCGTACCTACTTACGTTGATATTATTATATTTATACTTACAATAAATAAATTAATGTAAGGGGACATTTTACAAACTGTTATACTACATATACATATTTATACAGATCACACAAAAATAACACCCAGACACAGAGCAAACACTTATGTTCATCACATAAATACTTACCCTGGATAGGAATCGAACCTACGCTTGATCACGTAGTCAAGGTCCTCAGAGCAAATAAAAAAATCAAGAGGGAAAGTCGCTGAACAGTCAAGTGAAGCCAGTTTTTTATACATGTGTGAGTGCGTCGCTACTGCGCCGCCATAGTTCGACTGACAAGCCAAGGCGTAGTTTACTTGTACGTTGATGTGTGTGCAATTGTCTGTACACGGCGAGGCGTAGTTTTGGTCGGCCTCACAACATTCTGTCTATATTTTTTTTATTTGGACTGAGTCAGGGTCACTAACCACTGAGCCACCGAGGCAGTCAATGCTTCAGACTTTTTGTATATTTAAACGTAACCTTTACTTAGCCTTCGTCAAGGACATCCTAGCCACGTGTCTTCCTACTACGCATTGAAGACAACGGAAACATCGAATCTCCTAAATGTCTAAGCCGCTACACACGCACATGTCCAAAACCGTCCACCGCCAGGTCCCGAAATGGCCCAAGCTTCAATAATTGAACACCATTTCAATACCGACCATGCTTATTTATTAATACCTATCCGCTCAGTCACGATCGGTTCAGCCGACTCAAGGTCCTAGCTAAATAGGTAACCAGAAACGTAATTATAGTTTGGTACACTGTGGAACGAAATTGTGAAGATAAATGTAGTCAGGCGAGATGAAATTTAATATTTTTGTATATATGCTCCATCACATTTTTATTAACAAATAATTCTGAGTTGCTGAGTCTCCACTTTCAAATTCCTGTATTTGCGGGAAAATTTAAGTATATTTAGTTTATTTAGTTTTGACGAAAGTCGTAGAACAAAAAAATGTTAGTTTTGATGTACAGAATAAGCCCCTAGAAGGATGCTAATTGATTAGAAATAACCCTGTATTTGCTCGCCAAAATCGCAAATTCTACATTTTGGAATTTTGCTAAATTCCAAAATTCTAAACTGTCGTAAAGACATTATTATTATATACTACGGGACTAATCCGCACTAAAATTACGAGATAAATTAATACCTCATCATCCCGAGTCGAGTTTCATCGACCGTGGTCACGGGTAGACGGGTCGGGATGATGAGGTATTTATTTATCTCGTAATTTTAGTGCGCGATTAGTCCCATAGTATATAACAATAATGTCGTAAAGACAGTCAGAAATTGTCGTTTAGTAGTATACGGCAACACAACTCAAATTGCCGTACCTAATTATAACACTGCTCCGTGAAGATTGCGTAAATTTTATATTATCATAATTACCTAAACAAGGAAGATAAAATTTGATTAGCTTGATCTACAATATTAACTAACGTAAAGATTGATACAGAAAAATATTGATAAGAATTTCAATACAACGTCAAAGGAATTAGACACTATGACCAACTGATTTTTAAAGGAAATAAAAATAATTCCACTATAGATACTACGCGCTATGTATTGCTGTTCCCCGAACTATGTGCTCCCGTATTTTTGCGACTAGACTTTTTTGAAAATACTATACACAATACTGATAAAACTAAAATGTTTCCTCGTTTTGAGCTTCACTGTCCAAGCAAAAACTATGACTAAGGTTGAATAACTTGTATTGTAGTTCCTAGACCCATCAGATGGTAACCGGGAGATTACATCTCAGGTAATTGCTTTAGCATGATTTCGAAGTCCATGACACGATATCTTAAAGCAAAGTACCTATATTGAAAGTAGATATATATTTTCTGACTAAGACGTCTTCACGATTGACTTAATAATTATTTTTTCACAGAATCGATGTGACATCCATTTACATTATTGTTGATTTAACAGAAACGGCTCAGCCGATTTCTATAAAATTTAAATGGGACCACCTCGGAAATTTACTCTTTAAAAATAAAACAGTTTTTTTTTTAAATCGGTTCACAATTGGCGTAAATATAGAACATAGTACCTCCCCCCTTTTTGGAAGTCGGTAAAACGCAACCCCATCGAGTTTCGGCTCGTTTGATTCGTCTTGGCGAGCACTTGTTCAGTAAAAGCTTTTGAAAAAAAGTTTTTCTAATATAACACTTGTTTCAATTATGTTGTAAAGTCTAAGGCGTTCGTAGAATGATCGTTGGCGAAGAACTTAAACCTCCAAAAAAGAGATGAAAACGAAACAATTTTATGACTGTCGATTTTTTATTGCTTTCTTATTTTAGTTCAAAATACGAACCATTGATTGGTTAGTTCAAAAATTGCGTAGACATTTACGATATTGCGCTTCCAGTATTATTTGGTGAGATCTATGCATCAAGTTTAATATGGTGTCACTGCATATACCTCGAACTCTAGGTAGGTACAGTAATCAAAATCAAGTCGAAGAACGATAATAATCTCACAACTACCAGTCCAGACAAAACATTAAACTTGCTGACTGTAGTTGTAGGCTCGTGACTGCAAAAGCTTTTAATCTAAATAATATGCATCTTTCAATTGTACCGACTATCAATCTTGCAGTCCAACGTTCATAGCACGGGCAATAACTCAGGCCTCACCAAACGATACTTTATGTAGTTTATGTTCTACAATAGTTTCATTCACGTCTCAATTGGCTGCACTCGATTGCTGTCAGCTCGAATCTAAGAGCATTCAGTCTGTAAAGGGTCAACGCTTGCTAAATTATACTTTAAGGTGCATTAAAAATGTAAATTTTCATCTGGCCGTATTTTCTTTCTTGGCGCTGCGGATTAAACGAACAGTTCTCAGAACTGAAACCTTAGCACTTAATCCGACAGCATCGCTTAAACTTTAGTTCATCCACATTTCAAGTTATTCGACAGTCAGTCGGGCAGGATCTCCCTGCTAGTACGCTGGAGTAGCGTCCAACTACTCGAGGGCATCAGTTAATAGAACACAAAAGAAACATAGGAAGAGGTTACGTAAAGTACGAAAACGACGGTCCTAGGTGTCACGCTGCGCTAGGACAATCGGAAGTGCTGTGTTATTTTGTAAATCATAAATTGAACGGGAAAAAAAATCTTGCCCGTGGTCCTACTAGTAGTTACATAGGACCACGGGCAACAAACGAAATGAATAACGGATTGACATAGCGAAACACGCTGTTTTAATAAATAAAATGAAATATACTTTTCAAGTTTTAGTCTTTTCAGCCATAGGATATCTATTGCTGGACATGCTCCTCCCCTTCTGGATCTCCAATATGATTGGAAGCGACTGGTATCCAGCGCTATTATGCGGTCTTAATGAGGTCATCTGTCCACCTTGTGAGCGGACGTGCTACCTTGCGACCGTCGATACGTGATATCCACTCGAGAACTTTTCAACCCCATCGGTCATCAGTGGAGAACTGACCGTTATACTTTGTAATGTATCAGTCATTTTAATAGCCCACTGCAGGACGTAGGCCTACCCACGAAGGGCGATTGGGCCAAATCCACCACGCTGGCCCAGTGCGGGTTGGAGAATTCACATACGCCATAGAATATCTTCTATGGACGTATGCAGGTTACCTCACGATGTTTTCCTTCACTGAAAAGCCAGTGGTGTGAATTTCCGTACATAAATTTAAATACCAAGGAATTCATTGGTACGGGACCGAGATTTGAACCCACGACTTTACTATTGTAAGGCGAGTGTTTTTAACACTAGACCACCACGGCTTATACTATGTGACCTGCTCAATAAAGTAAGTTCGTTTAGACCGGGAGGCTAGCCCTAATCAAGAGTTCTAAAGCCGCCTGAAGACCTCTGACATGAATAAACAGTTATAACAACCGTGACCTACAATTTTTAACGTGTCTTCCGAGCCTTGGTAACGTTCAGTTGTAAATGCCACCAGCGGTCACCCATCTAAAGACTGACCGAGCCGAACTTTGCTTAACTTTGGTGCTCGCTAACAAACAACTAGTTAAACTACCCTACCCAATGAAAACATCGCTCAAAGTTTAATTTATTTATTCAACTTTCAAAGTATTTCGTGCAGAAATGCTTAGCAATTATGGCCGCCCGAGCCCGTCTAAGGGTAAAAGAGTCATTCTAATTCAATCGCGGCGAATCGATTACGAGAAGTGCTGTAGATGTTCTAGTGCTGTCTATCAGTCGGCGGACAACAATGGGAATGATTTTCGATTGCCAAAGAGTAGAGGTTTGGTGATGGCTTAATGCCGGGTCAGATTAATTTTTGACCGACTAACCACCGGAGGAGGTATACAATTCGACACGTATATTTTTTTTTTATGTATAACCACGCATAACTTTTTTCTTAGTAGTCCGATTTCAATAATTCTTTTTTTATTGAAAAGAGTATACTTCGAAATTGGTCCCATTTAAATGTTATCAAAATCGGCTGAGCCATTTTTGATAAATCAACAATAATGTGAAAAATGCTACATCGATCCGTGTGAAATATTCGCGAATTCTGTACACGGGTGAAGTCGATCATGCTAATTTTTGCAAAAAAATAATCTTGTAAAGGTATGTTTCCATAGAGTAGGTGTTGTTTTTAAACTATCGCGATTTGAACACATTATTATTATATACTACGGGACTAATCGCGCACTAAAATTACGAGATAAATAAATCTCAACCTCATCATCCCGACGTTTCGGCCTACCCGTGACCACGGTCGATGCAACTCGGCCGAAACGTCGGGATCATGAGGTATTTATTTATCTCGTAATTTTAGTGCGCGATTAGTCCCGTAGTATGTATATAATAATAACATAGAGTAGGTATCCTAAATTATGATTTTTGAAGTGAAAACTGCTTCAGCGGCGTTGTGCACTTTTTGGGATGGGTAAAAATGTTAAACTCGCGTCAGGACGTAAGCTGATCGAAAATTCGTAAGATGGGTTTCCACTTCTGTCGGCACTCACAGAGTGCAACCCATTATATTTTTTTTTTCAATTTGTATTTGTCCATTGATTTGCACACGCATTGATTGTACGAAACTCATCTCGGTCCTATGTATAGGCTCCATCTATCTCAAATCCAATAACTCTGCATTTGTGGCGTGGTTGGCTTTGTGACTATTAAAACACGGTGATTCAACTTCAATACTTGTTGTATTATTCTTCATTATTGCAATTTAGACATCCTACCGCTTAATAGTAAAATCCCTTGCTCTGCCCGAAAACAAAACTAGTCCGCCCGAGAGCGATATCTCCGATGTCTGGTGTTGGCCGTTCTTGAAGAGCCGATTTCAACCATAGTAAAAATATGATAAAATACTGAAAACCTTACGTATGGATATCTGCTCCCCTAACATGGCAAAGGGATTATTAAGCCATTTTATCCACTTTAATGTCAGTTGTCAATTATAATCCAGACTTTGTTTCTTCTTCGAAGGGATAAATTGGTTCAAGGACAATTATTTGTCTTTTTGCCATGATGCTGTATTAATTTTTGTACGATATTAACCCCGACTACAGAGGCGCCAGCGTAAATTAAATCAACGTAAAAAGCGTTCTCTCTATCGAATGCCTAAAGTGAAAAAGAAACGGAACTATGCTATTTAGCTACTTAATATAGTTACGCTGGCGCCTCTGTAATCGGGCTTGTTGTATATCTAAAGAACTGGAGTGTAAGATGGTATATAAGCATAAACATTAAGTCGTATAAAATAATATAGTAGAGTATAGAATACAACAAAAAATACAAAAGAAGCCGAGAACTTGAATCAGATATAATTCTTAGATAAGTCAACATTCATTATTTATTTTGTCTGAGAAAATTCAAAGCAAATATTATTTTTGTCTATATTGTATTGCAGATTATGATCTTGAGTTAACAAAGGAATAGCTTCACAGCCTCGAACACCGCTGTAAGTTTGCAAGACTGCATTTTTTACAGAATTCATTTCGGATAATGTGCATCAGACGGTGCTCCTTTAAATTCTAAAAAGGTACTTCATAATAGGCTAGTTTAAAGTCCTCGTGTAACAGCTAACCATAAACACTGAGAGGGGCCGTTCAAGTATTACGTAAGCAGATTATTACAATTATTTACCCCTCCTCCCCCCTTGTCAGCAAAAGTAAGCAATGCTTTCTTTTTTTTTTTTCACCTCTGTTAATTTCCCTTAAATATGTACAAAAAGTTTTGAGTTAGTTTCGTTTTGAAAATGGAACAAACCACAGGCATTAGAAATATCTTGGATTCAAGATCACAATTAAGTTTCTTTTGAGTCTACAACTCTACATGCTTCGTCTTCATCCGCAAATTAACGGCGGGTCTAATTATTTAGGCCTATCATCATCATATCAACTAAAGGACTGCTGGACATAGTTTCCCCTTACTCTACAGTTATTATTGGTTGGGCCGGTTGTAGCGGCTTATTCCAACTTATATGCAAAAAATAGACCTTTACGTTTTTTGCTTGTATAAAGTACATAGTGCCTGTTGTCTAGCTGAGTGCCTTTCCGTGTAACTGCCTGTGCTTTGGCTCTATTTTGGTTTATGAATGACTGTATGAGTATGTACCGTTTTAGTGTTTTATTGTCCCCCAGATTTAACATACCAATAGCAAATACTTTGAATGCTTATGTATAGACTCTATCTACGAATCGCCGTCATGTGACCATTGTCACTTGTTCAATGTTTCCGACTGCCGTCGTTGACTGCCCGATAAACACGTTTCCTGGCGTATACAGACGTATAACCTGGGTTTCTGTAGATATATTACTATGATTTTTCTGTATTCTCGTCCTCTTTAGACCACATCAAATTCTGCGAAACAGACATCAAACTCGGGTATTTAAAAGCCTGATCTAAAAGTGGGATTCTGAAAGGTTGGAAGCCTATACTCAGTAGTGTGTGAATAAAGGCTTACTTAATAAATAAATTAGGCAACTTCGATACATGTGTCTATGTACCGCTACGTACCTACTACTTGTGACACTGGCATCATAAAGGAAGGATAAATTTATGTGTATATTTCAATTAAATCAATGATCGCAGGCCGTAAATATGTAGAACTAGTTTTTACCCGCGGCTTCGCCCGCATACGCAATATATCATTATAATTTATAGCTTATGTGTTATTCTGATATATAAGCTATATTATTGCAAAGTTTCATCTCAATCCGTTTTGTAGTTTTTGCGTGAAAGAGTAACAAACATCCATACATCCATCCATCCATCCTCACAAACTTTCGCATTAATAATATTAGTAGGAAGTAGGATTTTCACAGAGATACCAAAGGGATAATGTGGTCGATCGTGAAAATCGGAAAGAGATGCATTGATTTAATATGGTAAAAGAAAAAAAGATCGGTCAAGTGCAAGTCGGACTCGCTCACGAAGGGTTCCGTAGTTTTGAAGCCATTTTAGCCCCATTTCTCTTGCCATTATTAATAGCGAGCAAAAAACTCATAAGAATCACGTTTGTTGTGTGGGAGCTCCCATTAAATATTTCTTTTGTTCTGTTTTTAGTATTTATTGTTATAGCGGCAACAGCTATACATCATCTGTGAAAATTTCAGCTGTCTAGCTATCACGGTTCATGAGATACAGCCTGGTGACAGACAGACAGACGGACATCGGAGTCTTAGTAATAGGGTCCCGTTTTTACCTTTTGGGTACGCAACCCTAAAAAAGAAAAAGAGACATGAAAAATATATTAATTATGCTCGATTCAGTGGCTATTACCGAGTTGTTTCTCCGGATAGTGTCAAATTCCAATTCCTATTTGACAGTTTTGACTTTTGACAGCTCTAGGTAAGATTTTTGATACATTGGGGCTTAGTTTTAGATCTTTGTAAGAATTTTACACTTGTATGATAAAAGACGTGTTTTCCACATCTTCGAATACCTGCCAATTTGACAGATGCCGTTCGATCGAGGCGTTCATCCGGCAATTGTCCCGAGTCGCTTCCCCGGGCACGAACAATGACCGGAACTGTATCACTTAGTCGCTTACTATTGTTTAGATATCCTGCTTTTAATTCGTCTACGACTCTACTTTACTAGCTTTACTATTATTGCCATAGCTGGTGCGAAGTGTGACTGACCTTATTTTGCCTTAACATCGTAACATTTATTCATCGTATCAGCGTTCATAGCGTAATTAGGTGTTGTTTAGATCTCGTGGAAGTTAAGCAACGTTCAGCACGGTCAGTCTTCAGATGGGACGCGGGTGGCATTTACAACTGAGCGCTGCCGTGACTCGGATGACACGTTAAATTGTAAGCCCCTGTTTTTAACCGTTTCGCCATGTCAGAGACCTTCAGGCGGCTTAATAACTTTGACACCAGGCCTAGCCTCTAAACTCTAATTTACTTAACTTTATCGTACGTATCGTCATTTTCATACCCTGTTACTATTTATGTCGGATCTGAAGGCTAAGTGGGAGTTTTTCGTTCGAGCTCGATCGCGTTGACGTTTGATGTGATTTCTATGGAAATGGCACAGCGCCATCTTGTGTCTTGTACAGAAAACTGAATAGCTAAGTGTGAGTATTTTTTACGGTAATGTAACGAACGCCAAACCGATCCAACACAAGCGCAGCAACGTCTGTGATTGGCTAACTCAAGCGTGTGTGTTAATGTGCTCGAGTGTGTGCTCGACGCATTCGGTCAACGCGACGTAAAAGTAATTCGATTTGATTTGCAAAACTGCCACTCGGCACTCTGTACACTACTGTACAGTATATCTGTTTCCTCTATCCATTTCTATTATCCGCCAAATCTTGAGTTCAGTCCCGTTTTATTATTATAATCACTCATAAAGTCTTTCTCTTTTCAACCTCATATTATATTATATTATAGCTGTATTCCATTCCTTGTGAAGACACCGGAACTTGGATTAGTTACCTATCTAACTTTTAGTTGCTAACCCTTGAATAGTTTCGACATTGGTATTTATTTCTGTATGCCCTCTGTCATTATTGTTGATTGATTGCACGCTAGTAATATGGTATTTGATTGATAAGGTCATTGCGATGTCTCATTTGCGCCTGCGTCGATACTCCTCGTAAGGAAACGGATATGGTGCTTTTCCTGATGACTTTGGACGTTGATCGATGGCCATTTAAATTTGCGTGTTCCTAATGCCTGGTTAACTTTTAAAGCGTTAGAACAATATTTATAACTATGTGAAATTTATCTGTATTAAATACGATAGGGCTGGCATAGATTTTCAATCCCCCAAATTTATTTTGTCTTCCTTTATGTTGATGATACGAGGGGAGGTCAAAAAGTTCGCGGAATGAAAGGGAAGGGGGGTGAATTAAAACACGAAATTATTTTTCCTTTTCAATATATTCTCCATTAACCCCAATACACTTTTCAGAACTTTCAAATAATTTGTTTATACCTTCAAAAAAATTATTTGTCAAGGCTTTCAAAATATGCAGAAAATGCCGACTTCACTTCTTCGTCATCCGTAAATTTCTTTCCACGAAGCTCTTTTTTCATGTTTGGGAACAAATAATAATCACAAGAGCCTAAATCTGGACTATAGGAAGGGTGGTTTAAAGTTTCGAAGCCGCACTTGTGTAAGACAGCCATCGCAACATGACTCTTGTGAACGGGTGCGTTGTCGTGCAAAAGGAGCACACCTCGAGACCATTTTCCCCTTCTCTTTTCTTCAATTGCTTCTTTTGATTTTTCCAATAATGTAGCCTAGTATTTTTTCGATATTGACACCTTTATCTATAATAATCATTGAATAAAATCCCCTCGTAATCCCAAAAAACTGTAGCCATAATCTTTCCGCCCGATTGTGACACCTTAAACTTCTTAGCGGTGCTGCGCCTTTTTTGCACCACTGCATTCACTCCTGCTTCGACTCAGGTTCATAGTGATGAACCCAAGTTTTATTTCCAGTCACAATTCGGTTCAGAAATTCATCCCTGTTTTCACTACACAGCTTCAAAAGCTCGCGCAAACACTCGACGCGCTGCTGTTTTTGAAGCGCTGTGAGCATTCTCGGTACCCATCTTGCACTGACCTTAGACATGCCAAGATGGTCATGGAGAATATTCAAAATGGTCATAAATGATACTCCAGTCATCTCTGCGATTTGTTTTTTCTTCAGGCGTGCATCTTTTAGAACAAGTTTTTCAACTTTTTCAACAATGTCTGAGGACGTTGCTTCAATAGGCCGACCTGAGCTCTGATCGTCTTCAATTGAGTATCTGCCTTGCTTGAAAAGACTATGCCACTTATAAATCATTGTTTTTCCAGGACAAGAGTCCCCGTAAACTGATGACATTTCTTCCATAATGTTTTGAGGCGTTTTTCCTTGCTTAGTGAGGAACTTAATCACGGCACAATACTCAATTTTCTCCATAGTTGATATTTTCTTCCCGATTGACTTGTTTATCCAGCGATATCTCAAAGGTTAATGAACCGATTGGTCTGAAACTTAGTATTTATACTTGTATTGAGTCAACAAGTAGCGACAGGTAAAAATAACTTCCCCTTTCCCTCTCTAACCCCTCCATTCCGCGAACTTTTTGACCCACCCTCGTATCTGTTCTGATTCATGATTATGCTTCTTTCATTTCTTATCGACAGTTCTTCTGCATTTTTGATCAATTCTAAGTGATATCTCCAAATCCACCATATAATATCAATTCATCGTTTTTGACCCTATATGGATCGAGGTATGAAACGTATACACCTAAGAGCATGGGCCTCTCATTAGGTCGCTACATTCTTTCAATGAAAAAGCAATTAATACGTACTATATTTATTTTTGCAGAATATACCTTTTTGAATAACATTTTTGATCATATTTACTATATAAATAACAGTCAGTGATATATTTAGTTATTTCCTGTAATTACGAGTATGACTAAAAGGTCTTAGTCTTTCTTATTTCCGAGAATACCCCACAGTATTAAATCAATATTAATGAAACGGATTGTTATGTTTTCATCCATAGAATGATCTTCTTCTTCTTCTTTTCGAGTCAGCGCATAGAATGATGAGATTGTAGCATTGAAGATGAGTTCTAAAATACAGTACATATCATGTAATAAATTCTATTTTATCATACGGGGATTTATCTTCGGCAATTATACTTTATTGCAGACGTAAACCACGTTTTAAAAACGTTCAATTTAAACTAGCCAAATATAGGCGAGTTTTTAAGGAAGTGAGCATAACGCACGCAATCGTACTGCTAAATACATGATGTACGATGTACTATTGGTTGTTCTAGGTCATGTTAACTAGCACAAGTGTACTGATTGCTTCGTACAATCAAACAATAAGCTATTTGCGTTGGTATTTAATTGATGTCTTCAATTTGTGAATTGAGAATTGAGACCACAGGGTTTAATGGCGACGTCTAAAGTGAAGTTTTAATGACATGTTGGTTTTAATTGTTTGCTTTTTGAGAGGTAATTAAATGGCTGAATTGAGAAATGTAGGTCTGGCATTGTCCACCTAACGTCTAACTAGTATTATTTAAGGTGACCTGTAAAATGTCTAATATATATGCTCTCGATGGGAACTATACTTACTGAGATTTACAGGACATAACCGAGTATGTTTCAAGATACTTTCCAGTGTGTACTCAAGTTACCACTGAGTGTTGTCGTCAAGCTGGTAATACTTGTCAATTCCAGTTACCAATCCAAAAGCGGTTTTCGTCAATATAGTATTTCTAATGATAGAACTAAAAGACAATCAAATAACAAATTTTTAGTATTATGATACTCGGTATAGGAAACCTAATCTAAATGATATAGCTCCTAATTTACAATCAGATTTTTTGACGTAGCATGAAAAGTCTTGTCATGTCGCAAACTTCAAATCTTTTCCACGACGATTTACATTGAAAGCGCCTATAATAATAACATAAGTAGCTACTTTATACCAGCTCCCAGTCTATTACTTTTTATATAGCCATTACTATTTAAACAGCCGATAAATAGAAATAACAACTGCTAATTAAATATTAGAAGTCAATGCCTCTGTACAGTGTACGTTGACCGAATATAAAACCATGAAACGCGTTCATTGACTTTGGTTTTTAGGTCAAATTCACTGAAAATGTTTACCGGGCGACGACGGCTGGCGTCACGCAGGCTTTCCTCTTGAAAATTAACGATCCAGTACCGATCTGTCACGGAAGAAACTTGTCACGGAACTGGAGGAATGACGTGAAACTTGGAAGACAAACGTTTAAGAAGAGAAGCCAATCATTTTTAGGGTTCCGTACCTCAAAAGGATAAAACGGAACCCTTATAGGATCACTTGTTGTCCGTCTGTCCGTCTGTGTGTATGTCAAGACTCTTTATATCAGGAACGCGTCAAGATATCGCGTTGAAATTTAAACTGTATACGTATATCTATGGTCTCTTAGAGTTGTGTGAAAGAAAAACTTCTTAGTTATCGTATAAAAAAGTTAAGAGCCGTATATGTCGTAAAAACGCATATTTCGACACTCACAAAAATCAAAACCTACAGGGTACTTCCCGTTGACATAGAACTATGAAATTTGGCGAGAAGCATTGTCTCAGAGTACACATATAGGAATAAATCTAAAAACTGTACATTTCTATTTAAATTACAAAAAAGGGCCTCAAAACACACAAAATATTGGTTCAAAATTTAAAGTGAGTAAATCGTATCATGTAAGGTATCATATACTCGTATAAGAGCTTCATTAGCACATGCTATTTTGTTAAATTTTCTTGATTTGTACGGAACCCTCGGTGTGCGAGCCTGACTCGCACTTGTCCAGTTTTTTGGGTACAGCATTGCCAATGCCCTAATTCCCCGAAGTCAAATTCCCTATTCCGGGGACAAAAATTATCCCGATTCCCCACAAATTCTCTACTCACAGTACTCATACTCACATGTAGTACGTTTTTGTGAGCGAAACAGTTAATTTTATACATATTGTACGTAAGTTTTGCTTTTCGCGGTGTCACCAAAATCGCATATCTGGCGAAGTGTGGCAGTGCGAAGTCTGGCTCACCAAATGTACCTCACGAAGTTCTCCGTATACAATGATTCCAACACCAATGCCCAAAAGAGGTATGAGGTACACTCTCGCGAGGCGACACGAGCACTGCAACTTGTAGCTAACTTCACATCTGCTGACTTGTATGTCTTTGCTATACAAGTCGGCGGATGTGAAGTTAGCTAAAGGTTGCAGTGCTCGTGTCGCCTCGTGGAGAGTGTGGATACTCCAGTAGAATTGCTCACAAATCGGCAATCCTGTTTGGGTATCATCATAACAGCTGGAAATATGTAGCATAGGTTTACCTATGGTGACTCTATGGAGTGGCTTGACTTAAGTGTCAAGTTCCCTTACCGATTGGTTGGTGCTTACTAGAGTCAATCCTCGAATGGGTGACCACAGTTGATATTTTCGACTGAACTCTACCATAGCCCTGGTGACATGGTTTAATTGCAGGTCTCCGTTGTTTTTAACCTTTTAGCTATGTCAGAGATCTACTGGCGGCTTAACTCTTAAAAAACCAAGGTTGGCCACCCGGTCAATACGACCTAAATACTTTTCACTTAACATTATTTTTATTATTTTACTACATAAAAAGAGATTTTGTTATCCGATTCGCTGAGAGAGACGTTTAATCTTAAAAATTATAACTTTCATATTGATTTTATTCTAGGGCAATCATGAATCGATTTCAATTGGCAATTAAGGGTTTTAAATGTGGCCTAGAGGCTACGGACTTTCGAAGCACTTGGCCTAAAAAATTAACGAACTTAGATTAATTTTACTAATTAAAAAGATTAGTACCTAATCGCTACTAGTTATAATACTAAAGCATCTTTTTTGCGGTACGTACGAGTATATAATTACTTCTAACTAAGATGCACTGGATGCAAGTTTGTCAACCAACTATTGAAAATCTGTTGATGAGGCCTATGTCGTCCAGCTGACATGATGATGATGTTAACAATTAATTGAAACGGACACTTTGATAATATTTAATTTCGTTTCTTCAGTTAATTTAATTTGATGATTGAATTCAAACAAGAATCGAGTTACTGAAGCGTACAGCGATGTGCTTGAAGGAATTTCTCATCTTGGGAATAGCTGAGGTACTGTGGAATGTGAGATCTAGTTTTCTCGTGTCAGAGTATGTAAAGATCCTCATTTTACAAGATTTAATAAACACAGAACGTATAACTTTAGTTGTTTTGCGTCTTATCATAGTCAAGAGAATTCGTGGTCAAGCGCGGACTTATACGCCATAATAAAGAGATATTTACTGGCGTCTTAAAAAATGAGATCATGGTCACTACATATCATCAGATGAAATAACCGAATCAAAACATTTACTCTGATTTCACGTTAGATTGTATGTCCCGGTTGTTTTAACCATTTACGCAAGTCAGAGGCCTTCAGGCGGCTTAAAAACTCTCATGCCAGCATGCTGAGTGTGAGTTTTGTCGTAAACATGACGCGCTCTTCAGCGAGCGCGTAAGCATGTATTTTGTATGAAGAAATGTACTGCGACAATAGCAGCGCGTTTTTGAAACACAACAAGTTCATACAAATTACATGCTTACGCGCTCGCCGAAGAGCGCGTCATGTTTACGACAAAACTCACACTCAGCATACAGGACTATATACGAACTTAAAAGATATCTGAGAATAGAAATCGTGGCATATTGAACATAGCTCTCCCAGAGTTCAAATACCACTTTCCCTGACTGTGCGAAAGCTAGCTTCACGCTCTGGTCTAGATTTTAAAATCTCACATACTTATAAAATCGCACAATCACTGTGAACGGCCGATAAATCTAAAACATCACGATTTACTGGTCTCCTATGCGAACTTTCGAATAATTACTGATGATGTCATGGACAAAAAATCGTGGCAGTAGGTTGGCAGCGCTTGTCCGCCTTCTGCTCATCACTGTCTGACCTTATAGGAACGGGAGATCAGGCTTTGTGGAACGGTGGAGATTATAAGTATTGAAGTAGAGATCTGTAATATTTTATCTGGTATAGGCATTGGGGTAGGCTTGTTTGGTTGCGAACTCGCATGCGATACCCAAAAGTCTTCGTTAAAATGTTTGATGAAAATTTCAATATCACACGAAATGTCTAATCGTTCCGTTGCTACTTTGTTGCGTGTTAGAATAACAAACAAACCAATAAACGAACAAACACACTTGCCGATTTATAATATTAGTAAAATTTAACAGCCCTTCATTATTGACTGTTGGCCGTTGTTGGACTCTTTTTATTTGTGCCATTCACTCATCAGTTTGCAGCCTATTTTTTTTCAATTCAATTCTTTATTTGCAAGTTAATGGGTAACAATAAAGGTCTTAAATATAACATGATCTACCAATAACAACCTAATACAAGGTATGCAAATATACACATTTGTTCAATTTTACAATTAATAATATGACGCCAATTTTAAAACTACAAAAAATAATCAATTTTTAATATTTGTCATGATAAATATGTAGGCGGCAAGATGCGTTGTCCAAAAACTCTTTTAATGAATAAAAACTTTTGCTCGCTAACCACTTTTTAAACTCTCTACAAAATTTATAATAAGGCAAGTCAACAATTCCATTCGGTAAAGAGTTATATATGAGAGGTGCCATGTAAACGCAGCTATTCCGAAATAATTCCAGTCTCACATTAGGCATGTTAAGTCGTAAATGAGTATGTGTTCTTCTACCAGTATTGTCAAAGCCACCTTTATTGAAACAATCTATCAAATCATTATAAATACCTCAACTAGGTACTTGCATTAAAACCCTGTATAGTTCGGTAACATAGCATTTGTTTAATTAGTCGGACAGTAGTCAGATTGGTTACGGACTCTGTTATGCAGTTTCACGCTTGGCCTGCTAACAGGGCTTGGGTATATAGTTATGTAATCGCTATTTTATATGTATATCATTCCTATACTTATTTATATTTCCTAATATTATTGTTTATTAATTTAAAATGGTAGGTCTCGGACGTTATAACCGTTTAGCCATGTCAGAGACCTTCAGGCAGCCTAAAATCTCTGACACCAGGGCTAGCCACCCGGCCTATACGAACTTCTTTACTTTTAATATTAAGTTATTATCGCAACATTCGTTTTCGCGCACTAACAACAAGTAGTCGAGATATCGGCAAAGAAGTCGAGCCATCGGCAAAGAATACAAGGAAATTTTAAAATGGAACCAGACGTTTCTCCGTAATGACAGTAGCTATCCAACTACTCTATAATCACGGCGAAATGTCGACCATGTAACCCAATAACCATCAGATTTTTCACGCCAACGTCTCTGAGGCAATTAAGATCCTCCGAGATAGAAGTAATGCGCCTAAACATAGTTATTTATTGGCAAAGTCGTTTTATTATCTCTCTAGGTTAATGGCTGCTCGGGTTTTCTTTACCTACAACGGGTACAGCGCCTACAGCTGTTAAACTAGTACTCTGTCATAATAAGTGCGTAGCTTTTTTTATTAGAAATTGTTAAGTATCTGTCTGAAAGTGTGTCGTGACATGGTCCTAGAGACGCGTAGGATGGCAGCAGTCACCCACTGAGTTGGTATGTTACCCGATTTCAGAGATTGTCTCGAACATATTTTGGCTTGACATTGAACTGATGACACAGTAAGTGTACCTACGTACCTGTAGGTATCCAGTGTACATACTTATAAGTCTGTGTATTTAGGACCAGATTCCATCAAAGCGGATCGGAGAGTTGTTGTCAGCGATTTCGCTGCATAAATTCCTTATTTAATGAGATCTTTAATCGCGAATAATTCCGCGCTTGCCTACTACCAACTCGTCTAATGGCGAGCGACGTTGTGGTCGAATATGAACCACACAGACTTAAAAAAATCCTATTTACTCTGAAGTTCATTTCTCTACGGAAAGAAGAAAGGCCGAATTAAAGAAGAATTCATCAATTAATATTATCAATCTTGTCGGCCATCATTTTAGAGAGGAAGCAGAATAGTGTTCCTGTGTCTAAACTAAAATTACAACTGTTCATAAAATGATAACATAATGGTGTGCCTTGTAACTCTGTATACTATTTAATACCTAGTATTTTCTTTACGAGAAAGAAATCTCAACAAGTAGCTTCATCATCATCACCACCCAGCAGAAAACCCCATAAGTGCCCCTAAATAGAAAAATTACAAGTATTCATAAAATTATAACAAGGTGCGGTGTGCATTGTAACCATAGGTACAATATTCAATACTTAATATTCAACTATATACTTATACTTATTATAAAACTCAGCCAGTAGCTTCGTCCAACTCTAAGGTGATGATGATCATCACCCTAGCAGTTGGATAAGGTAGGCTGAATTATCCTACTTCTGGGTTCTCTCTGAGGCTGAGGCCTCTCTCTTGTATAGTGTCATCTGTCTCGGTCCTACGCCAGTCCTAACCTCAAAATTCTTTGACAAGCAAATTTGGCATTTCTGGCTTACAGATAAGCTCTTCCCATCCCCGCTTCAGTGGAGTCTAGGCATAAGTCTGTTGTGTACTTACATTTGGCGGAACCGAAATCTCTTTGAAGAGCTTTAATTTGTTGTACATATTTACACGAGCGTGTGCCAATATTAACTGAAGTGTACGTAATGTAGATATTAAATACGGCTTAATAATTAAAATGTCTTGTTTATTGTGCCTCACTTTCGCTTAATTTTTAATGAGCAAAATTTTACCGCGTATAATTATCGTACATGCTAACGGGCACGCTTTCGGAGTTATTCGAGAAGCTTCTGTAAGGTTTTATTTGCTTGCTCGTATTGGATTTTTACTTCTTTTTATTTATTTGATTATGTTAAGGCTGTCGTTAAGCGTTAAAGGCAGAAGTCTCCACACTTTCGTTTCGTGACCAACGTTATCATCGGTATATTAAATTTCGCATTTTCCAATCACCGTGCTAAGTCGTTCTATGGCTGAAAAGAGTATAATGTATTGTAATCCTCAAATTCCTGCTTCGAACTTCTCCTTTATTTGTGACAAGAGTATACAAAAACTTGGGCATAGATTAGGTAATAGTTACTAGGCCGTGGGCCAGTCTGTTCACTGAAATAAAGTAACGAACGACCTAGAGCTTAATAATGATGATTATGAATATGACACTGAATTAACTAGTGTGAGTGTACCTGTGCGGACCTTAGTTTACATAGTTGGTAATTTAGCTAGGCTAACGATAAAGTAGCATATTATATATTTACATCACATGTTCTAATAATCCTTTATTTGTTTACAGGTAAACACATCTATCAACAACGCCGTCAACACAGGTCGTATGTAATATTGAGAATCGATTAGAATATAAACTGTCTGATTAGCATTTCGCTTAGCAACTTGTTCGCGAGGCAGGCGCCAGGAGGTATAACTTTGTTTAGTCTAGACTTTAGGTTTTGAACCCACTCCACTGCGATTAGTCTGCGTTTATTTCCGGCTAGGCGTTTGTAAAAACCTAAAGACATCATAAATACATAGTCATGGTAGGGACTTTAAAGAGGAGGATAGAGTTTGACAGCATCTCACTAGGATATAAAAAAGTTATCATAGTTATGGAGTAATGAAACTTTATGGTTTACTGTTCGAAGAATTTACTAGTACAAAAAACTATGTAGGTATTGTAATTTATTTTATTGGAACTTTGTGTTATAATAACTTTTTATTTGACGAAATCCTTCGGTTTGTTATAACTTCGTGGAATAATAATGCTAATTGCAGGTAGGTACCTATTATTGTAAATCAAACTAATAAGTCCATTATGATGTGTATTTGGTCACCATAAAAAGAAACTATTTTACATTAGTTTCTTAAATAATTATCACAACTTGGATTGACTGAATATGTGCTTTCGCCTCGAAGCGTAAATCGAGAATGATCGCACCTAAAGATTCATATTTTTACATCTCTTCAGTTTCTTTTCTTGTTTCCTGATTGGCTGTTTTAAAACTACGCCGGAAGCAGTTCTTATTGGTTAAAATGCGGCTGGTTGTTAAATCGGCCAATCATAAACCAGAAAAAATGTTACCCTTACAAGTACTAGAAAATATCATTCGACATATATATTTAAAAACCAGATTAAAATTTTATGCAACGATTAAAAATCATGACACTATTTCATATCATACTTAATATTGAACGCGAAAGTTTGTGAGGATGGATGGATGGATGTTTGTTACTCTTTCACGCAAAAACTACTGAACGGATTGAGATGAAACTTTGCAATAACATAGCTTATAAGTCAGAATAACATATAGGCTATAATTTATAAAGATATTGCATGACGAAGTTCGCCGGGTCAGCTAGTAGTTCAATATAAACATACAGTAATCATAAAACTTAATCTACTTAGTTGCTGTTTGCTTGATTTCTGTAGATCTATTTGCCAATCAGCAAAGACTTCCTCCAACCTTTTCCTTAGCCTTCCTAGCGATCGAATATAGCGCTGGAATAATGTAACCCGGCCAGTGCCGGTTCCATTCCAGTGAATGGAATGCTCAGTGCTAAAACTTCGAGAATTAGATACAATACTGTCTCTAAAATATTATCCAGTACAACCTGTTGTCCCAGTGACAGAGTAAACCAGAAACGGTAACAAGGCGCTGACGCTCGATCGGTCTAGACACGAACACGAACCACATAGCTAATAACTTATTTGTGGTGATAAATGGCAAATAATAGTGTTTCTGCTGTCCCATTGCTAGGCAATGGTCTCCCCCACTTCCTTCCATGTTTCGCATTGCGTAACCACTTCCTGCTAACCTTGAGGCCTTCCCTGGCTTCGTCTACCCTCAGGTACCCAGTGTGTGACGATCCTAATACATATCTGATTTTCTAAAATTGTAAAACTAAAAAATATAAAACCCCTGTGGTTCAGATGTAGTATGAGTAACCAACCATTTCCATATAACCATTTCGATTCTATCAAGAATTTAAACATATATCATCGAACTCACTTAGACCAAATAAAAAAATTAAGACAGCACGTCGTGAACAGACAAGTAGGGCCAGTTTTTTATAAATGTGGTGCTGGTGAGTGCGTCAGTGTTGCGTTGCCATAGTTAGTTTTGCCGGCTTAACTTGTTGGTTTCTCAACATTCTGTCTTGATTTTTTTATTTGGTCTGGTAACTTAATAACTATAGTGACGACTCAATAATAGAATATCGCTGATAAAATTTTGCCTTCTATTGCAGAGATGATATGCGCAAAATCCAGAATTTTTTTAAGGATTTTGAACAGTTTCTAGGGAATGCAAGACTGGCAACCGCTATATAAGCCTTAATCAACATTCCTTCCCATTAATCGCTCAAATGATCGCAGCAATCAAAGTTTAGTGAGATGTTAACTACTTTTACCGCGCAGTTACTCTTTAATAAGCTTATTTATAGCCGGTAACGGTAATGCGTTTGCGCAAGAACCGCGTGACATTTTGACGTACAGTACAGAAATAGTGACGGCCTATTTTATAGAGAATTAATGTTGTTTACTGATGAAAGCTAGTTCATTACTATGATTGATAGAAAACTCTGTTTTAAAATCATTTTAGTGAGCAAATATGTAGAAGTATCTTTTCTATTTACGCCTAACCTATGTTTAGAAAATTACAGATATAATGTATAGAAAATGACAGATACATACTTTTACTATTTAGACGATTTAATAGTTAAGTATAAAAATTGAAGTTTGAATATCTCATCCCCGACTGCGTTTTTAGAAAAAGTACTTAGCAATTAATCCTTATGATAGTGTTACCTCCTAAATATTACATTTTGAATAGTGGCCGCACAATAAAATCAAAGACGTTACTCGCCATACTGATTTGGTCATTGTCTTTTACGATGACGCCTTCATAATTATATTTTCTATGACGTAGGCATTTCTGCACTGGACTCGCAGTACTAGTGATATAAATATATGAATTAAAATGTCACTGCTACTGTTCAATGCCTTTATGCGTCAAGTGAATCATACAAAGCTTGCTTTGTGCCGATGCATCCGATCATACACATTCGCTTTTTGCATCGCTAATGAACCGTTCTCTTAGCACTGAAGTGCTGCGTAATCTATAGATAGAAATATAGAATACTGAGTTAGCCTTTGCACCTAATGACTTGTAATTATTACTTTGAAAAGACAGGGTAAACGATTAAAGACGCCATAAGTTTCGGCATATTCTCTTTTCTTTGGATACCGCTTATCTACGTACTTACATGCTGCTGCTGCTGCTATTCTGCTTGTCCAAAAATATCGTGGGTTCTTGCCCTATTCAGTAGTTGAGTTTAACTCCACAAGTTTCACTTTTCCGTTTTAATCTAGCTTAGGTCATCGATAACTTTTCTCCGCTGGACAGCTTTCGCACATCTCATCCACTTTTTCCGGTCTTTCTCTCGCGCTGCTAACGCTTAGTGTCTAAGTCTAGTGCCGTTTAGTAAATGGCATCTCTAAAGAGCCGGTACACACATAGTCTTATATCGAAATATCGATAAATAATTTGCCACACTGTTCATTCCCGCACGCTTCTCGTACGTTATACTCGGACTCAGCTAAACCGAACGGAGATATGTAGGTGTACGCGATGCGGCAAAAGTTGTATAGCAGAGACTGTTGCAGCTCCGCAATGCCTTGTATCTATCTGTCTGCCTGTCCGACAAAATTATTGCTGTTCGGTCGCCGCACCCCACCTGTGTGGATCGTCTCCAGATGTATATCTCGATGGTTAACACGCTCCTGGCCTTTAGGGGTGAAGATAGCGGTGACCTATCGAACCCGGTGAAATATCATGTGTTTACTCAGCGTAGGAGATTCTGTCGATTAACCTTACCGTGGCGTGAACTGAAGTTTTAGTACTTTGCGACGTTGTTGCTCTGGCATGTTATTTGAACTTTATACCGTGTATATTTCAAACGCGTAAACGGATAAATCTGTTGTAAGTATTTCAAACGTAAGACGTAATTCCAAACAATACATTGTTTTTACTACTAAGTTATTATTTAATCTAGTTTATAATAAGTAAATGGAATCCAGAAACAGCTCTACATGAATAAAATTCCATTCACAGTAATTGTATATCATTTAAATATGAACAAAATTAACACAATTTAAACGCGTTATTTATACCAAGGGTAACTAATATGACTCACGGAGTAGTTGTACTTCCTACAACTCTGTATATAGAGCAGTGGAGATATCGTGAAGAATTCGTTTAATATAATGTGAATTACGAGTGCTTCCAGTAAAGTCTATTTTAATAAATGAATGTCATAAATAAATACATGTATCAAGAAAATGTATTGAGATTTGTATCGTTGGAACGACAGAATGTTTAAAAAACCGGACAAGTGCGAGTCAGGCTCGCACACCGAGGGTTCCGTACAAATCCAGAAAATTTCAAAAAAATGCGAAGTACGTTGTTAAAATCAAAAGTTTTTTTTTTTTTACTTTTCTCGTCATTCATCGAAAATTGTTAAAATAATTAAAAACCTGTTTTAGCATACGTGCTAATGAAGCTCTTTTATATGATACCTTACATGATACGATTTACGCACTTTGAATTTTAAACCCATTTTTTTTTTCAATTTTGAAGCCCTATTTTTTGTGATTTGAATAAAAATGTTCAGTTTTCAGATTTATTCCTATATGTGTACTCTGAGACAATGCTTCTCGCCAAATTTCATAGTTCTATGTATGTCAACGGGAAGTACCCTGTAGGTTTTGATTTTTGTGAGTGTCGCAATATGCGGTTTTTTACGACATAAACGGCTCTAACTTTATATGATAACTGAGCAGTTTTTCCTTTACACAACTGTAAGAAATCATAGATATGTATTACAGTTTAAATTTCAACTCGATATCTTTACACGTTCCCGAGATAAAGAGTCTTGACATACACACAGACGGACAACAAAGTGATCCTATAAGGGTTCTGTTTTTTACTTTTGAGGTACGGAACTCTAAAAACATAGATATAATTATGTAGGTTCAACCCAATCAGATATAGTGAAGATTACTAGTTTTTATATTAGTATCAAAGGCCAGAGCTGTCTTACTGTCTTATGTCAGACAAGGCGTTAGTTGGTCTTTAGGTTTCCAAATGGCGAAGAGCTTGGTTGTAGTCAAATTAAATTAAAAAGCTTTAGTTGCTATCCTCCTCTTTGGAAATGGATAAAATGTAAACTATCCAAAATACTACAAGCTATCACAAACTAGTACTACTACATAAATTACGCGAATAATAAAAAAAAATTGAGTTCGTACCTTTTGCTCGCACTCGCACTACCTTTTGTTGTGCGAGCGAGAAGGTGCGAACCCTCAGATGTTCTGTTTACTGTTAAAAGTTATACTGACCTTACTAAGACGCTCTCCAAATTATCCAAGTCATTTCTCTAATAGCGATCCCTACTAAAAATATCCCGAACGGCATACGCGGCCAAAACCACGAATAAAAGATGTGTCCAATAAATGCGTCCAATATAATTTTTCCTCGCTAAAGCTGTCTTTATTTGATAGAGGCCTGGCGTGTCTTCAATACCTATTGTCCCAAATACAGATCTCACGAGATACAATATGTCGTTTCTATCTAGCGGTGCATATGGCCTAATTTCGCACGAAACTGCTTAAAATCACATCTACTCGTAACGCCTAATTACACAATTATTATTTACTTTCAGAACAAAATGCATCAAATCCACTGCTGAACATAGACTTCCCTTATATAACTAATGAGACCGATTGGAAGCGGTTTGCATCCAGTGAGGTCTTAATGAAGTCGTCTGGTCCACCTCGTTAAAAGCTTACGCTGCGCTTGCCGGTATGTGTTCTCCATTCGAACACTTTTCGACTCCATTGATCATCAATCAGTTCAGTTATCTATGTGACTATATAGTTGAAATTACAGTTGGTAAGTTGAAATTACAGTATTACAGGGCATATGCTCTGGCCACTGTAATTTCAACTTACCAATCCGCTGGGATATGTTGGTAACTTTAGGTCTTCTACAAAACTCCCCATTTTGGTTCGTATGCACAGACTGCATTCTGCAATGTACATAATAATTATGTTTCGTAAATATGACAGACAGACAGACAAAACTCTTTATTTACAACCACAATTTGAAAAATAAACACTATTTACACATATACGACAAAAAATATGATTATAAAGTGGCGGCCTTATCACCCATGGCGATTTCTTCCAGGCAACCTTGCACGAATATGAACTGACAAAAACAAAAAATAGTGACCTTAACTAGAGATTAACAAAGAAAACACCTATAAATAATAAATAAATATGCCTCTTAGTGTATATGAATATTTGCTACATATAAGTCTCTCGCGCGCTGGTTAAAGAGAATGCCACTAGATCTCTATCTGTAGTCCTATGTATCGTTCGGCTTCGCTCGAGGTCTATTCTCTCGTCGATTACATGAAAGGACCTCGCAAAAAGTAACCTTATTTTATTTGCTGCTTGGCTAGCTCGGCACTTTCATGACATCTTTTTGCTAACTATGATATAACGCTAGGTGTTTGTGGTGGATTGCAACACTCGCTGTTAAATTTAATTTTGATCGTGAAGAGTTTTAGGGTTCTCATTTAAAGATTAATTATTTTCATTGTTGTCATGTTGTTGTCCCGATTAATTTTACGAGTAGATGTTAGTGTACTAAGATCCACTTTGTTTGGAATGTCGTTGGCAAAGTCTCCAGTTATATTACGATAGTATTAAAATTTTGCGAGAAAGATTACATCTGCTGTTTACATCACCAATTCAGTTCATTCAAGTCAGACAGACTAAACACTAATTTTATTATGTATAAAAAAACATATATTTTTTTTTGTTTGTAAATATAGTTTAGTTTAGTTTTAGTTTATGGATTATAGTTATAATAAAGTAATTCTCTAATTAATTATCGAGACATATTTTTACTAGTACCTATCGATATTTCGGTTTATATGTTCAGAATTAGTCTGTGTATTTAATCGTATTTTATGTCATATTAGTTTTTACCCGCGGCTTCGCCCGCATGATATTTTGATTTTTGACGCAATATCATATACTTTATAGCCTATGTGTTATTCTGATATATAAGCTATATTATTGAAAAGTTTCATCTCAATCCGTTCAGTAGTTTTTGCGTGAAAGAGTAACAAACATCCATACATACATCTATCCATCCATCCATCCATCCATCCATCCATCCATCCATCCATCCATCCATCCATCCTCACAAACTTTCGCGTTTATAATATTAGTAGGATTATGTTAGAAAGGTAATCATGCAGCTGAACTTTTGAGCAAACTTTATCGATATTTATTGGAGTAGGTAAACATATAAAACTCTTATAAAAGTAGAAAATAGGTGAAGCTGTCTGCAGCAATCACAAATAGCATTGTCTAGAAACTCTGCGGTTGCGGTGAGGCGTGAAAGTCAGCTGAGTCCCGGTCTCGACTCTTTGGAAACTATGTTGGCTGTCGAGCTAACTAGGCGGCGTCATAGACATCACTGTTTTATTTTCTTTTCTTGTCACCGGTGTTTAAAGATTTCGAACACTTACTTCGCAGACAACGAGGAAGACGCTATCAGCCGCTTTGTGCGGCGTGCGACGACTGCGTCACCTAAGGTCATCGTAGACTATAATTTAAAGATGGCCATTAAAGACCGAAACGCGGTGGTGATGGAGGCTCTGCGCGGTATTAGTAGTAATTTGGAAAATGATATGTAAAATCAACGTAGTTTAAAGTCATGTTTTTTTGTTTTTAATTTTATTAGATTTAGAGTCCTTTTGTTAAGCCTTTATAAGCAATATTGTTCAAATCTTTTTTCTTAGTGCATATCTTAAAAAGCACAGACCCTGGAGTCTGTGGAGGGTAATAATTAAATAAAAAAAAAATAAAAAAAGATTTCGAGGTGTTGCATGAAGGCGCTCTGCGTTAGGCTTTTCTCTGTGGATTGTAGGAGATAGATTACGAAGAAAGACTACTAGGAAACGCCCCTTCTTTTCCCCATTTAATATTGTCTCATTTGAGCTGTACGCGGAGTCGCAGTTTAAAATGCATTCGGCTTTTGTAGTAGAAATTTCTCCATACTTATTGTATAAAAGTTAGTTTGGATACTCATATCAGCGAAACCAAGGCATTTGAGTAGAAGCGATTCTATTGTTTGATACATTTCGTGGGCAACAGCGCGGATCGTCTTCCTAAATTCTACTTAGCCTGTTTTTCCACCAGATATGGACGTTGTGAAAAATCGATATAATCATGACGTGAAGTGATTACTTGTAGAGATTTTTTTCTTCGCACGCGGGTCATCCGTTAGTCAGCTTACGAGTAAGTATCAAGTGATCACGTCTGCCGACGGACAAATAACCGTAACGTGTTATAAGTACTTTCCAAGTCGAAAATTACGATGTTTCGCGCCAGGAGACGTAAACAAAGCCGGGCCTATCGAATATTCATTATCATAAATCGGATTTCTCTCGCGCCGCACCGATTTATTCGAATATTTTTCCGATCTCACACGAATCGGCGCCGTGCGTCTAGGGTTACCAGATGGAATATTCGAAAGAACGGATAAAACTCTGGCTTCATTGATAAAATCCTCATCTGTCATCAACCGAGGTGGAACGCGGACTTGGAGTTATTCGCGATAAAAAAAAATGCTAATCGGCAAATATTGCACTCTTGAGTGTCCACAGTAGAGCCTAGCTAGAAGAGTAAAAGTACTAAAGAACGAACTAAGACTGGGAAACTGTTGTTGTACTGTTAGTGTAAATTTCAGATCTCTGAGTTCAGAATCTAAACTCTGGCCGAGATCCTAAGATAACCCTAGAAATCCAAAAACGAAATCATTTATAGCGTTCAGGATAAATCCAACGATATGGTAACCCTCCCGTACATCGAAAAAAATATTTATCAACCCGATAAATCGATTATTTATTACTGATACCGGATTGAGTAAACAATTGGCGTTAATTGATATTTTATAATTCGTGAAATTAATTGGGTCTCTAGAGAGTTGCTGTAACTAAAGATAAAATGTTACGCGCTCTAATTTATCGAATCGATTCATTTAAATTCGATGAGTCTGCTTGGTGTTTCTATGATGAAACAAATTTTTAAATCGATTTCCGCATAAGAGGTATTCAATTTTTATTTATTTATTTTCAACTGTCTCTTTGTGTAAGTAAATTGCCAATTACTAATCGTAAATAGTTTTACACCACTCACGAAATATTCTCAAAAAAATCAATTAAACACTTTTTGTCCACTTTAAAAGTGGAAGCGATATGAAAAAAAGATGTTGTAACAGTTATAAAATAATTTACTGTTATTTCATGTTAATGATAAAAAAAAAGAAATGTTTTACTACAAGTATATTATTTATTATTATCTCGTTCTTATGACTCTTATTTCTAGCTTGACTACCAAGACTAACAAGCCTTCTAAGGTGCATAATAATCAATCTACGTCAGCCATTAAGTATTTATCAGCGTAACACAATTCACTCGACAGCTGCATAATCGCATTGTCATTAAGTGTTTAATATTCGATTAACTTTTAATCGATGTCTCGTGTCTCTCCTGCTATAATTATTTTATCGATATCGACAAGAATCGGCTACACACTAGTGCATTTTAAATGTAATCGGATTAATTAGGGGTATTCTGTTAGATTTTACCAGATTAATCATAACCTGCATTAACATTGTTTATAGCAGTAGATATTTGAAAATAACTGTAGTTGAAACAGTCAGCAAATGTTTTACGAAATCTAATTTTTTTGCTGATTAAGTATTTTAAGTCTACCCGTGACCATGATTGATGCACTCGGTCGAAACGTCGGGATGATGAGGTATTTTTTTATCTCGTAATTTTAGTGCGCGATTAGTCCCGTAGTATATAATAATAATTAAGTAATTTTATCAGCAAAAAGATAGTGTTTCGCGTCCTGCCAGGAAGCAAAAAATAACAGTACAAGTACAGGAACAAAACGAAAATAAACAGCCATTGAAAAACATTGTCTAATCCAATAGAGTATATGTATATAAGTAGTTATTAGTACTCTGTTTTGTATGATTATTGCACATCAAATAACATTAACGCTAAGATTAGGTAATAGTTTGTTCTATAAATACTGACTGCCTCGGTGGCTCAGTGGTTAGTGACCCTAAGTTCTGGATCAAAGAGGCGTGGGTTCGATCCCCACCAGGGCAAATATTTGTGATAAACATAAATGTTTGCTCTGTGTCTGGGTGTTATTTAGTTACTATCTATATAAGTATGTATTTAAAAATAAGTGTATGAAGTATATCAGTCTCTGGCAGCCATATCACAAGCTTTGCTTAGTTTGAGGTAAGAGACCGTGTGTAAGATGTCCCAAAATATTTATTTATTATTTATTTATTTAAATATAGTTTTCAAATACTTTATAAATTGATTCGAATCGTTTCCGGAAAGTATATCGAACTATTTCAATCAATTATAGTGTCAAGATATTGCTTTGCTATACAGGGTTATTTGCTTACCCTTTACTAAGCGTAAGGGGGGTGATTTAGACCATCATTACAAACAACTTTTACTATGGGGTACACAAAAAGTTAGAAAAAAAAAACAGCTGTTTCATACATTTTGTTGATTTCGAGTTGCAATTTTGTATTAAAGAGCTGATTTTCATCTCCAATTTTGGGTTGGCCCCATAGTAAAAGTTGTTCGTAATGATGGTCCGAATCACCCCCTTTCGGCTTAGTAAAGGGTAAGCAATTAACCCTGTATAGATCAAGTAATTGTTTTGCTGACCAGCTCAAATTTACAGCAGACTAATTAAATACATAGTCCCAATTCCAAATTCACATTTGGGATTAGTTTCAAAGCCGACCTTACGTAATTTGCATAGCGATTATTATCCAACAGCACTTAACAAAAGCGCAGTTTTTTTATTCACAGTTCAGTCGTCCAATAAAACGTTACGCAAGATGTTTCTCGGCTCGAATCTAGATCGCCTAAATTCTAGACCGCGGTCTAGTCAGTCTTAGGCCAATCTCACACGAGGCAATCAAAATAAGTTCTATTTTCAAGAGCACCGATTCAGATAGATTTCTGTCTTCTGAAACTGTTTTTTTACAATAAAGCTACATTTGGCCACCTACTTTCCTGATAGAAAGCAATGTTGTAGTGTAGCCGAGGATGGAGTATGTAAACCTAAAAGATTCTATTTACCCTTGCCTTAAATATATCCAGACTAGCTGACCCAGCAAACTTCATTTCATGCGATATCTTTATAAATTATAGCCTACATATGTGTTTTGATTTTATTTTGAGTGCTTTCAACACTAGATTTTATCTCAGAGTTAAGATCTTTGTGATAAGCATTTCAAAATTCTGAAGCGAACGCTGGATTTGAACCTGCCCCTTCGGATCACTAGCCCGACGCTCAAACCAACTGAGCCAGCCCGCCTCCTACGCAAGCGTCAAACACATATGTGTTATTCTGATGTATAAAGCAGTATTATTGCAATGTTTCATCTCAATCCGTTCAGTAGTTTTTGCATAAAAGAGTAGGTAACAATAATCCATACATACTCACAAACTTTCGCGTTTATATTAGTAGGATTCTAATAGTCAACTTGTCGAAAACCAGTTATAGTCGGCTAACCAGTCGACTATAACTGGTTGACTGGTAGCGTTGCTCTTAAAAACTGGTGGTTACGCGCTACGAACAGTGCAGGAGCTCTATTGTAGAACCGATACTTATGCATAAATAGATGATGATGTCTTGATGAATTAAAAATAGGAAAAAAAATCTCATTGAAAATCTATTAGTGCGGGCAATATATAATAATACCTTCTATGAAAAGGTTAGCTTAGCATGAGATTGTATCGCTTAAGACCCACCATTAAAAGTCATTTTTGACCGGCGAAACGGATAATTCGACCCGTGTATAGTATATTTTTTATGTGTAACGCATAACTTTTTACATAGTGGCCCGATATCGATAATTCTTTTTTTATTAGAAAGAGTATACTTCGAAGTTGGTCCCATTTAAATTTTAGCGAAATCAGTTGAGCCATTTTTGATAAATCAACAATAATGTGAAAATTCGATCCGTTCGAAATATTCGCGAATTCTGTACACGGTTGAAGTCGTTCATGACATTTTTTGCTATAAATAATTATCTAACGTCTAAATGATTGAGCTCCGGTTCACTTTAGGCATCAGTCGCCAAATATTAGTTGTGCCTCGTGTGAGATAGGTCTTAGACGTCGATCTAGATATCGGAGCACATGTTTTACTTATTGGAATAGTTGCGTGGCTCATTGTAGTTAACGATACGTAATATTGTAACTCGATATAACCACTATATTATGTATATTATAAAATATTATTTTATGGATAAATTAAATAATAAATAAATAAAACAAATATTTTGGGACATCTTACACACGGCCTTTGACCCCAAACTAAGCAAAGCTTGTGATATGGCTGCCAGAGACTGATATACTACATATACATATTTTTAAATACATACTTATATAGATAGTAACTAAATAACACCCAGACACAGAGCAATCACTTATGTTCATCACATAAATATTTGCCCTGGGTGGGGATCGAACCCACGCCTCTTTGATCCAGAAGTTAGAGTCACTAACCACTGAGCCACCGAGGCAATTGCAGCCTCTGATGGATAAAGAGGGGTGTTGAGGAAGCAGGGCTCTTTATCAGATGCATGGGCAGGCTGAGAAGATGGCAATGATCATACATTACGAGAGAAACATTACAAATATTAGAAAAACATGTGAAAAGCTGTAACGCTCATGGCGTAGTTGGACTAGGTGTTTACTAGCGATCACTGAAGTTAAACAACTTTCGGCACGGCCAGTCTTCGGATGGGGCGATCGCCGGTGGTCATTATAACTGAGTGCTACCGTCTTAACCGTCTGGCCTTGTCAGAGGCCTTCAAGTGGTTTAAAAACTGTGACATCAGGGCTAGCCGGGCCGGCCTATACTAACTTTATGCGAAAAACTTTAACCAAAACATTCTTACCCATTCACCTTCTTATTAAATTTACTCTTGGTTATTTTCCCCTTTCCTACCCCACGGATCCATCAACCCGAATTAAAGGTATGCATGTTTTATACATCGGAGTAGGTTCCCCTGTATGGTCACTCGCGTGCCCTATCAATCATTGGCATGATAAATAAAACAATCCTTTATCTGTCGGGTTTGACACAGCATAGAGTTATACAGTAAGAAGGGTTCTTTAGACGGATCGCTAAGTCCCAGTCGATACAGCCTAAAACGCCGACGCTAGAAAAAGAAAATGCTGCGTCACCGTCACCAGGTACGCAGTGATCAGTGCGCAGATTCAATTATACGCGGACAATATTTGAAAACCGTGTGCGAGTCTCTACACCTAACCCTGGTTGGTGTTACAGGTTGTGCAGCGTGTCGCACTATCAGTTCATACTAATAATTCATCATCATCCATCCATCAGCCAATAGACGTCCACTGCTGGACATAGGCCTCCCCTATGGATCTCCAATAAGACCGGTTGATAGCGGCTTGCATCCAGCGCGATCCTGCGGCCTTAATGAGGTCATCTGTCCACCTTCTGGGTGGACGTCCTACGCTGCGCTTGCCGGTACGTGGTCTCCACTCGAGAACTTTTCGACTCCACCGGTCATCAGTCCTCCGCGCTATGTGCCCTGCCCATTGCCATTTCAACTTGCTAATCCGTTGGGCTATGTCGGTAACTTTGGTTCTTCTACGGATCTCCTCATTTCTGATTCGATCACGCAGAGAGACTCCGAGCATAGCCCTCTCCATAGCTCGTTGGGCTACTTGGAGCTTACTAATAAGGCCCATAGTAAGAGACCACGTTTCTGTGCCATAAGTCATCACTGGCAACACACACTGGTCGAAAACTTTCGACTTGAGGCACTGAGGTATGTCGGACGAGAAGACACTACGCAATTTTCCGAACGCTGCCCAGCCGAGTTGGATTCGGCGATTGGCCTCTTTGTTGAAGTCGGACCTACCTAACTGGACTACTTGTCCCAGGTAGACGTACGAGTCAACGACTTCAAGAACCGAGTTTCCAACATGTATCGGGGTGGGTAAAACATGGGAATTACACATGACTTTCGTCTTGTCCATGTTCATCTTAAGACCCACCTGTTGAGAAACCCGATTGAGGCCTTCGAGCATCGTGCTGAGCTCTTCCATAGATTTTGCCATGACTACTATATCGTCGGCTAACCGAAGGTGAGTGAGGTATTCGCCATTGATATTGATGCCGAATCCTTTCCATTCCAGGAGCTTGAAGGCGTTCTCCAAAGTAGTCGTAAACAGTTTCGGAGAAATTACGTCTCCCTGTCTTACGCCTCTTTTTAAAGGGATCGCCTTGGAGCTCTCTTCCTGTACTCGGACTGACATAGTGGCGTTATTATACAAGCACTTCAACACTTCGATGTACCGATAGTCAATACGGCATCGTTGGAGAGACTCGAGCACAGCCCATGTCTCGACCGAATCAAAGGCTTTTTCATAGTCCACAAACGCTAAGCAAAGTGGCAGATTATACTCTTCGGTCTTCTGTATAACCTGCCGCAGCGTATGAATGTGGTCCATGGTGCTAAAGCCTTTTCGGAAACCGGCTTGTTCGCAAGGCTGAAAGTCATCAAGCCTGCGCTCGAGACGGTTCGTAATGACCCTTGAAAACAGCTTATAAACATGGCTCAGAAGTGAGATGGGTCTGTAGTTCTTCAATAAGGTGTTGTCACCTTTCTTGAAAAACAACACCACCACGCTTCTGTTCCATGCTTCTGGCGTGATGCCCTCGAGGACGACGGTGTTGAAAAGCTTCTGGAGGACTTTTAGTACCGGTGTTCCACCCGCTCTCAGCAGCTCTGATGTGATACCGTCGTCACCCGGCGCCTTGTTGTTCTTAAGCTGATTCAGGGCTATTCTAATCTCGTACAGGCTGATGTCCGGGATATCTTCGGTGAAGTGTCGGGTCAGCTTGGCTCTTGGATCTTTAGCCGCGCTGATAACAGGCTTGGCGACCGAAGCGTATAGCTGTCCATAGAACCTTTCGATCTCCTCTAATACCTCTGCCTTGGTCGACGCTACACTGCCATCTTCTCTCTTCAGCTTTGTCAACTGGCTTTGCCCAATAGACGAATTCCTCGCGAACACTTTGGAGCCTTTGTTCTGCTCTATTGTCTCTTTAATATGTTTAGTATTAAAGAGACGAATGTCGCGCCGCACGGATTTTGAAATTTGTCTATTGAGCTGCCTATATGACTTTGCATCATCGGAAGACTGCAGTCTCTGTAAGCGTCGTTCGGCCATAAGATTTAAAGTTTGATCGGAAAATTTTTGAGGTCTATTTGTACGACGGGGTCTAAAGAATTTAGCACCCACCGTCTGGACAGTTTCTACGAGCCCGTTGTTAATCTCGTCCACCGACGCAAAGTTCTCCAGGCAAGCAAAGCGATTTGAGAGCTCGAGCTGAAAGCTCTCGGGGTTCTGGATATGGGCACGAGTAGGCCGGAGCGTAGACTTCATCAGGCGTGACCTTTCGAGTTTAACGTTAATATCCAAGGTGCCTCTTACGATTTTGTGATCACTACCGGTTTTCACTCTGTGGATCACGGAGACATCATTAAATATCCGTTTCTCAGTGGTCATGATGAAGTCTATCTCATTTTTGGTGGAACCATCGGGGCTCATCCAGGTCCACTTCCTGTGAGGCGGCTTCTGGAAGAAAGAGTTCATCATGAAGAGTTCCTCTCTCTCCAGAAAGTCAGCCAGCCTCTGGCCCCTGGGGTTCCGTTGTCCATATCCAAATTGCCCCACTCTCAGCTCATCATCGCTTCTTTTGCCCAACTTTGCGTTGAAGTCCCCCATAACAACAGTAAAGTGGGTCTTAGACGTATGTATGGCCTGACTTACGTCTTCATACATAGTCTCCACTTCTTCATCTGGGTGTGACGAGTTCGGTGCGTATACCTGAATGACCTTCAGCGAATACCTCTTGGATATTCTGAGTATTAGATATACAACCCTACTCGACACACTTTCGATGGTGATAACGTTGTTAGCGAGGGACTTATGAACGAGAAAACCGACACCACCTTGGGACCGCTGGTCACCTTCCCGGTAGTAGAGCAGGTTGCCGGATTTCAGAGTTATCGTGTCCTCCCCCTCTCTACGGACTTCAGACAACCCCACAATATCCCAACGCAACCTACTCAACTCTTCTTCCAGCTCAGCAATCCTCTCGTCAGTCCTAATACTAATAATTAATAATAATACTTAACCATATCAAAATATAAATAGTGGAGAGCGTGATTGACTCGATGTGTAGTATTCGTATTGACATTTGCCCGACATACTTTCATGCAAGCTCATTTTCGTAGACTGCAGATTTAGTAGCTTTTAAATCCGTTAAACGTTATTCCATTTGCACTACTTCACATTTTCAATTCTCGCTCGTGTCATCAATAACAACCGTAATGATCTCCTTTAGTTAAAAAGAACTATGTCGATTTTCTCCTAAATCAGTTAACAATAACGCCCTATAACACTATTTTCTTTTAAACATGTTATTGTAAGACACAGGCACATGTTTAAAATATAGCGATATCTTAACCCTTTTCTATTCTACTAAGGGCAGTGTAAAAAGTTGGGCTACTGCCCATGTCTATAAGACTCCCTAGTTCCGTCCCGCGACCCATGAGGTCAACGGTAAACCGAAATACATAATCGATGTATGAAACACGCCGTTTAAACACCCATTGTGCTAAGTAATTTATTATCTTCTTATTATTCAATAACCTTTCGAGGGCCATTGTTTACATAACTGAAATAGGGTAGTGTAAAGAATTGAAATGGTAGGACTTGTAGGCACAGAATTTGTATGTAATCAAGACTGATAGATTCTATCTTTGTTGAATATGAATATGAATAAAGGATAAGTTAACCTAGTATCAACTGGCAACCTTATCGCTTAATACAGTCTACGAGTTTTGGGGTTACTACTATCGGTACGAGTGGTGGATTATTTACATTATTCTTTTCTTTAAAATATACTCTGGTTTGACTTCTTTGTTTCTAATGAGAGTTATCTTTGTCTTCATAATTTACAATTTTGCACCAGTCACATTCTACAATCTCATTAATATCGGTTTATCCATCAAATAATGTCAATTTAACAAACAAAGTGAAATCGAGCCGCGCCACAGATTACTCAGTATCTACAACAATAGCGTGATCAAGATATCAGATGTGTCAATGTCAAATGCCTTTGCTAAATCCCACACATCTTGAAGAATATTTTCAAAGCCATGACAACCATTCATTGTGCGTAACATCTTACGCAAACCGACCATTATGTTACCATTGCCTCAGCGAACTTCAAAGCTCTTTCACCGGAATCTATTGTCCCCTGATGACTCACCTACAGACGATCGAAATTAGGTACACTTTCGCAGAACATGTACATTCTTCCAACAATAACTGTTTAATAACCATATAACGTAACGCGACGAAACTTTACAAAGGACGTTACGTCTGTTCAGTCAGTTGCTGTTAATAAAGTATTACAAAACCTCGTTTGGAATAGTCACGCGTGTTGATTTTTTAGCGAAAGTGTCTTGGTGACACGGGTTGTGGGCATAGTCTGATTTCGCTGCTTTTGACCTAAAAATATAATGAGCCGGCTCATGATTTGTGTCTTCTTGAGATGAGATAAACTATTGTTGTTTTCGTTTTAGCCTACTGAATCCTACTGCTAGGCAAAGGCCTTCCCCGACTCTTCCAGTTTTGGCTGTTTTGTACTGCAGTGTACCAGATTTTTTCAAGGGTATCAAGTTCATCAAGCCGTCTTTTTCGGGGCCTGCTTCTGAAAATAAATCCATTTTAAAATCCTGACTTAACGCATCATCTAGTTCTTCTTCTGCATCATCGTGTCGATGATCCAAATTTGATGCTTCTGAAAATAAATCCATTTTAAAATCCTGACTTAACGCATCATTTAGTTCTTCTTCTGCATCATCGTGTCGATGATCCAAATTTGATGCTTCTGAAAATAAATCCATTTTAAAATCCTGACTTAACGCATCATCTAGTTCTTCTTCTGCATCATCGTATCGATGATCCAAATTTGAGTGTTTACAAGGCCATTTCTCAATTGGTAGTATTTCTTCTAGTTAGAAAGCAATATTATACCGCCTTCAATAATACCTCAGATTGCAACTTCCAGTGCCTGTATTCTCAAACAACGGCACTAAGTTTCCGTCCAGATTTTATCTCAAACGTATTTATTTGTCTAGACACAATATACGCCTACGAGAGCGTACGTGATTTTCACATCTTCCAAGAGAACGCAGTGGGTCGCGTTCACTAGTTCACAAGGTCACGTGACGTGACGTCAAGTAACGGAGTGGATACGGAGATGCTTAATCAGACACTTTCGTTTCCTAATTGGAAATTTATGGGTTCAAGTTCGCTCGTGACATGGTCAAGTCGATTTTGTTAATGGCAAGCCCAAGTTTTGATGGCATTATTGATATATCAAACTTTCTATTTTGATATGTTAATTTATTGCTGTGTTGGTTCTCACGTTGCTCGTAAATCACGTGGGATAATATTAATGCCTCTAAAATGTTGGGCGGTTTCTATTTTATCATAGTTCTTTATTTTGACATTGCTAACAGTTAACTTATAAAGGATTTGACTAAATCTGTGGGTGTCTTCAACGACCTTTTTAACTGGCTTTAAAAAACATGTTATCGATTCGATCCTTATACACGAAGCATTGCTAGAATCGCATAATATTTGCATAATGTTATTCTTTTCGGGCTTCTAAACAGGTGTGCCGCTTTTTCCACTACCTTGTCACCGTATTCGCCCGCCATTCATTCCAATAAAGTTATAATAGTAAAGTCACTATTGGCGAAGCCAGGAACCCACACCTGACCCTGTACTAACCTACAAAGTGAATAAATATTGACGAGCGTAGCGAGCGTCTTTTCGATATTTCCTTTACAAAGGGCAGAATTAGAGACCATCAGTTTTACTAAGCGCGAGCGCAGCGATCTTGCACTATTTCGCTGGCTACGCCTGTCAAGCTTACTTAATTTTGTCCTGTTTAAATGCTCTCTTATCGCTTATTTACTCTCTAATAGTTCCGTTTCATTTATTTCTATTTATTTATTACTAGCTTTTGCCCGCGGCTTCGCCCGCGTCATATTTTTGGCATCCCAAAGTAGCCTATGTCACTGACCAAGCTTATGTAGAGCTAAATCAAGTCTATTCATTACGGTTGCGCTGTGTGAAACAGTAACATACCCACAAATACACTTTCGGATTTATAATATTATTATTAACTAGTTTTTACCCGCGGCTTCGCCCGCATACGCAATATATTATTATAATTTATAGCCTATGTGTTATTCTGATATATAAGCTATATTATTGCAAAGTTTCATCTCAATCCGTTCAGTAGTTTTTGCGTGAAAGAGTAACAAACATCCATACATCCATCCATCCTCACAAACATATTAGTAGGATAGTAAGGATTCTTACAATATAAAAATAATTGTTTGAATTAGAAATCAGCGATACTTTGTTTCTATGGTAATTTCTCACTAACCTTGATAGACATTAATTCATCTAGCGTTAGATTACCAGTCTCCATCAATATGGCGGTATTGTCAGCGTTATTAAGACGGAGTGAAAGCTAGCCAATCTTGCTTCGTTACTTCGCATGACTAACAATTTTCTAGTTCCTGGACTTGTTGACGACGCTTTGTTTTTCGATTTTATGCTAGTTTCTCACATTTGTAGAAAATAAATTGGCGCTTATTATTTGACTTAAATTTATTTTTTTTAGATGGCAATGTGCTAAATACCTTCTTATTGAAAGCTCACTGTCACATACAGACTAGCGCAACACCAGAGGCGTTGGTAGTACTGAGTAGTACAGTACCCAGGTAAAATAACTGTGAATGGACTGTAAGTTGCCTATTTTTTAGGTATTTATCATTGATGCTAAATAGATTGCTTTGGTTTTCGTCTCGGTCTATCAGTTGGAGAAAAAGTCACACAAAAAGCCATGAAACGTGATTAGGTAAAAAAAAACGTATGCGAAGAAAACTGTTATTAACTATTACCGAATCTGTTTAAGATATTAACCTGAGTATGTATTTATAATAATATAATATCAACTTCTACAATATAACAAGATATAGGTAGTAGTTAACTTAATAATAAGATTGCATTCTAATCAAATGAAATAACAAACTATTCAACACATGCACAAAGTACGTCTTCAAAGCTTGACTTATGCAACTATGCAGAACATCTCAGCAATTTATTGGATGATAAACTTGTACACCTGTGTCGATCGTTTGCATACTTTGTACAGTAATCGTCACCTGAACGGTCATATATCTACAGTATGTTTCAGAAGTCATCATCAAGCTATTTCTGTATAATTATACTCATAATTTTGAACGACTTTTTCTATGAGACCTACCTCGAAATATCGAAGAAGAAGTTCCAAAATCATTCACAGAACTTCGTGGTTCTATAGATGATCTAATTACTGAAGCTGCGCGTTGATTGGGTTTCGCGCAGTTTGTAGCTAACTTCACATCCGCCGACTTGTATGATTCGGCCTATAGTTTAATTAGGTATGTAGTTTTATTTTATTTCGTTGGAGTTAATAAAGGCAATTGACCTATGTATAAAAAAGCTGTTCCATACAAACAAATCATAAACTTGAAAATAAGTTCGTACAACCGGGAAGTAAGCCCTGTGTCAGTTTTTAAGCCACGCAAAGACCTCTGTCATGACTAAAATAAAAAATGTATAAACTCTAGATACAATATATGGAGCAACTGATTTTCTTTACAAATTCGGGAATACCATATTAAAAGTTGATATTATATCCTAATAATCTCTGCACTTCGCAAAGGATCTCCCTGTATATGTTAACTGCACTATGTAACATGTCCCCGGTGTGATGAATCGTGTAATTCTGTAATGTCTCATCAATCTCGTCGCTCATTATCAACATCATTATTCACCACAGTCCAGGTAAATTCACGTAGATCAATATATTTACTGTTCATAACAGAAAGATCTTCTTTAAACTTATGCTGCAGTCCCTTATGGGTTAACATATTTCTGACTCTCGAAATTTCAGAAAAGGTACAATTTCACCCAAAAGTTGATTAACTAGTGTTAACTTTTTGTTACCAGTACCTTGAGCAAAACGTATTTATGATGTCGCCCGTTATAGATGTAATTGAGTGTGTAAATAATAAAAATCTGTATACAATGCGATTTGGTTTGACTATACTAAAAGTATAATTATTATATACTTACTACGGGACTAATCGCGCACTAAAATTATGAGATAAATAAATACCTCCTAATCCCGACGTTTCGGCCGAGTTGCATCGACCGTGGTCACGGGTAGACTGGAATGTAGAACAGCTGGTACCGCCAATTCAATTTGAACTTGAAAAATTGTCACTACGACACACAACGGTATCTAACAATGTCCTTCTACCTACACTACGCGATTTGCATTTGTCGACAACAGGATTCCACGGAGCCGATAACTTAAATCCATCCTCCCGGTTGAAATTCTTATGCTTTTTGATTTCCACCGCTTCACGAACTATTCTTGAAAAATAGTGTCGATCCGTGGAGAGGACTTTTGGGTCGTGGAGCTCAATCCAATGACCAGTACCTCCGTCAAGCAAATAATAATAATTATGTGTTCAAATCGCGGAAGTTTAAAAACAATACTAGAATTAATTTGAAAAGCCAAAAGGTCATATTTAAAATTAAAAATCCTTTCTCCCTATACCCATTTCGATTTACTCCCATCCGCTGCGCACTAAAAAACGAGCATGAATGACGTAGTGTTATAAAACATAATACATTCAAACAAAGCTTTATCAAAACAAACACAGTCTCGGCGAGTGCATAACAATAAATTTAAAACTTTCCTCGCAATAAATATTCTTTGCGGCACTCGTAAATCAAGGCTCGACTGTGCTTAACGGGAGAATAAAATGGAGTGAATGTGGTCCATAGAACATCTAAATGAGAAAAGCCACAACACTAACATCGTTGTCCATTATAGCTAGCTTTGTTGGCGCAACATCCCATATCTTGACTGACTTGATACTGGTAGCCACCCTTCTTCCCTTTCCTGGAAAAGTTCAGTATTGATTATTTATAGATATAGTGCAGTTGTCAAGTAAACTACTTATTTAACCAGTAGAACATAAAGGTTCGACACATCTTAAGTTTACATGTACCTTCTTCCTTTCTTTGTCTTGAAACTTTCTACTTCCTTTTAAGACGGTCCAACAGTGAACTTTTAGGTATTTTACAATAATGTCTGCAGTATACAAATAGATTTTTTTCCAAGTTTGTATCAGTATCAGTTGCGCCTAACTGTGCGACGAAAAACATGACGTTTTACGGATTTTTATCTTTGGGCAGCGTCTTAAGAATGTCTGTCTGATCTCTCTGTTTCTTTCACGACCTTTTTCCCTATCTAGCCATTATTCATGACCTTTTCGCTTTCGCATCTCATATATCATCCATCGAGAATTGCCATATTGTCAAGTGCGGCAGTGGCAAAACCACCTTGTTACATTCACATTTATAGCGACACCGCATTTTGCGAGTGGTTGTAAACGCTGTACAAATGATCAACGTAAATGCTACCACAATATTTGAGTTATTTATAGCACAATAATTATATGTCGCTCCATGCGCCGTTCAACGCATATCCATAAAAGAGAAGCATGCTCAGGCTCACAGCGACGCGTACCAATTACAAAACGACCGTTCTATCTACATCTGATGTTCTTTGATTCGTTCAACAATTAAATCGTCAATAGCACTCGAAGATTCAAGGCAATTGGCGCAATCGTCCGATTTTTTGAGATACAGAGCACTGATTGTTCCAATAACACTTGCATCGAGCGCCAAATTGGCTGGCTAGACCAAATAAAATAGGATACGTTGGCAGTTTTGGCCAAGCTAACTGGCAATTTTGAAGCTAATTTCAGTATAGTAGTAAGTTTATTTTAATAATTTATTTTAACCTACTATTAGTATCCATTTAAGTAGATCTAGACTAAGGTGGTGTGGCGAGATAGAGTCGAACGACAAAAACTGGACCAACGTAGCACAAAGCGTGCGATTGAAAAGCGGTGAAACGAGGCCTTTGTCCATCAGTAGGATGATACAGGCTGATTAAAAATTAATATAATATTATATTCTAATAAATCCCTTTTTATAATTCACAATAATAATTAATATATCCAAGTTGTGATAAAAGCGGAAGAATGTTTTTAACCGTTTTTTAACACGCCAATTTATAAAATGTTCGCAGATGGTGTCGAGTCGGTCATTGAAAAGTATTCTTAGATTGTAATGTAGTCGGAAGTAAGCAAAGTCCTCGGCCTTCCACCTTGAAAATGTAAACCTTAACCTATGCAATATAAATGTACTCATATCACTTTACTTCGGTCAGCCTTCGGTGCCTTGTGCACAGGAAGTCTTAATTGTGGGTAGTTCAATTATTATCGAACCGGTTATTACCGGTTACTGCACTTGGTGCATACACGCATACCACAGATCTCTTGAGATGCGGACCCGATCAAAAGTAAACAAAAAATTCGCACGAAACTGCTCTTAATCACAACTATTTTTTTTGTCACAGAACTCATCAAATCGCTTAATCATATGTGCTCACACAACACTATATCCTGAGATATATGATGTTATCATTATCATTGCAGCTATCTATAGGACTACTAATTGACAATAATAGCCTCCCCTATAAATTTTCAATAAGACCATTTGAATGGGGCCTCTATATATCCAGCGTGATCCTGGGATCTTAATGAGGTTGTATTTCCAGTGTGTGCAATGTATGTTTCGCCAATATGCAATTTGCAGAGTGTAGGCCGAATCAAACAAGTGGGCGGATGTTAAGTTAGGTACAAGCTGAGCAATATCCAATCTTGACTGAAGTTTACATAAAACTGCGCGTTGATTGGGTTTCGCGCAACCTATAGGTAACTTCACATCCGCCGACTTGTGTGAGCGGCCTATATGAGTATTTGCTGCTTGTGTCTCGTGCGCTGTATTTATAAAGAGAACGCCTTTCTATTAATCTCCGTGGAACTCGCTTATTCTGAGGTTCGACGAAACGAGGGCGCGGACCTTTTTTCTGGACGGAAGCGGTTTTTTTCTTGGATCTGCAGCTGAAGTTAATTTAGAGGATTAACGACCTTATTACATTTTTAAAGCTTTAAATAATAAGTTGCTATTAACGAATGTACTCATGAATTGAGTTCATTAGATGGTTTAGGAATGAGGTCGAAGAAGTTCTTCCAGGACGGCGCCATTTTGGTAAAGTCCTTGAGTTTTTTTTTTATAACTGCGTCACAAAACGTGTCATGCTATCGAGTTTCATCGAGTTAGTTCTCACATTTTCTGTAATAGTTCTCTTCTCATCCCTTATGTCAGATAACTTTTACTCTATTAAAGTAAGTATGTTCGTATAGCCCTGGTGTCGAGTTTTTAGGCCACCTGAAGGCTTCTCTAGTTAGTTGCTTTGTTGTTTAGTAGTTTCACTAGTAGCAAATACACAAAAAAGTAGAGCGTTACGTTTTTTATAAATTTGAGTGTAAGTTGATCAAGATGATGAAGTCCTAGTCTACTTGAAAATATCCCAAAGTGCTTTCATTCAAACAGCAATTCCAGTTCCTTCATACTTGACGTTAAAATCGTGTTTTTATTCTAGTCTGCGCGTAGAGTCTACATATTTAAGGAAGTAATCGAGCTTTGGACGATGTTAATGACGTTATTATTCAGGACAATGACCCAATTCGGTACAAATGAGTCATTCGGTGACTATTGTGTGCTAGGAGTTGGACAGAACTGTGTCAAATCGGACGCATTTGGTGGTGTTATGATAACGAAGGCAATTGGATTGATCAATAGGTTTGGTTATTGTTAGAAGTGGCTATCTTTTTGATACTTGGTAATTCTTGTTTTATCTACTTAAAGATATTTTCCCTAGACCTTGACTATAATCAAGGTCGTTTACAAATCATGGAAAGTTACGGCTTTATTAAATAGTTACGAAAGAAACGACAAAGTCTTTCATGGTGTTGCTTTTCCAAAGCGACAAAAACCGAAACTACAAATTGACCCCAACATGCTGAAATGTAGGGGAGAGAAGGACAAAATAGTGTGATGCCTATAATGTAAGGACCTGGTAAAGAGGTCATGAGGTTTTGAAAATACTGTGTAAATTAAAGATAATAAATGTAATCGAAAAATTGGAATTAGAAAATGAAAGCAATTATTTAACCGGGCATCTTTCGAAAGGATTTCGTGACTAAGCTTAACCTTATCGTAAACGATTGTAGGTACATTTCCACTAAACACTGCGCCCGATTCTGTAGTCATCGAACAATTTACTTACTCATATTTAGTGTACCTTGAATATAAAAGTAGGGCACCTAATAACTAGACATTTCCTACAAAGCCTAGATAGCGGTACGAGATGGTAGTTCGTACACGCGACGACCGAAAGTGCTGGATACTCGACGAATCGTTAGTAGTGTTGAGTGTGACTCTCGTAGATTTCGAAGTGTGATTCAAATAAGCTTTGTACTTTATTGGCAGCCTGTTTCATTGAATACTACGAGTTTGTCGAAGACTCGTCCACATACGGCACACAGAGCTCGCAGTAGTTCTAATAGTTCGTCGAAAGAAGTGCGGCTATAATAGAAATTGTATAGTTTAAAAGAAAATATTATTTTTGATAGTGGCGATATTTTATTGCTGACCATGCCAGGAAACCTGGTAGCATGCGCACTAAGAACTATATAATATGTTACAATATCTTCAAACATAGCGGACTCCAGGGAAAAGTATCGAGAATAGTACCTTTTAAACCGAATTCCAAAAAGTAGGATGTTCTATGTTCGTCTGCATTCGAGCATATTATTCGAATTTTGTACACGATAGAAGGCGGCTTTGCCATTTTTTGCGAAAAATAATTATACAAACTACATCATCGCATCTGTCTCTACGCTAATCTCTTAAAAATTACTTAGCTGTCATCCCAACGGTGTCGTATCGCATTGTTGGATTGTACCTTATAGTACCTATTGTCCTTTGGAGAATCTCACCGAGCTTTCCAGAATATTTCTGTAGCTTCGTGTACGAAAGTTCGACTTTCAAAAAGTATCAGAGCCCAGAAGAACGACATCCGGTTTGCGCAAGCATCCGCGAAGCCTGATCCGAACTCATTGTGAAAGTCGCTTATCGCCTCTCGATAAGCACAAAGTATTTAGTAATCAGGAGCATTGTGTAGAAATGCTCTCGGTTTCGCTTCGATGACTACATTTTTGAGATTTCAGATAAGGGGAAAGGATACAAGCCTTCATTGAAAATTCTCAGTGGAGTAGAATAAACAGCGGGCCTGAGTAAATGACTAAAAAAACATTCGGAGTTCATATCGTAATCAGGCCTTATCGATATTTAGAAAGGGAGATTAGAATGTTTGTAGCATGCAATCTGATTCGGTCTTTCTCTGAAATATGGTTTTCTGTTCTTTAATTCTTTAATATTAGCTGGTCATAGTTATGATAAGAATACCTATAACCAACATCGGGATAAAAACAGGCTGTGGAAGTTTTGATGATTATGACCAGAGATTGAGCATTTTGTAACCAATGGTTGTTTGCCTGAGTTCGTAAAACTGAACTGTTACGAGTAAGCATTAAACATATCAACAAAGATTCCGATGTCAAAAAATATATATAATACCACAATATAATACCAATAATCATCCATCAATCAGCCGTAAGAAGTCCACTGCTGCCCCCCTACCGCCTAAGCAATAGCAATCGTAATAGCAATCGTTTATAACTTCATTTTAGTCATTTGGCACCGCCTATGTGACGTTAGCCATCAATTGCTTTGCGCGGATTGCGAAAGCAATCGTTGAATGAACAACTTTGATGGCTAGCGTCACATAGGCGGTGCCAAATGACTAAAATGAAGTCATAAACGATTGCTATTGCTTTAGGCGGTAGGGGGGCTGGACATAGGCATCTCCTATGGTTTTTTTATTTTTATTTTTTCATATAGATTTGCGTTTGACTACACACTGCCTGATGTTAAGCAAATATGCGGTCTAGGATGTAGCACGCTTACCTAGAAGATACCTATTTACTCGAGATTTGAAGACACCTACATTGTACTTTAACGGAAAGACAGACTCAGGCAAAGCGTTCCACAATCTGGCAGTTCGTATGTAGAATGTGGACTCAAAACGCTTGGTTCTAACGGATGGGATGTCCACCATAAAAGGGTGGCGCTTTGGTCGCGTTTGTCTAGCCGTACGATAAAAGAAAGAGGCAGGTGGGACCAGATTGTGCAACTCCTGGGCGCACTCACCGAAGTGTATCCGATAGTAGGCTGGCAGACACGCCACCCTACGTCTCCAATAAGACTGGTTGGAAGCAGCTTGCATCCAGCGCGATACTGCTGTCTTAATAAGGTCATCCGTCCACCTTGTCCTACGCTGCGCTTGTCGGTGCGTGGTCTCTACCCGAGAACTTTTCGACTCCATTGGTCATCAGTTCTCCGCGCTATGTGCCCTGCCCATAGCCATTTCAACTTGCCAATCCGTTAGGCTATGTAGGTAACTTTGGTTCTTCTACGCATCTCCTCATTTCTGTTTCGATCTCGCAGAGAGATTGTGAGCATAGCCCTCTCCATAGCTCGTTGGGCTACTTGGAGCTTACTAACTAGGCCCATAGTGAGATACCACGTTTCTGTGCTATAAGTCATTGGCAACACACATTGGTCAAAAACTTTCGACTTGAGTCACTGAGGTATGACGGACGAGAAGACGTTACGCAATTTTCCGAACGCTGCCCAATCCAAGTTGGATTCGGCGATTGGACTCTTTCTTGAAGTCGGACCTACCTAACTAATACCAATAATAATGTACCTGAAACTAAAGCCAACGACTTACAGAATACCTCTCGAACATTAACGTTTTATTGCCTAGAATGAATGGCTAATCGATTTAATTCGATCGCAGTCGCGTGCGTGCTCATAAATCGAATTAGGTCGATAGTTAGCATACTGCCTTGATAGAATACTGTGCTTCTTATAAAATTACTGACGCGAGTGCATCGGAGCGTTGGAACACGAGTTTTTCGCTTGCCAGCTCCATTATAACTATATACTTTACTAACCAACTTTCAGTCTTATATCCTCCAGCAAAAGATGTATTTCAGCGTGGCTGTGTAGTAACTGGTGTCGATTGCTTTTTACGCTGTGTGGAATAAGTCGGAATATGATTTTCATCCGAAGGAAAGCAGGTGGTGTATTACGAGGTTGCAGAATAAAATATAGCGAGGAGCTCGTAGTCCGATATCGGAAATTGAAAAGCGTCGATGTTTGATGTATTTTTATGCTCGCTGTATTTGACCTGGAGGTGATGGGTTATCTTGATAAACAATGATGTTTAATGTCTAGATAAGCAGACTCAAACAACTGCGTTGCTAGGCATGGCGACACATTAACCGCCCGAATATCGTTGGTAGGTAATCAAAGAATCATATATCTATCCCTGTTACACTAGTTGCTAAAGTACGGAAAGACGTTGAAAATGACAGAAATAGCAATATTTTTAAATTTAGTCGGACAATGCCTACTTATGGTGCCAGTTCATTAGATTGAAATTTCCCCAAAATGTTACGATATCTTCTCAATGTCAGTGATACAAACCGATATTTTTAATAATCAACATTTTAGTAATAACATTATGAATTTGAGTCATTAATCAAAATCAAATATAATATGATGTAATTATGAATAAAGTTATAATACAAAGAATATTTTATTCATTTATCCGACCAATATTTATTCGTTCTTGATAATTAAAATAATTATCGCCATAATAATACTTAATTATCAAAAACGTGTCATATTGTAGGACAGGATATTCCTTAAGAAAACTCGAAAGCATTGCATGAAGAATCTACAATAGGTATATTGTTTTGAAAATTGCAGTGATGTTTTTTTTATTCTGGAACCGTTGGAGTAAACAATTATAATAAACAATAATAAATATAGCAGACTAACAGCTAGCATAGCCACACCGCCACCCGCGCCCGAGTTCGTAAGCTCTTACCACTAGTTACCACGCACCCCGCACGGCCCGCGTGCAGTCTGTGTCACTCATACATACCTATACCACGCAGCGCGCGCTTTTTCAGTATCTCTGTATCACGTAAAACTTCTTTGAAAATTGTAGCCTAATATGTTATACTATACCTGTACTTCAATCTCCGGACATAGATACCTGTTGCCGTCGAGCTATTTGATTAAACTAATAATTACAAAACGTAACCTATTTAAGCCTGATTCTGCTGCTTGATTCATAACTATCAATAATTATAAAAATAGTAATGATTATTAGTATTATTTAAAATCGCTGTAGACGTTAATGCCGCCCATTAATCTAGGTACCGGATTTGTTATGATCTTTGTACTCTTGTATTTTTAGTATTTATTGAAGTTATATTGTAATCTATTGTAATTTTACTATTTACTATTATTATCCAGTCAGTTTCTTTTCGTAATATTCTAATGGCTTTTATCCATTATTTATCGTTATCTTTACGTATTTTGTCTGCGGATATCCTATAGTATCAAAAAAGTAATTATCGATTAGTCGAAATCTCCCATAATTATGGGGAAACAAAATCATGTTTCACCTGGCATCACCAACTGTAAAATTATTTACTTTTAAAATCATAATATTATATGTGATAGTTTCAATTAATACGAATAGTGTAAACCGTATTTACTTGTGCAAATAAATTCCAGAAGCTTTATGAAGAAATTGAGAACGGGATTAAAAGGTTTTGACTACACATTTCCCCATTTTTGATTTTTTAAATAATATTTTGACGTCTGATATATTCAACCATTTTGTTTAATCGCGACTAAGGCCGGTCGGCGCGCTTCGCCGGCGTACGCCGGCAGTTGGCTGACGTCGTCATAGACAACAATCTTCAGTTCTCGTGTATTATACTTCAATGTTGATAAATGACAGTAACGTTAACAAATGAATGTTTTGGTTTTCATGTGCGTTTTGAATTCATGATAGGCAGTTTGGTTTGCTTGTTTGCTAACAGATTAAAACTACGCGGTACTGCTCTGCGCTCGTCAATTTGAGTATTTAGCTGTGCAAATATTTTAACACTTGTCAATTCCACTGTAAACATTGTCAATGGTCCAGGAAGTCGCTAAGTAAATAAAACGAGTAAAGACTACGTGGCATTCAGGGTGGACGTTAGATGTGCTCTTATCTCTCATTACCCCACCCTTATTGAGATAAAGGCTCTAATTCACTAATACCAGTTTTAAGTCCTAATTTAATGTCTAACAAACCGATCAAAAAAATTTGTTCAAATCAACTTATGGATTGGCAAGTGAAAGTGGCAGTGGGCAGGGCACATAGAACGGAGGACTGATGACCGACAAAGTCGAAATGTTTTCTAGTGGAGACCACATACCGCCAATCGTAACGTAGGATGTTTATCCTTATAGTGGATGGAAGGATTGCGCTGGATGCAAACCGCTTCCAGCGGCCTATAAGAAGATCTACAGAGGAGGCCTATGTGCCACTGTAAACGTTCTATGGCTGACGGATGGATAGATAGACATCAGCATGTGCTACACGCCTTTTAAGAAATAAATCCAGCCCACAGCTATAAAATAAAATTAAAAATTCGAAAGTAGAAAACAAACCGTATAAATTCAGCGTGCATTTAACTGCAAAATGTACTTACGAATGAAAATGGCTGGAAAGAGTGCGTCCATGCATAAATTAACGATGGACACAATGGAAAAAAAGTAAATGGCCATCCGCCAGACTATGATCATCGATCCGTGATGTAATGAGGGTGCCTGAGCCATGGGAAGGGACTGTGGTAGTTGATGACATGATTAAACAAGTGTCAAATCAAAACAATTTGATATAGTGAAAATCGCGGGTCGAACCTGGACAAGATTGCCACAGGACCGAGATAAATGGAACCGTAAGACAGGCGTATACCCAGCAGTGGGAAAAAAGGCTGTAGGTGATGATGATGAAAATGAAAACTTTACTCAGTAATCTAGGCTAGAAGACGGACAGAGTCCGAAACACAGCACTGCGTTCATCACAGGTGTAGTTGACGTAGATCAAAGAGCTGATAAACTAAAATGAGATTGGGCGGGTCATGTGGTTCGTGTGCATCACGAGAGATGGGCCAGGATCGTCAGCGTGTACCTGAGGGTTGACGACGAAGCCAGGGAAGGCCTAAAAAAGCTGGCGTGACGATCTTTATACTTTCTAGAAAGGTTGGCATAAAATAGATATGGAGCTCGATACGTGGAAGAAAGTGTGGGAGACCTTGCCCAGGACTTAACCTTTGGTACTTAGCAAAAGTAGCAGAGAGCTTTTTCGGCACGAACTAAGTTTGTAGATCTGGCTTGTGACATGACAAGATAATTTTTTGCAAACTTTAGCATGACCGACTTCACCCGTGTACAGAATTCGCGAATATTTCGCACGGATCGATGTAGCATTTTTCACATTATTGCTGATTTATCAAAAATGGCTCTGCCGATTTCGATAAAATTTAACGAGACCAATTTCGACGTATACTCTTTCCAATAAAAAAAGAATTATTGAAATCGGACTACTATGAAAAAAGTTATGAGGTTATTCATAAAAAAATATATATACGCGTCGAATTGTATATCTCCTCCGGTGGTTCGTCGGTCAAAAAGCGGAGCTGTATCCATTTTTATTAATACAATCTCATTTCCACAAGATTGGACAGCTACTATTCTGGCAGGAAAATATTAATAACACTGTTGGAGTAATACGCCAAATGTATAGCCTTAACAAGAAACTAAGTAAATGTTAATAAGGCACGAAACAAAAATAGCGGGCATATTTTTACCAAACATATATGTATTTTGCAAGAGTATACATTGTATCTAGTAATGAAATACGTGTATCTTTTGCAAAAGAATAAATCATTATGATCATTTTCTTAACCTTATCCCGCCACTGTACTCTGTCATAAGGTATTTTTTTACATATAGGATAGACTAGCTGCGCCCCGCGGCGTTACCCGCGTTAGCCCGAGTTAAAAAGTAGCCTATGTGTTAATCTAAGGTCTAAGCTACCTCCATGGCAAAATTCATCTAAATCGGTTCAGCCGTTTGTTCGTGAAAGAGTAACAAACATCCATACATACTCACAAGCTTTCGCGTTTATAATATTACTAGTTTTTACCCGCGGCTTCGCCCGCATGATATTTTGATTTTTGACGCAATATCATTATAATTTATAGCCTATGTGTTATTCTGATATATAAGCTATATTATTGCAAAGTTTCATCTCAATCCGTTCAGTAGTTTTTGCGTGAAAGAGTAACATCCATCCATCCATCCTCACAAACTTTTGCGTTTATAATATTAGTAGGATAAGTAGGATTTGCGTTTAACTACATCCCGTTCTCATCAGGTATCAAGCAGATATGCTGTTTACGGTGTTGCTGCCTGCGCTTACCTAGAAGATACCTAATTACTCGGGATTTGAAGACGCCTACATCTCATCATCAATTCCTTTCTCTGGCATTTCATCTTCCACATAATTCATCCATACTTTTCTTGCACTTCCCCTGCCACTTCCCAAAAAAATAAACATATTTATGTCATTGTATTGTTTAGAGCTACGAATGAAATACGTATAGGTAACTGTTCCGAATGTTGAGATACGAAATTCCTACGTGTCTGCAATATAAAATACAAAATCAAGATGAAATAACTGTAAATGAAGAGCAGAGTTTCGGAAAAGCCTTTTCGCTGGAGGCTGCTGGGAGCTTTCATTAAATTACAAACTTTTCCTTATTCGGGAAAAGTCAATTGTTTCATAATGAAATTGGGTCAAGCCATATTTTACCCGGCTGTGTCTGAGATGTACTTGCATTGTAACATTTTTTAGGTTTTCAAGGAACAAGGTCGTGAAACAGCTGACTATTTGCGTTGGTAGCGTTTCTTTTTAGTTTCCTGAAAATTTTGTCCAGTGAAATGACACTTTTTTCCAATTCCATTTCCATAATAGGATGTGACTCGTCCAGCTCTAGCTGGTTAGTTTGGGCCTCAGATTTATATTATTTTGTTGCCTGTTTTGTTTTGTATAATTGTACACCGAAATATAACTCGTTTATAAAAAAAAAACTGCCTCTGATTCTGACTCAGAGCAAACAAAAAAATCAAGAGAGAACATCGTTGAACAGTCAAGTGAGGTCGGTTTTTTAAACATGTGTGAGTGCGTCGGTGTTGCGCCGCCATAGTTCGACTGACAAGCCAAGGCGTAATTTCGTTGTACGTGGATGTGTGTGTAATTGTCTGTACACGGCGAGACGTAGTTTTGGTTGGCTTCACTTGTTTGTTCACAACATTCTCTTGATTTTTTTTATTTGCTCTGAGGATTCTGATGTACACGTACACCGAGACTATGACTTTAAATAAAATTGTTCCATCCATCATTTTATTGCATTTTAGAAGGATCACACAATTTTCTGCCAATCTGTCTAATAGGCATGGTTTAGTGAGTGTGATATATAACCAAGTACTTTGGGGAAAATTTGGTGAAAAATCTATTATTTAACTGATAGTTTTAAGAAAACGTAATAATGTACCAGTCTGTCTATGGCTTACAAAAATAGTATTTAATATTTGAGCTAGAACAGGCGCTCGAATCTAGGATGCTCCCCTCGTGCGACCTATATTTCGAGCTCGTCTTAATAACTTTTCGCTATCTTAATTGGAACTAGTAAATTCTCTAAGACGTAGTAGGCAAGTAAATAGTATTACGTAACGGAGCTAGGGTTGCCGGAGTCTAAGGTTTTGTGGATGAGGTCCCACGAGGTAGATAGATGATGATGATGAGATGACGTCATAAAAACAGCACGATCACTCTGGATATAAGTCGCTTCCACTCGATATTGTAGTAGAAGAAATGTCTATGTCCAACAGTTAACGTCCTATAACTGATGGATTGAGGGATCGATAAAGGTTTCTGCAGAATTTGTCTTACTTTCGGTTGTCTGTTCGGCGCGCTGTTGACATTCGCTGTCTATAGGCTTTTTTACTTATTCTGCTTGAGGTTGCAATATTTGTTATTTTGGTAGTGTTTTTTTTTGTAATTGCAGGATTGAAAACTATTGATCTGTGAAATCAATAAATTGCCAACTTGCTAAAAGTAGATTGGTATATTCCGAACTAGCCATGGCGCCCATGGTGTCATCGTAGAGTTTTAAGACATGAAAGACTTCTGATATGTCGGATCGAATTAACAATCGGGCTTTCTATTTAAGATATCATCCAAGCAACGGTAACGCTCAGTTGCAAATACCACCTGCGGTCACCTATCTGTGCCGACCGTAACTTTGTCGATTCCTTACAAACAAACTGAAACTACTCTATGATAAAACTAGGCAGTGCTATACATTTAAAACTAACTGCAATTTATACTGTTTAGAAATAAAACATACTTATAAATAAAGAAGTAATAATACCTAAAAAGTTACCTGAAACCAGACGGGGTACAATAAGTGGAGGAGGACGGATGATAAATGTATAAATCGCATCAATAAAGAAAACATTTGAAAATTCATGTCCTCTCGCTTGCATAACTTAAAGGGTGCGATCAAGTGGAAATGAACTATCACATGTTTTGCTTACTGATGTAAGTCATATATGGTTTCATAAAAGCCCCTATGTACAGTTTTGCACAGCAGCTCTAGCTCGTTATTCCCACGTCTTGCCCTTCACGGTCCGAGCGATTGCTTTGTCTAGACAGCTTCGTTGGGACGGTTATATGGCTTTGAAAAGCGTGCTTTTATTGTTTCTGGATAAACGGTATTGTCACACGCTCGGCAAGTCCACACTTGCCGTATCTTCCGAGAATAGAACAGAATTCCATACTTGCTAAGCTGTTGCATTGAGTTCTTGACCGATTTGATTCATAATCGTAAATCTTATTGCAATTTGAATATCTAATCATTTTGCCAAATATTAATTAACCGCGTCAATTAATTAAATATTAATTGAGTTTAATTATCAAAATCGAATGAAAAATTGCTCTGCAGCCAACCCGGAAGCCGTGGTGGTCTAGTGGTACTGATACCCGCCTTACAATCGTAAGGTCGTGGGTTCAAATCCTGGTCCCGTACCTATGAGTTCTTTGGAATTTATGTACGGATATTCACACCACTACACGCGCTGGGTGCAAGCCGCTACCAACCGGACTTATTGGAGATCTTTAGGGGAGGCCTATGTCCAGCAGTGGACGTCCTATGGCTGAAACGATTCACACCACTGGCTTTCGGTGTAGGGAAACATCGTGAGGAAACCTGCATATGTCCGTAGAAAAAATTCGATGTCTTATATGAATCCACCAACCCGCAATGGGCCAGCGTGGTGGATATGGCCCAATCACCCTTCGTTAGTAGGCCTACGTCCTGCAGTGGACTATTAAAAAGGCTGATACAGCAGGCAACCCGAAGCTGAGACTTGCTCGATCGGTCATTCATCACAATTTCGGTCATACGTTCACTGTTCGACATAAATATGTACACCTTTATATATTACATATATATATACAAAGAAGACCGGTAAAACAGCAGCTTGTACCGATTTTATCAACTCAATTTTTTGGCAATTTTGTCCATGTGTTCTGGCAACCCTGAACGCAGCAGCTCCGGCCTCATTAAACCGTCCACAGCTTCCGTTAATGTAAAGTTTAATAACGTGACTACAGTTCAAGGGATGGAATAAATGGGTTATGGTGTTAAAGGATTATGAAGACCCCTCTTAATGTGTGCTGGTGCCGAAGGCCTTGAGGGAAATTCGACGTGTGAATTTGTTGCCGAATAGATCTAATTTTGGAGTCTTATATTTATAGTGGTGTTGTGGATATTGGATCCTACAACAGTTTGGTGCGATAGAGATCGTATTTACTTTTCGATAGCGTATCTTAATTTAAGAGTACTGGGCTCGTGTGGTAGATACGGACCAATCACCCTTCGTGGTGCACTAGCTTTAGCAGGGGTCTATTAAAAGACTGGCAGTACAGTAATCGAGTTATTAAAATCTTTTGGCATGTAGGTAGGTAAAGGAATCCTATTTTGTACACAAATAATAGTTGTAGAAAAGCTTTATTATTGTAAACATCACGTTTGCAAGCTGATTTTTATAGGTGCCAAAATATCCTCACTGTGAATGGATTAGAAAGTGAAACTCGTACCTCTATCCAGGAAATTCAGAACTTTCTCTCCGATTCAAACCGTTGAAAAAGAACGCTAAGACACACCAATGATTAACTGTAAAAGAAAATAATAATATCTTATCATTCTTATCAATAAACGCAATGCTCTGGATTACACGCGATGAGCACATACCCGATATCTATAGTAGTAACTGATAATGCATTGTCTTGGTTATTGTCCAAGTTAATAACTCTGCATTACAGTAATACTTCCTTAAGATATAGTGTAGATCTCATAATTTCCGTTACAAAAATAAATCTACTTAGGGAGGATTCAGACGATCTTGTGAAGTTGTGACCTTTTGCTCAAACCATACGAGCGTGCGACCACGATGAGTAGTGCGAAAAGTTGAATTCATTCGACAAGCACTTAGGTAAGCTAGTTCGGTGTCAAGCAATACATAAAATAGATTAAGTATTGTTCTCACCTAATTAGTTTAAGAGTAGGGCATGCAGAAAGCTTTAAAAGGCTTCCAAAAGCCTTCCATTCATTAATTCCTCGACGTGTAATTTAAGTCGTCATTCATCACTTCTAGACGTAGGTCTCCCCTATGGATTTTGCGAACTTTATTATATCGGTGGAGGTCCGGCGCTACGCTTGCCGGTGCGCGGTCTTCATAACAGCCCCATCGACCATCTGGACTTGCTAATCCGCTGAGCTATGTCGGTGACGGTATTAACGACGTAATATTAGTCAATACTGTTTAAATAATATTAACATCTTCTGAAGGAATAAATCTCTCCAAAGTTGAAAAGATGTCAACAACTCAACCGAGTCTATCGGTGAGACTGGCTACCGTAAGCAAACACTTCCGCGCACGTTCACCGCCACATGTTCGCCGGAGCCCAAACACAGCTGTTCACAGATAGCTGTGTTTCGACACGAGATAAGCAAAGCTGGCCGCCGTCGGCGACGCTCCTTAGATAGACCACGGAACGTGCACTTGCGGACCTGCAACGTGTGTAAACATTTCTTCACTATTCTTCATCGGTGCGGCCATTTAGCTGTTTTGGCGTGAATCTTCTTTTGGAAAAATATTCTGGTCCAGTTGTGATCCAGTGTTCCAATTATTTTGTCCGTTGCCATACTTATGTCGTGTAAAAATTTGCACGGTGCAGCTCTCTTTCAATGCTATTCTACAATGGAACAGGGATTAAACGATTTTATCCACTTTTGATGTCAGCTGACTATATGTCCATCCATAGTTTGACGTCTTACTTCCTCTTCTAAGGAGATACATTGATGGGTAGACAATTTATCTATTTTCCATGATAGACGTGCTGGTCACACTGTGGATGAATAAGTGACGCATCTGTGGAAAACTGTGAAAAACTGAAAAATCTGTGGATTATAAGAACGATAACTTGTGATCGTGAGTCCGTATTTTTGTAAAGAATAAAAATAGTTTAGCCTAATAGTTTTGTATAATAATAAGTTGTGTTCACACCTGCTATTTTAATCTTTAATCTAGTTTGTATTTTCTCTCATAAGTGAATTTTATGTAATTCTTTGAGAAAATAAATATCTTAAACCATATAACTTGTGATAAAGTCATTAAGATAAGCTTAAATCAAAGATACATACGCCACCGAACGTAAATAAATGCGTCACAGTTCAAATGTCCTGAATTCTACTATGCCACAGAGAAAGTGATTATAAATTAAACAATGAGTAATAAGCAGAATTTACCAACCAATGAATTGTCATTATTTTCCGATAAACATTCATAAAAACTACTGGTATTTATTTTTTCCCAAAAAGGTTACTTATAGTCGGCAAACGCCCCTCATATGTCATCACTGCACTATCAGCACCATGTGTTTACACTGTAATGATGTGCAACGAATTCACGGAAGTCATAATCATTTCCGCCAATATCGAATGGTTTTCCCGCTAAAAAGGATTTACTTATCGAGAGTTATTCGCCGGGATGATAATAATCGTAAATCGATGACCACTTTTGTTAGTAAATGGACTTCCCTAATGAAAAACGACGGGTAATTGACAAGGTTTGTTTTTTTCCTGGTTTAGTGGTGGACGAATTAGTCGATTAAATTAAGTAGTAGCTGAAACAATTTGTTAGGGTTTTATGGGACTGGCATTGATTCGAAGTTAATTGGGGTGTTTTACTTTTTTTTTCATTGTTGTGTTTACGTTTGTAGAAGGTCAGTGGTTGTGACAGTGAGGTGTATCTTCGTACTTACTACCTATGTATCTGCTGCTAGAGACATTTCTGTCACTTTTTGAAGAGCACGAGAGGACATATGGGTCAATGATTAGTTAAAATCGCTTGTGAAAATGCACGCAAAATATTAAGAAGAAGAAGAAAGAAAGTTTATTTATTAACTGAGTAAGAAATCGGTACAAATTGTCGACGAAACAACATTATCGTTAGATTCATTCACATCAGTTGGATTAACAGCGGGCCCCCAAACTCGGCTCTGTTGCTATTTTGATAAGGATGATTCAGATGATTGCAAACGTTACAGTTTGAAACGCCGACATTATTATGGAACATGCACGATGGTGGCACCTTCGTTTGTGATGATAACTTAGAGCTGATGTTTGTTTTTATTTATTCGACTGGATTCGGTAGAGAATAAATAATAATAATAATAATAAATATTTTTGGGACATCTTACACACGGCCTCTGACCCCAAACTAAGCAAAGCTTGTGATATGGCTGCCAGAGACTGATATACTACATTTACTTATTTTTAAATACATACTTATATAAATAGTAACTAAAGAATACCCAGACAGAGCAAACACTTATGTTCATCACATAAATATTTGCCCTGGGTGGGAATCGAACCCACGCCTCTTTGACCCAGAATGACTTTAGTCCATGGTTATTTTTGTATGAGTTCTCATAGTCCGTACTTTAAGACCGATCTCTAATGTATTTCTACTCTACTCCAAAGTGTTATCGAAAAAAATAGGATTAACGATTTAATTTAGGGTTTTTCCTGTAGTTTCAAAACACTAAACCAGCCTTTTCAGTCGCTCCCACAAGTAGGTTAAACAAACTCGGTAAATATAAATAGATAGGCGAATATTTGTTCTAACCGATATCTGAACACGGCCAAGATAACCGGCGACGATAAAATTTTATTGCATTTCGTGACACGCTCGCATCGACGTCTGCAATCAATACTACGGGCGACACACTGCGGAGGTTGTATTATTGTATTACTGGCTTTTGCCCGTGGCTTCGCCCGCGTGGTATTTTAATTTTGCGCTGTCCCATGCCCATGGCACGACATTTTATTTTTTGACCGACGAAACGGAGGAGGTATTCAATACGACGCGTATATTTTTTTTGTGTATGTGTACTTTTTATATAGTGATCCGATTTCAATGTTTTTTTTAATGGAAAGAGTATACTTCGAAGTTGGTCCCATTTGAATTTTATCGAAATCGGCTGAACCATTTTTGATAAATCAACAATAATGTGAAAAATATTACATCGATCGGTGCGAAACATTCGCGAATTCTGGACACGGTTGAAGTCGGTCAAATAATTTCGCAAAAATAGCATATATTTTGCGACAAATAATTATTTGGGATATAATGTATGTCACTTTCCCTCTTTCAAATCATGTCCATGCCAAACATCAAGTCAATCTGTTGCTCTGTTACTGCGTGAAATAGGAACAAACCGATAAACCAACAAACACACTTTTGGATTTCGTAAGGAAGTAAGGATTGCTTAGCTTAGGATTATTTACTTCAATGTAGTTTAAATAAGATTAGTTGTAGTAATAGAGGCTTGTATGGGATGGTGGATGACTTAGAAAAAAGCTCTCAATACGGGGTACAACCCAGGCAAACTGTTGAATCTCACTATAAATTAGGCCCAATAATTAAGGCGCCATAGTAATTATAATAGCTAATTAACATATTTCTGTTTCTTTTTCACTTTAGGCATTCGATAAAGAGAACACTTTTTACGTTGCTATTAAATTTAAGATGGCGTCTTCATATTGTCTTACTAAGTCCAGGTCAAACTCTTACTTCTATAACAGGACAGCAATATTTTTTTAGGTACTCAAACTAGGTTCTTGTCGAAATACGTTAAAGAATCTATGATAATTATGTTGGATAAATAGGCTGGTACACTGCCCTGGCAGCGATGCATTTTTGGTAGATTTAGTTTTACCAGTAGGGAAAAGTCCTTTTCCATTTCACTGCACTGGCCATTTCCGTGTAGTCACCATCATTCCATGACTGTGTATCGAGCCAATTCCTCGATGAAGAGAACAGTCACAACCATAAAATTTCGTGATGGCTCCCACAGGACCGATTTAAACAGCCATAACTAGAATTTAATGGATTCTCAACTTGATTTAGGCGACAATTTTTTGAGAATAGACTGTTTAAAACAATAATAAATGGCCTCAAGTTAGTAGTCAAAAGTACTGCTTAGCCTAATTAGGAATTAGGAATGGGCAGGGCGCTTTTTTGTTGATGGTTGTTGCGGTCTTTTGTTCTCGAATGGAGACCATGCGCCGGCTAGTGCATCGTAGGATGTCCGACAAGGTGTAATACGGAAACATGCTGGATGCGAGCTATTTAAATCTGGTCTTATTGGGAAGGCATATGTCCAGCAGTGTATGTGTTCTACAGCTGATAGTAATGGTAACGGTTATAAATAACTATTTAATAACATTGAACATTTTAATTTTCATCCTTTTCAACCTCAAGCTAGAAAGATCATTATCCAATAAGCTTCTATGTCAGACTGTGTCAGCCACAGAGACCTTTGTAGCCGTTCCTTCTGTTATCCCTTTGTAATCCCTATCTGCCGTTTAATTACACGCCGAATCCCCTAAAGGTGAACGCGCTTTTAAACGCGCCGCAGGATTCTCACGTTAGTAAGTTCGTGCTCGTAAGTCGCGCTGGTGTCAAGAGTTTTTATGCTGCTTACTTTAGTTATACCCATAGAATTTTGTTAGAGGGTCGTGCGGCGCAGATAATTGAGCCACGTTGGTGCAAAGATCATACTCAGCATGTACCGACTGGGCCTAAACATCCTCTCCTTTGTACCTTTTTCCCCTGTCTCGGGTTAACCTCATCCATGCATGACCAGCGATAGGTCTGATGTCTTCACACCGGGTAGGTGGTGAGCCTTTAGAACTATTGCATGCGATTTCATTTTAAAACTAAGCTTTACTCTCGGCTTCCCACAGAACCCATTATTTTTTCCGAGATAAAAGCTATAAGTCAATCCATTGCTTTGTTGCTGCGTGAAAGAGAAGCAATGAAATTGATAAATACGCTTTCGGATTTATAATATTGAGTAAGGATTACCTAACGACTGCGGCGCGTCTAGGTGCGCGCTCACTTTAATCCGTCCGACTCGGTCAAACCAAATCGCTTGACATGGCACGGGTGAAGGACTGGGAAACTATATCTCAGTTGTAGATCGTTGGATGTGGAACGTTTCGAATTTTCAGTCCAATAGAGAATAGAATTAACTACTTTGTTTCTATGAGTACTGTAACCGTGTGCTTCAATAATTATAGTTTTATTTAGAAGTTTGTAAAGATCGTGGTAGAGGAGCCATCTATGTTAGCTTCGCGTCGTAGCTTTCTGTTGTCCCTTTGTAATTTACAAGCTTTTATTTAGTTTCACCTGTCCCGTTGTCTGTCTGTCGGTCTGTAATCAAATCTTGCAAGTTAAATTTGATATACTTCCCGGTTTCCGATTGAGCTGAAATTTTGCATACATGTGTAGTAGGTAAATTGCGTGACAATGCAATATTATGATGACATGGTGCTGATCTGATGATGGAGCCGGAAGGTGGTCCTAGGAACTCTCTAACGAACGAGACGCAAACCCATCGTTCGGCTCGTTTGATTCGTCTTGGCGAGTACATGTTTAGTAAAAGCTTGTTTTAGACAAAAGGTTTTTCTTTTAAATTATTCTTGTCTTTAATTCTTTATCTACTTTTTAATTACACGCCAGAAGCACAGATTAGATAATAATTACTATCCGAAATTCCCTAATCATGCCCTAATCCTTCCGAGTTGGTCGGACCGCTTGACATAGCACGGCTAGGATGGGGGAGCTATAATTATCTTAGTTGTAGATCGTGGGAATTTCGAGTCCGATAGGATAGGGAATATAATTAATAAGATTTTTAAAATTCTAGTAATTAAAAAAGTAAATTATAGGCATCGGTTGCTTTGAATCGGTTCAATGTTTGACTATAGCAGTTGCCTTCATCTGCCAAAAAATACTACTGGCTTATTTGCTTACCGAGGTCACAAGTCCGAAAATTGACGACTAGTCACTTATTAATCGAGAAAAGTTGTCAATGTCCAAGCGTGAACTTAAACTTAACGATATTCAATAAAAACCTATAATATATACGAGAAAAGAGAGATTAATAACTATTACTTTCATACCCGTTATGTTTGATGTAAGAAAAAATTTCCACTGCTTCAATGTCTTTTCCGCTAATAATACGACCTAAGAACTTATCCTTTGCTATCAGAACTTTTCATAAAACTTCTTTGTTTTGTAGCATAGAAAGATTTCTCAAGACATCAGCTCAAGTACCGTTGCCGTTGTGTAGAAGTGCGTCTGAAAATGTCAGTGTATCGATTACTCATTGTCGAATAGATTCAATGAGGGCACATGTATGCAGATGAGACAGACTTCGTCAAGCCGCCAAGAGACATATTGATGCAATTGTGCATATTATAATTAGATAGACGGTGACGTTCGAACTCTCTCGCAAATCTTGAATGAGACTGGCGCAAGATTGTACCATTGGCGAAAGACGGAGGAGGACTTTTAACAAAAAAAAAAAGCTAAAATGATGATAGTAATGCTATAATATCAGGGTAAAGCAATGGAAAGCTTTTATGGGAACTGTGCTTCTAAAACCCTTTTGCAAAAAACAACAATAGCACGATATTATTTCTCACCATCATCAATATCATTCGGTACTCAGCTGGTGTAAACGAGCCTTAAATTTCACTGATCCTCTGAATCATTAAGCGCGCCCACATTTGCAATAATTCACCGACCTTGTTTCGTCGTCGGCACGTCAATTCGTCATTGCAGTGCTGCCAGATTCCGCTTAATGATCCTCAAGTCCTCGTTGTTTATTAAGTAAGTTCGTATAGGCGGAGTGGCTAGCCCTGATGTCTGTTTTTTTAAGCCGCCTGAAGGGCTCTCACATGCTAAACGGTTAAAATAACCGGAACCCATCCGAAGACTGATCGAGCTGAACGTTGCTTAACTTCGACAATCGCCAACGAACACCTAGTCAAACTACGCTATGAGCGTTACAAATCACTGCTTATCATTTGCTAGCTGCTAAAGATTCATTTCAGTCATATTCTCACCAAACTCATAGCAACATCGTTATCGTCTTTCAATCTTTCCGCGTCAATATTGTTACCATGCTCTTACGAATCTTACTGTGTTTTTCCTTAATCTTTTTGGAATCTCTGTTGTCGTCGTCGGCACGATCAATTCGTCATTACAGTTCTCCCAAATTCTGCTTAATGCTCCTCATTGTTTATCATTTGCTGACTGCTGAGCTTTATCGTTATTCAATCTTTCCGGGTCAACATTGTCATAGACCGATATAGCCCTGTGAAGTTGTATATCTTCGCGTAGCTTTTATGTGAGCTTCAGTCAGGATTGGGTTTTGCGCAGCTTGTAGCTAACTTCACAGCAGTCAATATGTTTGATCAGGTGTATATGTGCTCTTACCAGTTATCTTACTATCTTTGTATTTTCTAATATTAAAATCTTTTCATAGTCACTTCGTTAAAATGTACGCGCACATTCGACGGGAGTGCGCGTATTCCCTGATGAAGGAGTACTAATTTTATTCCGAAATCGGTCGGGTTTCCCAGCGGCCCGGCCGTATATCATACGTGAGTTAAAACCGGTTTTTTATTTAATATTTTTATAGTCTCTCGTTTCTTCGTCGGCGCCATCGATTTGAAGTTACGGTGCTACTTGATGTTTATCATTTGCTTCTTAGCTGGGGAATGGAGATTATCGTCTTCCGATCTTTCTGGATCTATGGGTTGACTGGGCTTGATATCTAAGTGTTTTCTTCATTTGAACATTATGAAACCTCTCTTTACCTTTTTGTTGTAGATCTTTGTGAGGTTAGTATTTTCTCCTTTCATTCATATCTTCTATACTGTATCGATATTTTAATAGTCCATTGCTGTACATAACCTACCCATGAAGGCCGATTGATGTAGTAAATCCTCTCAGATTATCTTCCATTCTTCTCTGATACAGTCAGTTAAGTCAAAAAGAGAAAAATGGCAAAATCAAACACACCTGGCAACATTATATTCACAAGCGTGCGAACAAAAAAACGTCACCCACACGGGCCGAATTTGGCTGAAGAAAACAATGGGTTTGTCCTGTAACGGCACCGTACAATGACGGGAAACTAAATATGTGTCAGGCGAGCTTTACTTACACACATGTCATTGTCATCACGGGCACTCTCGATTTAGGGGGGCTATTGATGAAACAACGCAAAATTGTAACATGTATAGGAGATGCGGTGTCTATGCTCATTTCACGCGTTATGATAACGTGGACAAATTGTTCTAAAGCTTTATAGCAGGCTTTTCTATTGGATTGGGTGATTGTGCAGAAAAGATTCAAGAGTTCGAACTTCGAAAAATCGCATAATTTTTTGTAAATTATTTATTTTAAAAGTTACAATAAATCATATGAGTCGAGACACCGCTCGAATTAATCACTTGAACTTTATAATAAGTCAAAGATATTTAATTCCATCTTTGTTACGTTTTTTTTTATTATATTTGGATAAATACGCAAAGACCTCGATGTAGGTGATTTTATTTAAGTACCTACTAGTAAGTTCTTCTGTTCTTATGATAGGTAGGTAGGTATCTTCTCGGTAAGCGCGCTACACCCTACATCGCATATCTGCTTAACATCAGGCAGTTAGTAGAAGACATAAAATAATATAATGATTTTTCACAAAAAATGGAACCACCGCCTTCCATCGATCGTTTACAGAATTCGAATAGTTTGCACGAATCGATGCGACATCCATGTACATTATTGTTGATGTATCAAAAAGGTTTTTTTTTTACGATTTCCATACAATTAAAATGGGACAACCTCGGGACAAACAAAAACAAAATCTTTTAACGAAAAAAAAAAATTTTTTAAAGCGGTGCAGAATAGCGATTATATCGATGAACATACACAAAAATTTAAAATAAGAAAAAAATCATACAGACGAATATAGTACCTCCTCCTTTATGGAAAAAAATAAATAAACATAGTGAGATGTTTTTGGTAACGCACAGCGCAATAATAATGGCACGTCTCTGAATCAATGAACATGTTGATGAAACACTCTTCCCCTGTGTTTCAAATTCCTATTCATCCGGCACAAGAGCTGAAAGCGCGACAGACTACTGAAGTGAAACTGTTGATTTCGAAAGTGAGAGTGATGAATGTATGACATTAGGGCTGTAGACTTGCCGTGTAACGTGACGCAACTATCGGCTCTTTGTCTGTCGATTTCGTGTCTAGACTTTTGTATTATGTTTCTTATTCTTTTAGCGAGACAATGCTAAGCTCATTTTGTCTTTTGATTCAATTCTTAATCTAATAAAGAGAATCTATAGCTTTTGTTTTTTGGGATATCAATCGAAAGGACATGTCCACAAATTCTATAGAGGCTGGTATAATAATAATCAAAAATTCTAACCACAACACTCGTTACATTTCGAAATAGTTCATATTTTTCTGAGTCTATTCAGTTAAACAAATCAGTTAAAACAAAAAAGAGCCCTCCGTTTATTTTTTAAATTGAATTTATTAGGATAAATATATATATTTGGCTCAATAGGTAGTTTATCCCTAGTAACCCTGGTTAAGTAACCTCCATTATTGTTAAATGGAAGCATTATTACCAATTAGACACAGTTTTTAAGTGTTTTTTGTCACATTGTACCTACTAACTGGTCACACTAGTAGGTTATAATTTTGAATTATAGCAAATTAAGAGATGAATCTGGAAGAATCAGCTACGAATACAAGTAAAATAACGGCACAAGCACTTTATTATTGCTAAACTAGAAAAAATACAAAGCTGTATTATTATTTCTCATACAATAAATTTTTCACATTTAAAAAATATGGATGGATAAAAAAATTAAACTTAAATATTTTTGAGAAACCCATATATCAAGCTTTCAAATTATGTATATATCATCTTGGTTCGATTTTTCTCTGAATAATATACCACTTGTGGACGTCACCTTTTGATTAATCTTTCTTTTCAAGAAAAATCCTTCCTTGTCCACCCTAAAAATTTCTTTGTCCATCTTATAAAACTTATGTAAAGCTCACCTGAGTCTTCCTTTCAACTTAGTAGCACAAGATACGTGTCTTCAAATTTCAAATATATAGGTCTTCTTCTAGGTAAGCGACTAAGCGTCCTACACCCTAGACCGCATATCTGCTTAACAATAGGAAGTATGTAATCAAACGCATATCTATATTAAAAAATAAATGAAAAACCTGAAAATCAATACGTACTTTCTTTCTGTTTTTCTGGAGTGGGCAGAAGTAAGCAGCTGACTTCTTTAATAATATCTGGAAGGTGGATATCGAGCAAAGATATGATAGAATGTTTCCTCAAAGAAGGTGGACTAATGTTATCATTAAAACCGCTGAATCGCGCTGGGTGTAAACCGCTTTTATTTTTACTGAAGATCTATAGAGGAGGATTTATATCCAGCAGTGGGCATCTTATGGCTGAAACAATGAGTTGAGTACAGTTTAATCCGGTTTGCCAGATTGAAAATCATGAAAGCTCTCCGTCAGTAGTCATTTCATTTATAAAAGCAATCACTTAGCGCCGAAGCTGGCAGATTAAATTTTATCCATACTTCTGGCCTTAAAAACATCATAACTTCCCGGAGGAATATGAAAGGAAAGCGAGGCATATTTAATTAATTCGTAATTTAGTCTGTCCAATAAAAATGGTCGTAAACGGAAGGATTTCTCACCAATCAAAATGTGAAGGACGCTTAGATGGAATTGAGTTATTTTGAGTAAGAGCGTCTTTTTACATGAAGTAATTGGATTTTCTTGAAACTTTGATGGTAAGCATATACTTTGATAGACCGGTCTACTTATCTGCCCCCCGACCGCCTAAGCAATAGCAATCGTTTATGACTTCATTTTAGTCATTTGGCACCGCCTATGTGACGCTAGCCATCAATTGCTTTGCGCGGATTGCGAAAGCAATCGTTGAATGAACAACTTTGATGGCTAACGTCACATAGGCGGTGCCAAATGACTAAAATGAAGTCATAAACGATTGCTATTACGATTGCTATTGCTTAGGCGGTCGGGGGCCTGGAGTCAGCATAAAAATTACATACTTCGTAAAAGTATCGTGGCGACAGTAAAATGTACGGCTGGATGTACGGCTGGATGGAGACATATTTATATTTGAAAATCTATACATTTGATAGCGAATACTTAGCGTTAGTCTATTCGGAATTCCTTCAGGTCTATTGGGCGAGATGGGCACAAAGTTTGTTTTTCTTTTTTATCGCGAATAAGTCCGCGCTTGACCACCAACTCGCCTGATGGTAAGCGATGTTATGGTCGAAGATGCAGCACGCAGCCATAGAATCTACCTATTCACTCTGCTCTTGAAAAGCTTTAGATTATAACTCTTAGGAAACAGGAAAGCAGGAAGACTGTTCCATTCATTTTATTTACTTTAGTAAAGTGAGTAAAACAATGTTGGTGAAAATAAAAAATGATTTATGCCGTGCAGGCTAAATATACTGCCAAGGTAATAATGATGATCAATATGGAAATTCATATTGTCGAAGATTAAGAGAGGAATATTTTAAGAAATTGATTAAATCTCAAGGCTCTGCGAATTTTAATTTTTCCTGCATTAAAATAATTTCGAGCGTCAGCAATCAACTTCTTCCATTTCGAAGTCTGTTCGAGCGAAAACCGACACGTTCTCGAATTTCAGCTCGATTTAAGTTCGAAACATGCAATCTTTTACACTGATAAAGGCCGTATAATTTAGCATAATTGCAGACTGGCATTTAAGTGTCGGACGTTGAAAATAAAACTTCTAAGAAGAGTTGTGGTCAGTGGTCGGGTAACGGTATAGAGAGCGGTCCTTGCCCGTGTCGAGATCGCTCGCCAGGACGCGTGATGTGTTTGTTTATTTTCCAGTTTAACACGATCACAGAGCTAATACAATCAGAGAGATAGCGCTGGTGTCGCTTGAGGCAACTCTTAACCACAAACATGCATGAAATCGTTTTATATTCAATCAATTTGTTAGTACTTTTTGAAAAAAAATGTATTATTTATCCAAAGATATCTTTGCATGCCGAAAGGTATATGGCGGTTCTTTTTTATTTTATAATTTATGTAAGATCTCAGTTGTACACATTTGCGCAAGAATAAATGTTTTGTGAAAAATCTTCCAAGCTCCTGTCTAAACTGTCAAATTAGTATTGGGATTTGACGTTCCTTGTCTAAAAATCCGACAACAACCACCGAATCGAGATATTTTATTATGTCTCCTTCTAGCTCGTGCCATATTAAATCTATGCATCTCTTTCAGATTTTCTCGATCTACCACATTATCCCTCTGGTAACTAAGTGAACACGATTATGAGCTGAATTTTGAAGGATTTTAGTATAACCTTAGAATAATTGTTAAGTAACTACAGTTTCGACTTCGTTCGGCCGGCTTTCTCAAGCTAACGAGTGCTAGTGCGGACCTGTCTCGCAAGGTACTCATTTCCCGTTATTTAAAGTAAAATGTGCAAAAACCACGTTAGTTTTCACGTTAAAAAATGTTAATAATGTTTTTTTGAAATAATTCTCTCGTTCTCTAATATATCGCAATATACCAGACAACTTTATTGAGCAGTTTAGACTTGTCAAGTAATACCTTCAAAATTTAAGCCTTATACTTATTTAAACAATAAGGAAGAAACCATAAGGACAATTTAGCTGAGATTGAATGAAATGCGTTATGTCCAACACCTTTCACGACGCTTTGAAAAACAGAGCAACTCGAGCGTGGCTCTATTTGAGATTCACTGTTTCGGCGCCAAGGCCCGTCTGGTTTTTTCCATGTTTAAAGACATATTTGTATGCAGTAGTAGTGTAGATAGGCAATGTAGGACACGCGTTAGGTGAAATTGCAATAATTCGGTGCCTTTGTCATTTTGAGTCATTGAGGGCTTCTGGAAATTCATTGACGTGCTTTATCGCCTCTTAATGCCAAAGTCAAGTCACGTACATTGCATAATTAGTCATATTCGCAATGAATGATGATTTCAATAATATGCAAAAGTCATGGCCAGTCAATCCCCAGTCAGGAGCTACTAATAGATGTTAGTATGTAAATCTGGCAGATTTTATAACTGAATTCCATTCCGCCTTTGAAAAGATCGTTACGATTCAATAGAACAGATTTATTGCCAGTACAAGATCTAGAAAAAATAGATTATACGTGCAGGAGTACGGAACAATGCGAACATCCGTCGGGGTCAACGCACGGGACGCCTAAAATGGCGCTAACAAACGGATCGATCGAAATAAATCTATCAATCGGCAGCGAGATTTTCGCCGTTAAAAATAACATCGATTGATAGCCAATCATCCTCTTTATTTCATCAATCTTTAAATTTACAGGCTGTTAACCCGTTTAGAAAAAGTCGCCGACCTCCCGTTTGACAAGTTTTGCCTAACAAACTCGCTCGAATTTAAATGATTTATATGAAAGTTGTTATTTTTTTCCGGCGCATTTGTAATATCGCTCCACGTTGCTTTCGTGTGCCGATAGACATCAGTAAAATGTGTTCATTAACATGGTTAATGGTATACATTAATTTATGTCTGCTCTACTTCCTAGCGAAACTTGTAAATATGGTTGAAGAAATGTAAATGTTCCGTTTTAGACTAATTGCATCGGAATTTTAAATGTTTACCATTCGAATAGATACGAGTTCCTTAGTTGTTTAATTGTGACTTTGACATTGGCAATGAGCGTGCGAAAATAGCGCGTGATGAGCATTTTAGCGCTTCGCGACCCATTTCAGGGTCGTGCAGTGGCAAAAGGCCCAAAATCCACTAAAACGGAGCGGAACGAATATGAGATGAGCTGGGTAAAGCGTTATAGTCTCTAAGCGGCCTAAGCCCATTATGTACACACCTAAATGGCGTACCTATTTTCTTAGCGAAAATGAAGAAAAACATTCCCCTGCGATTAAAAATAAAAAATCCAAATCAAAAACATCCCATCAAAACTCTGTGTTTTATTTCTTGATAAGGACCGATTCCCAGGACCGCATATCTTCACTCGACTCCGATTTGTTGAAGCCTCGACCTAAACCGGATAGAATGGAAGGTCAAGAATGGAGCGTGACGTGTCACGTCCGTGACCATTGAACTTGGCGGTTGAAAAAAAATGTGTCAGGTGCCTAGGGTGGTCTCTTTCGTTGGCATGTTTATGTTAATACGTGCTAATAGGAATGAACGAGACAGAAATTAAGTCTGTTGTCCAGAAACCTGCCTCAAGCTGTTTTAATTTTTTATGCGACCATTGTGTGCAGTTTTGATGCGTACTGCGCAAGGAAGGTGTTATTTCTGTCAAGATCATGTAGTTCTCAAGTCTCGACTGTCACATCTCCTTTGATCTCACTTCTCTATTTGCGTATTAGTTACAGCGTTTGTTGAACTGTGAAGTGAAAACTTTTTAGTGTTTACTCTCTTTCTGATTCCGCTAGGGAAAGCACTTTACCTAGGTTACTCATTACTATATAGCACTGTATAGCTGTAGGTACATAAATGTGTTTTGGAGTGTCAGGTAAATTATTCAAAAGAAAATTTTGCAATGATAAAAATATCTGAAAGAAATTCTCAGTCTTGCTGGACTAGATAACTGATAACTGTTGCGATTCGGAAACATTGGAGCTCGTAGATCTATAGGGCATGCTTTATTTAACGCATTTTCTTTAGAAGAAATGCGCTTCAGCAAAGGCTGCTTCACTGCTTATAAATTCCACTTTGTCGTTTGGCTTTAATTATTTGGCGCGAAGAGAGTTTAAATAGTGATTTCTCATATTGTTGCCAAAGAAAAACTAAAAGTGTAGTCAGATTTTCTCACACCTTTACCCAACTCTACCTTTACTTGTGTAGCTATATATTCATGTCACAGTATACGTGAATTAGTATTTCACACCAGTGAGTCAGACAAGCCAACAGACTCGAAGTGTGAAAGGGAAACCCATAAAGCACTGATTTGCATAACCGACCGGCGTTTGCGGCGCTTTGTTTTAGATTTAAACAAATCACTTTAGCAAACTTGCCGTGCTGTTTGCCAATCGAGAGTTTGCACCTGCTAAAATCTCTGTTGACACAAGATTTTTGACGGTTATTTACGAGTTTTATCGCGGAATCGACAAAGAGTCATTGCAAAAATGTATAGAACTTAGGCCATGTGTACGGGGACCTGAATTTTAGCTCTACTTCTTTTGTAAAATACACTTGAACTTTTAACACATTGGTCGGAGGCAGAACAAAATAGAAGGAATAGGCATGATGATTAAAAGATTATAATTGGTCCGTTAGAGTATCAAGAAATATCCTACTAATATTATAAACGCGAAAGTTTGTGAGGATGGATGGATGGATGCTTGTTACTCTTTCACGCAAAATCTACTGAACGGATTGAGATGAAACTTTGCAATAATATAGCTTATATATCAGAATAACACATAGGCTATAAATTATAATGATATTGCGTCAAAAATCAAAATATCATGCGGGCGAAGCCGCGGATAAAACTTGTATGACATATTTTTTCTTTTATCTTTTAAACAAAATTATAGTCCGTCTAAGTTCTGCGTTACGTCACAAGCGCCGTACTAATGTATAGACTTCTGGTAAAAGAGATGACGTGACGATCCCCCACTCCCAAACTTTGACAAGATTTATCTTTGTCATGTTGTTGTTTGATTAACAAAAGAAAAAATACGTGTCCAATACTTTTTGATAATCTAACTTACGGACTAATTATAATAATATTTTTTTACCTAGTTATCATGTCTATTGTGGGAGACCTTTGCTCAGCAATGGGACAGTACAGTACAGATTAAATAAAAAAATATGATTGCTGCTCTAATATGATTTCATTTGTACTGATGAGATGAAGGTTTTGATGACTATAGTTTATTTATTTTTTATCACACTGCAAATTGCTGACGAAAACTAATTTGCGTCGGAAAAATGTAATTTGACTGCGGACAATTCAAATGATGACCAATTAATATTCAAGGTATATTGCCCTTATGATTATTAAACTGGTGTTTTTCGTATTGGTGACTAACGATTTTCTTAAACTGGTCATCGCCATTACTAATGCCCTGCAAATGATTTCAAAACAAAACTCGTCGAACTCATTAGTGAATCAGTGTGTGTCAAATTACAAGGTAAAAGCTATTTGGACAATCTGAAACGATCATAGTCACGGATTTTAAAGAAAGTGAATCATAATTTCTTCTAACTGGAGAATTTGATTAGGTGTGAAGAGTTAACAAATACTTTTCCTCTAAGACTAGGCTATGTGGTCATCTTTCACCAAAGGGAAACCCATGTACGTGCACCCTAAATAGAATACCATGTATGCTGCATCCCAACATCGCCCATGCATTTCTACATATTAGTCGGAATATGGTCTTGGTTAAAGAGAACTTACTGGTAATTTGTAAAAAAATCTGCCAGTGTTTCACCGACACAGTGTTTCATTTTGATTTTATTTTTCTCTGAATAGCACTTTTCTCTGGCTCTTTCCCGCCACTTTTCTAGCCATTAATACCGTTTGTTGTAGGATATAGTAGGCATCATCAATTAAAACGCATATATTAAAAAAATGACCCATTTCGAACACTGAACACCTGATACGACGACGTTGACGCAATAGCCTTTGTAGCACGTTCGTAAAGTGTACACACTTGCCAATTTTCTTTTAATTACAGGAAATACGCTAATTAAATTCGCCTCGCGTTTTTTGTATACAGACAAAAGAGTATGAAATATTTACGCAGAAATTGCACGCAGACAAAGTGTACAAAGTGCAGCGGGCGTATTTTTAGAAAAATTGCATGCGGGAGTCTTTCATTGTGTATGCAATTTCCTAGCTCTTTATGGCGTTGAGATAAAAGCTGTTGCGTGTTTCATGAATCATAATAAGTAGCTAGACAACCTTGTAAGATTATATTGTCTGGCTTTCTTCTAGAATATAGAAATATGTGGAACACTTTCCGAGGAAAGAAAACTACTTAGTTTTTGTTACATAATATAATACATTTACAATAGCGTAAGTTTTGCCTTTTTTAACTTTACAGTCGTCGAGCAAATAGGGTGAAAAGGCCAGTTTGCCGACCACCACCGGTTCACGACCACTTTTTCATAAAACCACTATAAATAGTTAAATAAAAGCGCGCCAACGTTTGTTTTGGTTTTTTAACGATACTTTAGTCTATCGCTTCCCCTCCGCGACACTGTGATTTATCTTCTAGTACGTGATGCACTTCAATGAGCCTGTGAACCAGACCCATAGTGGACGTGTCGGAATTGGTTGCACAAATTTACGATAAAAATAGTGAGAGGACACTTTTTCAACTGCAAGTAAAACAAGTTTTTGTCGAGATTCACGCATCCAAATGTAGCTTGGAATGTTTAGAAAAACACGTTTTTACCCCTAAAGGGTCATTTTAATGTAAAATATGCGCTTTTAATTAAAATAATAGGTGTTCGGCAAACTAACCTACTAAAATTTTGTATGCATCATTTCACGACCACATGGTCGGCAAATGACTATTTCCCATAGATCTTCTTCATAAATTTTCTAACTGATACTTCATGGTACGGCATTTTATTCTTTGTCAGTTTGATCTTTAGGACGTGGTTTATGTACACTTCAGAATGCGACCAGCAAAATGTGTTGATTACCATTAAAATATAAAGCATTATTTCGGTGGTCGACAATCGGCCAGCTAACGACCACGTGTCTTATGCCGTACAAAAATTACTAAATAAGTAAATAATACTATTATTAAAATTACTAAACAAGTGTGAATATATGAAAAATAAATATCATTAAAATAATTGAATGAATAATATCAGATAACTAAAATTAAATGTCATTTAAACATGATTATTTGATGCTGTTATTATTTACGACCCTAAGAACAAGCTCTAAGGCTCTTTTTTCAATGGCTTTTGAGTGGACGTCAACTAACGGAAATGTCGGACGTTAACTGACCACATGTGGTCGGGAACTAAAAAATAGCACATTTTGATAAATCATTATTTATTTTATACTTACTAATATAAAATACAAAAAACCTTATGTTTTTTCAATTATTTAAGGTTTTTTCTAAACTTCTGAGTATTATTTGAATCAGAACATTATCATTATAGTGAATAATGTCACTTCAAAGATTACTAGTCCACTAAATGGTCGTGAACTGGCTGGTTTATCTTGATAGAAGTTTACTGTATGATAAATACTTACTGTATTTGTAATAGTTGAGCCTACCCTTAATGGCGATCAGGTCATATTCACCACGATACTGGCCCAATTGCATGTTAGTAATTTATTAATATAGGTAATAGAATTTCTTCTCTGTCCTTTTATTTTTCTAGTGCAATTGGCTATTGCAAATTGCTTCACCTAAAAGCTGTAGTGTGAAAACCTGTAACTACACGATTCCAAAGAACTCCTAGATACTGGTCCGGGATTTGAACCTAGGACCTCATGATTCTAAGGCCAGCGTCCTCCCACTAAGTCATCAAGGCAAACCCATAGTCATCTTCGAAAGATTTTCACCTAATATGACTAAAATCATCCGTCTAGCACAAAGATAAACTCGATTTCTTCACTCTAGATAAAGCAACTGTATAAACTAAAGAACTTCCTATTCCATATTGAAACGGCGTCTGTCCAGATATCAGGCCGCGTCTCGGTAACCGATAGACCGATATTGACAAGGTTTGATGTTATTTATAGGAGCACTCGAAAAGCTTTTAGTCAATGGAAACAACACGTTGGTCACTTTTAAATCGAGGACCGATAGCATATAAATCAGATGGGAAAATCTTACAGCGGAGTTCTGTTAAAGTGGAACCTAAGGTGACATAGATTTTGGCTGCGTATTCACAAAAGACGAGATGCCGTGGAATTTCTCCTACTTACACGATCACGATTCCCGATGTTTCCTTCACCGAAAATAGCGTTGTAAGAATAGGGGCGTATTCACAAAGGACGAGATGCCGTCGAATTTCTTCTACTTAAACGATCACGATTCCCGATGCTTCCTTCACCGAAAATAGCGTTGTAAGAATAGGGGCGTATTCACAAAAGACGAGATGCCGTCGAATTTCTTCTACTTACACGATCACGATTCCCGATGTTTCCTTCACCGAAAATAGCGTTGTGAGAATAGGGGTGTATTCACAAAAGACGAAATGCCGTCGAATTTCTCCTACTTACACGATCACGATTCCCGATGTTTCCTTCACCGAAAGTAGCGTTGTGAGAATAGGGACATAAATTCAAAAACGTTTTTACGGGATCAGCATTTGAACCCGTGGCATCGCAAAAAACCAAGGCGATCGTACTCGCACTACGCCTCCACGGTTTATAACATGGTGTATGTTATAATCGTCGTTTCAGCCATTGGACGTCCACTGCTGGACATAGGCCTCCCTATAGATTTCCAATAAGTCCGGTTAGAAGCGACTCGCATCCAGCGCGATCCTGCGGTCTTGATGAGGTCATCTTGTGGGTGGACGTCCTCGGCTTGCCGGTACGTAGTCTCCACTCGAGAACTTTACGGCCCCATCGGTCATCAGTTCTCCGTGCTATATGCCTTGCCAGCTGCCATTTCAACATTCCAATACACTGGGCTATGTCGGTAACTGTGGTTCTTCTACGGGTATCCTCATTTCTGATTCGATCTCCTAGAGAAACTCCGAGCATAGCTCTCTCCATAGCTCGTTGGAGCTTATTAACGAGGCCCATAGTGAGAGAGCCATAAGCCATCGCTAGCAACACACACTGATCGAAAACTTCCGACTTGAATTATGTATAATGTTTATCCTAAATCATATATTATTATTATGCTATGCCGTTTATCTATTTCCTATAACTTGTATAATCACTAGCTTATCCCAGCCATCCCATAGGCACATTTTATTTCCGGTATAAAAGTAGTCAAATGACAGTCCGACCTGTAAACTGTATCCGTTCAAAAAAATCAAATCTCTCCGTCGCTCCGTTTCTGCGTAAAAGAGTAATTAATAAACAAAACAATAAAAACACTTGGGTTATATTATTAGTAAGGATACCATGTTTATCCTAAATCATACATCGTGTGCGATTAATCTTCCTCTATATGTTATCTAAGCATTCCTATTCTCCAGCCAAATAGCAACGGGTGTTAGTAAATAGGAAGCCAATAAATCGCAGAAGGTTATCAGCAGCGTTCGTAAATGCAATTATTTATTTGTGTAGATTCCCGTTTATCATCGGTTTGCGTCATCGGATCGTGTGCGACTGTTGATTGTTTTACGATCAATATCTGTGATGTGATTACTGAAATAAATAAAGTGATATCTGGTAACGGTTGGGCCGTTTTTGACCAACAAAACAGAGAAGATACTCAATTCGACGCGTATATATTTTTTATGTACAACCACGCATAACTTTTTACATAGTGGTCCGATATCGATAATCCTTTTTTATTGAAAATAGAATACTTCGAAGTTGGTCCAATTAAATTTTATTGAAACCGGCTGAGCCATTTTTGAAAAAATCAACAATAATTTGAAAAATGCTACATCGATCCGTGCGAAATGTTCGCGAATTCTGTACATGGTTAAAGTCGGTAATTTTATTTTTTTGCTAAAAATAATTATCGTGTTCTATTTTTCTTTATTCTTTGCCTCTATTCTCTCTACCATAATAAAATTAATAAGGCAAGGAAAATTAAACATTTTACTGTATACATCTGTCGTATACAGTAAAATGTTTAGGTTTCCTTACTTACATATACATTTACTGCGCTCTACCAAACATTGTATTTTATTATTGACTGTTATAATGATCGATGTCTCTGATGCAATTACTGCAATAAACAAAGTAATATATCAGATCAGCACAGCCTTTACGTGCAGTTCTTTCACTGGTCTATTCTTCTACATAATATTAATAGGTACCATAATATTAATAGGTTTTGTCTTACTCATATCATATAAATATAAGGTACGGAAAAGTATAATTAATATTGTATTGTGCTCTTACGGGGTATTCTCGTTTTTTTTTTCCTTTTCAAGTGTGTGTCTAATACAAATACCTTAGATTTTATTTTCCTAGGACCTAGACTGGGATCACATGCACCATCTGATTTTGACTTTTCGAAATGATGATTGCCGCAATCTTCAAACGGTGCGGGAAAATATCACAAAGAAATCTGAAATAAGAAAATATATGTATTATAGAGTTTTTGTACAAATTTGCATAAGCGTCTGTTGAAAAAAATCTCATTGTTCACGCAAACTAATTCAAACTAGTTAAAAAGGTACTTTATTATATAGACTAGTGGAACAAAGTAGTAAATGTTTGTAAACTGCAGTTTAGAGCTAATTCACGTCGCTTTGTGTCTATCCGTAACCAGGCAGGTTAATGCATACAAGGCTGCGCTGGCGCAACATCCGCTAATGCAAAGCAGCAATCACATTGCTAATCGCATGATGGACTGCTGTTTGTTTGTTCACATTTTTGTTGTTTTTGTTGCCGTATCGACAGTCTTAGTTGTTAGTTGAAATGACAGTGCCGCATTGGACAGGTCATATTTATATGACAGATCGCCAATTTAGTGTAGAAGATCTTGAATGAAAATGTCCTCCTAGAAGCTGGACAGATTATGATCTGATTGCAATAGCAGATATACAGTGGATGCAAGCCTCTCACAATTTCCAAAAGTCAGTAGTGATAGTAGTAGCAATCATTACTACTCGTATGTTCCTGACTAAAAGGCAGTGTTTCCATAAAAAAATCTTTCATCAAGATATAAAGATCTTAAAGTTTCAATGGAAAGTTTGTAGCTTAAAATCACAGAAGCGTCATGCCTCATACCATCTACATACCTCAGAGTGACGAGCGCTCAGAGTGCAGAGTGCTGACCCGCGCAGGGTTTCGTACGCCCTAAATTCTGGGTGGTGCAGATCTGTCATGGGCATGAAACGCTTAACACCGGGCTAACGCATAACTCGCCTCATCACTCATTATTACTGTTGTTTATCTCGATATTGTAACAGCAATAGACTGCCAACATCCTGGCTATTAGATTACTGCACGATTCCAACAGAAGTCCATAGAAACCCCGGAACGAACGGACTAATAACGGATCTAAGTATAGACCCCGCGCGGAAGGCCCGATGATTGACCGCCGATGACGGACGGACAGACTTTCTACTCGTAAGGGTTGCTATACACATAAGCGGGCCGGCACAGGCGATTCGGCACAATTTATCAAATGACAAATCCGACCCGAATCGGCATCGCTTGACCTGTGCCCTTTGGCACCGATCGGGTGGTTCCTTCGGATCCCATCGGCACAATCCGGTTTTTATTTCGCCGTCACGCATCTCTTTGCGCGTCGCGGCATTCATCTACAATCTATATACATTCGGTTTGGCTGGCTCACAGCCTAGCAAACGCCGATCGACTTTTTTTCTTAAACATTCATCTACACAGTCATATTCGATGCTATCGCCAGGCAGTGCCGATTGAGGCTGGCCCGAATATATGTGTGGCAAGCCTAATGATCTACGCGGGAGCGGGCAGATGTTGCTATCTAACGATATTGTTTTTATAGTGCTTGTCCCGGAAAGTAGTGTCAACGTTTCGGTGGGCTTATTATGTGGGGTTCCCGGCTGGTGGCATCGAGTTGTCTGATGTTTGATTTATTGAAAATAATAGGTTTGGTCTGTCTGTCAAAGAAATAACTCATATTTTCTGGACAGATATTTCCTCGTATAGTATGGGTTGGGGTTAGGGATTAGGATTTTGAACAGATATTTTCGTATAAATAAAATAAATATTGGGGACATTTTACACACGGTTTCTGGCCCCAAAACTAAGGAAAGCTTGTGATATGGCTGCCAGAGAATATTATACTACATAAACATATTTTAAATACATACTCATATACATACATAGTACCTAAATAACACCCAGACACAGACAGAGCAAACTCCCATGTTCCTCACATAAATGCTTGCCTTGAGTGGGGATCGAACCCACGCCTCTTTGATCCATCGAGGCAGCCGAAATGAAATATAATTATGCATTAGTTTTTGTACATTCCTAGGAAGGAACCTTCGATCTAAATTGATAATTAAATGAGTACCGAAATATAAAAAATAAATAAATATGAATTGACGTCCTTAGGTAGGTATTTACTCGTAGTTTAGGGGCGCTCTTTGGGTTAGCATAGTATAATATTAGTTAGTATTTTTAGAAAAATGTAAAAATATAATTCATGAAAGACATATTATCTTCACGTTCTACGATTCTATTTTATATTGACAACAGTTTCGCAACTAGAATCAAGTTGAAGATTTTCGCGACCCCGAAGAAACATTTCAAATCTTTCGAGCAACTCTTTCGTCACTGTTCATAATAACGTATAGACAGAGTTATATTTCAAACGTAACCATAATGAAATTCGAAACCTCTCCCTGTTACTTCCTGGAAGATAAATGTGAACCATCCGAAAATAAACGAGCCGTTTGTAACATTTCTATCCTGGTGTCTAACTGTGAAGAGTATGAATCGCATTTCCTAACAATGTGCTTTTTGTTTCAGGTAAAAATCTACATATTTCAAGTACATGGCAACTTCCACCGACATATAAAGACATATAATGGAAGTAAAACTTGTTTATTTGGATTTTTGTAACGATTTCGAAAAAGGAGGAGGTACTAGGGTCGTCTGTATTTTTTGTGTAGGTTCATCGATATCTTCGACAATTGTGAACTGATTTAAAACAATCTTTTTTAGTTCGAAACAGCCCAACAAGCAAAATAGTCGAATAAGGAAACATTTGCTCGACTAAACATCGAATAGTTGTTGAATAGTAGCTACATACGTACAAAATTGTGCAATAAAAGTGTTTATGTTATGTCTTTTAGTGCAAATCGTATAGAAGTGCCCGTATCTGGCTTATGTTACAAATAAATGGTATACGAGGGCTATAATAGTGTTTGATTTACTATTTAATGTGTAAAAAAAGCTTTTATACGACAATTACCTGACATACTTTTTATTCAGCAAATTCTTCGAATACTAGCTACCTGGTGATTAAATAGCAACGTAGTTTCTTTTATAACACGATAAAAACACAAGTCGAATTATAGTTTTCCAATTACAGTTACAGAACCTCAAGTGTAACAATTTTATTATAGCACTTTTATTCGATAAAATATTGAGTAAAAGAGTTTTTGGTACTTTTATTGCTCATTAGAGCAATAACAGTCGCTAAAACTCTTGAAAATCCGTCAAAAAAGTTATAACCGTAATAACATATGGTGGTTCTGCTCATATTTTTCTTTAATATTTTTCCGTATTAGATAAACAAGATCCAATCATATAACCCAGTATCAGTTTTATACACGGAACTGACAATCTGTTTGAATAGGATAGTGATGAATCTAAGGAGAAATCTGAAATATCTATTAAAACTTCAAAAAATAAAAAATGTGCAATCTGACACTGTCAAAAAAACAAAATCAATCTCATTTAATAATAATTGTTGGTTTAAAATAAAAGACCGGTTTTGCAGTTTAGCACATCAACCTTTTAATAATATGTTAAATTATTTATTAATGTGGATTTTGTAAAGAACTATCTATTCTATTTTATACAGCTTTGAAAAAATTAACTAGTGTTTCAAATAAAACCATTAAAAACCATTGAATAAATTATATATTTTTTAAGAAAGAACCCTAAAATTAAAAAAAAAACAAAACATGGCTGCATATGAATGCAACGCAGTCACATTTATTCGACGAATAGTCGAGTTAGTATGATATAACAGCAACAAATTTACTAGTGTTCGCGTAATGGCTCCCTAGTAGCATATTAATAAAATTAAATGGAATTTATAACATATATCTACAAAATTAGTGCAAAAGACGCGTGGCCCACACATATATGTTAAATAATGCATTACAGTTTATCGACAAAGTTAAATTGCCAGTATTTTTTCCTATATAATTATGTAGATATACATTGAAACTGTATTCTTTTTAATAATTACTAAATGGATGACTCCTGTCTTTTATAATATTTTAAGTGTCAAACACACAAAGACTGGTGCATTTCCATAACGGCACAGAATACGCAATCGTTCTAATTTAAAATGGAATAACAGTGCAAATTTGGCGTTTAACGAACAAAAATGTCGAATTGTAGCAAATTTGCAGCGTTTACTTCACTTTATTGCTGATTAGTGGCAACGTAAACACTTCAACTCTATCAATAAGCGGTACAGTTGCAGCTATATTGCTTTTACTGCACTAAACTGAGATTGTTTTGCTTTTATTCGATGTTTATTCCACAAATCATTCGTCCTATTTACACAGTTACTGCACATCTACAGCACTTTTTAGTGCTATAATCTGCGCCTTTTTCGCGTTGTATAAACGTTGACTCGACGTTTATAGCACTAATTATGGGATTTTTATAGAACTAAACAGTAAAACCAAAACGTCGCCGCGACTGTTATAGCACAACTTTTTGCTAGTTGGGAGTATACTTCCAAGGTCCCATTTAAGTTTTATTGCAATCGGCTGAGCCGTTTTTTATAAATCAACAATAATGTACATGGGTGTACACTATTCGAATTCTGTACACGGTGGAAGACGGTGTTGCGATTTTTTTGTGAAAAATAATTATATTTCAAGTACTTAGCCACTTCCGCCGAAATAGCAATACTACGTAATACAGGTAGGTATAAATTGTTTATTTGTTGGAACTTTAAAGTAATTCACTCAGAACAAGAGAAATCATTGATCCGATTATGATAATTATTTCAATAGAATCTATAACTTACAGCTATTAATACCTGAAAAGCGTATTCCTCAGTTTTAACTATTAATTTTAATAATTGAATTCCTTGTAATTCACTTAAACAAGTTTTTGTTTCACGATAAAGTGTGGGTTTGCCGCCAGCTCTCCTGATGGTAAAGTACATTGTGATCGAAAATTAATACATACATATTATAGTTGTCATATCCTGTATATTTCAACTTTTGCTCTGCGACTTTTGTCAAAACTCAAAAAACTTTGGTGTTCCATAGAAAAATATCGTTCAGCCGCGACCACGTGTATGGAACAGCTAATTTTTTTTGAGTTTTGACAAAAGTCGCAGAACAAAATTTGTTAATTTTGATATACATAATTTTATCCTAAGGTCAGGGTAATCAAACGACGTCCAGTATTTTCCATACATGATGTATATTTTCCATTTTATACATGAGTCAATGAGGTAAGTACACTTTCCATTTTCACATGATGAGTATATTATTAGGAGCTACATAACTACCATTTAAACCGTTGTATAATTACTTAAAATATTATATGCCTTTTGTAGAACAGGCACGAGTGCCGTCTACTCAGTCCAGTAGTTCTGAAAGCTCTGATGCCCAAATTATCAAAGCCCTGCGATTAAGCTATAGAACAAAGAGGTATTGTACCATAATGCAAACAATGTGAAGGAAAGAGAAATACAAACTCGCAAACATTACATGTTGGAATGAGATAGAGTAGCCTTCTTATAGTAACCCTACAATAATAAGCCCCTAAAAGGATGAATATATCCTGTATACGTACAACGATGATATGCGAGAGAAAGAGGTAGATGGTGAGATGTCGTATGATAGAGTGAAGTGGCGAAAGGAAACGTTCACTGCCAACCTAGTGCGATGAGATCAAAACGATGATCACATACTTTCTACAGATTTTGTGTCATCAACTAATTGTTATACTTAAAGTTAATTCCGCGCGGAAAAAAAATACATAACTTTCTTATTTTTAATTAAATTTCATCTATGATTAGCCAAATTAGACCTTAGATGTTTTAAAGCCCGATCAGATAATATAAATCTGGTATTCAAAGAGTTCCATTATCCCATACTAGGAGTTGTAGGAAGCGCGGGAGCAGTCTACATTATCTAGTATACGATATCAGTTGGAAAATCTCAATTATCCGATCGAAGCAAATTTTACACGATTGACTTACTGGTTCATTGTATGGGAGTACAAGTTTCATGGTAGCATTTATATGCTCGTATCAGAGATCGAAACTATGGCTACCAATGACATAGATTCGATTCAGCGGCTAAGAAACAAGTATAGAGTGGTCAATAATATAACAGGCATGATGAAATCATTATTATAATTAGTCCGTGAGTTAGATTATCAAAAAATATTGGACACGTACTTTTTCTTTTGTTAATCAAACAACAAATGACAAAGATAAACCTTGTCAAAGTTTGAGAGCGGGGGTCGTGACGTCACCTCTCTTACAAATGTCTATACATTTGTATGGCACTTATGACGTCGCGCGGAAATTTGGTGGACTATATCTTCGTCAATTTTTATTTAGTTGATAAAAGAAAAAATACGTGTCTAATATTTTTTGATAGTCTATCTGACGGACTAATTAATATTATTTTTAGTCATCATGCCAACATGATGACAAGGGACAGAGGTGAATGGCATAAACAAAGGGGAGGCCTACTCGTATGCCGAGCAGTGGGTTATTCGTAGGATGTCCACTGCTATAGAATAGTACTGTAGAGCCACTTATAGCTTCCCTGCTGGCATCAGATCATCTATCAGTACTGTGATACGATTTTTGTTTGATTTTCACATTAAACCCACTCCTTAATCCCCGAAAAAAGAGGGGTGAGGATGTGTTCTGTTTTTTGTGGCATCATATCTTCTAAAAGAATGGACTGATTTTAAAGACTATTGATAGTGTCGTTATCCTTGATCCTTCTGAACAACTAGTAGTTCTCCGAACTGTACACCTCGCGACACATCTCTTTAACTGAAACTTCATAAGCCTATTATCTCGACTCGCTTTTGACCGATTTGTTTCATACTCTCAAATTTTGTCAGAATTTAAATACTAAACAATCTTGCCAAATATAATTGAAATCGGCTGTTAAATAGCCCCACACCAATTTTGTCTCCTTTTGAATGGAAATATCGCCCCCACTCTAATCAAAAATTGCCGAAACCTGTGTGCATGCCAAGTTTCGTGGAGATTGGTTAAAAATGGGTCCTGTAGACGAAAACCAACACCTGAACAGAGGAAAGCCAAATCGCCGTGTTTTAACGAAGATCTTTGCTTCGCTTCTATCAATAACTGCCGGTATTTCCATACGTGAACAATTTTCTTCAGCCAGTTTATTTTTTAACTTTTTCGAACTATATCGCAAACTTGATAATCTAGAAACTACGTCCCTTATACTCGACACACTGTGGAACTGGTTCCTACTGGTATTGTAACTGCGGTTTAAATGCAATGCAACCATAAAACTTTATAGGAACCACTGAACTTGAACAACTGGTGCTGCCCCATATACGGTCTTGTGAATAAAATTTGCATTACACATTAATCTAGATTGCGACCGCTTTTAGGTTGGTTTTCCTTGTCTTTAGCAAGTTCTGCTAACCTATTAAGCCGTGTTGAGTGTTATTTTCCCAGAATTCAGTATCTAAGGGAAAATCTGAAACTACTCAAATCTGTGTTTCCCATTAAAAACTAATGTAATTCCGAATAAACACTTATACTCTGGGTAATAGTGCTATATCTTGACGGCATTTTGCTCGATGTAAAGATGTGTTCAAACGTAAACCTATCAAATGGAGAAAAAAACATAATATAAAAGTGCAAAAAAAAAAAAAACATATTATAAAAGTGCAAAAAAATTAAAACCAATTTCATAATTTCGTCTTTCCATTTCTAAAGTATTTACCACAAAATGTAGTTTTTGATATTCGATTTGATTTGATATTGCAAATTGAAGTTGGTAACACAGGAACTTATGGATACGATGGCCATCGTATAGTATCGTCTAGTAGTATCGGCCTTTAGACTTATCATATATGTATTAAAAAAGATTTCAAGTAGGTACAGATTACCCAAACTGGAATACTTCGGCGGCGTTAAATCCAGTTATTGTTTGTTCTTCAGTTTGTTTACTTTTCACGAAGTGCGAAGCCACTCCGCGAATGACGGAACATTATCTCATTTGTTCGCGACTCGTTCTGCGGCCTACATTACCTGTTAGGTCTACAGCTGTCGGCCAGGTTAACTGAGCTGTTTTGTATAGCCAGACAAAATAATAAAAATTACATTTGAAAACTAAAGTAGGTACCTTCGAAATTAAATACCCTGTCATTTTAACTAACAAGAGAAATTAGAAAATAATATATTTCTGCGAATCCTACTAAAATTATAAACGCGAATGTTTGTGAGTATGTATGGATGTTTGTTACTCTTTCACGCAAAAATTACTGAACGGATTGAGATGAAACTTTGCAATCAATGCTTATACATCAAACACATAGGCTATACTTTATAAAGATATCCCGCGAAACGAAGTTCGCCGGGTCAGCTAGTGTTACATAAACGTATAAAAATAACACCTTAGACCACATTTTGTTTGACATTGTGCATTAAAAAAACATCCGTAAGCAAAAGGTGATACAGGTATTACAGGCAGATTCAATTATTTATTTGAAATAAGGGATTGAGCGGCGCAAAACGAAAAAAAAACAGTATTCAACAATGTACCTGGCAGCCTACTTAAACGAGTAATAAAGTTTATCACACGCGTAATCTTGGTTAGCGGCTAGCTGAAACACCTCGGTCGAAACGTGCGCCGACTCTCGGTCTAAATGTTTGTTGACATAATAATCAGCTGAGATATGGGGTCGGCAACCGCACTACTTACGTTTATCGCACGCTAGGCAACTGTTTGAGCTAAATAAATGTACCTAAATCATTAGCGGGTTTGATAAGAGTTTAGTTAGAGCTATATATTACCTATTTATATTGATATACCTATAGTTTGTTTTAATAGCGCGCTAGCTCGGCTCCGCACGCGTTGTTTTAAAGCTTATTTATTACACAAGCTTTGCTTAGTTTGGGGTCAGAGACCGTGTGTAAGATGTTTCCTGATATTTATCATTTATTTATTAATTTGAATAAAGCTTAAATCACACTTCGCAACACACACGCTACCTATGGGAAGGAAATCTACACTAGTTTTTGACCGACGAACCACCGGAGGAGGTATACAATTCGAGTCGTATATATATTTTTTTATGTATAACCACGCATAACTTTTCTCATAGTAGTCCGATTTCAATAATTATTTTTTTTATTGGAAAGAATATACTTCGAAATTGGTCCCATTTATATTTTATTGAAATTGGTTGAGCCATTTTTGATAAATCAACAATAATGTGAAAAATGTTACATCGATCCGTGCATAATATTTTCGTTCTAGCGATGCGCCCCGGCTTCGCACAAGTGTATTATACATATACACATTTCTCTTGAATTACTCTATCTATTAAAATAAACTGCATCAAAATCCGTTGCGTAGTTTTAAAGATATAAGCATACATGTGGACAGACAGCGGAAAGCGACTTTGTTTTATACTATGTAATGATTATGTACACGGGTGAAGTCGGTCATGCTATTTTTTGCAAAAAACTATTATGATATTAGCGAAGTATATACATGAGTTGTATCATCAATGTTACTACTTACTTACGTTTAATTGAAATAAGCGAAAAAACGCCGCAATATGCTAATCCCCATTTTATTTCTACTTGTATTAATTCAAATATTTAAAAACATTTTTGAGCTTGTGCAGATTAGCTTATCAACTGTTTGTGCATCAGGATATAGTTACTTTGTCATTTAACTAGGTAATAAGAACGCCGAAATCTTTCATGAAACTGTGCATTCCAATTTCCAATCATAGCAAATAGGCATATTTTCTTTCGACTTTTGACTTTGATAACTTACATTAAATGTTGATAAAATTGTTTAACCCTTTGCCATGCTAGGGGTATAGACGAAGTCATATTTTATTTTTGAATAATGCTATCGACAGGCCCTTATTAATTAAATTCAGATGAACAATTTTTATTTTACGTTTCACTATGCACCTCAGAGCAAATAAAAAAATCAAGAGAGAACGTCGTTGAAAAGTCAAGTGAGGCCGGTTTTTTAAACATGTGTGAGTGCGTCGGTTTTGCGCCGCCATAGTTCGATTGACAAGCCAAGGCGTTGTTTCTTTGTACGTGGATGTGTGTGTAATAGTATGTACACGGCGAGGCGTAGTTTTGGTTGGCTTCACTTGTTTGTTCAAAACATTCTCTCTTGATTTTTTTATTTGTTCTGAGCTATGCACTGTAAAGATACAAGATCTCGTTTGACATTATGGTCCAGAACGTAATGTAAATGATAATATCTAGTCTCAGGTCAGTGTCCGACACACTTACGTTATTTGTTGTTAGTAAATATTTAGTGACAGTTACCTACTTATTTACAAGCTGATAAGTGAACTGCAGTGAAATGTGCTCTATTAACCTATTACTTGGGTAAACTGAGTGATGTGTTGCGTTCTGTTATCTGTCTTAGTGTCTAAGTGCAAGTGGTTAATATCATTTCAATTTGAGTACAAAGATAGGTACTAATTTTGATTTATTGATTTGAGCATGTATTTTTGGTACTTTTTCAACGTGTTCATCAATCGTTCATCGTTTCATCGTAGCGCTCGTAGCGTAGTTTGACTAGGTGATTGTCAGCGATCACCGAAATTAAGCAACGTTCCGCACTGTCAGTATTTGGATGGGTGACCGCGGGTGGCATTTTCCAACTGAGCGCTACCGTGGCTCGGATGACACGTTAAATTGTAGGTCCCGGTTGTTTTAACCGTTTAGCCATGTCAGAGGCCTTCAGGCGGCCTAAAAACTCTGACACCAGGGCTAGCCACCCGGCCTATACGAACTTACTTACTTATCATTTCATCGACTATATGAATTTGAATGAAATGTTATTTTTCCTTGAATTAACGAAATATGTCAAAATATTCCTAAGAGATATAATCTAAAGCTTTTCAAGGTCAGAGCGAATAGGTATCTTCTAGGTCTGCGTGCTTCATCTTCGACCACAACGTCGCTTACCATCAGGCGACTTGGTGCTCAAGCGCGGACTTATTTGCGATAATAAAAATTAAAAAAAAAACTATCTACGTGTAACTATGTACTTATGCGTTATTACTATGGAACCCCTAACAGGCGCAACAGGCAGTCTACTCTACACCAATATATCATCCGTAGGTAACTAGGCCGTTTTATTATATAAGACCGCAAGAATGTTGAATGCAAGCCTTTAACAGTTTTTCTTGCATCCAACAATTTCGGTTTTACGTAGGTCTCTATCACCATGGAAATTAACGTGGTTTTCACACATGCACAGAGTGCACTAGAGTGCATTGCGAGACGGCTCCGCGTGCTAGCACTCGCCAACTTGGTAAAGGTCGCCGAATGCGACCGAAACTAAAGTCGTTACGACTATCCCCACACGTGAGTTCAGTCCCGTTATATATAGTATAAAATGTCTCTATCACCGTCTATCTAGCTAGTTAGATCCTATCCGCCTTACCACAAAAGATTGAAACACGTTTTAAACACTCTTTAACCGTGCAATTTATACTGTTAAACATTGTCTAAAGCGTGCGTTAAACTTTTGTGGTAAGACAGTTTAAGTTTATCCACCTTTACCTAAACTGCTTTTTGACCGACAAAACGGAGGAGGTACTCGACGCTATATTTTTATGTATAACCACGCATTACTTTTTACACTGGTCAGATTTCGATAGTTATTTTTTATCGGAAAGCGTATACTTCAAAATTGGTCCCGTTTAAATTTTATTGAAATCGGCTGAGCCATTTTCGATAAATGAACTATAATGTGAAAAATGCTACATCGATCCATGCGAAATATTCACGAATTCTGTACACGGGTGAAGTCGGTCATGCTATTTTTTCCAAAAAAAAAAAAAAAATTATCCAGTACAGAAATGTTGTACGACCATGTTCCTGTCTGCACGTTTTCAATGTTCCATGTTAGCAATAACACACAATTAACGATAGTCACCAACAAAAGGAAAACCGTACAAATAACGGTATATTTACATATCAGATTTCCCACAGTAGGCAGTACGTGGAGCACAATATGTCGTATTACAAGTTTCCGCCGTTGCCGGCCTGTATCTATTCACAAATCGCCAAATACAGTTACAAAACATTGACATCCTAGGTAGTGGGAAAGTGCTCTCGTTTTCGGTACATTATCTGAAAAATTGTCTGTTTTTAAGAATTTCGGAAAGGGGGAGAAGCTTAAGACACTGTATTTAAGTATAATATTTGTCACAGTATGTATACACCGCCGACCGTATTCCTATTATTTAATTTTTCTCCAGTCCATCCAAAGGTTGCCTGGTAGACATCGCCAAAGGCGATAAGGCCGCCATTGTACAACATCTGAAAAAATCTACATTAATGTATCTGTTATATGGTGTACAATAAAGATATTGTTTGTTTGTTATTTTTATATAATCCGGACAAAAGTGTTTCTACATCGGTTAAAAAGACTTTGAAAAGAGAAATATCGGCCGTTTTTCTGGACGATCAAAATATTTTCGGATATTATTGTAATAAGTAGTTACTTTACTTATTATTATTACCAACTGCTACTATGGAAGCCACTATGTAATCGCATAAAAATCAGATGTTTCGTACATAAAGTACATCAACCTACGACAAAATAAAACATATATCATATAAAGAAGTATGCATGAATAAAATAATCAATATCTTCATTAGGTTAGACTAGGTCGTGCATGATAGAGACATGACATAATGCAGTAAAATTATTTCTGCATTTGGTGAAGCATTCATTCTGCATTATGAAGACATTATGTTATTTTTTGGGCATAATAGCCTTTTCACCCACCCGAAATTCATTCACGGAAATTTCCGCAATTTGATAGTTTAAACATTTTTGCCAAGCCATAAAATGCATAAATTTGTTAAGGGGATCATTGGCGCAAGATTTTCTCATAACTTTCACCTTGTATGGCCTGAAAAGTTACTATTACATATTTGCATTGTTTATTCTCATACATGTTTATGTAGTTACTTAAAATGTAAAAATAGGGTTAATTCTTCGTTTATAAATACTCGAATCCGAAGATCTTTTAAAAATAAAATTTATTCAGTTCATGACAAGTCCTTTTCTGAGAGCATAAAACTAGGAAAATCTAGTTTAAAAGTTCAGTTGTATACCAATTACATTATTATTCTGTGTTTAAGCCTAATTAACCGTTAAAGTTTAAGAAACAAAAGTTTTGTGAAAAGCCACTTTAAATAAATAGTGACGCAAGTCTGAAGGTCTGCCAGACTATAAAAAAGTCGCTCGATTATTTCCATAAGAATCTGACTGAGACTCCATTTTATTACATTCTAGAATTTGGCTTGGTATAAATAAGCAGTAACGATCACAAATTTAGCCTTACTCCAAAACGGGAAGGCTTAAGGCTCCCACTGACGATGTTTCTGAATGGACTTCATCCAAATGGATGTCGCCAATGCAATGCTGCGAATTTTAAGTCAAGTTTTGACCACACTGCCTATGCTCATTTGTTTCAAGTTATAGGCAACTAAAAGTACAGTGTGGCCGTATGTGGACTTATTCATTAACTCGCAAGGTCTCGTCCACGCTAATCCAATGCGAGATAGCGTATTCACATTTTACCGTAGATAAATCCACAGATGTTTCTGACTCAGGTTCATCAGGAAATATAGCACTTTATCTGATTTACTTGAATCCACCTTAACTATTTTTTCTCTAAAACTTTTATTTATACGCCAAGACAGTCATTTCTAGTCACAGCATTGACAACATTGGACGGGCGCCATTCATTCGGCCGTAGCATCAGTGGGGACCTTTAGAGGCCAGATATATGAAAAGTTTCGATTTACTACAGCCGCCTCTACTGCTTGCCTTAGTAGGAAATCGTAAAGATTATGTTATCTATTTGACCTTCCAAAAAGAGAAGAGGTCGCACCTGTTATTTCAATGTCAGCATTCTTTGGTTATGATCATCATCATCTCTGCTATGTGACGATTACTACTGAACGTAAAGCTCTCCTCGTTATCATCGGCATTTCAGCCATTAGCTACATCTACTGCCGGACTTAGGCATCCCGTCTAGATTTCCTATAATACCAGTTAGAAGAGGCTTTTATCTAACGCGATCTTACGATCTTAATGAGGTCATCTGTCCTTGTTGGTGGACGTCCTACATCCTAAAAAGCTCACATGATAAGACCCAATAAGAACGTTTGTATTATAAACGGCTTGCCCCTGTCGCGATCTGTTAGTCTACACATCGTTACTCTAAACTTGTATTAGGAATAAAGTAAGTTCGTATAGAAGATTCGTAAGCCGTGGTGGTCTAGTGGTAGTAACACCCGACCTGCAATCGTGAGGTCGTGGGTTCAAATCCCGATCCCGTACCAATGAGTTTTTTTGGAACTTATGTAGGGAATTTCACATCATTGGCTTTTCGGTGAAGGAAAACATCGTGACTCAACCTGCATACGTCCGTAGAAGAAATTCGATGGCGTATGTGAATCCACCAACCCGCACTGGGCCAGCGTGGTGGATATGGCCCAATCACCCTTCGTGGGTAGGCCTACGTCCTGCAGTGGACTATTAAAAAGGCTGGTACAGAAGTTCGTATAGGCCTGGTGGCTAGCCCTGGTGTCAGAGTTTTTAATCCGGCTGTAGCTAAACGGATCTGTCAGAGTCAGAATGTAATCCAAATAAATGAATTGAATCAGTAAATTAAAATGCACAAACTCTCGAAATTCCAAATTTTCCACTTTCTCTTCAAACGAAAAATAAATTACCACAACAGCCTAAAAGAACCTCGATGACATAACAAAAGCGCAAACTACTAAAATCAATAGAATTCGCACAAAACAAGTTCAATGGAGTTCCTTGACTTTTATATAGAGCTGCCTATCGCAAGATCACGGCCGGCCGCCAAAAGCCGTCGGCGTGGTGCGTGCTTCTTTTACATTTGCATCGGTTGAATTTGTATCTGCTTGTTTGTTCTCACGGTGTTGGTGGTCAACAGCAGCGGTAACGTGTGGTTGCAAAAGGTGCAAACAACCGCAGGCATTTATGAGTTTATTTTATTCAACTAGTGGCTCGGTCCGTCTATGTCTACAAAATAGACAATCTCTGATTGCGGATTTATGTTTTGATCTCCATAGATGTTATTAAAATGTATCTTGATTATGGAAACCAGGTTGGTTTTTTGCACATTTTAACTAAAGTATAACACAGGTTACACTATAGTAGCAAGTATCTACTAAACTTAAGCGTGACACCTGTGTTATTTTTTTTATTTATTAGGCACTCATAACAGACTACAGAAAATACATTACATGATATTTTTTTTTTACAATAGTTGACTGATTCTGTGGTCCAAAAGAATGAGCACACAGCATGGTGAACCGTTCTATAGGTACATATTATTACAAAATTTGATACTGAAATAAAGAGAATGGTTGAATTATTTCGTGAAAAAATAACCATTAATAATATAATTTTGACTTTATGGAAAAAGTGAAAATTTAAATTAATCCACAAAAGTGATATGCTATTACTTAGTTGATAATTTGAAATGAAATGCATATTACAGTACAACACAATAGTTTGAATTACTGTATTGCACTGTATTATGGTTTGGAGACGAATCATTGTAAAGTATATATAAAATAGTTATACTCTAAATAAAATGTAACTTCTTTCGAATCTGTTCCTACGAGGAGTTTTTTCGATCCAATTTTGACTGTATATTTTTCTTGCGCTTTTGCAATCTATTTTCTGTATCATGCAGAATTTGACACCAATCCTAATTCATGACTCGAGTCTTGAATAGAGTCGTAAATTAAACATAGCCATCTAAGAAGACGCCTCAGGCACGCGCTTATGTTTTCGCTTTTACTATTGAATGTTTGATATGTACCGTACGCAATTAATTTGTCATTCACGTCCACAAAATTGTACCGTACCTTACCATCAAACCATCATTCAACATGACAGGTATTGAGCGTCGATTCCGGCTGACGTCAACTCTTGTCCGATTACCGCTACCCGGCTACCGTATTGTACAATTAGCCAGAAAAACTGAACACATCTCCATGCTCGATGTGGGAGTGTAACGGTGTGTGGACGAATTGGTGGGCGGACTCAGGTATAGGTTATGGTATGGGGCCTTAGGCAAAGGAAAAAAATAACAGTGCTAGTCTGAGGCCCGGAGCTTAAACCTGCGCGAATGCCTAGCTAGAGTAGGTATAGATATCGTGTTGATGATTGGTGAGCTAGATCAAAAATAACAAAAGAACCACTCTACTCTGAGGGTAGGCCTTTGCTCAGCAGTGGACTATTAAAACGCTAGCATAGAACAGTAATAAAGTCACATCGGCAATCGAAACGAGTAACGAGTGATGTGCTCTATTTTGAACTAATACAAAAGCTAAAAATTCTGAGGGACACAGACTTTATGGGTAAAGTGTAGAACTGACGCGTACCTTTAAGCGAGTATTAAGTACTTTTGTCTCATCACTTTATAAAAAAAAATCACGTTACCTATGACGAGATTCGCTTGATGTAATTTCGCAACACCCTCATACATAGGTACACAAAGTTACATCTCTGTTAAACATGCAGCTTTCAAAACACTGAAGTTCCTAGCGTTCTACAAAATATATCAACTGACCACGTCTCTCAAAAAATAAAAAAATAACTTACGAAAACAAACAATCTATTTCATCACGTAGCATTCTAAATCCCCAACATGTACAGCAAATTCCAACATTTCAAAGAAGCATACCAAAACTCACTTGCTGAATAATTCGGGTGGCCTCCTTAGAGACCTCCTGGGTACGTCTACCTGCGCCGTGACGTCACCGTTGACCTATATAAGGTGAATTACGGTGGGCCAATGGCCGTCGCACTTCGCTTCCTACGGTTCAGAGTTCAGGAAACGCACAATCATGCACTGTCAACCTCTGTGCGATGGTATTGTGAGTTCGGTGGCTAAATTTTGAATGCTGCATGATCCTAATTTCACCCCAATTTAGTTGCGTCAAGATGTTTTTGCTTCGAATTGATCTCCAGGGAAAAAAGCGTGACATTTTCAAAATCACACATTTTTGAGGACCAACACTAATAATAAAATTATCCGTTCAATTAAATTATGATTAGTAAAGTATTACGGAAGTAATGTTTCTACCTTTTACTGTAATCTGTATTCAAATGAATATAGCACATGTGTGTATTTTATAACTGTCGTGTTAATTTATATTGCATATTTCATACACAGAGCTAAAAAAAACCACATGTTAGCCAAATGATTTTCGAAGGAATGTACCACCAAAAAGCACCGCGTCTCGTCGATACTCTTTTATTATAGTAGGTATTCGGACACCTGATACAAATTTTATTTAGGAGCTTATCGAACTCCCGTAGACTGCGTGTGGCCACCAGATGCGTGACGTCACCCACGACCTACATATTACGGTGGGCCAACAACCGTCTCGCATCATTTCATTCGGTTCACCGGTTCACACACGTGCTCATATCGTAGTTTGACTAGGTATTTCTAAGCGATCGCCGAAGAACATTCGGTACGGTCAGTCTTTTAATGACTGGCTCGTGGGTGGCATTTACAACGGACCCCTACCTCGGAAGACTCGTTAAATTGTCGGTCAAAATTGTTTCAATCGTTTAGGCATGTCAGACAGCTTAAAATATCTCACACCAGGGATAGCCACACGGCCTGTACGAACATACCGATTCACACACGCGCTCGACGACTTTGGTTCAAAACTATATCTCTGTGTTGCTGAGTGAAGGTTTTGAAGTCCGATTTCACGGGTGGTCTGGCACTGCGTTGGGTCTTCCGTCATCGGCGACTCGGAAGTTGACTCGAGTTAATTCTACCGATATAATCATATGTCATTCACACTGACCGGATAGGTTCAAAACAGTTCATTGCAAAATTATTTTTTGCGGTGTTTTGGTGATTTTGGATATGTTGGCCGCGTGCCAAGAGTTTCATGGGGAGATGGAGTGACAAACACCTTTGATCAAGAGTGATCCAATAACACAAACGCGCCTAAACTCGAAGCGTTGCTTGGATCAGCAATAGGATAATAGGCAGAAAAAAAAACGTAGTGATTAGTCGTGTAAATTATTCATATAATATCCTTAAATATCTACAATGTTGTTTGAACAAACAAACAGTTTAAGTAGTAAAGATTTTTCCACGATGACGCGGGTTCTGAATGTCTTATCTTAGTTCAGTACTCTATGCTCCCCTAATCATGTTAGGGAACAGCTTGTACACACACAATTAAAAATAAGTACTTTATGCTCGCTGAATATACTTATTATATAACACAGTTATTTAGTACCTACTAGGTCGATATTAATTTCTTCTGCTAAATATCTCTTGATTTACGCAAAGCCTTGTTTTTCTCCAAATAGCTGACTTGTGCTCTACCGGATTTTAGGGTGCTTTTCCACCAGAGATGTGCTATGCTACGATGCTATGGATGCCTTTGATATCCACCAATCATATTCATTGGTGCACATAGCTCAGCACTGGTGGAAACGGATTCAACTAAGATATGTTTTTATATGGAAGGATGCGTGCTATGGATGCGCGCTATAGTTGCCGCGCCGCCCTCGCCGTTTCCCTACTATCGATACATAGCATAGCTCGAGATGCGCATCTTTCCCGGACATCTACTTTGCGGCGGCGCATCTTCGTAGCGCATCTTCCTCGCACAGCTACCTAACGTAGTATGGGTGGAAACGGTCACATATTTTCGTAGCGTAGATTTCACATCTTCGCAGCATAGCACAGCTCTTGTGGAAAAGCATCCTTTCTCAGAAATCGTTCGAAACAATGTCTTAATAAGATCTAGTAACATAGCTAGTCTGGGAATATTATTAATATACGTGTGACGTCACATAATTAGGGTTATCATGTGTAAGACTAAAAAGTCCTAGTAAAAAGTCATTATTCCTATAATATTAAAAGCAAACTTACATACAAGGTGTGGCTGTGCGTGTCATGAAAACGTTAAATATCTCTTGCTAATTAGGTAATGAGTAATGTTGTTAGTATACCAAGAGGAATTACAGAATAAGATGCTTATCTATTTATTGCAGTGGCAAAATTCTGGCTCTTTCAATGGTCAGCCTATGAATCGAGTGAGTTCACTCAAGCCGAATAAAAAGCCAAGATCAATGTTCAACTTATGATATGAGCTATGTCTCCAATGTTGATATGCTATCTGTACATACTCGTACCTAGGTACTTTTGACCTTGTTAAAAATCCTGTGAGATTTATACAAATTACTAAATCAAATTGTTTTGTGTGACGATTTGTTTGAAATCACTTTCAAAATATGAAGAATTCTCCACAAATCTGCGCTCTCGACAAGGGTCCTGGTAACCCTATCTCTGACCCACATACTGCAACCATTAACCGTCTCAAGTAGTTCCAAATAGTTCACTCCCAAGATTGATTGGCTGCATAGATATCTCGAGATGGGGCATGTCTTAATCTAGCGGAGACATAATTCCGCACGAACCTCTGCTTAAAATCACATCTATGCGTAACGCCAATGATAACACCATTATCAGTGTCATCATCATCAGCCTGTGTCGACCTACCGCTGGATATAGGCCTCCTCTATCATGTGTCATTGTGCTCTATCTAGGGCTAATCTCATCCACGCATGACCTGCAATTGGTCTAATGTCGTCAACCCATTGCACTGGTGGTCTTCCTATAGAACGCTTATCTGCTATTGAGAGCCATTAAGTTAGGGATCTACTCCACCTGCCGTCTGCGACGAAGTTTCGTAAACATGGATTTTGCGGTGTATGATTAAATTATTTGCTACATTTATATAATAATAATAATAAAAGCCTTTTATTTTCCTTAGTAAAAATTTAAACATGTTTGATCTTACTCTACTTAATTAATTTAATTTTAACATGCAAACTAATAATTAACTAAATCAAATGTAAGTGGCAAATATTGAGGACCTCTCAACGAGTAAAGGCCTCCTACGTTTTTCTCCACATCATTCTGTTGTTTGCCTTTCCTATACAGTCTCTTCCTGTGAGTCTTACGATTTCGCCAAGCCATCGCTCCGCTGGTCTGCCTCTGCTTTTCTTGCCTGTGGGACCGTTCCACATCGTTACCTTTTTTGCCCATTTATCATTGTTCATTTGCTACATTTACATAGGTATATCTCGTATGCCGGGTAAAGAGAGGGCTCTCCCTAGATCTCTATGACTGGCCCATACGAGGTTGACACGTGTCCAGGCCTGATTGGACGGCTATCAACTCGCACTTTTAATTAACGAGACAGCTTCGAGATTGATTACTTTGTACTAGAAAATTTCTTATCACAGACTTTCCTCGAGCTTTTTGATTGGGTAAACGGAAAATGCTTGGAAACCTTGACACTATGAAAGTGTGAGACTAGCACAAATGTCTTTTCTGACTACGCTATGTCTCGCGATAGTAATTACTTTATTAGCATCCTGTTTATTAGGTATCCCACGCTGTCTTACTGTTTTAGGGCCCCGTACTTTAAAATGTTATAAGTACTCTTGTAGAACAAAGCCGTGGTGGTCTAGTGGTAACGACATCCATCTTACAATCGTGAGGTCGTGGGTTCAAATCCCGGTCCCGTATCAATTAACTCCTTGGATTTTATGTACGGAATTTCACACCAAGGGCTTACCGGTGAAGGAAAACATTGTGAGGCAACCTGCATACGTTCGTAGAAAAAATTCGGTGGCGTAGGTATGTGAATTCGCCAACCCGCACTGGGCTAGCGTGGTGATTATGGCCCAAACACCCTTCGTTATACCTAACGAAGCTTACGTCCTACAGTGGAATATTAAAGACTGGTACCTACAGTACAGTAGAACATTTTGATGTTTAAAAGATAACTTTATATAACGGATTTTAATGCGGTTTTTTTTAATAGATAAAGTGATTCAAGAGGAATGTTTATATGTATATTAATTATAATATAATACACCTGTGCAAAGCCAGAGCTAGTGTAAAATAAAGACTCTATCCACGTGTATTTAATCTATCTCTGTATCCGCTCAGTTGTATGTCAAATAACAGCTTAGTTGGGTAGGTATCAAAGAAATGTGTTCAAGATTCCAGTGTTCATACATATTATGCTATACAGACTTGTGGCCAGCGTCGGGCTATGAAGCAGTAAGCTATAACGTAGTCTGCGGCGACCTCAACTCGACCTCTCGTCAAGGCCGCCCGAACAGCCGTTGAGCTCGCTCGTAAAACTTGTACAAGACGAGATTACGTAAAAGTAAAATCATTTAAAGGTTCGTCGAAACGCGTCGGTTTTCTCTCAAAGGTCAAGTTAAGGGACATCAATACGTGTGGAGAGTTAGCACTTCCCTGACAAGACGTGAAAAGAGAAAGTACGTTGACTTTAACGTTTAACAAAGGAAACCTACCGGCAGAGAAATCACTCGAGCACAATTGGTGTCATCATTTTTCAAATTATTTAGGTATACTTGTAATTCTTCGAAGGATACTTAATTATCTGAATCACACTTATTGATGTACTTCCTTATTCCATCTTTGTCTGCGCTTTGTTACGAGGATGCTTTGTTGTAAGTGTCATTCGGCCTTACATTGAAAGAGGAAATTTAAGATCTTAACAACGGAAGTAAACCAGCAGTTACAGTCTTTTAGTAGTCCACACATTGTCCGATTTTTATCATTTACTAGGGCGATCATTACAGGTTTATAGCTACGATAAAACTACAGCAATGAAGGCGGAATTTATGAGCAACGGTTGCTTTCCTGCGTGGTAGTGGTTTATTCTAAGCAATCAGGTAAAGGTACGTCGGTACTTGATGCTTCAGCTGTAAATGTACAGTTACTTATAAATCGCTTTTAATTACAGCGATATGGAGACTGTTTCTATTAGCGCTGAGATAAATTCCATGCTATTTGAATTGATTTCAACCGTTATTTAACCGCCGCAAATATTCACCGCAGAAGTACGCAATGCATACGATCCTGAAAACATATTTTTAAAGAATACATGTTATAGTAGTCATTGAAAATTTGTACGTGTCTGTTTTAGGCAGTTACTTCGGAAATTCTTTTTCTTTCTTTAACAATTTTAATTCACATGTAAAAAGACAAAACACGAACTAACTACTCCGAAGTAACTCTACGTTTATTAATACGGCGGCTAATGTAACGACACCTTATTAGAGTTAGGTTACATTAAAACACACTATACCTACAAAAGTTCCACGTCCTCTCTGTGCGTAAAAAAGTGGAATCGGAGCGCTAATGTCCATTATTCTTATCTCTATTGATCAAATATATGCACATTTCGTCTCCACCTCAGCGTCGTAAAACCTTGCAAAACCCGCAGACTTTGTTTGCTATTAAAATAGATTCCCTGGTTTTTAAACACCCGTGTAGAATGCGAAACGGAAATGATTCAAGGGATAGGAATCCTGCACCGTCTGCCGGTTTGCATAACTTGAACTTGTGTTTGAGGAAAATATGCCGTGGGTATTGGAGTAATGAATTTTTTTGGCTTTTTTATCGCGATAAGTCAGTGTTTGACCATTGATTCGCATGATGGTAAGCGATGTTTGTTGTTTTCTCAGGAGCAAAAGCACTGAGTGGATGATGCGTTATCCAAACATACGCAACAGCTAAGACATCACACTAAAGAGTAGGCAACTCCCTGGTCACACCCCTGGTGGTGTAGTTGTCTATATATCTCTGATATATTTTATCGGTGATCTATTAAAACTAGGAGTCACTGCGGTTTGTTTGTCACTTTATCAAAATTTAAACAAAAAATATACTCGAACAGATCGTCACTATAAATCTAGAATTCTGTACTAGAATATTTAAAGTACCATCTAGAATAAATAGTCATCTAGGTAAGCACACTTCAACCTAGAACCGTTAATAGAACCAATGAAATCTTCAGCTAATTGGGCTGTTATATTATACGAACTTTTAGGCTTCAATTGGCATTTCAGACCAGACAGTAGAAGTCTATTAATGCCCTGAAACAGTTCAATCGATACAGCTCTATGCGAGGAGTCGTCAGGTCATCTCCAATCTCTCAATCAGTGAACTCGAGGGCCCAGATTTTATAGGTCACATTGCATCACAGTTTGTCGAACTGTGGCGCCCTTTTGTATTCCCAGGTCCCAGGGTTGCCAATTTTTTAGGGAATACTCCAAAGGCGGGAATTTAGTACCTGTTGGATTTTTTTTGAGCGAGAGCCACTGTGTGGAGTAAAAGTGGTGAAATGAAAACAGCACCAGTAGCTTATATTATAGTTTTTTGCGCTCTATATTTGGACAGTATCAGCGAGGTACAACATGCCGTAATTTTTTTCTCACTGCAAAACCTTAACATTACTTACTGATAAAATTGTGACGAAAAAATTTCCGGTAAAAACAAATTAGATACTACTAAAAATATTGCATGTCCATTTTGGGCGAAGGCGAAACTGTTGATATTTCAAGCTATATTTAAGACCTTTGTATTGTGATTGTGACATAGTATAACAATAAATACTTAAATCTGAATAGGATACCATAATCTTATGTAATATACCGAATTGTAATTTTATGTAATGTACCGAATTGTAATTTTATGTAATGTACCGAATTTTAATTAATTTATTGTAATATTAGGCCTAATAATTCAATTCAATTGAGTACATAATTAATAATTGTTATTTTGACGATTCGTAAGGTGTTGCTTATGGTATATTTTTGTATACCAATGTATGTAAATAACCTTACTGAAAATAAATGTTTATCTATCTATCATATACCATCGTAACCGTGCCATAGGGAGTGCACACACCCGTACCCGGCCGAAGGAGCTGGACTTGTGAAAGTGTGCGGTTAACTTTATCGGTATTATCGAAAGAAAATGTTCCTCTCATTTGCAGCTTTTCGCAGCAATTTATTATTAATTAGAATTGGCAACCCTCAAGCTCAGACTGTGTCTGAACTTCTCATATGCTGGTAAAGGTCGGCGGGATGGGCCATCGATCTCCGCCGTACTTGGACGGGCTGATTCAAAACAGTATGGCCTGAACTGATTCATACGGTGGAACAACCTAATTGTGGTTACAACGACTTCGATATGTTCGCCCTTCCGTGAATCGATGTAAACAATTACACATGGGTTATGAACAATGTACGTTTCAAAACAAAAATGTGTCAGTAGTATCGTCATGGTTTTATCGATATCATCTTATCAGCCGTTTGGACGTCTACTGCTGGACGTATCCCTCTCTCCTTCCGTCCCCAATAAAAAAACCGAACTAGCGCGATTCAGGCTCGCACATCGAGGGTTCCGTACAAACACGTTGTTAAAATAATTAAAAACTTGTTTTAGCATGTGCTAATGAAGTTCTTTTATATGATACCTTACATGATACGATTTACTCACTTTGAATTTTGAACCCATATTTTGTGAATTTTGAGGTCCTGTTTTTTTTTTAAATAAAAATGTACAGTTTTCAGATTTATTCCTATATGTGTACTCTGAGACAATGATCCTCGCCAAATTTCATAGTTCTATGTCAACGGGAAGTACCCTGTAGGTTTTGATTTTTGTGAGGGCCGAAATATGCTGTTTTTTACGTCATAAACGGCTCTAACTTTTTTAAACGATTACTGAGAAGTTTATCTCTTACACAACTGCAAGAGACTATTAGATATACGTATACAGTTTAAATTTCAACTCGATATCTTTACGCGTTCCCGAGATAAAGAGTCTTGACATACACACAGACGGACAGACGGACAACAAAGTGATCCTATAAGGGTTCCGTTTTTTCCGTTAGAGGTACGGAACCCTAAAAACTACCGATTTGAAGCGCCTTGCATCCAGCATGATTCAACTATCGCTATTCATATAGGTATTATCTGTACAACGCGGTCACATTAACTAGACGCTTGACTATGTGACGTTATTTTGGCGCTCAAGTACGGTGTGCAAAAAAAACCGGCCAAGTGCGAGTCGGACTCCCGCACGAAAGGTTCCAAACCATCTTCTATAAAAGATAAGTTTCTACCTGTTTATTAAGATCGAGTAAAAATTGCTTAAAAATTAATGCAATGCGTCGAGTTAATGTGACCGAGTTATTGATGTTTTCATGTAGATTTGACAGATTATTAAACGGTTTTGTTTAACTTCACATGCCCGTTTTTTGGGTCAAATCTAGTAATTGAAATTTGACCCCCTTCCCGTGGACTGGTTGTTATGATACAGCTTTAGTTTCGATGACCATACATTTTTTTTTACCTGTATAAGCTTGTTTCCTATTAAACTTCGAACTTTCACCATTTCATTACTGCTTAACTTTATTTCGTTAATAAAGGTAACAAAATATCCTACTAATATTATAAACGTGAAAGTTTGTGAGTTTGTGAGGATGGAGGGATGGATGGATGGATGGATTAATTCGTAATTTTTTTATAATATAACGATAAGTGTTATTAACGATAAGTGCTATTAAGTTAGTAGGAAAAATTCTGCTATCTGAGAACTCGAAGCTAGAAATGTCAAAAAAAAACAACTCGAATCTAACAACCGTCAAATCGTTTTTGGTTTTATTTTTTTTATTTTCCACCTCCTTTATTAAGGGTGGTAAGGTAGGGCCTCGGGTTTGAAAGACGGGACGTGACATAGTGTACTTTTTATCCCAGATAAATAAAGGGTTCCCATGGGATAGCACAAAAACCAAAATATCAGGCGAGCGAAGCCGCGGGTAAAAACTAGTAAATTATAGAGTCACTAACTGGGCCCCACGGTTTTACCCGAATCAAACTGTCCTTTCTTGAGATAAAAGTAGATTTATTAGTTCAACCACATTATAAAACGGACTAATTAAAACGACGGCATTATCGTTGCAAGCGATTTCTTCTAGGCAACCAAGAACGGACAGAAAATAGCAGATTAACAAAACAGCGGCCTTAATAAAGGAAGAATAAAAAAACAACAAACACTTTTAATAAACAAAATAAGTTGCTTATGTACTAGTCATAAAAGTATCTCGATAGTTCTAACGCAATATGAATCATCCATCTAGCCGTATCAGCCGTAGGACGTCGACTGCTGGACATAGGCCTTCCCCATGAATTTCCAATAAGGCCGGTTGCAAGCGAACGGCATCCAGCGCGTTCCTGTGATCTTTATTATATCTTCAGTCCACATAACAGGTGGACGTCCTACACGGCGCTTGCTGGTCCGTGATCTCTTCACGGCTAGGGCTCCATCGGCCATTCGTTCTTCGACTATGTGCCCTGCTTACTGCCACTTTAAATTTGGTAATCCGCTGGGATTATCATAATATGTATTATGAATTACCTATATATTATATACTAGTTTTTACCCGCGGCTTCGCCCGCATGCGCAATATATCATTATAATTTATAGCCTATGTGTTATTCTGATATATAAGCTACATTATTGCAAACTTTCATCTCAATCCTTTCAGTAGTTTTTGCGTGAAAGAGTAACAAACATCCATACATCCATCCATCCATTCTCACAAACTTTCCCGTTTATAATATTAGTAGGATATCAAGAACTATAAATGCCTGTACTGTACTGTATCAGCCTTTTTTAATAGTCCACTGCAGGACGTAGGCCTACCCACGAAGAGTGATTGGACCATATCCACCACGCTGGCCCGGTGCGGGTTGGTGGATTCACATACGTCATGGAATTTCTTCTACTGACATATGCAGGTTGCCTCACGATGTTTTCCTTCACAGAAAAGCCAGTGGTGTGAAAAATACCTACGCTATAAATACCTACGCTACGTTATTTCCGAGTAGTACATGATTAATACGGAGAACTTTGCTTATCTTGTAAGTTTAGTCGCCACAGAAGTTGGGACTTATTCAAAGCCTCACACGACGAAATAAGCCTTTACAAATGTTACAGAGAAATACATTACGGTACAATTTAATCCAGTCCCATGAATATCTCATGAATAATATATTCCCTGATTGCAGCTCACCTCGTTGCATAATATCTTCATTTATCGCAATGTTGAGACTTTGTACAGTCAGCTTCGAATATATGCTGATGTTAGTTCCTGGACACACTGAGACTTGTGGATTACAACTGTAAAATTGGATTTGGTTTAAACATTCTAAAATTTAAAACTCACTAAGGCCATCAATGTTCGTGTATACGAATTGCAATCCTACTAATAAACGCGAAAGTGTGTGAGGATGGATGGATGTATGGATGTTTGTTACTCTAAAAACTACTGAACGGATTGAGATAAAACTTTGCAATAATAAAGCTTATATATCAGAATAACACATAGGCTATAAATTATAATGATATTGCCTCAGAAATCAAAATATCATGCGGGCGAAGCCGCGGGTAAAAACTAATAAATAATAGTTTGTGAATACAAATACAACTAAGATCTAAATTTTTAATGAATAATTATTTAAATACCAAAATAAAAATTATCTAAGATCTATGTGTGTCTATGTCACTTATGTTTGTATATATCTATATGTTTGTCTGTGACCTGTGGCATAAATAAGAAACGAATTTAGATTATAAATGAATTTTGTCACAAAGTGATCCATATACGTTTGGGAAATATAATATGTTGCTTTATAAATGGCACAGTTGACACTCATCATTTCATTATAAGTAAACAACTTTTACTTGGGACCAATACTGAAATCGCAAAAAACTGCTATTCTAAACTTACATTTTGTCAAAGGTAATGATTTATTTTTGATGGAACTGCTTTTTTTTCTCATAAAACCTATGAGTTGGTCTCATAATAAACATCCCGAATGCTAACATCAAAGTGACGCTGACTGTACTTATTTAATTCTGTGGTAGATGTTGCTTAATCGCGTTGAAGTGGGCGAGAACAAATCTCACGTTTCCAAATATTTGGCCTCCAGACTACTGAACAATTAAATAATTAGTTTGATTTGTTGGCTGATTATTGCTTGAGCACGCTAAGTTTCATTAATTGCCTAGAAATTAGTGTTCACGCCGACTTTCATTGAAAAACAATGTTTGAGGTCTGAGATGTTGAAATGGTTTTTAAAGGCCCCAATTTAGGTATTTAGGCCTTTAAAACACAAGGTTTATGTTGCACACATTCAAATTCTCTAGGGTGCAAATTCTCATTTCATCTCGATCTTTCCTGTCTATCCTATAGGGTGTATATGAAATGAAATGAAAATGTTTATTGACCAGACTTACGTCCATAAAACAAATTAAAGTATAAATTGATTCGAGCGGGACAGTACTTTAAACTTAGACTTTTGTGGCTTCAAAGTAATATGGCAATAATATACTTTGTATGGTTAATTGTGCTGGCTAGTATAGCTTACTTAGAAAGCAACATTTCAAATATTAAGAAGACTAATTCAAACTATGATTGATGTAGGAACTACGAAATAACTTTGTATAACACACGCGATATGTAGAAAATATTGGGCTAAAACATCATCATTACGTCATCGCTTCAACCATGGGACGACCATTGCTGGACATAGTATATCTCTTATAGATCTCCAATAAGGTAATTTGCTTCTCGATCTCTTAAAAAAAATATTGCCGGAAAAAGTATGATTATAGTTATAATAAGATTCACTATGTGTGTATAATTGACATTAGAACGAAAACAATTACTTAGTAGAGATACAAATTCCACAACCCAAATACCTATAACATCATCATTCATAACCCTTTCCTCACACAGCACAAGATTCAAGTTAATTTATTTGTAAAAACATGGTAACACTGTACAACATACAAAGTCGTATAAATATAGGTACTTGTTGAGAGCGCATGTTTTTGCATATTGTGGCGTACAAATGTCGCAATATATGAGATAAAAATTTTGATAAAAATTTAACGAGAATAAGAAAAATTCACAATATAGAAAATAATAATTATCAAAATTTTAAAAGTATTACACACACGTGGATTCTTCCAAGAACAGTAACGACGTATTAGACGTTATCAGTCATCGGCTATCAGAAAGTTGTCAGGGAAATGTTTCCGAGTCATTAGAGCGTTGTCATAATTGTCGTTACCATAATTGGACGGTCAACGCTCTCGTGGTGTATTGTGCTCTTATTGGACACTCCACGACGGAAGTGGTTCGGTGAGATCTGGGAAATAATAGTTTGGCGGGTAGTGTTCGAAATTATGTATTAACTAAAAATCGACAAGCTCGACTGTGATTATGGTCTGGTTTATGATTCTTCAGATTAAAATAAATGTTCTTGTAAGTACAAAAATAGTGGCAGATGTCAATCGCTCAAATATTTTATAGAGCTTGAGCGGTACTTCTTACTCTTGTTTTTGTTTCAAACTCATAAGCGAGTGCACAAGCCTTCCTTTGCTGTTAAACTATCCTGCTATAGCTAGTTAAAATGACAGCGAGGAAATAGCATGAAAACTGATGCCCGACGGGTCGTATAGCTTTCGAACAGAGCAGCAGAGTAGAACGTCTACTGATGAAAATGGACAGACATTAAGATTAAGGTCACTGGAAAGCGTTGAATATAGGCTGCTTACAAACGATCACATCGGGAATGTACAGGCCCACAGGGCAGCATGGCTCTTGGGCGTTCTGTGACTGATATGACAATGATCAATCATCTTTTCGAATTAAACTTGTGTTCATACCTGTACTGCATCATACGCAGAATACGGCTACACAAGTGAACCGATAGTTTACATTGCGCCCACGCACGTTAGCGTAACTGTTGTTGTTGTTTTTGTCGTGTTTGATGGATCTGTGTCAACAACCGTATTGAATCACTGTTGTAAAAAACGCTATGCAAATCTGAAGATCATGCATGCTGTTTTTTTAAACTTTGAAAGCTAGGCGCATACATTTATTAAAGAACACTTACTGTACTGTACCAGCCTTTTTAATAGTCCACTGCAGGACGTAGACCTACACACGAAGGGTAATTGGGCCATATCCACCACGCTGGCCCAATGCGGGTTGGTGGATTCACATACGCCATCGAATTTCTTCTACGGACGTATGCAGGTTGCCTCACGATGTTTTCCTTCACCGAAAAGCCAATGATGTGAAATTCCGTACATAAGTTCCAAAGAAACTCATTGGTACGGGATCAGGATTTGAACCTACGACCTCACGATTACAGGTCGGGTGTTACTACCACTAGACTACCACGGCTTCAAAGAACACTTACATGCCTTAAAAATAAAAAGATCAAGTAGTTTTTCTTTCGCTCTAAGTTGATAAGAGCAACTGATCTAAATATCGCTATAACTGCTTATTATGCTTACGCGTGCTCGGGGCTCCGAACAGTGTAATTAAACTTGTGTAAACTTACGTACATATACTGTATCATAAGCGAAATATGGCTCGCACAAGTGACCCGATAGTTTACATTGCGCCCACGCATGTTCGCGTAACTGTTGTAGTTGTTTTTGTGGTTGATGGATCTGTGTCAACCGATGTTTTGAATCACTGTTGCAAAAAACGGTACCTATGCAAATCTGTTGATCATACGATTTTAACCTTATGATGACAATCGCATTAGAAATTGTTTTTAGCGTGTGCTTGGCTTTTATTATTTTACATATTAGCGCTCGTAGCGTAGTTTGAGGTGTTTGTCAGCGATCACCGAAATTAAGCAACGTTCCGCACGGTCAGCATTTGGATGGGTGACCGCGGGTGTCATTTTCCAACTGAGCGCTACCGTGGCTCGGATGACACGTTAAATTGTAGGTCCCGGTCGTTTTAACCTTTTACTCTTATGCCATGTCAGAAACCTTCAGGCGGCCTAAAAACTCTGACACCAGGGCTAGCCACCCGGCCTATACGAATTTACTTGCTATTATTTTATATAGAGCATAAACGAGCATTACTATAGAGGTACGTTTGGATCTTTTTGCTTGTAAATTTACATTCGTAATATTTTATACGTAGCAAATATATTGAGGACTACGTCTTCTTTTCTTCCGCTCCATAAGGCAAAAAGTGAAATTGATACGTCATTTATCCCTCCTACTTTGCCGTCATTCTGTCGTTATCCCTAAACCCTTATAATATTGAGCGAAATATTACTCTATTAGTTTTTCCGTATGTAACATACTCGTCTACTCGTTAGTATATCGGTAATAATGTTATAATATGCTGGCACATTTTAACAATACAATATTTCGTATAATATGCCGTCATCCTCTAATACAGTGCGACACAAAAGAGATGAAATGAATTATTCGGGAACTAAATTATCACTTTTGCTGGAACCACAGTCTGAGCTGTCAATCATTGTTAACTTCCTAGCATTTTTCTCGTTTTGTGTTATTTTGTGGATTGTGAACAGGAAAACAGTATCATTATGCAAAAAATAATGCAAAATATGCTAACAAAGCGATGAATCGATCTCAGTGACAATACTTCACCAAAATAAAACTAACGCAAAGCGAATAAAACTAATTGTTAGAAAAATATCCAAATAAAAACAAAAACCTATTATTAAACACAGTAGAGTAGTAGAGACAATTGGGTTAATGAGTCATTGTTAGAAGAAGCTCGTGACTCTCAAAGTCACTTATTAAACCATAAATAACTATGATTAAGACTTAACGCCGAGAAAGTTATCATTGTAATAAAAGCTGGCGGTATAGAATTTCTAAGATTATATTTCTCTCTGTTTTTATCTGTCTTTATCTTTTTCTGAGTGATATTCATGTTTTCGATGATATAAAGTTATATTATTTTTTATTTATCCAGTGTAGTAATCTAGATCGTGTACGTGTAGAAAATGCTTCAGGCAGTATGATTGTAGTCAAACACGAACCTATATAGATAGATAGATAATTCTTTATTAGCTTAACCAAATAAAATACAAACACATGAAAAATAAAACGTATTATTATATACTTGGCAAGCAATTTTTTTTGATCCCCGCTATTTAGGATTCTTCTGTGCAGGGCCCGCAATTCAACCTGCAAACCTTTTACATTTACATTAGTTTACGTTAGTAATATGAAATTAAAAATATAATCGGCCAAGTGCGAGTCGAACTCGCGCACGAAGGGTTGCGTACTTTATGGCTCCCCTTAAATATTTATTTTAATTTAATAAATAATTATCGAAGTAAACATAAAATTAAATATTCTGTGAATATTTCAAGCGTCAAGATTCAACATTTCAACTGTCTAGCTATCACGGTTCATGAGATACAGCCTGGTGACAGACAGACAGACAGACGGATAGACGGACGGACAGCAGAGTCTTAGTAATAGAGTCCCATTTTTCCCACGGTACCCTAAAAACACGTAATAAATAAAGGCCCATGCCTAGCAGTGAGACAATACAAGGTTAGTAATAATGATGATAATCTGACGGATGTCTGATGTTTATGTATGATCACATCTTGCTTGATGTTACCTGATATACTGATATCATCAAGGATGCGACTATCTTCTGTAGGAGTCGTTACCAGAAGTCCATATCAACTGTCTGTTCCTTATCACCTAAGACTCAGGTCACAAGAATCAGGTGGAGAGATAAGCTGCAGGAACTAGAGACACTCTTCTAACTACATGCGGCTAAGTTAACAATGACCATGATAACCTCACATCATTCAGTTCATTTAACTTTTCTATCTAAACGAGGATATAATTTTGTACCCGATGAACTAAACTTCCCTCTAAAATTAAACATAGTTAGGCCACACAATAGATGTTACTCATAGCTCAGAAATAAGTGTCCCCATTACCTTGTAGGGTCGATGACATGCTGATGGTGGCCGTGGAACGAGTCTAGACTCTACGGAGGCGAAATACCTGTATTGCTTTGATTTTGCTATCGCGTATCTGATGTCGATGAACTGGTGATATTTTTGAGGTATCGACTCGAAATTACGACTGAGTTATGGAGGACTATAGCTAGTATAGCTTGGTAGGTATGTATCTATGGGGATTCTTTGTAACGTGTGTGGAAAAGTCAGCTATGCCGGTCAGTATCCCATGATGAGGGTCCTGCATCGCAGAGGATTTTGGATTCTTGGAGTAAATTCAATTTAGGATGGTGTTCTTTTGAAATCATAATTTCAGTCCTTATTTGTTTGTTTATAATACTGTTTAACGAATAATTATTTTTCGGTCGTGCGCCAATCGTATCCAAGTTTTGTTCTCTGTTCAGAAACTGATATCGTTCTTTCTTACAATGTAGGGGTAGACCACTAGTCTGCCAGCAGATATTGTCGTCCATTTAAGCCATTATTCTGTAGCCGCTTTAGTACACCTACCTACTAAGTATTTGTCTTGCAATATGGGGCTGCCCAGCTTACCTCTAAGCTCCGTAATTCTTCATCAGACGTCAATCATACATTCGATATCGGGTTACTTTTTAAAGGAACTAACTTTACCAAACAAAGAGATGCGAGAGTCCGACTTAAAATAGCAAAACTAAAAAGAAATTAATTACCTCAGCTAAATACTCCCTCACTTATCAAGTAACAGAAGTCCTGTTCGTTTATTTACGTCGCAGTACATTCCTTGTTTATCTGTCTGCGTTCGTGGGGTTGTTGTCCTATACGTAAGTCTTGTAAGAAGCTGCCTTGGCATTACGACAGCCTTACGCGGTTCTTGGTAAATGACCAACTGTTCGCGTGTAGGGTTACCACATCTAATGATTTATAAGATGTCTGGGATGCCTGCCCACTAACGTACCATATCATATCCAGGAACGTATCACGCACGGAAGACAACACTATACGCTCTACTATGCTATTTACAACGTACCATCAACGTAGGTACGTCAACAATAGTTTTCGAGAATATTTTGCCGGTGCCGAAACGCTCCTTGCATGACACGCGACGGTGCAGCGAGGTGACGGAACGGTCTAACGGGCATAATCTCATACTTTTCCACACAAAGAATATTTTTTGTCTAACGCGTTTCTATCATCATCATTTCGAGGCAATGGTACAGAACATTTTTATTTTTTAACGCTTTCCTTATTATGGTCATGGTATGGCATAGAGGGCAGACATCTCTGTGCTTCTTAAGCGCAGTCTATGACATCCACTCATGACAAGGTAGACTGATGATCTAATATAAAACCGCATGAGCACGCTAGATGCAAGCCCCTTAAATCCTATATCCACTTGCGGACTTCTTACTATCCATCCATCCATCAGCTAAAGGACGTCCACTGCTGGACATAGGCCTCCCCTACGGATCTCCAATAAGACCGGTTGGAAGCGGCATGCATCCAGCGTGATCCTGCGGTCTTAATCAGGTCATCCGTCTACCTTGTGGGTGGACGTTCTACGCTGCGCTTGCCGGTACGTGGTCTTCACTCGAGAACTTTTCGACTTCTTACATTTGCCTACTAATCCAAATTTCAAGAAATTATTTACTGTCACAAGATAGTTATACAGACACTGTACAAACTAGGTGTAATAAAGCACCCGTATCTTGGGGCATAGGTATTAACATCATCTAAGCCCCAGTGTCAACCAAAATCATCCCCTCATACTCAAATACTTTTATCATCATCCATATCTCGTATTTTTAATTGCTATTAAACTTTTCTCCTGGCTTTTAATTTTCCATGTGGTAACCTTACTGGCGTGTTGTTTTGCAGGCAGCCTTGTTGTATATCTGCGGTTTGTGTAGTTTAATATTTTTTCCGGATGATGATTTCTTTTATATTTCTTATATTTAATATACGAACAGCCAGAATGTGGAATGCTTTGCCTGGGTCTGTCTTCCCGCTTAAGTACAACGTGGGTGTCTTGAAATCCCGAGTAAATAGGTATCTTCTAGGTAAGCGTGCTACACCTTAGACCGTTTATCTGCTCAACATCATGCACTATGTAGTCAAACGAAAACCGATACGGAATAAAAATAAAAACACGGCTTTAAGATTTATTTAAAGAATAATTAACTATAAAATTATCTCATAAAATTAAAGGAGGTGTCACGAATAACATTAAATGCAATCTGTTATGTTATTAACAAAAGTATGCTTCCGTCGTTTCAAACTGGGCTTGATGGCCGTAAGGCGGCCTATGCCCAGCAGTGGACATCCTACGACTGATGATGATCATTAACAAAAGAAAGCTCGATATTTTTTCAATATCTAAAAGTTAATTATGAGAGAGTAGTGCCAGACTCTTAAATTCTTCAAAGCGTCTATTCTCGATAATTCGAAAATCCCTAGGGCCTAGGCACTTAAAATTATCGAAAGACCTGTAAGTACCCAACAAGTATTCATATTAAGTACCTACCTAAGTGTTATCTACAATATCTGGGTACCGAGAACCGTCCGGTTTTAATTTAATGTTAGCTGTTGTCGCGGGATGTCGTTATAAAAACGTGCATTACTTGCAAAAAATCACGATTTTAGGGAATTACCGCATATGCAAATAATTTTAGAAAGAAACTCTTTATCTACAGACTAATTTTCTTCAAAATCATTACAGCCGTATTTGACTTTTTTGACTGACGAAACGGAGGAGATACTCAATTCTACGCTTATGTATATTTCTTTTTTAGGGTTCCGTACCTCAAATGAAAAAAACAGAACCCTTACAGGATCACTTTGTTGTCCGTCTGTCCGTCTGTGTGTATGTCAAGACTCTTTATCTCAGGAACGCGTAAAGATATCGAGTTGTAATTTGAACTGTATACGTATATCTATAGTCTCTTGCAGTTGTGGAAAAGAAAAACTTCTCAGTCATCGTTTAAAAAAGTTAGAGCCGTTTATGCCGTAAAAACTGCATATTTCGACACTCACAAAAATCAAAACCTACAGGGTACTTTCCGTTGACATAGAACTATAAAATTTGGCAAAAAGCATTGTTTTAGAGTACACATCTATTATATAAAAGGCTTCCCTGAGTGACTGACTGACAGACAGCCTACAGCCCAAACCGCTTAAGATATGAGCTTGAAATTTGGAATATAGGTACATTGAACGACGTAATGGAGCACTAAGGACGAAAATTTTGAACTTTCGACCTCTAAGGGGGTAAAACGGGCCCTTTTCGTTTGTATGTAACTTTTTATTCCCTGTACCGATTGATTTGAAACTTTGTATACATGCTTTTCAAACAAAATAAAAGTTACGTTTTTTCCTGTTTCTCCGAATTTTCCTGATCTAAGGGGTCAAATAAGGTCCCAAAGTTGGTGAAAAAAGCGTCAATTACATCGAACCTGCTGAACGGTTATGGTTGAAAATTGGTATGAAGGAGGCACACAGCATGTTTTAATACAGGAACTAATAAAATCCAGGAAAATCTATAAGGTTCCTTAGGGATACGCAAAATTAATAAGTTTAGGCTACAGCCCAAACCGCTGAAGATATGAGCTTGAAATTTGGAATATACGTACATCGTACAACATAATGAAGCACTAAGGATGAAAAACGTACCCAACTCTAACTTACGGGGTAAAACGGGCCCTTTTTGTTTGCATGTAACTTCTTATTCCCTGTACCGATTGACATGAAACTTTGTATAGATGCTTTTGAGACTAAATAAAAAATATGGCTGTACCTGTTTTTCTGAATTTTCCTTAAAAAAATCCTTAGGGGTCAGATACGTCTCAAAACTTTAATGCGCTTTTTTTAAATAATGTAGTATTTAGAATAGGATTATGATAATAGTTTATCTTTAAATGGGGCAAAATGGGTCCCCAAAAGTTTACAATTTTTTTTTTATTTTGTGAGCCAATAGTCTTAAGCTTAGCGCACATATAGATCAATATAAGTATTTTACTATGGGATCAACCCTGACAAGCGAAAGTTACCTACATTTTCCATACATTTTGTCGCGGGTCGATGAACTTTTTGTGTTGAACAGCTGATTTTATTCACGTGCTTTTGGGGTTGGTACCATTGTAAAAGTTAATCAAATTATGAGTATAATAGCATCTTAGAATATGCCTGACTATAATTACGACTTGTGTGCCATTTTTTCATTTGCCTGGAAAATTAAATTTCTAATAACTTAATGAAACATGTCGAATACCTGTACCGGCCTTAATTAATAGTGCACTACTGAAAATAGGTACTACGGATAGCACTACGGATAATAGAAACAGGTGGGTCTTAAGATGAACATGGACAAGACGAAAGTCATGTGTAATTCCCATGTTTTACCTACACCCGATTTCTGTTGGAAACTCGGTTCTTGAAGTCGTTGACTCGTATGTCTACCTAGGACAAGTAGTCCAGTTAGGTAGGTCCGACTTCAACAAAAAAGGGCCAATCGCCGAATTCAAGTAGCCCAACGAGCTATGGAGCGGGCTATGCTTGGAGTCTCTCTGCGAGATCGAATCATTAATGAGGAGATCCGTAGAAGAACCAAAGTTACCGACATAGCCCAACGGATTGGCAAGTTGAAATGGCAATGGCCGGGGCACATAGCGCGGAGGGCTGATGACCGTTGGGGTCGAAAAGTTCTCGAGTGGAGACTATGTACCGGCAAGTGCAGCGTAGGACGTCCACCCACAAGGTGGACGGATGACCTCATTAAGACCGCAGGATCGCGCTGGATGCAAGCAGCTTCCAACCGGTCTTATTGGAGATCCATAGGGGAGACCTATGTCCAGCAATGGACGTCCTGCGGCTGATGGATGACTGAAAATAGGCCTATCCGCGAAGGGTAATTGGGCCATATCCATCACGCCGGCCGAGCACGGGTTGCTGAATTCACATACGACATTGATTTTTTCTACGTTCGTACAGGTTGCCTCAATGTTTTCCAGCAATGAAAAGTGAAATTTCTTACATAGTTACTCATACAATTATCATTATTGGCTCCCTCGGTGGCTCAGTGGTTGACCCTGACTCCTGGGTCAAAAAGGCGTGGGTTCGATTCCCAGGGCAATTATTTATGTGATGTTCATATGTGTTTGCTCTGTGTCTGGGTGTTATTAATGTATTTTTATTTATTTATTTAACACTTTATTGCACACTATTTGTACAAAAGGAGGACTTAACGCTATACAGCATTATCTGCCAGTCAAGCTACATATATATGTAGTATATCAGTCTCTGCCAGCCAAATCACAAACTTTGCTTAGTTTGGGATCAGAGACCGTGTGTGAGATGTCCCCCAATATTTATTTTATATATTTATTTATTACTGAGTTAATTTCAGAAATTCGGCAATTTATCATCCAAAAATTTACGTGCTCCGTAATAAGCTTTAGATACAAGTAAATTAAATAACCAAATACTGAGACAATTCTGGCTAAGCCGTAGGCATTATTTTGCAAGTAATACAATAATAGGCTCAGTTATGAAGACGCCATAGTAAATATAATAACAACATAAAAAGTGTTCTCTCTATCGAACGCTTGAAGTGAAAATGAAACAGATATAATTATGATAATTAGCTATTATAATTACGATGGCGCATTCATAATCGAGTCTAATGCGGGCTTAACCACGAGCTACTATTATTTTAAGTAAGTGCCAAGAAAACACGGGCCAAACTGTGGGTTTTAATCATTTTAAGCAGTTACGAAAATAACGCGGGCCAGACCGTGGGCTATTATCATTACAAGTAATACAAAAACGCAGGCTAACGGCATGCTATTATAATTTTAAGGATTTATTAAGACAACACGGGCCAGACCGCGAACTATTAGATATTATTATAAGCAAATGCCAAGATAACGCGGGTTGAACCGCGGGCTGTTATTTTAATTAAGTAAGTATTAAAACAACGTGGGCCAAACTGTGGGTTATTATCATTGTAAGTACCTAATTATTAACACAACGCGAGCTAAACCGCGGGCTTTTATCATTTTGAGCAAGTACTAAGACAATACGGGCCAGACCATGGGCTATTATCATTGTAAGTAATACGACAATGCAGGCCCAACGGCAAGCTTTTATAATTTTAAGCAAGTACTAAGACATCGCAGTCCATGCTGCGTGCTATAAATAACCATCTTAAGCAAATACTAACAATACGCGGGCCAAACCGTGACCTATTATCATTATAGGCAAATACTGTTACAATTTTGACCAAACCGTGGGCATTATCCTTGCAAGTAATTTTAAGCAAGTATTAAGACAACGCGGGCCAAATCGCGGACTATTAGATATTATTACAAGCATGTACAAAGACAACGTAGATCAAACCGCGGGCTATTTTCATTTTAAGTAAGTACCTATGTACTAAGACAACGCGGGCGAAGCCGTGGGTTTTAAGCTAGTATAGGAATAAATCTGAAAACTACATTTTTATTTATATCACAAAAAATAGGGCCTCAAAATTCACAAATTATGGGTTCAAAATTCAAAGTAAATAAATCGTATCATGCAAGGTTTCATATAAAAGAAGTTTATTGGCACATGCTAAAACATGTTTTTAATTATTTTAACAATGTGTCATTTTCGATGTATGACGAGAAAAGTAAAAAACAAGTTTTTTTTTCATGTTTGTTATAGTATAGAGATATTAACAACTTACTTCCCAATTTTGTGAAATTTACTGGATTTGTACGGAACCCTCGGTATGCGAGCCTGACTCGCACTTGTCCGGTTTTTTATGTATATCCACGCATAACTTTTTACGTAGTGGTCCGATTTCGATATTTTTATACTTCAAAATTGTTCCTATGTAAGTTTTATCGAAATCGGCTGAGTCATTTTCGATAAATCATCATTAATGTGAAAAATGTTACATCGATCCGTGCGAAATATTCGCGAATTCTGTACGCGGTTGAAGTCGATCATGCCATTTTTTTTCAATACATAATACAAACAAGTATATACAAGAATAGCTCGTGTCAAGGCATAAGATAAAGCCAGTAGTCATGAACTCGAGTACGGATCTATGGCATTGACTCGGGTTGATGTCCTGCCAAGCAATGAGCTCGGTGCAAGTCATTTTCCTCGAAGTTATAATGCTGGCCAGTTTTTGCACCGATTCTAATTCTTTTTCCTCGATAGTAGAACCATAAAAATATATCAAATTTTTCCTATGCGATAATTTCGTCGAATCTATTTTTTCTTCTCGTGTAGGTATAATTAAACTTTTAAAGAGTTAAATATGCATTTCTATTAACAGGAAACCGAGGTGTAATCATTTTAATATCTTAGTTAAGATTTACTTAATGGTTTTGAATCTATTATGGCCAATTCACATCGAGATTGCTACTGATTAGTGATTCCTAAAGTATAGTAACTGTTTTCTGATTTCTGTTCCTCCGATCACCTAAACTAAATATTAGTTATGCTACGAATTTTATGTTGTAATGTGTAATAATATGTACCTACTGTATTTGTGTTTAATTAAGGACTACATTTTTATGTAGAGCATCGTTTCTTTAATAATGATTTGATCTATCTAATCTAATTCGACAATTTTGATAAATATTAGCTGGCTATTATTGTTTATACTCTAGGTCTAGGTCTAGTCTAGGTTCAAAAGCTCTTTTGTATTTTTTTTACATCCGTTCTAGCCATACATTTTGAATTAAACTTTAACCTTTTTAATTAACCTTTTAATTAAACTTTAACCTTTTTAATTAAACTTTAACCTTTTTAACCTTTCCATCTATCCTCCCACAAAGTCTTAAAATTTAATGTAGGTAAGTTTATTATAATTAGGCGTCATTTTTTAGTAGATTTCACTTACTAAATAAAAGACCCATGTCGGTGTTAATCGGGCTTAATCGGCCTCTACTAACATGAGCTCCTTTATGTACATAAGTTGCCTTGTAATAATATCCAACTTAATCTACAAAATGCTAATCAAAACTAGCAAAAAGTGCTACCGATTGTATCGTACCCTTGTATTGCTAAAACGATTTTTAGATGATTGTATATTTTTTGTTGCAGGTAAACGAACTCCCGTTTTTATAACATCACACCATGTATCGTCATAAGGTCGTAACAGGTATGGCAGAGTAATTATCCTTATTTATTAGGTATTATTATGCAATGTCAGTTTTATTATAGTGTATAACTTGTCCAACAATATTTATACTCGTACAGACGTGGTTCTTAGTTATATTTCAATAGAATGTATTACCTCATCAAAACCGCAGGATCGCGCTGGATACATACCGCCTCCAACCGATCTTTTTGGAGGGGAGGTCTATGTCCAGAAGTGGATGTATTTTGGCTGATGGATCGATAGTATATTCAATGGTTTTCAGCCAATAAAATGTCATTTTTACATTATTATATTAATTTATTGTTATTTAAGTAGCTATCACCGTCATTATGTCCTATTGCATAATTATATCATTGTAAACGTATAGGTTATCTCGGGTTGAAAGAAGATACTTTCTTTATTTATCTATCTTATAAATTTATGGACCTATCGCATCCGCTTCTTATATTGTATTGATAGCGTTGTTATTATTTATTGGACGTGTTGTGTATTTTATACATTTTTGTTATCTTTCATAGCTTTCATTTGTAAGTTTTATTGGATTTCTCGCCAGTGAAATTGTATTTGTTATCATGTACTTTTTGTTATTTTTCGTATCATTTTGGAAGCTCCTAAATTCCCGACTGTTCTTAGCTATGTATTTTTATTTTCGGGTCTTTTTGGGTCGTGAAGGCTGTAGACAGGTGTGAAAACGTGCGGCGTAGTTAGTAGGTATTAGATTGAGTTTAGTATAATATAGGTCTTTCTACGTGTGCACAGAACTTTGCTCTCATTTTAGTACCTACCTTACGGCCCTAACATCGTCCTTATCGTTACCTTCGCTATAAATATTCTTCGTAGTATCAAAAAGTTAGAAAACTGTGTCATCTCTAAAATTTCCATTGTCCAAAGTAAGACTAGAGTCACTGCAATTTTGAAATTTGCAAAACGTCCCCATTTACGCAATAATGTAGAGAAAGATGAAATGTTTCACGGCCGACGCACACAGTCGCCATTGTCGCGATAACATCACTTGGACACAGTAAATATTATGTTTAAATATTATAATACTGCAATTTATCCTGTGAAAACATTCAACTGAGCGAAAACACTACTCGATATTTCGTAAGCGTAATAGCAAGTCGCGCACGACATCTTCGCTATAGAATCTAGCGAATGATTGTATGCGACATTTAGGTTTTATCTTGCTCTATCTAGTGTTTAAAGAGGGAGATAAATGACGAATATGATCACGTCTCTATTGCTATCAGACCTATCATGCACTGGTCTGATGTTGACGCCAAGTTAGAGCCCCTCTGGCCTTCCCTACTCTTGAGTGATATAGCAGATTAGATCTCTATATTCCGATATTCAGCTTATATAGGACGCGAAATTCCTATAATAGGATAAACAATGGATGTAGAGCCATGTTCTTAAACACCGACTGCAAGCTACAGCTAGTACGTGGAGTCTCCAAAGCTATAGTAAATAGTATCTTCTAGGTAAGTGTGATATAGCGTAGGCAGAAGCGCAGCTTAATTTGATTTATTTGAGCTTAGCTCAGTGACGCAACAAGTTATGTTTTCGCCAGTTAGCAAGCTTTACGCAATAAGCATGCTATGACGGGTCTGCACTACCCAGAATTAAATGCATTCACAGTACATAATTGGAATAATTTGCACGAATCGATGTGACATCCATTTACATTTTTGTTGACTTATCAAAAACGGCTCAGCCGATTTCGATAAAATTGAAATGGGACCACCTCGAAAGTCTATTCTATCGAACTAAAAAAGTTCTTTTTAATCGGTCCACAATTATTGGCGAAAATATCGATAAACATACACAAAAAACATGCAGGCGAACATAGTATCTTCTCTTTTTTGGAAGTCGGTAAAAAGCTCAAGTAGGTATAGATTATTATATCTCTAAGTAGACCTGTTGCTATGTAGAAACTTGAGCCATAACTTAGAACGTGGTCTTAATAAAGTTTTTGATTAATCACCTACTACAGAAAACACTCAGATTCATTAACTACGAGTGATAGAATAGTATCGTTCGTTTAGTAACCTCGTTCACGGCTCGTGCCAATGTACCCAGCCAGTTTTACTGCCTTTTTCCTGTTGACTGACATTACGGCCGCATTTAATTATTTCTACTTGCTATGTTTGTTTATTGACGGGAGATTGTGTACTGTCCGTTTACTGTTTACGATCTTTCGAAGAGTTTTCTCTGTGAAAGTAGATGGACTCAGCTTCGGAGCTTGTTTTGACTTTTATGTAGAGAAATTGTAATTAGTTTAATTAGTTACAAGATATACACTCAATTTTATGATTTTTGTTTTTATATTAATTTTACGCAATTCCGTTGCCTTTTTTATCACAATTAAGTCCGCGCTTGGCAACCAACTCGTTTGATGGTGATGGAAGTTGGAGCACGCATCATAATACTATACTATCATACTAATATTATAAATCCGAAAAGTTTGTTGGTTTGTTCCTCTTTCACGCAGCAACGGAGCAACGGATTGACTTGATTTTTGGCATGGATATAGCTCATGGGCCGGAAAGTGACATAAGCTACTTTTTATACCGAAAAAATAAAAGGTTCAAAGTCAAAATACCACGCGGGCGGAGCCGCGGGCAAAAGCTAGTATTATATAAATAGGGTAAAAATATTAATTTAGGGAAATCGTAGAAAATAGAGCTTTAAAGATCTTAGATCAAAATTTTCACACATGATTGTCCTATCTGCCTGATTCTAGTACATACCTGTTAATATTCATTACAATTTGTTAGTAAGTACTCACTCATACATCGCATAAATAAGTACATAGCAAGAAGTAAGGAATGCTGTCCCCTTCTTACCATCCATCATACCTAACTTGATGCACCACTGCGCTGTACTTGGTCACAACTCGATAAGGTCTCGGTCGGCTTTCTTTATTGTAATTGTTTATTTATCAGCTGTATTGATTTATTTTATGGAAGATGTAGACGTAGTAGGCAAATATTTCGTGGGGATTCAAGCCTGGCATAAATTAGCCCAAGGGACAAGAGAGGTATACTATCGGAGGCTGAGATACACTTTGGATCGCTGCCCCAACATACTCGTAGTTATAGGGTAGTATGGGTTTATCTATATAAGTATGTATTTAAAAATAAGTATATGTAGTATATCAGTCTCTGCCAGCCATATCACAAGCTTTGCTTAGTTTGGGGTCAGAGGCCGTGTGTAAGATGTCCCAAAATATTTGTTGTATTTATTATTCAGTTTTAAAATGTTGTACTCCAAAATTCCGTTTAGGCACCGTGTAGCCTACCATGGAAGGCTAAACGGAAGTGCACTCGCGAGTGCAATCATGAGTTCGCGACGAGTCTTTCATTTAAAGTCAAACTATATTTTACTTACATGGATCACATTTCTGTTACGATATTCTCTTCTTTACAATTTTTACTACCCACCGAATAGCGTCACTTGTCTTGTTCTAAGGAAAGCTCATTTACCATACAAACCTTCCCCAACGTATCGACTTTCCACTTGATCCATAATCTGACGAAGTTTACTCTTATTTGTTGTCTAGTTTATCATTTATATGCAGTAATGCCGGTAATTCTCATTGCATAACATCATTGTCATTAATAATGATAATAAACAGGTAAACAACGATATTTTCCGGGAAGGCAAAACGATTGTATGTATTTGTACTATGTTACCCGTAGTTACTACAAATGTGGCGGCTTACGGTATTATCCTCTAAATGGGACAATAGCCATTTTAATGAACCCGTCTGTCTACCAATTAACGCATTGTGCACTATTATATAAATGTTTGGTATTAATAGATTCATGAATACATTGTGTTTAGACGACCGATATATTCTAGGACAGTGTTTCCCGAATTCTTTTGGCATCGGAACCTTTTTTGTGTCACCTTTTTTGGGCGGAACCCTAGCTTAGCTTACGACAAAAAAAACAATGTTACTTAACTGTAACATGAAATTTATTTGAAATCACACCACGCTGAGGCTTTTTTAATTGGTGTCTCATCTGTAAGTAAAATATAGTTTGACTTTAAATGAAAGACTCGTCGCGAACTCATGATTGCACTCGCGAGTGCACTTCCGTTTAGCCTTCCATGGTAGGCTACACGGTGCCTAAACGGAATTTTGGAGTACAACATTTTAAAACTGAATAATAAATACAACAAATATTTTGGGACATCTTACACACGGCCTCTGACCCCAAACTAAGCAAAGCTTGTGATATGGCTGGCAGAGACTGATATACTAGATATACTTATTTTTAAATACATACTTATATAGATAGTGACTAAATAACACCCAGACACAGAGCAAATACTTATGTTCATCACATAAATATTTGCCCTGGGTGGGGATCGAACCCACGCCACTTTGATCCAGAAGTTAGGGTCACTAACCACTGAGCCAACGAGGCAGTCAATACTTCCATTTATAAAATTATAATACCTAAATATTGTAAAAGGTGTAACGATTTACAATAAAATGGAAATCTTGAATTTTCGTGGAACCCCTGAGAGCCACTTACGGAACTCCATTCGGGAACAGCTGTTCTAGGATATCGTTGTACTCATAATGCTGACCTTTACTATGGAACTAACCCCGAAATCGTAAGAAAATATCAGCTGTTCCAGACAATATTTTGTCGAGAGTTGATGAACTTTGTAGCTAATGATCCTGTTCTGTTAGATTTATCAATTTTGTCGTACAACTTTTATATTACTGTTTAATCTCGAAAGGATTGTCATATTTTTATACGGTTTAAGAAGTAAGGCTCTTGTAGCGCTGGTAAACGTATTAGCTACGAAGTATTTATAAATAAAGTGTTTCTTTTTTAGTAGTGGTTAAATTTTAGGGCATTATTATATAACCCACTATCTAAGTATCTAGTTAACAGTATCCAATATATTCAGAATATTGAAACACAAATCAACTCATTGAAACGTCTAACCGTAACATTATTCAGCAGTAAACCACAGCACTCAAACAGTTATCCAAACATTTATACTGGCCCAAATACTGTTGCCAAAACCCATTCGCATTCGTCAAGTATCAAATCTCACTCAGCGCCAACATATGGGTTTAATTTGAGCAAATACACGTCCGTCCTGAAAGACGGTCAAGCGCAGACTGAAAACTGAAAATGAAAATAAATTTGGAACCAGTGACGGGTGGTGGTCGATATAATGATGTCGGTAGTTTGATATCGATTTTAGTATCGATTGTTCATCGAGTTGATTGCTCTTTCTTATTCCATATTTTATGTTGTTTTCTTAAGAAATTATGTTTGGTATTCAATGGAGAGATATTTTATGTTTATTCCTTATGTTTATAAAATCAGATAAAATAAAGATAAATAAGACGCACTTGAACTTGGCGCAAAAGCGGCTATAAATATCTAGTAGCATTGCCGCAAATGGAGGATTCCAATAAATACTATTTAAAATGCTTACCGTGTACTCTTCACAGCGAATAAAAAGTTGTACTTAATCAGTTTCATACGTATTTCACTTAGTTACCGTTACGATCAGAATGCGCAAATCAGAATGATCCTTTTTACAGCAAATTCCAAAAACAATTACCGCGTAAGTAATAAAAATACAATAACCTGTTATATTGTTATGCCGTAGCGTAGCTTTTATTGTCACTTGCAAATAAACAGCTTTATCCTGAACAATTTGGGGTCACCCTTTTAAGGGAAACACCGTTACGCCATCTCCTTGGTTGTTTATGGGGTCCCGACCCTGCCTCTTTACTGTTGCTTAAGACGTATTTGACCTATTTTTTGGCTTTTCTTTAAGAGTTCATTATTTTATTGTTGCTAAGTGTCTGAAGAAGGCTTGAGACTCGCCCGAGTGTCTAAAAAGGTTGCCATAAATCTTTCAATACGATTTTCTTACGGAATAAATGCTTACCGGATTATGAAGCTTTGTGAGTACCGAGAGTCTTCTAAAAATGTTGATTAGTAAAATGAAAATCTTTTTAGGTAGTGCTTTTTCTTTTACTGTTATTTAGAAGTGATATTTATCATGATCGATTTTTAAATCGATTAATGACAAAAATAATCGAAAATAATCGACATCGAATATCGACTATTCCCCAACCCGTTGAAGCGATCTATTTTGGCACATCACGCGTCTTATTGCGCCCGCGCAGGGATTATAAATAGTGCGCGTAATCACGTGTTTTCTACTAATTCGATCCAGTCTCACGCGAGATTTCAGCCACGTCGGTCGTGTATCCCGCAGGATGTAAAAAACATCGCGAAGATTTCATAAATGTTTGTTTCTTTTAAAATGATGGATGACTTATGGTACGTGTGGCATTGAGGATGATTTCAGGTTTTGTTGTTTTCTCCGCTCTATGAAAAACATTTGTATTTCCCATAAATCTGTAACTATTATAGGACAATGCCCTAATGTAACAACGTGATATGATGACTTATGTAGTCCTTGGGTATTGACTCGCCGTGTTATTTTTGACCGACGAACCACCGGAGGAGGTACTCAGTTTGACGCGTATATTTTTTTTGTTTATGTTTATCCACACATAACTTTTTTCGTAGTAGTCCGATTTCAATAATTCTTTTTTTATTGGATAGAGTATACTTCGAAATTGGTCCCATTTAAATTTTATCAAAATCGGCTGAGCCATTTTTTAAAAATCAACTATAATGTGAAAAATGCTACATCGATCCGTGCGAAATATTCGCGAACACTGTACACGGGTGAGGCCGGTCATGCTATTTTTTGCAAAAAATAATTATTGTGTTGCTGTTATTTCATATTATTTACTAAGTGGTTTTCTTTTTTTGGTTTTATATTATTCAAATAATTAACTTTTATTTACTTCGTCACTCATTTTGCAGTTATTCTGGTACAATTATACAAGAGAGCGCTCAAACCTGACTGAAAGGCATTATGAAATCGGTTTTCAAATTTTGTTTCTTAGTTATGATGGTAAGAAATAGCCGTTTATGAACTCTGGACATTATTAGCACTTTTTACCATAAAAACTTGTTTTTGACATAGATTTTACACGTGCAATGAATAGTGCGAGATTTCCACGCCGCCTGTGCCTCTTACCGTGTTACCAAAAAAGTTTCACGCACGCTTAACGCAAAGTTTAACAGTACAAATTGCATGGTCAAACACGCTTTAAACAGTGCATGTTTAAAGCGTGTCTAAATGTTTTGTGGTAAGGCGGTAAGTGTTTAGATATATTTCTGTCGATAGCAGAACGTTCCACGATGAAACCATAACGAAGGAAATTTCAAATAGTTGAATCTAGAAAATTGAAATTCAAACATTGAAATTGCCCTAACATTCGTCATGTCAGTGCTTACGTCGCGCATGTTTTGCACTCGAGACACTTAGGTACCACAAATGCCTATCGATCAGGCTTCCCCTCCTAATGCGATCCCCTTGTAGGGCGTGCAAACCCTGTTAGGGGTTGCAATACATTAATGAGGGCGCCGAGCACTGGGCCTTTTCTGTTTCACCCTACCGATACTTGTGGAATACGTGTATTTGCATTTTCATGTTCGGGGACTTGAGATTTAATTCATAACTAAAGTTTAGTGAAGCTTTCAGTGGTAGACATATAGACACATACATACGATTATAGACCAGTATTCTGAGTGTAAGTTTTGTCGTAAACATGACGCGCTCTTCGGCGAGCGCGTAAGCATGTAATTTTTATGAACTTGTTGTGTTTCAAAAACGCGCCGCTAGTGGCGCTGTACATTTCTTCATACAAATTACATGCTTACGCGCTCGCCGAAGGGCACGTCATGTTTACGACAAAACTCACACTCAGCATACTGAATACTTTGAAATGATAGTTGCTGTAGGTACTTGTGGTAAGTGGCACTACGAATATGTTCACAATTTTAAAGTCTAGTGCCAAATGCTGAGAATACCAGAGATATACTCGTAAGAAGCTCAATCCCGATTTGTGAAAATTTCGCAGGGAACATTGCCCTTCCAGTAATCTTTTCAGAATATTCTATAACCAGCTGACCCGGCGAACTTCGTTTCAAGCGATATCTTTATAAATTATAGCCTATGAGTTATTATGATGTATAAGCATTACTATTGCAAAGTTTCATCTCAATCCGTTCAGTAGTTTTTTCGTGAAAGAAGAACAAACATTTATACATACGAACTTTCGCGTTTATAATATCAGTAGGATATATAATAAGTGCCAACTTTAGTAAGTACTACTTCATGCTGGTTCTACTAAAATTCCTAGCGTTACTAATTCTTTACTATTCCTTACGAAATAAGATTCCTTAAGAACAAGGATGTTCTTAATTATGTTTTAAAGTAACACAGAGTAAGTTTATAGTAAAATAAATACAAAATTGTACAATGTTGCGAATAACAGCACAAACGTACCTTGCGTGTAGTTTCTTCACCTCGATTTCCGCGAAACTGAAACCGGTAAATGAGTTACAAGAAGTTATTTAAATTAGATACGCGGTTAAGATTTAAAACTTGTCCCGAAAATGCTGCGTTTACCAAAAACGGAATAAGGAAGGTCTTTGAAAATATTTCGGTCTTATTCTTTCAATCTTGATACAACAATATGCGTACAAAGTTTTGTGCAGTCAGGGTGGTATTGTGTCGTTCAGGGTGTTTGTACTAAGCTGAAAGGGAGTGAGTCAGACCATTAATATAAACAACTTTTGCTATGAAGCCAATTCTAAATAAACTCAGCGGTTTTATACATTATGTCGATTCTTATGGGATTTTATGTGTAGGACAATTGATTATTTTTTCTTGAATTTCGGTTGAGCCCCATGGCAAATTTTGTTTATAAAATGCACTGAATCACCCCCTTTCATGTCAGTATACCCAATGCAAATAAACATGTTGTCAGTCAGAAGATTAAAACAATCGCAAGAAGCCATCTTATAAAACCATACACTTACAAAGAAATTAATCGATAATTATATGTATTAAATGCTTAAAATTGCAAATATCAAAAAAGACATTCGGAATTACGCTGCTCCGAACTGGAATCTCGTGTTCATGACCTAATAATACTAAAAATGGCGGTTTAAAACTTTTCTATACTCGTTATTATAACAGCACTGCACAGTTTTAAAGCTGGAACGGTGTCGCGACACTTTTTTCCCCAAGGAGCTTTCTCGACCCTCGACTCGATTTTTTGTTCCGCTCTAACGTCAATAAAGTTTGTCAACATTTTACAGCTGTCTCGTTTTTGCACGAAACCTGCTTTGGGAGCGTTCATTGATTACGCGAAGTGATTTTGGAAATTTTGTGACCCGCTTCGCCTCCTGGTGAGATGTGAGATTTGAAATGCGCGTGTTAAAAGTGTAAATTGTTACCCTTTGCTTAATTATCTCGACCAATCATATTTTAATAGAGATACAAATTTTGTTTACTTCATTCCCTTCACGCAGTATTACAATATCTTACCTAAAAAAAACTGGATATTTGCCTCTCTCCTACGCCAGATCGGTTAAATTTGGCTCTAAATGCCTCGTATTATGGACGCCCGTTTCCAATTCAATTTTACCTTTTTTGGTGGACAGGCGCCGATTTTAGAAGCACTTAACTGCGAAGCTGCAACGAATATGCTTCGAACATGGGAAAAATCCAGGAAGACTTTCGTGCTCAGAAAGTGACGCCCAAAAACGACTCGTAGAGTAAATTAGTTTTAACGCGATCTCTCTGTTTTTCAAAGTGGAGTGAAGGGTGATGATGTTAAATTTGGACACACGCAGCATATTTCATTAAAAATGCATCTAGACGCTCAAGAGACGAACGACAAAAAACGTAAACATTTTTTGAAATCTGTTATATGAATATCACGTTACCATCTTAAGCCGTGGTGGTCTAGTGGTAGTGACACCAGTTTTACAATCGCGAGGCCGTGGGTTCAAATCCCGGTCCCGTACCAATGAGTTCTTTGGAATTTATGTACGGAATTTAACACCACTTTACCGGCTTTACGGTGAAGGAAAACGTCGTGAGGCAACCTGCATATGTTAGTAGATGAATTTCGATAGCGTATGTGAATCCACAAACCTGCACTGGGTCAGCGTGGTGGATATGGCCCAACCACCCTTCGTGGGTAGGCCTACGTCCTGTAGTGGACTATTAAAAAGGCTGATACAGTACAGTACGTTACCATGGCGATGTACAACAATACCCCGTAGGGCCCGTAGTCAGTCAGTTCCTTGGCGTTTGGCGCGGCGCGCGGCGGCCCGTTTGAATTCGAGCCATAGATAGTCCTTCTGGATTCTTCCATGTTCGATGTGGATATGTATCGTTTTATTCCGTACACGTTTGTATGTTGGGCTTGCGGTTTAAACCAGTTGAGGATTTATGAAGCGGGGGCAAACGTGGTGGTTTTGAAATGATTTTAAAATGGAAATTTGCTCGGTGAAATGCTGCCATGCATTTTTAGGGAGCTCCCAGTTGAAGCCAAGAGCTGAATAGAATAGGCTGGATTACAAACCAATTTTAATACAATTCACAGACATAGAATTCTTTCCTTACTAATATTATAAATCTGAAAGTATGTTTGTTGGTTTGATTGTTCTTTCACGCTACAACGGACCGACGCGAAGGATCGAGTTGGGTTTTACATGGATGTAGTTTAAAAGTCGGGGAACGGCATAGGCCCTTTATATCGGATGAAGACGCGGGTAAAACTTGTAGTAAAACTTTAATATATTCTATATTAAATATTAATAATGTGTTAAATTCTCCTAGTAATCGCCTCATAATAAGTCCTAAGGGATAGCATGAGCATGATCTCTGTTTGTCACGTCACATGAAAAAGAGACAACCATACAATCAAATAAACACACCTTTTCGCTTGATTGATTATGTCATGTGCATGCTAGACTAAGCTGGCGTCAGGTTATTAAGCTGCTTAGATATTTCTCACTGGCTGAAACTTCCAGTGTAATTTTACAAACAGTTTGATTCACTTAGTCTTTCTGTACGATAAATTAGTCATAATTTGATTTATTCAAATACAAACAAGACTGTAGTGTCGTCAGTGGATTGACTTTCTGTTTACAATAAACCCCTTTCATGTGGTAGTCATCGCCTTTGACTTTACGACTGTGCTTGTATGGTAGCTTGCATTTACACATGTGTTTTATTTTATACCCCTTTTAAGTGCATTGTGTGCTGTGTATTTGGTCTCTTTTCATGGTTTAAATACTGTGGCTACTATAAGTGCTGTGAATGTGGTGGCTTCGCCAATGTATGTTGTGATTGTGATTTTCTGGGTGTTGGTTGTCTTTGTATATCAAAGAGTTATTTTTGTAATAAACATTTCAAAAATTCGCCGCGAATACAGGATTCGAACCTTACATCTTCGGATCACTAGCCCGTCGCTTTCCCAACTGAGCTAATGCGCAGTCCTGACTTTGCATCTAATTTGTGAAGTGTTTATCATTTTAACCAACTTATAGCGTTGGCGTTTCTATTTCTTTGTGTTCAGAGGCATCTCCAACACTAGGTATCTCAGTGGAAGTCAAAAAATCAGGAACGTTTATTGTAAGCGTTATTTACATGACGGTCTAGATCAGTCTGGGGTTTATAAAAGTGCGAACAGCTACGATCTTGGGCATATCTAGAGATCTTTGAGAATAGGGCGTTATTCATTCCATTGGTAACTTAGTTGTAGATTTGTTGTATGAATTTTGAGAGATTATTTGCTTATTAGGTGTGGGATGCGCAGATAGTTAAGGTTTACTTAGTAACTATTATCTAATATGTGGTTCAGGCGTCAAAGTAGTCAAATAAAATCTAAAACAATATCATCCTATTTTCCATTTGTTTGACAATGGTTATGTACTCGTATTACTAAATTGAGACTTTCAATTTAATTGGCAAGTTTTAAGTGCTTGCTCGAATAATAATTGCTTACTCGAAAGTTACTTAAACATAATAACATTGGATTAATATGTTCATAAACTTATGTAAATTTCACTTTCATTAACTCGTAGTGTATAAAGTACTAATAACTTCAGCAAAACGACTATTATGGCTGTTTCGTCAAACGAGCCAGTTTTGTATGTAAAATGTTGTGGCGGTGAAAGGCGGTATTTTGCATGTTGTTATTATAGTGATGCATTATTTAAATGTGAAATTGCCCGCGGTTGTATAATATGTGATATGCAAATGCGACAATGCAGTTGCGACAAGGTTCAGTTTGGCTTGACATTCAATTTAATTTATTTATTTACAGTAAAATATAGCTTGACATGTGAGCTTGTAAGTTCTCCCTCTCTTCTCTCTTATGATCTCTTTCTCTCCAGTAGCGCTCGTAGCATAGTTTGACTGGGTGTTCGTCAGCGATCACCGAAATTAAGCAACGAACCGCACGGTCAGTATTTGGATGGGTGACCGCGGGTGGCATCTTCCTACTGGCGCTACTGTGGCTCGGATGACACGTTAAATTGTAGGTCCCGGTTGTTTTAACTGTTTGGCCATGTCGGAGGCCTTCAGGCGGCCTAAAAACTCTGACGCCAGGGCTAGCCATCCGGCCTATACGAACTTACTTTCTCTCCAGTAGCTGTTTTCATGAAAGAGCATTACAAAACTAAACTACCAATTTACTTATTGATAACCATTTATTTATAGCTTCTAATATTATCAGCTTCGTTGCTCTCTAATGCCATCTTCAAACACTGCCGACAGCGTTTCCCTATTATCTCCTAACTAATGTGCGTATTTACAAGACTCAGAGGTCTGAAGAAAGTGGCCCGTACGCAACTATGTAATAGTGAGCGCCAATCTCACACGGGACAACCGAACTAAAACCTGACAACGACGGCCCAATCAGTTAGTTACATTATACGCAGTGGCAACCGCCCCTTGCCTACTAGAGGTGTTGTGTGGTGGTGTGAGATTTTCATATTGCCATTTTATTTTGGCTCTACACATTTTATATAGCTATAACAAAAATGTTAACGAAAGCGACCATAGTTTTCATGTCATAAAATAGTTTTATACTAAGGCCTCAGTTTTGTTACAGAATACAGTTACAGATTATTCATTGATAAATAGATATTTAATTGTTTTTCGCAAAAAATCGCAACACCCACTTCCACCATGTACAGAATTCGAATAATTTGCACGAATCGATGTGACATCTACATGTATGTATGTACATTTTTGTTAATATATCAAAAACGGCTTAGCCGATTTCGACAAAATTTAAATAGTGCTTCCTCGGAAGTATACCCTTTCGAACTAAAAAATATATTTTTGAAATCGCTTAACAGTTGGCAATATATCGACAGACGAACATAGTACTTCCTCCTTTTTGGAAGCCGGTAAAAATTTACAAGTCACAACGGGATAAGGACCGCGGATGTACTGGGGTCAATCGTTTCTAAGTTTGAGGTCGCGCCATCTGCGCGATAAGAGAGAGGCCTATTCACAGCAGTGCGATTAAGAAAGCAGTGGATGATAATTATAGAGCTATATTACAAATAGAGAGATAGCGCTGTTATCTTGCCCAGGGCTGTCAAAACTGACAGATATGTATTGGAATTTGACACTACCTAGAGAAAAAACACGGCAACCAGACACTGAATCGAGATATTTTTCATCTTTCTAACTCATGCTATATTAAATCTTTGCATCTCTCTCTTTCTTTTCTCGATCGACCACATTATCCTTCTGGTATCTCTGTGATGATGATGATGCCGTCGCCCCGTGTGATATAGGCCTAATAGTAGAGCGGTGATCGCGTGGCGCGACCGTCGCTTCCGGTCCAACCGCGGTAATTACCGCTCTTCCTGTGACGCAACACAACCCGTTCCTATCTCTACTGCCTCACCGCGATACAGGAACATACGAGATAAGGACCTCGGACGCGCCGGGGTCAAACGTTTCTAAGCGGTCACTTAGAAAGGCCTTCAGACCCTTCAGTTTGCTTAGTAATTATTTTTCGCAAAAAATCGCAGCACTTACGTCTATCGTGTACAGAATTCGGATAGTTTGCAAGAATCGATGTGACATTCGTGTACATAATTGATGATTTATCAAAAACGGCTCAGCCGATATCGAAACTTTAAATGGGACCACCTCCGGAGTATACTTTTTCGAACTAGAAAATATTTTTAAATCGGTTCACAATTGCCGAAAATATCGATGAACATGATACACAAAAAAAAAATACATACAGACGAACATAGTACCTCCTCCTTTTTGGAAGTCGGTAAAAACTGACCTCAGGGACTGGGGGACTATACGAACTTACTTTTAAAGTCCATACGTAGCTTCCTGAGACCCATGGGGTATCATCACCCATCCATCCATCCATCAGCCGAAGGACGTCCACGGCTGGACATAGGCCTCCCCTATGGATCTCCAATAAGACCGGTTGGAAGCGGCTTGCATCCAGCGCGATCCTGCAGTCTTAATGAGGTCATCCGTCCACCTTGTGGGTGGACGTCCTACGCTGCGCTTGCCGGTACGTGGTCTCCACTCGAGAACTTTTCGACCCCATCGGTCATCAGCCCTCCGCGCTATGTGCCCATTGCCATTTCAACTTGCCAATCCGTTGGGCTATGTCAGTAACTTTGGTTCGTCTACGGATCTCCTCATTTCTGATTACCCCCATATACCAGGGGGTATAGTACAATTTAATTTTTAATACAAGAAAAACAGTAGGAAATAATCATATCATTAGCATAGAAATTTGCTCGATGATCATCAAGTATCTTATTTGATCCTTACTTACTCGTAGTTCAAACTTATTTTTTTAGAAAAAAAGCAGGAATAAAAGTAACGAGGAATTCCACATTTAAGGTACATAGTATTATTATATATTCTTTGTTTAAGGTTAGCACGTTAATACTAACAAGATGGCAGTATAACATTCGTGATGTTTCGTAATGATTGAGTCGCATGGTTTGGAACTATTAAAAGGCTTATGATAAACAGTTACGGATATTAACGATGATGGCAGCCAGTTTGACTAAATAGGTATTATTTAGCCATGATTCCCGTAGTAACTCTGATTGTAATTTAATTTAGTGTCACTTCTGTTTAGATTATAGCAATTTTCCATTTATCGCAGTCGAAAATAATTTGTTGACACATAATAAAACTTTTAAACTCACTTATACAATTTGTAAGTTTTGTTTATTAACCCATCCATGGGTTAATAAACAAAACGTCCCATCAAAGGACGCCAGAGGGCTGTACGGTACGACGCATACCGTGCAGCTCTTTCAGAACTCAATCAACTGTTAATTTAAAAACCATTAATAAGGGTGTCATGTCTTAAAAAACCCTGGATAAATAATAAATGAATTAAAAAAAAAACCCATGCTAATATTTTTAAGATTAAAATGCTTTATCAGGGTGTTAAAATAATACATACTAGAGCTAATGAATAAAGAGATTTCGATCCAATGAGTGAGAATTCGCAAATAAAACCCCCATTTCCTTTATTAGTCTGTACAATATTTTAAGGGGGCCTTCATAGATGCTACCCGCTTGCTTACATCGGATTGCTTCTTGACCCATCCAACATTGAGAGCTTAGAACACTGGAAAAAAACTGCTTCGTGTAATTTCCGTTTCTATCATAACCCGCTGCTCCTTGATCGTTAAAATTAGTACTATTGATGTACGTACAAAATACAAAAAATACAAAATAATTTATTACCACAACAAATATACATTAGTTACAATTGCCAGGGGGCCTCAAACTCGGCTAAGCCTGTATCTTGACGTCTGGTGTAGAATTGAGCAAGTAGACTTTGTTGCGCTCGCTTTTCAAGTAATATTTAGAAATTAACTACAGAGAAACTAATTAAATTATAAATGCGGTCCTAAGTTTATTAGAGTTTCCGATTACTTTGTATTTTACAAGCTTTTATTTAACCTATGTAAGTTCGGGTGGAATCTTGCAAGTCCAACTTTGAGTCGCAAGTCAAAATTGAGCTAAAATTTTGCACGCATATGTATTTCGTGTGACAATGCAATAATATGGTACTATGGAGCTGATCTGATGATGGAGTCGGAAGGTGGCCATATATGAATTGAATAGGAATATAGGAATTCCTGTATTAAACAAAATAGACCCGTCGTGTTTGGGCTCGTTTTACATGTCTTGGCTAGCACTCTGCTGCTACATAATATTCAGGATCTCAAAAGTTTGTATTTAAAAAGAAATATTTTTATAATAATTTCTTTACGAAACATTTGTTGAAATTAAAGTATAAATAACATATGCATTGTAGGTACCTACTATGTTTGTCGTTTGCGTCCTCTAAAACTTCCACCGTCTTATAAAATTTAATTTTCTACGGCCTCATCTCAGACTAGGTATTAATTTTCTTGGAAGTTCAAAGAACCATCTCAAAGGACGACAGCACCAATAGACCACGCCATATCGAGCCCGGCTTGTAATTAACTGTACTCTATTTTCTGTAATTAAACGCCACCAAATTCGGCCATTATTAATTTCAGAAATTGCCCCTATCATTTAAACGTATTTGGTCGTATCGTAAATCGAGATTAATTAATCATTTTAGTTTTGGCTGGTGGGTGTTGTAGTTTACTGTTATCTGTTTTACAACTAGTGACTTCGTGTAGCTACGATCAGTTATTGTTTTTCAAACTTTCGTGATTTGAACACATTATTATTATGTACTACGGGACTAATCTATCTAAGTATTTATTTATCTCATAATGTTTAGTTCGCGATTAATCCCGTAGTACATAACTACGCTCTATTTTCTCATATAGTTTGGAGATACACTGTCACCGCTATTTTTTTAGCCCCTGCAGACTAAGCTAGAGACAAAATAAAGTTTTACTCGAAAAATGATTTGGCCAGTTTCTAGAAATCAAGTTTTAAAAGCAGACATTTAAATGACTTTAGTGTCTGGGTAGAAGTAGCTACCCAAAGCTTCAAATCTTCAATTAATAAATACTCAACTATCGATGTTCAATTTGCAGATTGATCTTTCGATTGCGAAACAAGATAATTCGAATTCTAGACATTATTACGCGCTGTCAAGGTCTCATGTCCATTAATGTTGGCTGCAGACGTATGCTATCTCTTTATGAATTTTATATTTATAACGCTCAATTAGTGGTTAGATCGGAGACTAGTTCTGTTATTAAACGACCTGGTTTAATTTGGGTAATAAACTGTAGCGTCGTAAACACCGGACAGCTGATGAGGTCATTGACCTACCGATGTCGATGACATCCGGTTGGTGGCCTTCATGCGTCGATCGATGAGATTGAATAAACATTTTATGTCATTTCCTATAGTTTGTACTAAAATGTATCGCGAACAAAATGTGTGACTAATATGTAACTTAAGACAATGTCGTCATGAGTAGTTTAGCTTGGCTTAGGTAAAATATGCAACACGACACACCGCAAACAATGCAACTAATATACAATACAATAATGTAATGACGCTACAAAATAATCATAAGTAAAAGAGGGAGAAAGATAGGAGAAAGTCACAAAAAGCGTTAATATCGCTAAGAACGATCTTTTCCTAACAATTCTCAAAGATATGTACTTCGGGAATTAAGCTTATTAAAGAAATTGCAATCAGTCTAGTAAAGCTTACAATTACGTCCAAATATTCAGTGATTATTTGTTTAAATAAACTTAAAATAACACCCAAACGGCCTGTAAATTTTTATCGTCATTTCGCCCTTGCTTACTTCGTTGCGTACACGCAATTCCGATCAGAAAATCAACGATATTAACGCACCAATTTCATCCACGATTGTACCCTCGGTTCAATTGCGTTCTGGTGGTGTAGACCACAATTTCATCGTTATCTGCCTACATTTGCGTTTATATGTGCAATATACGTGGGCGTAATCAGGACGTAAATATTGGGGTATGGAGCATTACATGCGGGCGCGTCAGACCGGTGTGGGGTTATCTGAGATAACTTAGCCCTTCCTGTTTGCATCCTGGTTTCCTTATTTGAGCATCCCGGGTTTTCTCCATTTAAATTTTGCAGTGTTGCTTTTGTGCAGGATCTCCGCATTTGTGTTGTTTTTAAAATGCAAATTGTTCCATCGAAGTTGTTCAGTCTTTTTTTTGTTGCGTTTTGTTTTGTTAGCTTCACTCGTAAACATTCTATTGAAATTGAAATCAGCAATCTACACCTTACTATTATAGTCAAGAAAGCGAAAAAAAAGGCAAGTACACTTGGTCAGGCATAATGCCCGAATTCCCTTATTCTCATTATTTGTTTTTTTATTTTCCTAACAATTTGACTTTTGACTCTTTCCAAAAGGTTTCTATAACTATACGCACTTTTTTACATAGTTTGTTTTGAAGTCATCAATCTTATATAGAGTTTTATTATTATTATTTTGTCCCATCCATACTTAGTCCAGCCCTGTATGTGTGCATTGCCTGTAACACAGCCCAATTACAGAGTGACGGGGCAGCGTCCTCGCCGCCTGCGGTCTCTGTGCATTCATTACCCTACACTTGTATAATGTAACATGGCATAATAGGGATTAGATCGGAAAAAAACCTGTCTGGTGAAGTCCATTTCTCTGTCAGTTTTTGTACAGACTAAACTATCAAAGCTTTGAAAAATATCGCTAATTGCGGTCTAAACTTTTCTTAGCAGAACGAAAACTCTTAAAAATCTCTTAAAGTATATTATTACACTACACGGTATCCAGGGAAGAGTCCCTGATTGAGAGAGATTCTTTGTGCCCTTATTCAATACTCGGACTCTGAAAATCTAATATTTTTCTCTATGAAACTTTATTTGAGTACATAAAAATACAAAGCGTAATCAAGAAGATATGATTTGAACGATTGATCCAGAAATAACGAAAGCAAATCAACGTAAATAGGGCAAATTGCACAATTCATAAGTAGAATAATGAAGAACACGATACAAAGCAATGTTTGACTTTGACTTAAACCGCTGTAAACTAATTGCCAAGCAAACCTTTGGAAAGGTTTCAATATCTTGGGTCAATCACGAGTATATTGTCAAGACCCTTGATCTTATACGAATTTAAATGGTAACAACGGGACCTTAAATCACAATTATATTAGCCGTGATATCATCACCTCAGCGATAGAACCTTTACTACTAAACGCAGGACTCCCCCATATATATTCAATAAGACCGGTTGGAAGCATATTGCCATCAGAACGACCTGCGGCCTTAGCATACGGACCATAAAATAATACTATCGACGTGTCAGAACGTGACAGAGTTACGATGAAGCATATATCTGTCACCTTTGCACAAGTCGGTAAACTCTTGTCGTGGTCTTGTATGCTAAGCTAGCAGGACTGGCTAGGATGCTTAAATTAATTACCGGCCCACCGTGGTGGTAGACGTCCTACGCTTATGCTGCTGATCTTCCAAATGCTGTACCAATCAGTTCTTTGGAATTGATGTACAAATTTACAGACTTTTTTGAAGGAAATAATCGTGAGTCAACCTGTCCCTAAAAAACATTCGATGGCATATCTGAATTCACCAATCCGCCCCGGGCCAGCAGTGTATTAATGAAAAAGCCAGTGCAGCAGACAACACTGTTCCAAAACACACCCTAATATAAACCCTCTTATTCGTGTTGATTTTCACTCAGCTAAATAAAAGATCTTTTAAAAGACACGAGATAATAAGACCGAAGGTTCCATTTCGAACGTCTACAGTCTAAAGACTCTAAAGTATCTAATTTGTAAGCGGCAAGTGATGTAAAATGGAGACAAAGACCATCGCGAAGACATCTTCGCTTAAAGGTTGAACATTGAACTCTGAGCGGTGCTTCACTTGTATTGGTTTTGTTAGCTTTGATAGGATAGTGCATGCAAAATTGCGTTTTTTTGGATGTCTCTTCACGAAGACGTGGTGGCTTTGTGGGGGAACGCACGTTTTATGAGTGTGGGGCGTGATTTCAAACCAGCCTCCGTATTGTCTATGCGTTCTGGCGTTCGGCTTCGCTTTTCCTCCCGCACGCTCTTGTTGCGCGAGTAACTGGTGCGAGCAGGAGAAAAAGTGAAGCTGAACGTCTGAAAATGATAAGGCCAAAAAAGCATAAACATGGCTCTACAATACTCGAATCTAGATCATTGAATTAAAACTTAATTCTAGGCACTCAAAGTAAGCTGATGATAAGCGATGCGAAACTTCAGGCATCATGAGTCTCTAATGAAGACCGTGTACTAACAATCGCAGCGTATTACTACACCCGCTCTCTCCCAGATTACGCTGGATGCGAGCCGCTTCCAACTGGTCTTATTGGAGACTAGCTGCGTACAATGAGACTTATTGGAGATTTATAAGCAAGCAATCCAGCAATGTTTCTCCTAAGGCTGAGGTAAATATAGAGGACGCCTATATCCTTTAGTGCCAGAAAAAAATCCAAATCGGTGTACAGTGCACATCCTGTAGCATATGATGATAATAAGGAAACTTTAAGTTGCTTACAAATAATATATCTTTGTGTCCCGAGAGGCTATTCTCTTAACTCCAGATAACCGTACGTGTTTTGGCAGTTTTACCAGTCTTCTCTTCATTAATTCAAGGACACGGAGACCCGCATCAAAAGTAAATAAGAACACTTATAGACACTTGAATAAGATCTTGCGACGCAAGTGGAAAGGAAAATTGAATTAGAATTGTTTATCTCGTGGAAATTGATATGTATTTACGGGCATTGAAAAGGTCCAACGTGTTCGATAAGTTACGGAAAATTCCCAAAAATATTTTAGAAAGTCATGTTTAATCTCATACTCATACTCGTCATTTGCGGATCATTTCTACCCACTTGAAGTCGTAAGGTTTCCTTTTTTGGCTTGATTCTCATGTCCAAAAATTTTGCGCATATGTTCAATGTTGTGACTGATCCGTGGCATGTCTCGTGACAACTCCAGGACTTGTTATTTGCCTCTACAAAAATGCTACGTCGCGTAACATAACCCGTAGGGAAATTACACGGCATGTCATAAAACTCTGATACAAATTAAAACTTTACATCAGTCTGTTTTAACCCTTAATGCACTTGCTCTGCAGACCAAATGCAATTTCTGTTATTCCGCCACATTACTAACCAAATCACAGCTTCCCTATCCAAATCCGATTAATTCTTACACATCCTAATATCCCCACAATGGGCTTCCTACAAATTCCTCTTCAGAATTCGCTGTCCAGACAACAAAGGACTGATAATGCTGACAAATTGAGGGGTCGTGTTATTAACCTCGCAGCCTTGGCTATAAAGGGATACCTCATGTAGGCGGGCTATCTCCCAGACGACACGATAGCATCTATGGTAATTGTGCTTGACATTTCTATGCATAGCTCGAGGTCTTTGATGCTGATGGGGTCTGAATACTTTGGTTTTAACATTGTGAAGCCAGGTTGGGTTGGATTCTTGATTGACCCGTTTACGTTTGTTTGCCTACTTATTGTAGAGCTTCTTAAAAAGGCGAAACATAATTCTTGAGAGGTAATGCTTTTAAAAATACAGGCTTTGATTTTGTCGTGAGTGAGGAGGCTATTTGGCTTTTTCCCTTGTGTATGATCGCGATAGCTAGAAACAGCATCAACTTCAAATACAACGTTTTCACGGCAAAGTCAACCTGTTACATCAATATCATCATAGTTATCCACAGCCTTATTTATCTCACTGCTGGATATAGGCCTCTCTTTTTCTGTGCCCTTTGCCTTCGCTCTTGTGTTAATTGTGTCCAGGTTCGACCTGCGCTTCGACTTTATCGTCGACCCTTCTCAAAAGGCAATTTAATATGACTTCTTTATTTCTATTGGTCTTCCAAACTCAAACTTTTAAACTGTCAACAAAGGAGTCTGATTAAAACTCGACTGCGCCATTTCTCTCCAATCACAGAACAAAGGGGTTGGTCCAAGAACTCAGGATATCCTCATTAAAGGCTCTTCAAAGCGCAAGTTGCAACTTACACTCGGTTTATAAGTTAATTTGTGAAATACGGAGAGATGTCGGAATTCTGCGTGGGTGCACCTATTACTTCAATACTCAATGAAACTTGTAAGGTTGAGCAATTTAGGTGGGCTGAACTCGTTCGTTAATGTTTCAATATGTTTTGATTGAGAGAATTTATGACTGGTTGCTCGCAGAGAGAAGTATGAACACCTTTCAGTTTAGTGTAAATGAAGCAGAATTTATGTTAAATTCCGAATACGTTATTGATATGATAAAAACGATAACTACTGATTAAATACACAAAAGTAAATTGAATGCAAAGAGCACTTAAAATTGGAACTCGTGGCATAGTTATCTCTAGTTTCATCAATCATCAGTATGATTTTTATGGACAGAAACTTCCCTCATAGGTTTCCAATGATATCGGTTAGAGTTAGGTTGCATCTAGCGCGTCTCTACGGTTATTATTCTTTGTCCGTCCGATTTAAGGTGGTCTTTATGTTAGCTTGAAAACATTGAGCTTACGAGAGCAAATATCTATAGAGTCACAATCATGCAAAACAAGTGTCCGAGGCATAACTCTGCCAAAGCTACAAAGTGGGCAGGCTTTTTAGTTAGTCGTAAGGCAATTGCAAGCCAATTACAACGCCGCGCGATACCAAAGTGCTCGATTACAAGAACTAATTAGGTGAAATAACGTCAAGATTTGAAAAAACGGGTCATTGTGAATTAATTAATGTAAATATCTAAATAGGTATGTATGACTGCGCTCGGACATTTTTTTACTACTCTCACTTGAGGACTGTGGCTCTGTTGATATTTGCTCGAAGGCCTATTCTTGAAAGGGCCACAAATCATACTAAAATATGTAATATAAATTATACTCCAGCCAACCACAAAATACTGTAAAGTTGACTAAGATTTCAAATCTAGTACCTCCCAGTCGACCTGAATTTTAGCGCACAAACCGCAAACCGTAGTGGCGTAAGTTTTGCGAAACTTCTTATCGTTTCAGGTTTGCGAGCACTTACAGCTTACCTCTCTGTTTCTCTTGTGTTACTTGCTAGTGTTTGTGGAATAATTGAGATTACCTTTCAAGCGTCTGTCTTTTCGTTTGGCTCTACATATTTTCATAAAGCGCCTTCAGCGAAATCGAGGAACTAACAAAAGTATAAAAAAGTTATTGCAAACGGGAATGGTATTCGTGTGATACAAAAGGGTACAAGAACACGGCTTCTTTTCGACCGACGCGACGAACCACCGGAGGAGGTACATATACAATTCGACGCGTATATTTTTATTTTTTATGTATAACACGCATAACTTTTTTCATAGTAGTCCGATATCAATAATTATTTTTTTATTGGAAAGAGAGAGATTGGTTCCATTTAAATTTTATCGAAATCGGCTGAGCCATTTTAGATAAATCAACAATAATGTGAAAAATGTTACATCGATTCGTGCGAAATATTCGTGAATTCTGTACACGGGTAAAGTCGGTCATGCCAATTTTTGCAAAAACTTGTTTAATCTAAGTGTTTTACGCCATGGCTGTCTGCGATTATTATGAACAAAGGTTCTGATTGAGAGTAAACAACACAAGAATTCACATGATTACACATCTTCTCTGTTCATGTAAAAAATATATTTTTTAATGTGTGTATTTTTCAACGCATTTGACTGTTCAGACATACGAATATGTGTAGGGAAATCGAAACATATATACATAAAGTTAAATACTGACATGAATTCTTGGCAAAACATTGTGTATAGGCAATCAAATAAAATTGTTCTTATTGTGCTTTGTTTCCATGGCTGACTCATAGAAACTCTAATATAAATTTACTGTCTATTTAGCTAAATTTAAAACGACGTGCAAGGGCGTTAGCGTTTATTAATATTGCTTAGTTGCCCACCCTCCTGATAAATGGACCCTCATAAAGTTGCTTAATAATGTATTCAGTCGGTGGGAACGTAACACAATTTGTTGATAAAATTTATATGATCGATTGTATTTTGTAAAGCACTTATCGAAGGGAATTATTTTCTTCAATATTCGTACTTATTATTATATTGCCGTCCACAAGCTATAACACCGTTAAGCCACAGGGGGTCATTTTTCACTTTTAAGCACATTCTTATAGAGTTTAAAATTATCTATCGGTCACTGTAAGAATTATTTTTATATCGTTTATAGTTTAGAAGATAGAAATTGTGAAAACACCGCTATTGACATTCTTATTTCTACTTTACAAGTCAATAAAGTCGTCATCCAACAAAACATAACTTAAATACCGCTATGATCCCATAATTATTTGAAAACATCATTATTCTAAAAATAATAGCTTACCTTTAAAGCCGTTTTTGCAAATAATTGTCTAAAACATAGTTAAAGTACTTTATGTGTCTAGTCCCGTGTTTTTCGCTGATACCCAAAAATTTGGTTTTGTGGTTTTACGGCTTATTTAGTTATAGACGGCAGTATAAGCTTTCAGTACTCGCGATCAAATGGCTCAAAATCACCAAGGTTGCAAATTTCAAGATTGGTTTTTACGAAAAATAAAATGCTAGCTATAATGATGACTCTTGGTTTATATTGTCGCAAAATTTATATATTATTAAACTTTGACAGGGCAGCGCACAGAATTCTATAGTTTTTTTGTAATATTGCTTTTTAACGGATATTTAGCAGAAAATTATCATTTCGGGAATGTTTTCCTAAGTTGGATAAAATGACCAAAAACAAAAAGAAACACAAAATTTAAGCGTTGTCAAATAGCATGGGTATATAATGTATCTATATTATATAATCAATAATTAAAACAAAATATATAACATTTTCTACTAGCCAAATACCTCAAAAAATTGAACAAATTGCTATCACAGTGCACTAAATTCAAGAAATTTCATAATATACAAAACTTTTACAATGAAATGAACATTAAATTAACAGAATGAAGTTTGTCAATGTAATAAATAGTTTCTTTTTCAAAAAAAATGCTAAAATTATACATATTTTATTGAAATTTTGTGATGTTCCCGGAAATGATCAACCGTTCCCGTAATGACAAAAATGATGGCGTAGTGACAATTTTGCTAGTATAAGGTAAAGTAAGGAATTGTTTGACTATAGACAACGGTTTAAATAAGTTTTTAATAAGTTATTTATTTGTTTGCACGTAAGAAAAATCACTCTTAATATTAATAAATTAATATAATTAAGTAAGTATTTTGGTGTGTTATAATCAGTTTAGTGGAACTTCTATAATCATAGTTATAATCTTCTTACTAGTTTTAATCTAAGACCTTTACTCTAAAATCTCCGAGTCCTTTTACCTAAAATCACAGTCTACTTTACTAAACTTCTACAAATAATGGAAAAACTATAAGGAACGTTAGAAAATTAACATTAAATTCTGTACAAAACAAAAAACATTCTGTAACAAAAAACAAGTTAACTAAAAATATTTCAGAAACACAACAAAACTTATTATTTTTCTATAATAAGTTTATATATGACACATCATTTGGTTCCAGTTTGAATTTCCTGATATTGTTACGCACAGACCTCAAAAAATCTACTAAGAATTCCCCATCATCGTCATCGACACATGTCTTGCAGATAGCAAAATATCGAAAGCAAATATTTGGCTTTTCAGTAGGAACTTTTACAAGTGTCGCAGGGGATACGAGATTTGGATGTATATTTTCTTTGTCATAAGATGTACTTGCTTCAACGTCAATATGTTTTTCTTTAATCTGCTGCCGAAGAGATATTGCCATTAAATCTTCATCATCCGAAGATGAGCTGTACATAGATTTCTCTATCCTTAAATTGCAAATCTGTTATCATGGACTCTTCATCAACTGGAGATTCAATTTCAGGCGTAACAACATCGTCAGGTTCAACTGAACTTACTTTACAAAGACTAGAAAGCTTCGATAGTTTTAGCTCTCTGTGAAGATGTTCGTATCGATATAATTGTATTACAACGTCTATCCCTCTTAGCCATTATATTTTTGTGATATCCATAATACCTGAAATGGTATCCAAAGCATTTGGTATGTTGTTTTTACCCTCTATCACGTCGTCTTCAGGGATTACCTTTACATCGATAGCAGAATTCTGAGGCCGTTTTAACGTCATTATCCATCAAGTCGTGACTGTCAGATGTTCTTTTAAGGTATCTACCATAGGTACCCATAGGACCCTTACCATGCCCAGCCTCACCAAAACATTTCCAACATTTTCTATGCTTTCGCTTCTCTCGTTCGGTCATATCAGAAACTCTCTTCACTTTCTTTTCCGCCTTTTTATTTTTATAATATTTCCTGTCCTTTGCTCTTTTAATTTCTCTATGTTTTTCAGTCATCTTATCCAAAAACCTTCTTTTTCTAGCATTTGCCTTTTTTCTTTGACGTAGAGCTGCACCATCCTTTTTAAGCTTTTTTTGGGTCTTATTCTTATTTTTTCTTTATCAGGAGTCTTCATAATGCTGTTAGTAAAAAACGACGAAATTGTAAAATAAATTATTGAAAAACTGTAAGTTCATCGCCTTTGGAATCATTAAATCATCATTCCGAGAACGCGACTATCATTTCGGGAACATGCCATCATGCCCGGGAACGTTTCCAAAATGACCGTTCACGGAATGACGATTTCAAATAAACGCGCGCTTTTGTTATACAGCGGCCATCTTAAATGAGGCCTGAATTTGTCAATAGTGAAATATTTCAGGTTACTTTGTTATTTTGTGTCGTAAAATAACTTTCATTCATAATTAAAAGTAATAAACACGTTCCCGAATTGACGGACTATTAATGTACGCTCTACGAATAATGAATTGAAAGGTTAGGAAACCACTTATTTTTAATTTATTTGATGAGAAACGCACTGACTGCCGGTTTTGTCATTGTTTTCTTCGTCTACTGACAATTGAGACTCTATGGTTGCGTTCACTTAAAATTACTTTTGTTCGATTATAGATTCGGTCACTGAAATGACTTGTGCGCTATCAGACAAACTATTTATGTGATTTTATAATTAAAAATTAATATCTTTATTGTGTACTTTTTAAAAACTAGATTTTGCATAAAAATTACGATATTTCAAGTGATGACAGGAGTTAAATAGCTCAAGTTTTTCATAAATATTTTGAACTTTTTGTTGAAGATCGTACATTGAGACGCGTTCCCGAGTTGACTTTCTATGCATGTATATTGATATATTTTAAAATTTACTTTATTTATGAATTGTGTTGTTTGATGTATACACAAAAAAAGTTGGTTTTAGTATTTTAGTAATTTTATTTTCTCAATAAACTTAAGATTTAAGACATCATTTGCTGGCAAAGCAAATTCTGCACCTTGGTGATTTTGAGCCAAATAAAGAACATCGAAAGAAAGAAAGGAAGAAATAATCTATATATAACGGGACTAAACTCACGTGTAGGGATAGTCGTAACGACTATAGTTTCGGTCGCATTCGGCGACCTTTCTCAAGTTGGCGAGTGCTAGCACGCGGAGCCGTCTCGCAATGCACTGCGGGCTGCGGCGCGTAGCGCTCGCGATGACAGCGGTTGCGGTGGTGGGGCGGGGGCGGGTAGAGAGGATTGTTGTGTCGGCGCGCACTGAAGATCCTCTTCGTCGGTATCCTGGTATACGTCGGGGATACTCCAGCACACTGAGCTCACTATGTCTCCACCAGTTCCACGGTTAAGTCTCTTGGTTCCTTGAAGACACGGTTTCCACGTCGGTGGCAGTATCCACCGAATGCGACCGAAACTATAGTCGTTACGACTATCCCTACACGTGAGTTTAGTCCCGTTATATATAGTTTAAAATGGAAGAAATAATCGTTGAATTTTGGAAACTATACTAGACCGTTATCTTAGCGAGCATGTTTTACGAATCCCCATTGGATAAACCGCATTTAAAAGCAGTCGATTCAAAGGCAGATGTCCATTCTTTATTCGCTACAGCTGTAGATTAGTGATGTATCGAATATTCGCATTCGCTAATATTCGCATATTTTTTGACATTCGTATTCGCATTCGCAAATTTTATGCGAATGTTTGGCGAATATGAACTTCCTACAAAAATTTTAATACAAAAAGGTAAAAAAATATTTGTAATATTGCATCAAGCTTGTTCAGCATCGGAAAGCTTAAAATAAATCCATATTTCACTAGAAATTCATTTTAAAATATCATTAAACACACTTTTACCTCAACACTTTCATATTTCTGTTTCATTAAATAAAATACCTGCATAGGGCATGGCAAATGTACTTCGGTTCTCTTTAATCGCTTATCCGATATTCATGAACAAGATGTTCATACGTCATCGAAAACACTTGTTTTTAGTGGTATTTTTGATGTTCATTTTACATTTTACTTTAAACGCTTTGAGATTGAACTGGGCACAAAAAAAAACAAAAACTGGCACAATCAGCACAAAAAAAAATGTTCGCCGTCCCCTTTTTCTCTTTAAATTATGAAATGGGTGCATCACAAACTGACCAAGGAGCAAAAATATCATTAGGTAGATTGTCGCAGATTTTCAGTTATGAAACTTGATAAAAATAAGAAAAAACGTGATGTTAAGTATATGCAAAAAATTGTTGTATTACTCGAGTTTTGAAATACAATGGCGCTAATAAAAAAAGTACAATTCTATATGAGTCATCATTATCATCAATCAATCTAAATGTTATTTTATTATTTGAGCTCTAGAAGTATTACGGTAGTAAGCGACAAGCGACTGGAGTTACAAATCTGGTAAAGTTTTTGGCACTACTGAATCGCGACGACGCGCACTACCAGTAAAATCTTCGATTTATTGACAAAATGACTCTATCCTGCCTCGCCTACGAGAATCTTTTAACAAAAAAATGCCGTTTATGGACGATCATTTTAAGTGATAACGTGAAAACAAAACATTGAATCAACAACGTGAAATAAGCCAAACGCTTAGGCCGATCGTACCTCTCTATCGCTCGTTCCGCCCTCTCGCTTGCACGATCGGCTCAGACGGAACGTGACACATTTTTGTGAGTGCAGCTGGCGTTTATAGATTTATGTCGTTATCGAGTCAAAACCTTACAACGATTAGTCAATTAATAAATAATTATGAAAATGTAAAAAATAAGGTCCAGTAAAATGAGACGTTTTGTGATTTTTTAAGTATCTAAAAATTAGTCCTGAGTGGTAACTTCTAATAAATTTAGACCCCTAGATAAGTGTGAACATAGTCCGAGTGAACTTTTTAATATGATAGGTATAAAGAATTATCAATGTGTTATAATTTTCGAGTATCTACGTTTTTTGGCATGCCCCATGTACAACATCAATCGGCCTTCTTCGGATCAGCAGGCCAATCGCACTAAAAAATTACAGCTGAACTACAATTGAACTTTAACTGAACTTCGACTTTTTGTCTATTTTCGTATCGCACTAATGATTTTGACTAAAGTTGAAACGCAACTCGATCAGAGTTGGAACGTAACCGGTGTCAAATGAACGGTTGGTGTGTGATTAGCGCAATACCTAATTCCTTGAAGCTGAATCGAAACTTAAATACAATTGCAACCGAACTTTAACTGAATTACAGATGGAACGCAGCTGTTTAAAATTAACGCGATTGGCCTGCAGCTCTATAATGCGTGCGTGTGACTCGTGACTGACTAAGCGGACAAAATAAAGCCATAAATAAGTGGCGCCAAGTTAAAAAGTTCAATAAAACGGCAGATATCCGCATCCGCATTCGCGTTCGCGAATGCTTAAAAATTTACATTCGTTACATCACTACTGTAGATGCAGTTAAGATCTTAGGGATGCGGGAATACGCCGAATGTATCAAGCTTCTTCTAAACAGTCCTATTTGCATTTTAAGGAGACCCCTGTGTCTAGTCCAGGTATGTGTGTCCTGATTATAGAATCTCAGCTAAATTTAAACTAACTCTCCTTCTCCCTCTGTTTCGTGGTTTTATAAACAGATTTCTTTCTTATCGAGCTTTAGAGCAAGGTATCATCTTTTATCCTTCTCTATGTGTGTGGAACGACGCAAGGAAACCCAGTGCGAAGCTGTATTAGCGATATTAGTTATATATCAAATAAACATTAACTTAAATGAAAAGTACAATAAAATTCCCCGCGGAAGGAAAATGGTGATCACTGTCATTTTTCTACATATATTTATACATTAATTAAAACAGATTATTTTTTATATCTACTATATTGGTTTGTATATAGTAATAACATTGAATAAAACTGCTATATCCTCTATTTATAAATAGCTAAACAGGAAACCACAACATTATAAATCTATACAAATAGTTATAACTATAATGGTTATTAGGTATTGTCTGTGTCATTAATATGTTGTTAAATATTGTGGGAAATATTGAATAGGTTGTTTCGCTGATAGGCATACTCGTATCAATCCTGTGTTATAAAGCGGCTCAACTGATAGCGCGTTCAATGCGATTCGATTTTAATGATTCATAACACAGTAATAAAATATTCATGTTAAAGTTTCCTAGTTGCTGATTTTTTAAGCATTTCAAGCAGCCCTCGACGCATCAGAGTTTTGTTTGAAATCTCATTACTTTGCCAAACGTTGAAGTCGACCTTAATAATTATAATATATTAATGTAACATTGTAATTTAATTTAACTCTATGGATTTGTGATCTGAAATAAAGTTATTATTCTATTCTAATATCGCTTTCCATCTGGATATGGACTTATGCTTTTCTTTACGAATGCCTATTGTTTATGGGCATTTTCCATATGAAACAGTTTTTAAAAAGAAGACTGAACTTAACCTGAAGAGACAGGTGTCTCAGTCATTGGAAAAATTGAAAGTAAAGTTTTGTTTGGTTTTCATCATTTTGAAAACGTTTTTACGCCGACCAAAGCCAGACCTAAAGGACATTTGCAATGGACAGAAAGACAAACAAAACTCTTTATTTACTAAACATAGTAGTTTAGTGTACACATTGAAGACTAAATATTAAAAATGGCTAATTATAAAATGGCGGCTTTATTACCCATGGCGATTTCTTCCTATTGTATTTTCCAACTTCGTAACTAAAGTTGTATAAAAGTGCAAAGTCAGGGCGAACCTTATATCGTAACGAAACCAAAGCCTTACTCACATCTTATCGCAATAAACCAGATGAACCGTACGTTTCTTACTCATAACATGAAGAAACATTACCATAATGTTATCACAAGTAACAATAACTGTTTGTTTTCATATCACGTAACGTCGTCACGTGTCCCGCTGCACATGTAGAGTGAGGTAATGCATGCACGAGTAAAGCCCTGATTACACCTACCAGGTAAAAAAGCGAGACTGCAAAATGTTAGTGTGTCGAGACGGCGATGTGGCTGAGTGAGTGTTTTCATTTCTTTTTGATATCACTCCGAGACAATCAATCAGTTGGGTTTCATCGTCGTCATCCTCAGCCTTCTCTGTCCACAGCTGGGTATAAGCCTCTCTCTTACGGTGCCATTTGTCTTGGTCCTGTGCTAATAGTGTTTGGGTTCGACCCGCGATTTTTACAATATCAGTTGGGTTTATTTCGAGCAAAAAAGTGATGTGAACGCAACGAGTGGCTAGCGCTCGACCTAGCGAGACAATCACTCGGACCCCATTCTATTTGTGTTTATAAATGCCCAGGGCCCAGCCGAGGGCACTGTCTCGCCACTCTACTCGGTAGGTGTAATCAGGCCTTAACTGTGATATGTACCTACTTACCTGCTTGTGGTATTAAGTTGTGCTTGCAAGGAACGGGACTCCTAATAAGCCTTGAACTTGAATGGTCCGTTCAGTAACTTTGTTGCATCGTTCTCTTTGCTAATCTAAGTTTATACATCTCCGTCGACGATTCTTCGTCCATGGACCTCCTTTATACCTACAAAGTAATTCATATAGGGACTGATTCAGACCATTCGATAAAGAAATCAGCTGTCCTGTACAAAATCACAACACAGAATCGACAAATTATATGAAACAGCTGTTTTTTTTTTATGAACCCAGTGTTGGCCTAGTGGTAAATGTTGTTCATAATAACGGTCTCAATCACACATTTAACTTTACATTTCCTGATCTATAATATTCACTATGATTTGTAAAAATGATCTCAATTTGCTCTCGTGTACTGTGATAGTTCACTTTTTCATAGTGCAATGCAGGACGTAGTACCAACCTACGAAGGGTGATTGGGCCATATCCACCACGCTGGCCCAGTGCGGGTTCGTGGATTCACATACGCCATGGAATTTCTTCTACGGACGTATGCAGGTTGCCTTACGATGTTTCCCTTCACCGGTAAGCCCGTGGTGTGAAATTCCGTACATAAATTCCAAGGGATTCATTGGTACAGGTCCGGGATTTGAACCCACGACCTTACGATTGCAAGGCGGGTGTTATTACCACTAGGCCACCACGGCTTCATACGTGTACAACCTACATATATTTTTCTATCTTCATGATTTCGATTTTCTCTTCAAGGCATACGTTCCGAATGCGGCTTTGAAGCGCCCCTGAGTCGGGCCCTGCGATACAGGTCCTCCTGGTGCAGGGTCCACTGGTATTTTTGTATCTCTGTGTAATCTTCTGCTAAATAAAACATTTTGTATTTGTTTGTATTGTATTTGTATATTTAGTCACCGTCAAAACACTACAAAGGAAAGAATAGCAGTAAGGTAATATCAGTCTCTTTATGCCCTCCCGATATCCAAGACTAGGATTCTCCGAAAGTTCCTGGTTCCACGAAAAGTGCTGAGTTGTTCATTGTATAACTGCCCTAGCAGGTGTGAACCTTGTAAGATGAAGTAGAGTCGTAGGCCAATGCTTTGGCAACTGGTTAAAATAACACCCAGAGAAACTATAAACATAAAACCACCCAAGACATAAATATCACACATCCGTGAACCTAGTAGCCTCATTGACTAGTTCATATCTCTTAGCCCATTGCAGAACGACAATGCGTACTTGTTCCTATTCACGTGTCCAACACGTGAGCTATTAAAAGCACGTTCTAGAGGTTTTATCTTCTGGACCGTGAACTTGTGTCTTCATACGGACTGGATTGTGACTAAATCAGGTTTAGGGTTTTTCCATCGATTTACCGACGTCGACTAGCGCATGGCAGTGGACAAGGAACATAAGCTAGCAGATAACTGGTCGAGACGAAATATTTTAAGTAGAGATAACGTATCGGCAAGCGCAGGAAGATAGCATTAACATTGCAGGATGACTATGCAAGTGAACCGCTTATAATTGGTCTTATTGAAGATGAAGAAATATTAGTGTGAGATTCAACATTGGATGTCCTATCCTATGGCTGAAATGATGATAATGTGGTGAAGAGGCTGATGAGCTATACGAGGTTTTTATAGTAAAGCCAGACTGTGAACTACATAACTATGTGACATGAAGTTTTTAGTTATACCTTTTCCCTGCTCATTGCTCATCTAGACATATTTACAGCAGATTTTGGTCAAACTCGAAGTTATTGCTTTTCATGTACTAGATTATTTAGATGCATCACTATTACTACATAGTGTAAAACAAAGTCGCTTCCCTGTCTGTCCCTAAGTATGCTTATATCTTTAAAACTACGCAACGGATTTTGATGCGTTTTTTTTAATAGATAGAGTAATTCAAGAGGAAGATTTATATGTATATAATACACCTGTGCGAAGCCGAGGCGCGTCGCTAGTTTAAAAATAAAATTCAATAAACCTACATTAATTCGACCTATAATTTTACGAAACAGTTTCATTACAGTAATTTGTCATGAAGTTTTCTGACATTTCGTATTCGAGCAATGAGGGTATAATAAAGGTATCATAACCCAACCATCTCGATTCCTAGAACCCGTTATTCCTCTAAATAAGCCGTGTTGTCTATCTAAAGCCCTGTAATTTGTATTGTCCTGTATAAACAGGCGGCGTGTACATTTCCGACATTTTGTTTTGAAAACAAACATTTTCGTTGCTCGTGTTTCAGCCGGTATTATTTTTGGACGGTATTTAATAAGCGGGTTGCTTAGGATACGTTTCGTTTGTAAATACAGAATAGGATCTTGGAAATAGCGTAAGTAAATGTTTTCTTGATAAGTAAGTACTTGAGTTGGGCAAAGTGATACTTTTGTGCGTAGGTTTCTGAAAGGTTAGGAGGTATTATTTGATTCTTCTGATCAGTAAAGACTCTTTTACTGATTTGTGATGTTTTGTTTTTGTAAACAAGGATTCTTTTACTTTGGTTACATTATTATCTCAAGTCGAAAAGACACTACAACAAGAATAAAACTCTTCTCTTTTATTGACCGAAGAAACGGAGGAGCTACTCTATTCGACGCGTATATTTTTTTTATGTGTACGCATAACTTTTTACATAGTGGTCCGATTTCAATTTTTTTTTATTGGAAAGAGTATACTTCGAAGTTGGGCCCATTTAAATTTTATCTAAATCGGCAGAGCCATTTTCGATAAATCAACAATAATGTGAAAAATGCTACATCCGCGCGAAATATTCGCGAATTCTGTACATGGTTGAAGCCGGTCATGTCATTTTTTACGAAAAATAATTATAATTCTTCTGGTCAGTAAAGACTCTTTTACTGATTTGTTATGTTTTGTTACCAGATTTATTTTTACTTTGGTTTCATTAATTTCACAAGTCGAAAAAACACTACAGCAAGAATAAAACTCTTCTATGTCTGCTAGCTTAACAATATTAAAATGCAATTCGGCTCGGGTTTCATTACATATGTACATGAACATAATATTGAATTGAACAACTTATGTTCATCATTATCAACACTCCTAGCTTTCACTATCCCACTGTTGGGTACCCACACATACTTCTTTCTTGCCATGTCATCTAGATCTATTATCAAAAGGGAGAGCCAAGTAATTCTAGTAATAACGATCCTTAACCGTTTTATTGATTGTAGATTAAACCAAACACTTATAAGGATAACAATCTGAAGCTAGCGAAACGAAGCCAAATCTATCACCTAAAACGATGGTGGTTGGTTAGTTATTGCAACAACAAAACCAACAGCCCGCCTAATAGCCCTCATAATATAATTGAAAAGGGAAGAGCGTGAGACGCCACCTCGTGTAGAAAAAGTTAAAATATGAAGCAATAAAATAACCAGTAAGGGTTCGGAACGCGACGCCGGTTCCCATGGGATGAGGAAGCAGGGAAGACTGGTGCCCCATGTGGGTATAACGTGGATTAATGCACTGCCGAAGTATTATTTGGTTGGCTTTAAAATATAGTCTCAATAGTTAAGTTACCATATGAGCGTGAGGGTGTTTGTCTATTTATCAAATCGTTCTCTATGTTTTTAGATTTACGAGTACGAGAGCTTATTAGAAAACGTTTTAAGCTAGTATGTAAAATAACAATAACTTCGTAACATCGAAAATACAGACCTGGATTCCAACCCAGGAATTTCAGATTTGTAACACCAGGAAAACTCTGACACCAGGGCTAGCCACCCGGCCTATACGAACTTATAATAATAAAAGCCTTTATTTAACAATCTTATGAAACATATAAATACTTAACAATTTTCTTAATATTAAAATCAAACGTAATATATTAAGTTCTACAGTTTTAGACACCGGGTTTATAATTGTCTTGCTTTTCAGCATAGGCCTCCCCTACGCAAGATCGCAAATTATGGCGCTTGCCATAATTTGCGATCTTGCCATAATTTGCGATCTTGCGTCTTCCTCCTCCAAGTTATGCCAGCTATATTTTTAAAGTCGTCGTCCCATCTGCGACGTTGTCTTCCTTTTCGTCCTTTGTGTTGTCTTGGGCACCATTCTGTCACCATCTTGGTCCATTTATTATTTGTGTTTCTCATTATCCTTACGATGTACAATTATACGAACTTACTTACTTACTATTTCGGATTCTATATTACGAGATTAACGAAGTACACTACAGAAACTACACAGATATAAAAGCTCTACATTGATTCTCACCAGATATTACAATATAGCATAGATATATGTTTATGGTAGATATTAGGATTAAAAATAATGATGATGATATCTATCTATGATTTCTATTCTGGTAAAAAATATGTAAATAATGCCATTGGAGGATCCGTTTAAATGATTGTTTTGTTTACTTCCAAGAATGGCTTAGATTTATTTATTCATCAACCTGTAGCCAAGACAAATTGCAGGGTAGAGCAGGATTTATCTCTAGTGGTCACTAGGTCACTACATTCATCTTCCGCTAGCTCTTCGGCAATGCCCATAGAGATCGATAGAGAGAAGTCTATAACTTTTACATACTCCTAATTCTCATACTCAGGAAAATGCGTGTTTACGATGCAAACATGACAGAATCCACTGTTGTGTGAATGCTTATGAACATGTAATTTCATAACCTATATGTGTAGGTAAAAAACGCTTCGACTGTCGCACGCCAAAAGGCTGGATTATGACGCTCAAAAGTATCTATTTCCATCTGTTTTGAAGTACATATCTTAACCCGTTCTGCGTAATATTAAGAATCAGAATAGAATAGAAAAATCTTTATTGTTTCCAACTTAAGCTAAAAATAGTTATTTATTTTTAATTTGACTTAGTGCTTTAATCCAACTGTATAATTGTTGACGTTAACGCGTAGTTGCCATTTCAAGTGGCGACTTTAATGGAATATTTATATCCCCCGCTAGAGGTAGCGAGGTAGCGCACATAAATATCCCATAAAATTACATAAATATCAAAGCCTCACGGCCCATCTCTTGAGATCTGAGGCTTTAGTATGAGTTTGTATAGTATAGGAAAACTATTATCGTTTTCTTATGTCTCTACATATTTTTCTTAGTATTTCCCGTTTGCACCAGAGCGGGGCGGTGCACAAAATAAAGCCACATGGATACTACTTACTTTTCGTTTACGAATGATCTCATACTAAGGCCTCTGCGGTAACAAATACCCTTCGGTATTGCGTGGATCATTGAGGCCATACATTTTCGAGATGTGGGTAAGACTGTTGCATAATAAATCTTTACGGTCGTTGTAAACTTCACGCCTGTTTGGGGTCAAATCAAATTTTGCAAATGACTGTGACACAGTTCCGTACATGCCGATTTTCTTCCGGATTGTATGATTGTGTAAATGTTTTGCATAAGTGTATTTGTGACTTAAGAATTCATATTCAATAACAATATGAATAATGACGTCACTAGTATGAAGACTTGGATATTAATATGAAGAACATACAAAAGGGGCTAGTTTTCATCAAAACTTAAAAATATTTGATGAAAGTTATAAAGTTTTGTGAAGCAAAAACAATGGAAAGCTATCGACCTAGAAAGCATTGAGTAAGAAAGAGGTACCTAACATACGGCATTCGTCATCATCGTCTTGGTAGCTAGGTTTAGCCCACTGCAGCACATAGGCCTCCTCCCTCCTTCCAAATTCTTCTGTATCACAGCCATTACGCTAGTCACACACAGGGGTTTCCGATAACTTTTTCTATGTCGCATAGTTCTTTATGAAAGCGAGTTCGTCTAGTCTAGACCGTACGGGTAGACATATTGTAATATTTTTATATGCCGTCTAAAAGCTTCTAACACGGCTAAACGGTTACAACAACCCAGATAATACAATACAAGAAGAAGATACATCATCATGATTCTCCAATTTCCTTACTCGCCTTCACTTGCAACTAGACACGATAAATTGCATTGCCGTGTAACCACTTAGCTACGTGATCATATTCACTGTCCATTGCAGTATGTACAAACTTAGTTCTAGCTAAGACGCGGCGCAAACGTGGACACTGAATGAATACTTCCGACACTACACATCTAAAGGAAACCAATACAAAGACACTGTTTTGTTAGCCTGCAATTCATTCAAATGGAAGAGACTAGACACATTATACGGATGATTTATGGATATTTTTATTCATTATTTGTATAAAAATAAAATATTAGTTAATAGTTTGTTTTATAAGGTATTGTTTGTTACGTCGGATCGATTAGATTACAAGATACATAGCTACAAGTTAGTTATCACAGAACAGATTTGATCTAGCATGTACAGTTGTTCTTGGAACCAATTCAATAAAGAACATACATATTTGTTTTTTCTTGGATGTGAAACTCAAGATAAAACTTGATTTTCTACAAAAAAAAAATAACTTAGTTTTATTTTGCATAGGGCGAAGACCATAGGTCTTATTTTAATCGTATTGTACCTGTAAATATTTCATTTTAATACTGCCATTCAAGGTTCTCTTTGACAGCGTCCACTATCGCAAACAAAACTGTTCTCGTTTGCGCAGAACCTTAATCATATTCCACGCAACGAGGTCTCAGAAGCAGGTAACCGCTACAACAATCGAGTAGGAGGCACAAAGCCGGCCAGACAAAGGCGCAGACACAAAGGTTATGCCTTGGAGCAGTGCCAAGTACATCTGGAACGATGTCCACCATTATTAGTCACTGGAACTAGGGTTACCAGAGCCTGGGCCATTATTTTTGAACTTCAAACGGCTTGGAGGTATACCAGAGACAGATTGTATAGAGATTCCGTAAAGTTACAACCCTGCCGTCTCCATTCAGGCTCCCAGAAGCTTCAGAGGATTGTGTGTGCAAATCTTGTAATATGGCACATGTTGAGATCCCCAGTGCAGCTGGGATGATGTAAAAGTAGACAATCGGCTGAAGCTCTGCGCCACATATAAAAGTAGCCAAAGCTACGGGGGGTCGGGGTCCCCAAATGTTTAATGTAGTCGTAATTATCGCTATTTTGGGAATTCTCAGATACTCATTGAATCCTAAACTATATATGCTGTATTTTGCGGTTCGTTATTATTACAGTTTGAATTTACCCATGGATTTACTCGTACAACAAGACCGATTCCGAATCCGGAAGCGGATTGCACCCAGCGTATTTATGTAGTCTTGATCACATTGCTGCTCCACCTTGTAAGTAGACCTCTGCCCCAGTGAAATTTAACTAAATCGTGAGCAATTGCCAATTCCAAAAATCTTGTCATTTCCAAATTCCGACCGAAATCCTGAAAAGACTACAAATGCTGATATCTCAAGACAAATTCTGTGATCTCAGTACAAATTCTTAGATATGATAACCCTATCTGGAACTGACTTAGCTTAGCCCTTATGACGTGATTTGTGTCGCAGCCAGACGGATTGTCTGTCGGGTGATGCATTGCCGATAGTAATGACTTAGTGCTGGTTAGTACAGTAAATCTTTGGATATAATACGCTTGCATATTATTATAGAAGATAGTCACGGTAGAACGTGATTATTTTTGATATTTGGATATCCGATTTCTGAGCGCATTCGAAAAGTATGTAAATGAACATCTAAATTCACTTTTCATCTCTGCCACTGCTATATGCGATTACTAAGTAACCCAAGTAAATAAAGTAAATTCGTTCCTAACTAACCCTAGTGGTTTTGAAGCCATTTGAAGGCTTCTGACACGGGTAGATAATTGTCGAAAAGAGAGAGGACAGTTATGGTCTAACAGTTAAATTAAAAAAAAATTGTCAATAAAACTTAGTTAACAAATAAAATTTGTCGATAAAAGTTAACTAAGCCAATGTCTGATGTAAATTGATCGACTTCTTTCTCAACTTCTTGCTAATAAAAAACAAAAATATCTTACATACAAAAAATAGACCAAAATATTTTAGCTAAAAAAGTTTTGTAATCAACCCGATCTTGCAGCGAGTATTTTGGGCTAGTATTTTTTTAATACTGGCGTGTATTATAATGTTCACGCTCCATGCCAAAACCTAAAGCACTAAAGGTCGATCGGTTCCGTAGTTTTATAGCAGTTTTAAGGGCTTACCGATAAAACTGGCGATAGGTATAGCCGCGAACAGCAATTTCAGTTTTGAAGTATGGGTCTGGTGCGATTTAAAATCGAATTGGCAACATCTTCCGCTGTAGCTACTCGTATTGTTCAATAAATAAAGGTTGTTGTTAAAACTATAAGAATTACCGTCTTTACACAACAGTTTTACGCACGCTTTATACAATGTTTAACAGTACAAATTGCACGGTTTAACAGTGTCTAAGGTGTGTTTAATTCTATTGTGGTAAGGCGTGTGTTTAGGTTGGAAATGCATTTAACCGAAAATACACAAATTAAGCGTATTTTAGAGAAAAAATGTTGAAAAACTGCGTTTGTATGTGGTTTAGTGTTCCGTGTCTATAAGGGGAGACCAAAGAGAACCCTATTGATAAGATTCCGTTGTCCGTCTGTCTGTTAGCTAGCTTTAACTAAGTCATAAACTACAACAGAGGCAGAAGAAATCTATTATTATCGCTATAACAAGAAATAATGATTATGTTTAAAGAGGATTTCTAAAGTATTAAACCTAGTACGGCATTCAGCGTGTTTGTGGGCTCGAGGATTTCTAAAGTATGATACTTACAACGGAATCCTGCGTGTTTGGCTTGATTTTATTATTTTTGTCCGACGAACGGAAGAGACGGAACGGAGGAGGTACTTAATTCGACATATGCGTTTAACTTTTTACATAGTAGTTCCGATAATTATTTTTTTTATTGGAAAGAAGTTTTGATAAATCAACAAAAATGAAAAAAATGCTACATCGACCCGTGCAAAACATTCGCGAATTCTGTACACGGCTCGGTCATGACATTTTTTCCGAGAAATAATTATTAAAATTAAGAACAGACATTTGGTAGGTTCGGTAAAGTACGGTTTCAAGATTTAAACTTCTCGTTCGTTTCATTACATATCGTTATCACGTTGAATCACTGGGGTTTTATATTCGCAAAAATAATGATGCGGATGACCTATCAACATGTGATATGTTCTCTTCTACAGTTGTTTCTACTATACAGATAAAATAACTGTATGTACCTAGTCCATGTTCACTCTCTATCAATTCGATGTCTTCCGCGTCATTGATACTGGCTCTATCGCACCGTTCCTTGTTGCGACAGCCGTAATAAGGGCCGAAGTAGTCGTAAATATGGTTTACTCGCTCCAAATGCTATAAATTTAGGGTTTATGTATATTCCAAGAACACTATAAAAGTCCGTTTCAGGTCTCGCGGTGACACTTCTGCTTATGACTTGTTGTCAATGCTTTTGTTGGTTTTCGAGGTAATACCGGTCTAGTTTTAGGTCATCAATAAGACAATGTCAGCTGTCTGTTCTACCTATGAAACTTATTTTTTCTTAACAATAGTGCCTAGAACATATTTTTCTTGAAATGTGCATGTCTGATGCAGTAGTCGCATTTTTAATACATTTGTTGTTTTCGATTTAGACTAAATACAGTTTAGCAATCAGTTTTACGGGATTGTAGTTATAGGATGTCTTCCAAAGTATCATAAAAATAGACTAGGTACTCAAAGTGAATAAAAAATGCAACTAGGAATACCTTGTTTACCTTTACAAGCTCGATTCGCATTCAGCATACTATTTTCCACTAGAGCATATAAATAATTCACCAACTCCTGTTTCTACCACTCAACTGATATTGCAGATATGTTAATTCTTCCAATACACCCCTGAAAGCAATTTAAAGTTAATATCTCTAAAATCTGAACACCGAGCGCAGAAAGCTTTTCGCGGCCGCTTTGTCATGCTAATTTGTACCCTAATCACTCAGCAAACTCTCGAGAACCTGTTGATCTTTCTCAAAGGAATATTCAGGGAAAAACAGGGAAGTTCCGCTCTAAAACTCGGGATTAGATGGATGAAAGTAAACAGAATAGTAAATATCTCGGAATGTTTTTGTTTGCTCGTGTTTTGATGCTACGAGTACACGTGCCTCGAAGATGGTCATTAAATGGACGGTTTTGTTAAGTCGGTGTTAATAACGCTGTTTCTTTATTTAAAACATTTTAATAAGATTGGGAAATCCGGTTCGTCGACTAACTAAAGAAAGTAAAAGGAAATGTATTCTCAAGTATCACTTAATTTAGAAACAGGAGGTTTATTCCATTATCAATTTATCATACCTAACACAATTTACTTAAACACCTACTCAATTCTTGAATAACACCTTCACCATAACCAAAGAAGATATAATAATACTACCCATAACTAAAAAGTTAATAACTTTTTGCCGCTAAAGATAACGTAACAAAAAAGATAATAGGCTACGCAATTTTCATACGAAACATTTTGCTCAGAGCTATAATAATATAGCCCATTTATGTGGCCCATTTATCACATTTAAATCACCACATTACTATAATTCATCATCGTAATGCTGCAAAAAGTCGTATGGTAGAGTTTGCTAACGACGCGTCATCATGTTAAATCTCCTTTATAATGATTTACTTACGTATAGTATGACCGAGAGTATTTCATTTGCCAGAACTCGTGTGTTAAGTAAGAGGATGGAAACAATGTTCTCTCTTTCCATTAAATACTTTTGGTGATAATTAAGAATCAATCGAGCTTCCCTGTTAAGAGAAAATTGATGATAATTATCAGATCTTCTAGACGACAGATTACAAGGTACATTTGTAAACTACATGTAATCTCTCGGACTAGAAGGAATGATCATCGATTTTATGAGAGAGATTGTTATTGTATCAAGTAAGCCGCAGCGTATCATCTGGTCATCCGTCCATCTTCAAGGGGGACGGATAACCTCATCAAGACCGCAGAATCGCGCTGAATACAAACTACTTCCGACCGGTCTTGGAGGACCATACGTCCAGCAATCCAGACGGGTGATTGGGCTATATCCACCACGTAGCCACGCACCAGTGCGGGTTGGTAGGTTAACCGCTCTACAAGGTGGTGTAGAATGTCTACATTGATTCAAAGTAATCTTTTTCAACGCTCTTGTGAACATGAAGCAAAATCTTTTCGCTTTAATAAAAATGGGAGCGTTTTAAGCGCCAAATCATGCTTAAAGACTATTTAGTGACGTAACATGCCTAAGTCACAACCGGCAACAGTCATAAAAAACCCGTATCAAATTCGCTTGACGACAGAGATGGTACACACGCGGTAACTGGTGGTCTCGACCTTGACTGGAGCTGTAGACGGTCGCCCGAGTGTCTGACATACTAAGAACTAATAAACTTGTCTGAGGATGTTTAGGGATCCGTACCAAAGAACTAATAAGGAATGCTATTGCTAAGCCTAATACTTTTTTTTTCTCATGAAAATTATTTATGGGTACCACCGCGCATTGGCCTGGAGAGATCGGTTATCTGGGAGTCCCCGCCGACCCTAGTCGGCCGAATGCCTACTAAAAACCTGGGTTGTTTCCGCTCCTGCGCTGTGTGTCGGCGCACGCTTTTGCACTACTCCGCAGCGCTATGTCTAACCCTACGATGTAAAACATCGACACCAAGGAGTATTAGGCAATTGAGGAGTTACGGTACAAAAGTTGATAAAAACTCCTCCTCAATTATTGCATTGAATTCTAAATCTTCACATAATGATACGTGGCGACATGTTTGACTTGTCCTAACAAATATTAAACGCATTATCGTGGCCAGGAGATACGGAACACTCGGTGCGCAAGTCCGTCACTTGTTTCGTTTTATTTCCCTTTCCTAAGTTAGGCACAAAAAATATTGTAATTGCATTACTCTAAGAGGAAAACTGAATTAAACTGAAGTTCCTTTATTAGTCCTTTATCCTGTTTTCCTTATTTTGTCTTCTTTCATCTTCGTCGTGCTTAACGGCTAATTAGTTCGTGTAAACGTGTTTCGTCTTGTAATGGCAATTGTTGTTTTTATTTAGATACTAGTTTTTACCCGCGGCTTCGCCCGCATGATATTTTGATTTTCGTGCTATCCCATGGGAACCCTTTATTTATCCGGCATAAAAAATAGATTATGTCACTTTCCGTCTTTTAAACCTGAGGCCCTACCTCACCACCCTTAATAAAGGAGGTGGAAAATAAAAAAAAAAACGATTTGGCAATTCTTAAAGCGCACTCTAGATATCTCGCAGATTTTTTCCTACTTAACACTTATCGTTATATTATATCATGGAATATTTACGCAATATCATTATAATTTATATCCTATGTGTTATTCTGATATATAAGCTATATTATTGCAAAGTTTCATCTCAATCCGTTCAGTAGTTTTTGCGTGAAAGAGTAACAAACATCCATCCATCCTCACAAACTCACAAACTTTCGCGTTTGTAATATTAGTAGGAAAATGGGGAGATCCATCGAAGAACCGAATTAAGCGACATAGCCAAGTTGTTTAGCAAGCTGATATGGCACTGGGCTGGGACTGGGGCTGAAGACTGATGACCGATAGGATCAAAAAGTTCTTGAGTGGAAATTACGTACCGGCGAGCGAAGCGTAGGACGTCCACTAGCAAGATGGATGGATGATCTGATCAAGACCACAGGAACGCGCTTGATGTCGCTTCCAACCGGTCTTGTGGGAAAGGCTACGATTGATATAATGAGATAAAATTAAAGAGTGATCATCATCGTTTGCCGCGGATGTCCTGTGTGACGCGTGACGATTGAGTGCTTCCACTTGCCTTGACTAACGCGCAGCAGATAGGCCAAAGCGAAATTCTTAAACTTTTAACGCGGATTCTGTCCCACTCGATCGTCTTGAGTGGGGCAAATAAAACTTGTTCCTGAAAGTACTGAAACATCCCATTCTGTATAGTAAAATACGAAAATTTTAAAAGCTTTCGTTCCATCATCATGGTCTGTTTATTATTTCATCATGGCGTTCATCATCACCTCCTTTTGAGAACTGAAAATCGTTGAAATATGTCCATCAGTTTTCGTCAAGGACGTACATATTTATGATGATAATTCTCAACTTTAGACCATAACTCACTCCTCGTTCATTTCTCAATACATCTCTTGTGTTTTAAACTAAATTTTGTGATGAATTGCGAACGTGATTGGCAGCTAATCATATTTTGTTATTACAATCTTTTGTGCTCTATGCTTTGACTAATTTTTGATTTTATTTTGTTCACAGGTATGTATGCTGTATGAATTCAGAATACTGCTAGAGACAGCGAGGTAATCAATTTATTTAAATTATGCTTTAATTTATACTTTCTTATAACTTATTTAAAAAACTATTAATTTATACCTTCTTGATGTTTATGAAAGCCTAGTACCTACCTACTTTGAAATAGAAGATAATTTTTAGTAAAAAGTTTTTTACAAAAATATATTACCAACATAGCCCAACGGATTAGTAAGTTGAAATGGCAATGGGCAGGGCACATAGCTCGGAGAACTGATGAGTTCTCGAATGGAGACCGCGCACCGGTAAGCGCAACGTAGGACGTCCACCGACCAGGTGGACCGACGATATTTTTAAGACCGCAGGAAAGACCTGGATGCAGGCTGCTTCCAACCGGGCTTATTGGAAATCCATAGGAGAAGCTTATGTCCAGCAATGGACGTCCTACGGCTGATAATGATGATGATGTTTAAATGTCATGAAAAAGGATATGAAGCAAGAAAATACATAACAGCATTTTTTTAAGTTAAGCCTCCCCGCTTAAAAATATAAAATAATAAATTTTTAAGCGGGAGGCTTAACTTAAAAAAATGCTGTAAATCACTGGCGTAAAATAGGTATAATATACTTTAGTTTACCACTTTCTATAAATATTTGCATTCGACATTTTATCAAAACATTAATCTTCTTAATGGTCTAGATTAGCTAAGAGGAAGCTCATTAAATGATTATTATTAGCTATAATTTAAATATTTAGAAAAACACATTTCGCCGAAATATCCGTGTTCATGAATAATTTGCCCAAAATATCTTTATTATCCATTTTCTTTTTCAAGTATTACTTTCCGTATCTTTAACAATTGGAAAGTTGTTGATATACGTATTAAAGTTATCAACGTACGGTATTATTGTGATTATCGTTACCTTCATTCATCCTTCTCTCTCTTTTACCAATCAATTTCTATTATGCCCTAATTTCATCCAGGTGTTGGAAAAATTGGAGAGTCATAGAGTATCTTTTATGGATTCCTGCATATTTCCAGTCAAAACGTCGCTCAACATACGCAGTGTTATGATTTTTTCAAGCATTATACAAGCTCGATAGTGCTAGCGTAATGTTTTTAATATAATTAAAACTACGCCATTTCTGGACTAACAGATAACGCCGTACAAATCCCAATCGGTTGTGTAAAAATCTTGACCTATTCATCCAAGGCTTGAGGTTTCTCTGATATTTAGTTGTTTACCACCGGACGAGATAGTGGTCAAAGGCTGACTTATTCGCGACCAAATTAATTTCTACTCTTTGACGTAGTCCATACATATTTTTTCCTTTCTCCGCCCACTATTTCCATCCATCCACTCAAACCCATCAATATTTTGACAGAACATTCTCTGAATTTGGACTTCAAAAGCAGTTATAATAAAAATTTAACAGCGTTTAATTTTACGACTGTAAAACTCTTTAAAGTGCGCCGTTTAAGGTATATTATGTGTTTTCCACCATATTCGCCGATTCCTGTTTGTAAAATCGATTTCATGATGTCAACACTTAACTTAATTTGTTTATGATAAAATGGAACTTGTTCCATATTTTTGTATTTAGTTCTCGCCCGTTTAAGTGCCTGCTAAATATCTGTATTGACAATGACAAGTTTTACTACGTTTTGTCAATGTAATGACAACGCCACTATTGCTTTCTTTATTTGGTACGTTGGCGCAGCGACCCAAATTGTGTCTTGGCCTCTGATACTACGAGTATTTGTCGCCTCTCTTCTCTGTCTTGGATAAGTTCCTTTTTTTTTTCAATATATCGCTTAATACCCCTGACAAGATCAGGTGGATAAGTTCCTGCCAGACATCAATCCAGAGCTCGCGAAGATCTTTTCCTACTTCATCTTTCCATCTGTGCTAAAACAATTTTATTCGGGAGGGCTGTATGAAGTTGGTTGTATAGTTTTTGTCAAACAATATTGTTACATGCAACAGCCTCGTCATGCGACTTATCATCATCATTATCTGAGCTATAGGACGTCCACAAGTCTTCCCTTTATATAGAGGTCCGCATAATAAAACTGGTCTTCACCCAGCTGGATTCCATTGCTTTTTCAAGCTTGTCTGTTCACTTTGTCGTCAAACGTGCTAGGCACTGATTAAATTAGTTCCTACGTCCTAGGATACGGTTGTCGATACGTGTTCGTTATTCGATAACTTTTCAACATTATCGGTAGGCAATCTGTCCTATTTGATGCTTTTAAAAATTACATTTAAATGTTAATTTAAATTTAAAAAATCACAATACGGCTTTTTGAAGCTGACATAAAAAACTTAATCATTTAGTACGTGCCATATTCCTTTTGAATGCTATAAGTTTGTAAGGTAACAATCTCTCATTAAGTAAATAAACAGACGTCTTCGTTTGCGAAATTAAACGTACAGACGATATTAAACCGTGGGAACGAAAGTAGAAATCGTTTTGAGAGCATTTTATTGCCGTTTCGCGCGTTATTCTGCTCACAAATTATGTTAAAGTGCAATTGTTTAGCATATTTGGCGTCCAGCGTATATTTTATTGCCTCTTCAACGCTGTACGATTTCTCAATGTTTTCATGAAAAAACCCGAGTGATACAATTACTTGACTCATCTTGTAGTCTGACACACTTGAAAAGAAGCATGAAGAAAAATAGATTATCACAAATCAAAATAAAACGAATATTAATTGTTAACTACCTAGAAAGATCGATTGAATTCATACCAGAAATGTATGTATTATTAATATAGCTAAGTTCCCTTTTATTTTATTATTTTTTGCTATTTAGGTACATACGTAAAACTTGTAAAACTCTTCTTTTGTGTCGCAGGTTTAATATTATTTGCCGTTGCGTCTATCACGCATTACCACGCTTTTTAGTCTCTATCATCATACTTAATATTATAAATCCGAAAAGTTTGTTGGTTTGTTCCTCTTTCACGCGCCAAGGGAGCAACGGATTGACTTGATTTTTGGCATGGATATAGTTCAAGGGCCGGAAAGTGACATAGGTTACTTTTTATCCCGAAAAAGTAAGAGGTTCTTGTGGGATAACACAAAAGTGAGAATACCACGCGGGCGCAGCCGCGGGCAAAAGCTGGTTTTATCATAATTCATAAGTTCTTTTAACAATGGTTTGCTCATAACCTACTGATGCCTCACGGAAGTCACTTTATCAAGAGAATGCTCTTTAGATAGTCAAAAGTACTGACAAGTTATCTAGAAGTAGCAAATACCCACAAAATTTTCTCTAAGTTAAAAAGTCATCTTAATGTTGTGTTAAAATAAATGTGTATGAAATAAATGTAAACATCACGCTTAATCCGTGCTCTAATTCAACCTCCAAGACCTTCAACTCTTGGTCTGATCCATCACTCCCGACTTCCATACGCTTTGTATCAGGAGATCTCCATCAATCAAAAGGTATCAACAGCGTATCATGCCGCTCCAGAGATAATGTAGGCCAGGAGGTTGGTGGTATTTTTATAACTGGTAATTTTTACAAGTCAGACTATTTCTGAAATAAGTTGCGGACAATTTCTGACTTGAGAACCACCCGTAAATCGCAACTGTAACGTATTGTTCCGCTCCAGAGATAATGTGGAAAGAAATTGGTGTTTTTTTTAATCTGCTGGTTTTTGAGAGTTATTCTTCTGAAGTAAGCTCGATGTTTTTGTGGGTGACTAAATGGATTTTTGAAAATACTTTTTACTTTTATAACTTAAATTATGGGGGTTTTTAAGGTGACGAATTGACGATCAGGTCAAATCTAACATGTACTCTATAAGCCTTAAAACTTTGTGGCGAACGCTTCTTTCAATCTGTCGAACATTACCAAAGATTTTTTAAATTATACCTACTAAATAGTTTTAATTTTGCTCATTTAACATTGTGTTAAGCGGACATTAATTGTTATTTCTGCTGTACAAAAAATGAAAATTCTTTACAAACACTGAACGAAAATTGACAACATGATGAATTTAACACCAGCCCATGATAAACCACTTCTGGGCATAGATATGCTTTTGTTTATGCCATTCACCTCTGTCCCTTGCCAACTGCAGTCTGCAGTCTACTCGCTTGACGTCACCTATGAATTACGATAGCAATTTCACACCGCGTCATTAACCTTAGCAAATACGAGTGCCAGCTCCCGGACCGTTCAATTGCCTAATCTAAAAATCGTGGTATGGCAATAGCGGGCAAGGTGAGACCTTTATACGCCAGTTTAATGTTTTCAATTGGAGCCAATGTCACTGGCAAGGTTTCGGATGGATTTAGAATGGATTGTGAGATAACGTTTAAGTGTTACCCGAGGAGGAAGCGGGAAGGTCGGTGTGTACGTAATTTATTTTATGTATCGTTTGTCTTATTGCCGCATAGTTTCGAATCCTGAGCATTTTTGTAAGGTATATTTTTAGTCGACAATTTCGTTTGATGTAACAACGAAAAATGAGAATCCAATCTTTTGCAAGGACTAGATTGGTATAGCGCGTATGACGATGGGTAGAATTGTTTTTTGAATTCCCGACGAAAAAAAGGGCGCTATCGCTTGTAGGTGTTTCTTAACAAACACTGAAGTTAATCAACGTTTCGGCACGGTCAGTCTTGGGACGGGTGACCGCACGTATTTGCAACTGAGCGTTACCGTGGGTCAGATGATACTTTAAATTGTTTACCTCGGTTGTTTTGAGCGTTTAGCCAAGACTCGTCACCAGTGCTTCATATGTACTGTATTGTACCAGTCTTTATAATAGTTTGGTGGATTTACATACGCCATCGAATTTCTTCTATGTACCTATTATGCAGGTTGCCTCACGATGTTTTTCTTCACCGAAAAGCCAGTGGTTTGAATTTCCGTATAATAAATTACAAGGAACTCATTGGTACGGGACCGGGATTTGAACCATCGACCTCACGATTGTAAGGCGAGTGTTAGTACCTCTAGGCCACTACGGCTTTACATACTTGTAACTATTATCTAATCAAAAGTCTCGACTTAGGACACAATAATTATGAGAAAGTCTAACAAAATTACTCAAAGGTCACTCACAATTATAACTCCTTAGGTTTTGACTAAATATTCGGAAAACCGCATTAGCAATTTCCACAGAGCTATGCAAAATCGGTTTATTCATCGAGGAGTAGCATCTTACCACAGTACATGTTTAGTTAACTTAAAGCAGCTGTTTTCATTCACTGAATGATCCGCTGCTATCGTAGCGGTATTTTTACTGTTGGTCCGAAACAATCGAATAATCGAGTCCAATGTCACAGACCTGCAATAATCGGTATCGCAAACAGGTCTCGACCCCGACCTTTCAATCGAATCAATATCTTTTCGTTTTGCAATCGATACGCGATTCATTTACCTAAATCACTGAAATGTTGCATTTCCATTGAAAGTTCTGATATTGTTTTATTGGCGCATTCTACCTAAATAATGTCAGGCACTGGACAGATTGACATATGACCGAAGCAGGTGGTAACAGAGAGGCCTATGTCGGAGTCGGATAGAGAAGGGTCCGGATTATGATGACTGTACAGAAACATGTTCTAAGATAGGCATATCGTATCTTTTGGAGATTTATTTAACTTGTTAAAGATAATGTGTTGTTCATCAACCCGCATTTCGTCAGTGTGGTTTACTATGTTCTTGTAATTATAAAAAGCCCTGGGACTATTCAATACAGGGTCTTAGAACACATACACACCTACTTTTTCATGTCGATGAAATAGGCAATGACTGGGTTAAAACATCATCATTATAATTAGTCCGTGAGTTAGATTATCAAAAAATATTGGACACGTATTTTTTCTTTTGTCAATCAAACAACAAATGACAAAGATAAACCTTGTCAAAGTTTGGGAGTGAGGGTCATGACGTCACCTCTGTCACAGAAAGAAGTCTATACATTTGTATGGCACTTGTGACGTCACGCGGAACTTAGACGGGCTATATCTTCATCAATGTTTGTTTAATTGACAAAAGAAAAATACATATCTAATATTTTTTATAGTCTATCTGATACTACTAATCATATTTTTTAGTCATCATGCCTATCGTCACAAAGTACGAAATTTATTATTTTTGTAGTCAATCGAGAAAAAACACTGTAGTTACACCAACATACGGTAATTTCCTAGAATGTCCGATAGGTCAAATTCCTAAAATGTTCAAACGTAACGTATTTAGGTCCTATACTAGGTCGATTGAATTAATTCTAACGAGGTATCGACATGCAATCGCATTACCCAGTTCAATGTATAGTATATGGGTTATCAGGGGTTCTCAAAGTGTAGGCTGCGACGCCCTCGGGCGACGTATAATGGAATAAGCGATTCGTCGTGCATGGTCAAATTCGCAATTGGATAAATTCATGAAAATCGCTGTGTCAAGACAGCAAGGCGTCAAAATAGCCAATCCCTTATTTTTTTTACCATTTTCTAGAAAATTTACTAAAATTCCTATTGCACTACACGGACACTACACACTCCATCCTCACTCTGTAGGAAGGATAGTCGTGCTTCTTATTCGAATTTTTGTCCCATTTTTTAGGTAAGAACATTTTAGCGCCTGATTTAGCGACCGGTAATGCTCTAGATTTTGCATCTAGAGCGTTTACAGGACCAGCAAGATTTGCGAGAAAGTAAGCAATTTTAATAGCAATTTAAACTGTTCCTGTTTCTTTTTCACTAGATGAATTTGGAAGAGAGAACAATGTTATAAATTGCTATTAAAATTGCAATGGCGCCTTTAAAATTGGGCCTATTGACTCTTGATATAGAGCGCTAATATTTACAAATAAGTATGAAACTAAAAAGTTTGAGAACCTCTTGGTTAGGTCACAGCTGTACCTGTGACCTAAGGAATTTTACATAGAACTGTTTAAATTTTGTAATACCTAATTCGCAGTACTCCGCTTCGCGTGGGCGCTGGATGTTATATGGTCTGGGCCTCATTTCATAATTTATGACTGGACTCTCTTTTAGAGAAGGTTTCATTATGAAAGTGTTAAATTTATATTATGCTCATATTTCAAAGGCAGAAAGGAAAGGTAATTATTGGAAAGGGATTTAAATGATTAATTAAAAATACGTTGTTAATGAAATAAGAATTACTGATAGGGGAAGAAATATGATGTCAGTTTTTGGGATAGTGTCACCATTAGGATTATAAAGTAGTGCTCACAAAATAAGTCATCCTACTAATATTATAAACGCGAAAGTTTGTGAGTATATATGGATGTTTGTTACTCTTTCACGCAAAAACTACTGAACGGATTAAGATGAAACTAACAATTACTTTGCAATAGTAATGCGTATTAGCATTACTATATGCACAGATCAGAATAACACATAGGCTATAATTTATTGAGATATTGCGTGAAACGAAGTTTTCTGGGTCAGCTACTAATATATAGAAACAAACTAATAAGGGTAGTTTCTTGACGTCAAAAAAATAAACATTTTAAACTTAAACTAAATACGACTTGAGAGCGAGTTTCGATCGGAAAACAAATTAAATCAAAGTTCAAGTTTTCGCAAAAATACTGCCTATACACATAATAATCGGCCAAGTGCGAGTCGAACTCGAGCACGAAGGGATTCGTACTGTATGAGAGCTCCCTTAAATATTTATTTTATTTTAATTTAATAATTGTTGAAGTAAACATACAATTAAATATTCTGTGAATATTTCAAGCGTCTACATGTTACCGTTATTAACATCGAGCGAAAAACGGCAAAAAATCAGGTTTGTTGTATGGGAGCCCCCCTTAATTATATAGCGGCAACAGAAATACATCATCTGTGAAAATTTCAATTGTCTAGTTATCACGGTTCACGAGATACTGCCTGGGGACAAACGGACGGACAGCGGAGTCTTAGTAATAGGGTCCCGTTTTTACCCTCTGGGTACGGAACCCTAAAAAAGAAAACCTCTATCTACTTATAACCTACACGAAATTTCACAACGAAATGGTTTATAGTCGTTTCCGAGAACCGATTTTTAAACAAATAAATTTTTGCATTTTTAATGCAATTGCTCGCTAACAGGTACATATAAGTAAGATTCACTTGATCTGAGGTTACATTACACCTAAGTGTCAATAAACTTACAACTGCAAACGTAACATGACCCTAACGGAGCCTTGAACTTAACCTCCGAGTTACTCAATACTTAACCATAGATTAACTTTGATTTATCATTCGCCGGAGCGGTCGATCGGCTTGAAACGATTAAATCGAAGGTAATGTGGACTAATCAGGGATTAACCGATAGTGAGCAGTCTAACCGATTGATTAAGGTCATTACGGGTTTAGCTAATTGAGTGCGATGAAAACAAATATAGGATTAAGCGTCGGTTTCACAAACATAACAAATAATATAAATATTGAAAGGGTACACAAGTGATCGAGGGTATGTTAGCAATTCCGCCCAGCAGATTAGTAAATTGAAGTGGCAATAAGCAAAGCACATAGTGCAAGAGTAGAGAATACCGACTTGCTAGTAGACACGATTAGCACAGGACCGAGACTAATGGTACCGTAAGATACGCTGGATGCAGGCCACTTCCTGCCGGTCTTAGCGGAATTCTTTTTCCATTAGAAAAGGATTTATTCGGACACAAGCCATAATTAACACAATATTCATTCGCCTTCAGGCGGCCTAAAAACTAAATAAATAAATATTTTGGGACATACACACGGCCTCTGACCCTAAACTAAGCAAAGCTTGTGACATGGCTACCAGAGACTGATAAACCTAGTAGTACATATACTTATTTTTAAATACATACTTATACAGATAGTAACTAAATAACACCCAGACACAGAGCAAACACTTATGTTCATCACATAAATATTTGCCCTGGATGGGGATCGAACCCTCGCCTCTTTGATCCAGAAGTTAGGGTCACTAACCACTGAGCCACCGAGGCAGTCAACTCTGACACAAGGGCTAGGCACATACGAACTTACTTTAACACAATATTCATCATTATATCAGCCATAGAACGTCCTATACTCTAGCAGTCCTAAGACTGATATGAGGACGAATTGAGTGAAATATTTTATATTTTTAAACAAGTCTTTATTTATGTCTTTGCAAATTTACCAATGAAAAAAAAATGTAGCAAGGAAAAAATCCTTCCAGAATGAAACGCCTGCACGTGTGATGAAATAAAACAGGTTATGCATGAACGGTTATTCGAACAGGCGTTCCGGGCGACCGGAGGCGGTTCCCACAGGACTCGTGCCTGGTACTGCGGCAGCTGTGTCGAGTGCTAGAGCCGCCGAAACACGCGTAGGGAGGTTTCGCTTTGGTCACGAGGGGTATGTGGAAGTGCTGAACACGTAGGCTATATGACGGTGATAGATTGAAAGCTGAGACGGCAGAAACACGCTGGCTGCGAACCGCAAAGCGATGTTTTTACTAGTTACCGGAGATTTTTATAGGAGACCGTGTCAACTGTGGTGGAAATTGACGTGGTTTTCACCAATGTCTCGCAATGGATGTTCATTGTGAGACGGCTCCGCGTGCTAGCACTCGCGAACTTGAGAAAGGTCGCCGAACGCGATCGAAACTATAGTCGTTGTTATGACTATCCGTACACGTGAGTTTAGTCCCGTTATATATTTAGTATAAAATGTCAACTGTGGTGGTCTGGTGGTAGTAACACCCGCCTTATGATCGTGAGGTCGTGGGTTAAAATCCTGGTCCCAATCTATTCCCAAATTAGTTCTTTGTGACTTACTAACCCGCACTAGGCCAGCGTGGTGGATATATCCGAGCACACTCTTCATGTGTAGGCCTATGTTCAGCAGTGGACATTAAAACACTATGCTAAGCAGTGAACGTCCCAGTGCTAATATAATGATGATAGAGACCTGTAAAACAACTTCTTCATCGTCGATAGACTATTTATCTATATCTATACTATATACTATTATACTATAATATACTATAATAATAATAATATTATAAAGAGGAAAGATTTGTTTGTTTGTTTGTTTGTAATTAATAGGCTCCGAAACTACTGGACCGATTTCAAAAATTCTTTTACCTTTGGAAAGCTACATTATCCCCGAGTAACATAGGCTATGTTATATTTAAAAAAAATAGGGATCCTTACTAAAACTCCAATAATGTAACATAAGGTGTAAAAAAAAGACCTGAAAAATTCCTTACGTCGCGTGCGCTGCGAAAACTATTGATGATGGAATAAAATAATGTACTACGACTTTATAGAACACACCATAATTTACAAAAAATGTCGCGACAGCATATATCTAACTATTATAGTTAAGCCGTAATAACTGTTCTTTTATTCTTAAAAATTAATTGAAATACCGTCGCAGGAAAAGGATCTTAATTTGTATCTTGGTATTAATCCTTATCAAAATAAATTATTTCATATTCAAGACTGTTTCAATAGCTTTATGCAACTTTTTAAATTATTTAATTCAGACATTTTATTACAAAGATATTACGAGTTCAAAAATGTAAGTATTATAAAAGTTTCGTTTCGCCGCTCACTCCGCTTGGCAATTCATGTACAATGTACATAATACAAAATTCACTTCGAGCAAATATCTATAGAGTCACAATCGTGAAAAAAGTGTCCGAGCCAAAATCCTGCCCAAGCTACTTAGTGGGCAGGCTTTTTAGTTAGTCGTAAGGCGATTCCAAGCCGACTACAACGCCGCGCGATGCCAAAGTGCTCGGTTACAGGCACTTATTAGGTGACATAACGTCGAGATTCGAGGAAACGGGTCATTGAGAATTGAGAAGGGTGCTTGGGCCATATCCACCACCAGTGCCAGGGCCCAGTATGGGTTGGTGCAGATTGCCACACAATATTTTCCTTCGCCGAAAAGCCAATGATTTGAAATTCCGTACATAAGTTCCAAAGAAACTCATTGATACAGGATCGGGATTTGAACCCACCACCTCACGATTGTAGGACAGGCGTTACTACCACTAGACCACCAAAGTTATATATCTCCGCCATTAGTGTGTCGATTTATGTTTTATTGGTAGTAAATAGGTATGCAGTGGCGTAGCGTGCCTTGGAGGAGCCCAGAATCAAACATAGTTGGGGAGCCCAAATCACACATTTCTCACAAAAGAAACAAATATGCTTGCCTTAAATTGAAATAAATATATACCGCCTTACCGCAAAAGATTTAAACACTGTTTAGCCGTACAATTTGTACTGTTAAAACTTTAGTGGTAAGACGGTTATTTATAAGTCACTTCCTCCTAGAGATTGAGCTAGCCAAACAATTCAAAAGAAATATACACTTTTCTTGACTTTTTTTCAGGAAATTGATAATTGATAATGAATAGAATATAATTACCTATATCAGCTAAGTAAGTCTAGCTGAAGACGATTTCAGTTGTTATAAAATTTCTGCCTCTTAGGACAACTTTTGGAAGAATGCTTAACCCGGGAAAAAAGAGATGATTTTTTTTCGGGAAGCACGAGATTAAGTGACATTGTGGATAACATTTTACTAGGTTTTGCTTACACACGTTAAGGCCCCTGTAGCCCGGGAGCCCCGTATTATTGACACGGCTGATACTGCGGTAGCTACGCCCCTGCACATAGTATGTGAAACGAATTGTCGACCTTAAAGTTCTCGAATGTAGACAATGTATTGGCAAGTGTAGCGAAGGTCTTCACGTGAATCTAAGATCTGGTCGTGACGTCCGGAACACGTTGGATGCCAGCGCTTCGATTCCTTCCATCACAGCTCTTTGGGTTAGCAAGTTGAAGAGGCCTTAGGTAGGGCACACAATTCGTAGAAGTAGAACTGATGTCCAATGTTTTTCAAAATTCTCGAGTGAAGACAAGATCAAGAAACTAACTAACATGAGTAGAATGTATAGACTGTGGGTCTGTAATATTTTAACGTCGCTTTCATTCTCATCATTGTCATTTTCTGAAATCAGGGCTATATATTATGTACAGCCACCCAACACATACGAACTCACTTTTATTTAGATATGCCAATACCTACTATCTCTTTTTCATAAACTTCGAACAGTTTAAGACTACGGAAACTCTCGCGATTTGGGTAGGTTTTAACTCATCATAATGGTTCATCCGGTATGTCTAGCATGTGTGTGGCGCAAACCTACATTACGTGGTAAGTATATGTATAGCCAATCATACCCGGGCAAAGCCGGGACGGGCAGCTAGTCAAATAAATAAATACTCGTATTTGCCAAAGCTTTTCTCAGTATCTCGCTTCATTCCCTAAAGACTTTCTTAAGCACCAACAATAATCATAAAATGAAGAATACTGTTTGGCGACAACCCTGCCAAAAGAAATATTTGGTACAATAATTATATGATCGCGGAAATATGAAATGAAATCACTGATGACAAACGAAGTGAGGAAAAGGACTTTAAGGTCGTTGAATTTTAAAGAGAGCTAAGCCACAAAGAAAACTATCCCAATGTGAATCCTTATCCCATACTCTACAGATCACGCTACCAACATCAGTAGCAAATTATATCATCTATCTGTACTGAGCGACAAATCTATTCTCTTGCCTTTAAACTTCAACTTCAAAGGACCCGATCGCTTCGCATTATCCGTGTTTACGGGGTTTAATTTTGCATATCATTACCCCATATAATTCCCCTTCGACCTCTTTGCAATCTTTGTTCACGTGCCTTGTGATTTGGGTAAAAATGTCAGTCAGGGAATACGTAATCGATTACGCTTACGGGGTCTCTCCCAGTCCACTTCTCCCTTTCTTTGAGGACAAACGAAGTTGAAAAATCTTCTATTTGAGTAGCGTATGATGCAACATTCTATGGTAGTTTGTTTGTTAATCAAATAACGTCTATAAAGGTGAGTCTGTTGTTTTACCACTTTCTACATCTGACACTTATATTTATATTTTGGTTAATGGTAGTCAGCCAAATTAGTTTTTGGTTCGCCACCTTACCACCGTTTGGTTTACTACTTTTGTGGTGTTGCGTATTTATGTGTATACATATGTTCATGTGGTGTAGTATGTCTTTTTTGGCTTCTACCAGGTACTAATTGGGTGAGCATAAAACACCGCTAGCAAAAAAGTTGAAGTAGACTTGGTTCTTCATTTTAATTGACTTGTTTTTAAAATTCTCAAGTTCATTTATAAATATCTCGCAAATATTTAAAAGCTTCAAATACTACAAGTGTTTCCCAGAAACGAATTGGAAACTAAAGTTTACTAACTAATGTCTCTTATGAGCCGTATCTTTTGATTCAGACTAAACAGATCTTCAATCTGTGCCACATCTGAACTATCCGAGTCGAGTGTGTGATCTTTGATAAAACTCCTGCATGTGTTTGTGTATTGCAAATATTAAGAATTCCGAATTTATCAGTCATTGTACCGAAGTAACTGAATGTAATATTTCTATGACTGATAATATAATAATGATATGAAGTACTGTACTTCATTACATTTCATAATATTCATATCAAGAGTCTTAACAATTATCTGCATTCTATTTTTAGATTCTTATCTCATATATCTATCTACTTGGTGATCCGCTCTCTTAATTAGTGGACGTTGAGTTTTAGTTATGAACCCTGACGGAACATTTTTTCCGTTTTCATATGATTATATTATATCAATAATTTTTCAGAGGTGGTTTTGCCTGAAAATATTTTAAAGATGCATTTTTATACGTAATCCTTTCAGCAATATCATATCTGTGCATTTAAAATATTTTTTTTATTCATTTTATGTTTACGACTAGAATGTGTTTGTTTCAAAAATATTTTATTATCGTGGCTTTCTTTTTCTGTATCATAAAAATTAATTCAGTTATAGCATAACTGAATTAACCTCTGGTTAATTTTAGATGCATTATTTAAAGCAATATTGTCTTTTCATGCGTTATTATATGGTCTTATGTTCACTATGTAGTCCATTATATATAATTACAGTAACGCGTTGACTTCTCCCGCATGTTACTACAATGGATTTGTTATCGGAAAGTTTCGCTAACTATACCATTTACCATTATTAATAGTCTGTTTCATGCGGGCTCACTATCTTGAACTTGACATTATTTTAAATTTAATTTTAGTAGAGCTCTTATGCTATCTTTAGTATTTGATTTCACTATCTTGAATTGTGATGTGGTCAAACATAATCTAATAATATAGGAATTGTAGTATGAAAGCATTCTTTTATAAGTTCGTTTAGGCCGAGAATTTTAATATCAGTATGTTTGAAATTTTCTTTCATTTATTCGAACATTATTACGATTTTCCTAAAATTAATCATATACGAAAAAATCTCTAGATTTACTATTCCAATTATATTTTATAACTAGTTATGATAATGAGGATTTTGAAATGAAACAACAGAATTATACAAATAAAAAGAATTTATTTATCCGTATCCTGTTAGATGTCTGATGTAAATTAAACTCTTTTTATAATAATGATATTGCGTAACATTGCATTGTTGTAATGTAATTATAAAACCAAGAATTGATAAATATGATTATTCTTAAGGCAACTACTATAAATTTTATTATTTATAACTATTGTTGTTGCGTTGTTGATCTTAAGGTACATAATATATTTTATTGCACATCTTTGTATAAATTAATATTATATTTTATAATAACTAGAATAAATAGTGTAATAACCTAATACTATGATACTGATATGTCACTCTAAGACTAATTTAGAAATATCTTAAGACCTAACTTACCTAATAGGAATGGAACATTTCAATCAATCATTTGAATGTTACATTAGATTGTTTTATTGTCACACTCTAAAAATATACAAGCAACTTATTTATATCAATTACAATACAAATAATTACTTTTATATATTGTGTTATTGAAGCAACAAACTTTTTTATTTAGTACTTTTGATTACCACATTTGATACAATGTTGTATCACGTATACATCTTTTACGTATTTTCATTATAATTGCAAAATATATATTTAGGCAGTAGCTTAATTTGCTTACATTTGAATTATTCAAACATATAAATTGAGTCACCTTATTAGACAAAATCCTTTAGACAACACTCTTATTGGTTCTTCAATTCAAGAAGAAATAACAGAGCAATTAAGTATTATTTGGTAAATATGTAGTTTATACAATTGTTTTACATTTAATATTAGTTTAAATGTACAAATTAACCACACTATCTTCATTTGCAAATGTAACTCTTATTAAATCTCCAATATTGGAAATAATAGAGTCACATTACATGTCATATCCGACATTATTATCAGTGAAAATTGTATGATACTCTAATTACATTTCTGAAATAGAAATATAATGAATATTACTATTCATATTTAATTTGTGGCTGCAGTAAACTGATCTGTATTTTTATATATTCATTTAACATTTAGGAATTATAAATGTTAAGGAATACAAAATTGGTCATTAAATTATATAAATGCAGCAAATATAAATATTTTTTAGATATAGCTAGTATTGTTTCAAGGTATAGTAAGATAAAATCTTACAATACAGAAACTTCATAAGCTATGAAACATGTTACATTAATAAAATCTTATAACAACACACTAATATCACAAAATTATGACTCTTAAAAACAATTTAAAACAAATACTGAAAACCTTAATACTGCTAATTAAAATTAAGACAATATCTTTGGATTCCCTAAAATACTCTAAATTATTTTAGACCAGAGACGGACTATCCAAAAATTTTGACTAGAATTTGGCTGTTACTGTTTCGATATCATCAAAAGTGTAACTCACGCCAATCTTAGAAATGCATCGACTTGAGCAAATTTTCCCTTCAACGTCTCTAAAAGTGTTTAACTCTTAGATCCAAAAATATTCAGGAACTTGGTCTTGATTTGGAGCAGCGTCGTAAAGGACCTCTTCACTTTCTTCTTGGGCATCGCTTCTTGCCTCAGGAAAGGTTCTGAGTACGACTTCTGCATAGGCGCGTGAACTGCTGGCACTTGTTCCTTGGGCATCTGATACTTGTACTCCTTCACCACCTTCTCTTCATTTGGATCGTACCTGTACAGCACAGAGTAGGTACGCTTCACTTTCTTTGGGATCTTGGTACCGTTCGCAGTCCTGTCACTCTTGCATCGCTTGACCTTATTCCTTCCATAGAAATCCTGATACGTATCAGCATCTACGTAAATAATCCTCTTTCCCAAGGCCTGCTCTCGTTCTTTCTTCAGACTCTTCCAGGAGGCGATAACAGACTCCCTACGGAAGGTCTTGTTTGGGTTGTGGCGGCTGATGTAGAAAGCCTGGTCTTCTTGGATGTTAGAAGTATCCTTTAATGGAGATCCTCTCGGACTCGGGGTGTAGTCCACTTCGTAGTCATCCCTCGACACCTGGAACGAGACAAAAGTTTCATAAGTAAACTTGTTTATACACCAGTATCTTACGTTTAATCTACCTCGCTGTCTTATAAACCACCTCAGTATTGCGACTGAACCTAAGATTATTTAAAGAATTAATATCATAAATTCACTACGTGACTGCACGAACGTGAGTAGTGCTCGTGTATCCTTTTCTATCAACGCTAGATTTATATTCTGTCTCGTTTGTTTCGTCATGAGCCCTTCGTGAGGTGCCCACATGTCTGACACCACCTGTCTCGCCCCGCCATATGTTCAGCACATCGCATTCGCTCGATGGCAAAAGCCCATGATCAATAAACTATAACCGTGAGACGTCCAGGAAGTTTGTAGCGAAAGAAAGAATAATCTCTCACGATATTTTATCAAATCACGGTCACCGGTATCTAGAACGCTGGCTTATATCATAAGAAAAAATAAACAAAGGTTGAGAAGGGTTAACGCGTTAAATTCGGAATTTATTAACTCGTCCTTCGGCAAAACTGTTTTTTTTGTTGTATCTGTGAAAGACCTGAAAGCTTTGCAGTTTAACGACTTTCTGTTGAATAACAGTTGCGCAACCTTTGAGTGGTTGTGATTTTTTTCTCCCGTCCATTTGTTACGCCGCATTTAATTTAGTCGTTTGATATTGTGCAATGGTTTATGGGTTTTTCTTGAAATTCCTCGCTATGACGTCGCCGGCCACTGGTCAAATAATGGGTCAAGTAAAAATAGAACGTGTATTATTGGCTCTCATTAGGACATGGTGTAAATCTGAAGATAGAATATGTGGACATGACATAGCATTTTTATTTGTTTGATCTCTGATTAATTATACCATTTATTGAATAACAAATTAAGTCAATTAGTTAGATTTCAAATGAATACTGTTTTGGTCGGAATACTTTATTAGGTGTCCAAATGATATGTCGTCGTTTTAAAATTCTGCATTTCTCCTAAGTCATCTGTAAAATGTCAGTGTTTGTCCTAATTTCACGATAGCTGATACTACTTATGAAAGCGAAATAAATTTTGATGTCTACACTTCTGACACGAGAAATCTGCCTGACTTTGCTTCTTGACAGGTCGTGTTGTGTAACATTATTTTTAATGGGTTAGTGTGAAAAAACAGTGCAATGTTGCGAATTCAGGTCGCAACAGTAAATGGGTCAGCATTTAAATAGTTGTTCTATTAGTGGCCTTCGTTAGCACCACGGTCTAATTAAAAAAGTGTAAATTAACGAATGTAGGGTAAATTTTATTTTTTTTCCGTTGTGTAACCTCGTGTGTTTTGTTTTCAGGTAATATTTCACCCGTCATAGACACGGCTGTCGGCGCTTTGGACGGAGTAACTATTACCTATTCTGTGGTAGTGGTAAGCTATGACGCGTGACATATCCACGCTATTCTTTGGGCGGTCTTAGTGTCCCATTTCGTGCTCCCGTGTTGTAATGTTTGTCTGAAATGCGTATAGTATTTCTGTGGACGTGCAGTTATTTTTGTGCGTTATTATAAGACTGAAGGTGATAACACTTAAAAGCTCGGTTTAAATTTGTCATGGGTTTATTTTAGACAATGAGTGCGTTCATTGCAATGTCTATTATTATATGTTCCATTGCACGAGCCTACGATTACGTGAAGTGGGCTAGTTTTGGAACTTTATATTTATCTAGTTCTGTAAATAGTTCTTTAATATTAGCAGCAGCTTTGAATATTCAACACGAACGTTAACATTACCTTAACCATTAATAGTAAGAACTAGAGAATTGCTCAGTCATTTTTTGCCCACAATTACAATATAACTTAAGCTCTAACTGCTTTGTCTGTGAGTCTAAATTCACAGTATATTATCGAGATTTTTTGCTCAAGATGTGCCGTTAGGTCCGTGTGTGCAAATGACCGTGCGAAATATTACCTCTTGACACATTTTTTTTTAATTTACAGCTACATAAAATGTTGCATCCTCTTCAATTCAAGTTTGAGCTAGAAATTTACGCTGAAATGGTGTTTATAACGTTACGAATAGAATAACTGTTATTTTTAGTCGTAAACAGTTTCGCTTAAGTGATTTTAATTACTAATTTAGGTATACAGTTTTAACTTTCAACTTGGTTGATTTTGAAAACTGAAAAATGTTTTTGTTCAGGCAATTCTAAGAAAGCACGGAAAACAATTGTTATGATTACTTCACGTGTTCCGATTTCGAAAGTTGCGTATGCAGAAAAAATAGGTTTGTTTGCAAATAAAAGCGAACGTAACAGTTATTTTAGCAGCTAGTTATTTTCGTTATTTAACAGTAACAGTACGTTCAGCATTGGCACATTATTTTTACGACATAATATAAACAAATCACAAGGCGCCCTAATTTTGCGTGAACGGTTTCTGCACCGGACAGAAATAGCTTTCGATAAGTATACTTAGATATCTGTCTATTTCAGGCGATTCAAGTATAGAGTACATATTTTCGGATATCGCGAATATTTAGACGCAATTTAAATAATTTAGGGGGTACGAACCGTTATACGTCTTGTTAAAAAAACCAATTCGTGCCAAACGTAGGCAGTTAAAATACTGTGTAAAATTTTTCAAATATTTTTTTTACTACACACATACCCATTCTCATGGACTAGATATTTTATTAGTTTTCCTCGCAAATTGAGTAATAAAGCGGAAATAGATTTTATGAAAATTTGCCTATTACTCGAGTTATGGTTACTTTGAGGTGGATTTCTCGTGAATTTTGTGTTTATTTCTTCTTTTACTTTTTTTTGTTTTGATCGTATCGGTAAAAAGCGTTGACAATCGATGAGATGCGATAATTAAATATAGAATGTGACGTTTGTGACGTCGCTATCTGACTAACTGTGACTTGCCCACGCGCATTTTTTCGCACGTAAAATTTTCAATGAGTAACACTTTTTTTTCATATTGCACCATAGTAATAAAATGCTCATTCGTGTCACGTCATGTTGGGGAGATAATGACCTCAAGTTTAATGACTTTATGGCACAGTTGCACAATCTGTCAAAACATTCGATTTTGTTCGTGGGCGGGACAAAAAATGTTTATTCTAGAGAATAAAAAATGATGTATCGAGTACTCTACACGAGTGCACGTCATCGTTATATTGATTTCGCTTTAGAAATGTTGATTTAGTACGGTCACTTGTGCATATTTCGTATACGTTAGTTGTGTACGGTTATTTTGCTAGTTCTGTATATAATTTTATTTCCAAGCATACAATACTACTGTTTACACCATACAATTATCACTATGTGAGTGAAATGAGGTACGTTGCCCGGGCTACTACAAGCTATAAATCTCTTTAGGATAAGGATAATAATATTAATTAATTATCGAACTACACTTACAAGTAAGTTACGTTTGATCATTCAATAATATTAGCTAATTAATCAACAGAAAAAAAAACATTTTCTGTCTTAACTGCATCTTCGCGGGATATTTATTTTGTAGTATTTTTCGGAAATCTAACAACATTAGTTTGTACTGATATATGTTTTTAAATATCACTTCTTTTAAGGCCAGTTTCAATGATGTTCAAATCGGATCTGGTAGTGAGTGCGGTTAAGAGGAACGATTACCATTGTCTATGGAAAGTGTCACGGGTACCATTGTATTCTGAATGGTAATGTCGCTCGCAACGCATATCTTTTTCGAGATCTCCGCATTATGTTGCTATGACAAAACAAAGGATGAACAAAATACACGCAGAATGTGTATAGAATGTTTATTTACTGCGTTTATGGCTTAGCGGGGCCAATCTTTTTGTTTGTGAAGATTCTTAAAAGGCTTGTTTCATAGCTATAACAAGTTATATTATGCTTGTTGTGATTCTAATTCCGTATTTTACTTTCGAACTATTTTAGGGCTTTAAATCTTAGTTTTTCTTGTGAAAAAAGTAGCGTGGAAGTCATTTAAACTTTGACCATAATATATTTTTAAAAATTGAGCATAATATATATTTTTCTTAGAGTTCTAGACACAATTTTATTTATTATGTGTTCTGATCTAATTGTAATACGTATATATTTTGTTTTCCGCACATTTTTTATCGCCTTTCGATTTCTAAAAAACTTTCCAAGCGCGTTTTTATGTCTTTCCTAGTTTTTTGAATATAGAATTGTATTGTAACTGTGGAAGTATAACTATGATGGGTGCTATTATTCTATTAGCTACGATTCAATGGACTTCAATGCCTAATCGAATTTAATAGACTTGCATGAATTGTCGATAAAAAAGCCGTGTCTAATTTAGAATTAGAAAGCGTTGTGTCAAACAAAGAGCTGTCACAAACGTCAATATGATTTAGGAGACAAACCGGTGTGTCTAGTATCTCTTCGTTTCTAGGGTTATCACTTATTAGTAATTGGTAATGTTAAAAATCTAGAAACAGATTGATTTTCATTGAAATTTCATAGTTTTTTGCAAATGTAAAATACAGCTTTGTGTAAAGGCTAAATTAAAATGATTGTTTATATAGAGTTCTACCACTATTTAGGGTAGAGTAAGGAGACATTGAAGACCTCCTTTATTGATGAGTGCTCTTTTATTATGAGAATCTAAATTTTGGAAACCTAAAGTCCCGACAAAAGAATAAAAATCCTAAGTTATGAGATATGGTAACCCTATTTGTATCCAATTCGCGAACCGGTCTAGCGATTTTTTTTCTCCAACACTTTCACTCGTGCTGAAAATCGCGACGGTTAAGAGTTGACTTTTTGCCTATTGAGCAATTGTTAAATTGATTGTCACTATGCCAGTACCTAATCTGCATTCGCAGCTGTTAAACCAGTTGTGCTTTCGAAAGTTGTGTTCTGGGAGGTAGAGATCTATAGATAGGATTCAGGATTTGAATATAGGTAGATTGATTTGCGATTGGCAATTATGATTTGTTAATACAGATTTGAATTGGCCACTTTGTAACTTTGTAAAGCTTTCATGTATCATAATTAACAGCAAAGCATTTATTAATTTGTTTCCATAAACTTTCAAGAACCCGAAACCAGTTCGAGTTGCATTATTAAAAAAACTAGTTCTCGCTAACCTTTACCGAACCGTACAAAATCGCTTTAGATGGAAGCAATCTGTTTGATTAATCTGAAACGTTTTAATCTCCTAGTCGAGAGCGATTGTTGTCATTGATATATTTCTCGCTCGCAACCGAAAGCGGCAATGTCAAGAGCTTTGACCACAAAAAGAACGTAAGACCGTATTCAAACGCGGCGCACGCGCTCGCGGGTTCAGTGACAGCGACCATAGACAAGTCAGTTGCCTTTTAAGCGCATTAAACCGGCCGTGCACTTTGCGTAATAGTTACTGCCCACTGCCCATTCCGTAATCCCGGCGCGTGCGTACTCTATTCGGAACGCTTTAACTTAATCAGCGGATGATACTTACAACACTCTCCCAGCTGCCTCCGATGATGGTTTTGTCCAACATTTTTAATCGTTATCACTGAACTGTCACTTCAAATTGAAACACTCAAATCCTTGATTGTTTGTAGATTTAAGACGCGATCTCAATCACGTTGTCACTCGGGAATAGCGAGATTTGGCGCGGTTGTCCCGTCGGGCTTTCCTGAACGACTGAAGCGATGTACGTTTCAGCGTCATATTTATAGTGTGCGTCGGAAAGAGGGCGGGATTCAGGAAGACGCTTCCACTTAGCACGTAGTCACCGCCTTCGTATTTTAGGCTACATGTACGAGTAATATAGTTCGGGGAAGCCCGTCTATATGCGGCCGCAGAGGGTGAGTTTTGCCTCTTTTCCCTTTCACACCTGGGAATCGGGATGAGGCGCGATTTCTCGGGATTCGAACTCGACGGCTTCTTCTTTGATTTAGAACGAAATTGTTACAGGGAAAAGTTGCTTCATTAGTTTTTATGTCAGTGATTGACTTACGTATACCTACTACAGAAATGTCTTACTTAGAAATTATTTCGACATTGTTCTGGATCGTTGACAATTTACAACTGAAGTCGTATTTCATCTCCTTAGGTAAGTGAAGCTCGAAATAGCCACTTCCAGTTCGGTTTTACAACCGGTTTAACTTGCTCGTTTTAGTGCTTCCAGCGGCTGTTAGGGCTGCTTTTAGGATGCACTCGGGCTGCGGATTGACGTCATAGGCCGACGGACTCGGCAGGGGTAGTGCTTGGAGAGGTGTGGTCGGTTTATGGACTGTTGATGACGCTGGGAATTCTGGACTTCGATATGGATGAGTCTGGTTGCCAAGAAAAAAATTGAAACGCTACTCCAGACTGGACTTTTTGTAGTTCTTCGAATTTGTCTGTAGAATTAAACGTGACATCTTAGTTGATTTTCTGAAAAAAGAGTCATGATCATAAATAATATAATGCAACCACCAAGCCTTGTAGATATAGAATGGACTTTCATCCAATCGAAAAAAGCTGAAAAATTGGTGCCAACTTTGTGAGTTTGTGACCAACTTTTTCTACACCAAATCTAAAGCTGCATTCAGTAATCGTGTAATGTAAGTAGTAACAAACAGACAGACACTTTCGCGTTTAAGATCATTCTCTGCGGTCGTCAGGGAATGCTTTTAGACCGATGCACTCTGGATTGACGTCATAGGCCCAAGTTATGCTCTCTTGTTGAACTAAAACGAGAGGTGTGGTCGTTTTATTCATCTGGACTTTGAATTGGTGTAAACATTTTGAGATTTGGTTTGGTGCGTCTTTAATTATATACAGGACAGCTGCTCGGGTTTGCTGTTAATGTTTGGGATAGAGCGGTAGGATGAACAGTAAGAGTTGATCTGAGTATGAGAAAAATATTTTGAACCTAATTGATTTCGGGTCTTCACTTTCAAGTTTTTGTCATTGTCGTTGTATGACTGTACACGTTACGAGTCATATAAGTATTCAAAATTACAGAGCGTATACCGATAACAATAACGTGAGAAATATCGTCGCATCGTACATATTGTTTTATTTTACGGTAATATAATCAGTGTATATCTTGTTTTCTATACTCAGCCACAAGCTGCTTTACCAACATTTTAGTTCGTCATGGAACGCAGATTTAGTTTCTGTCAAAAATGTTCATTCCAAGTACCATATCTCTACATTCCAAAATTCATGCAAATCCATGTAACCGTTAACGGCTTATAGCATAGTCTCGTACTCTCCCGTGCATTTTTACCAGCTTTACCCGCAGCTTTAATAGTAGCAATATAAAAAGTAGCTTATGCACTCTCCGGCCTATAATTTATTTCCATGCAAAACATCAAGGTCTGCTTTTGGTAACCCTAAAACTAGGCATTTTGTTCGCTCTTGTTGTAATGTTCTAAAAATTTGAAGTAAGGTGTTTAATATTATAATAATATAATCAAACTAGCTTTTGCCTGCGTCTTCGCCCGCGTGGTAGTTTAATTTTTGCGCTATCCTATGGGAGCAGTTTATTTTTCTGGGATAAAAAGTACCTTATGTCACTTTCCGTCGTTCAACCTTCCAACTATTTTCATGCCAAAAATCAAGTCAGTTGCTCTGTTGCTACGTGAAATAGGAACAAACCAACACACACACTTTCGGATTTATAATATTAGTAAGGATGATCAGTCCTTAACCTGTCATTTCACCGTTCTGCCCTTCCAATAACATTCCTAACCTGCTATGTTTATCACAGCAAACGTATTCAGACTTTTATTTATCGAGATCTGAGGAGTTTGGATCAAATCAAGATGGAGTCCGTGAACTAAGGTCGGTTAACTCGGCTCACGACGATCAAAGTGGAATCGAAGGCCCCTGACCGGTTGTGCTTTATGCGCTATTTGTTTCTGGAAGACAAGCGGCTCTCGGATTTATGGTGTTTGTTTGTCTGTCTCGTGTTTCAAGGTTTATGATCTATGGAGTTACTGCGTTGGTCTTTTTGAAAAGGCTTGCTTGAAAATATCGTGACGACAATGTGACCTGCATGTCAGAAAGTTCTTCATCATCATTTTCTTCTTGCCCTTATCTCGCATAGTGGGGTTGGCACAGCACGTTTCCTTTCGCTCTTACATCCTATCATAAGTCATCTCATCTTCAACTCCTTTCTTTCTTATATCATCTTTCACTCAATTGATCCATTTTTTTGCTTTTTATGTGCTGTATGATGTATGTATACTTGTATAGAGTCTGCTAAACCTCATTGGGCAGTGTGGTGGTCAATGGCCCAAGTAGCCCTTCTCGTAATGTGAAGGAGCTTATGTGTTCATTATGAACCCTGTATGTTGATTGTTTAATGTACCTAAGAAGCTGCACCAACATTGGAACAAAGGTATAATATTAAGAACTTATTAAAACATGTTTGCTCTGTTATTACTTTTGTCGCAATCTCGCAACTTTGAAAAGGATGAAACAAAAGCCAAAGTAATTTTAAGGTACGAAAGTTCAGAGCTTGAGCGCATACCACGGGTCTGGAATTTTTTATAACTTTCGGCACTTTTTTAGCGATCTGGATTATGTTGAAACTTTGTACTGTTTACTAATAAATGTATAGTATGGTAGAAGTTAATGCTTTCAGTTTTAGCCTTTTTAATAGTCCACTGCAGGACGTAGGCCTACCCACGTTGGCCCAGTGCGGGTTGTGGTATTCACATATGTCATCGAATTTCTTCGACAGTCGTATGCAGGTTGCCTCACGATGTTTTCCTTCACCGAAAAGCCAGTGATGTGAAATTCTGTACATAAATTCCGTAGAATTCATTGGTACGGGGCCGAGATTTGGACTCTTGTTTTGATTGTAAGGCGGGTGTCATTACCAGTAGACCACCACGGCTTCAACCTGTAAATTTCACGGTTAATAAGTTATCAGAAATATATTAATATTTAGAGTTAGCAGTTGTATTAGAACATCGAACGTTTATGAACTAGGCAACCTAAATGTCTCTTTTGCAATATCTAGTCGAGGCTAATCATAATCATGCAATTGATGTACAGCTGCATCAATCGATTCAGCCGTTTATTCGCATAGCAATCGCATGTGACCTCGACCTATTTTCAAATTTTTATGCATGGAAAATGACCTTTATCGCGTATGAAACTAGCCTTAACCTACGACTTCGGAGAATTCAAGGTCTGTTTGGTTTTCCTCTAATATCCATTTCTTTACGATAAAATTGCCGTGATTAATAATATTACCGTGAGCCTTCGATTGTTCGTTTTAATTGCGAATAATAGTTTGATCTTGACATTAATAGCTAATATTTTGTTGTCTATTAACTCTTTCGACACTTTCGTCTTTTAATAGCCAGAGAAATTAAAAGTTAGGAAATAATTCGTTGATGAATTCAATTCTTCGGCAACATTTTGTGGAGCGGCATTAGACCAATCGAACGACCACACGGCGAATGAGCTGTCTCTTTCATTTCAATTATATTGATACGAGATGACTACGCTTATTTTGCTCGTTGTCTCGGCTTATGTCATTTTACTTGCATTACGGAAACTATTGCTTCTGTTTAGGTTCGTTTGTATATTTCACAGAGTTACCAGAGGGATAATGTGGTCGATCGAGAAAAGAAAGAAAGAGATGCATTGATTTAATATGGCATGAGTTAGAAAGAGACATGAAAAATATCTCGATTAAGTGGCTATTTGACGTGTTTTTGTCCCGGTAGTGTCAAATTCCAATACATATACAACTAGCGATAGTGATTGTCAATAAATTTTTGCGGTCGAGAATTGCCACAAGCGAGAACAGCGCTATCTCTCTTGTTGTAGCTCTGTGGTTTATTTGCTTTATCTCGATGCTTAGTTAGGTACTTTTACTACGTTTTCTAAGGTTGGCTGAAAAGCTAACTGTAAAGAAAAACACTCTTGTATAATCGGCAAGTCTGCAGAAGGAAGACTAATTGCTCAATTTATTGTATACAGTTACTTCAATTAGCTGATCAAATTGTACATGTTTATCTTCGTAACTTTATAGCACATAAATATGAAAAAATGACATTTACTTAAATGAGTTTTGCATCCACGAACAATTAACTCGTCACAAAGGATGATTTACGGGTTCATAAAGTTCTTTGTGTCCGTTGTTTGGAATAGATCCAATGGTACGGCCAGTGTTGCGTAATTTTCTGTTTTATGACAGTTTTTTGTGTAAGAGGACATTTGCCTTGTCTGCGGTAAAGGTGGCCACTGCGTCAGCGTCATCGTCGTCGTTGACTTTGATTTGTTGACGCTTATGTTGCAATGGGGTTTTGGCATCGTATGGAACATTGTGGTTTTGCGTTGTGTCTAGAGACACTAAGAATAGTTTCATGCTAAGTGTTGGTCCGCATAGGCTTGAATTTGAGTACATCTCGCGGTTGCGTTAGCATAAGCATCATCGTCGTTGTTCACTGTGATTAGCAGCACTTTTGTTGCAATAGGGTTCTGTCTGCGTAGCAACTGGCGTTTATGGTTATTCCAGCCATAGTACGTCTACTACTAGCTTCGCCCATAGCTCTCCAATAAGACCTCTTGCGACTTATATCCATTGCATCTCTGCGGATTAATCAAATAATCTCCCCACTTTGTCGGTGTACGTCCTTGCTTTGCGTTATGTAAGATTTATTATAATTGACCAGTTCAGTAGCAGCTGCCTGAACGCACGTAGGATCTTGTTGACAATAGCGATAGGTATTCTTTTATTTAATTCTTATAATGTTAAATAAAGATAGGTATTCGCCAAGGGCTTGCACGCACGTGCGTTGGCCAGGTGAGAATGCCGTACAAGCCAGCCTATATGCGTCTATTAACGATTGATTGCGCTTACGATATAAGATTATAGCAGGAGTATAAAATTATTAATATTAAGTGTTATTAAGATTAAGTTACATTATTAATAATTATGCTATGGTTTATGAAACAGAGTTCACATGTACACCTCTGAATAGTATTAGATTTAACCTCTGATTTGTACCTTTTCATGTGTATAAATAATTAAATAAAGAATTATGGGTGTTTTTTGGTTAGTGTTTTATCGGTAAAGCAATATTGGTTTAGATACTTTCTACGGATATTTATCGTTACCGGTTATACCCGGAAATAATACATTATTTCGGTATTGACAAATGTCACATGCTTGTGGCACGGAGTTAAAAAAGTGATGGAGGGATATTCATCAAGAAATTTTTTTTGATAGCAAACTTTAAAAATACGGTAGCATTCATAATCATCATCATGCACAGCCTTCTTTATCCCACTACTGGGTATAGGACTCAGTCTTATAGTGCCATCTGCCTCGATCCTTTGCCAATCGTGTCCAGGTTCGACTCACGATATTGACGATATTGTCGACCCACCTTGATGCCGGTAGCATTGGTTACATATTGAAATAATGTGTTGTCACGTTATACCGATAACTGTTATTACACCTATTTTTACGGTTATTCAACCCCTGGCGTCTATGAATATCGTTAGCGAAATCCATCAGTAACTGCATGTCACAGCAGCGTTACGCTTTGTTTACAAGCTCTGAAAGCCGGCTGCACGCTGACGTGCACGCTATAAATAATAATATCGACCTACTTGTCCGTCGGCACGGCTGAATCGAACTCGGCTCCTTAGGGATTCATTAGGCCCAATTTAAAAGGCACCATCGTAATTTAAATAGCAATTAAAAATGTTCCTGTTATACAGTTTCTCTACATGCATTTGAAAGAGAGAACAATGTTACAAGTTACTATTGAATTTACCATGGCGCCTTTAAAATTGGCCACATTATGAAGTTACGCGATTTTTATGTAACCGTCAATTGCTGTTTTTAATGTTTTAGTGATTAGGTCTTGCTTACTTACCTAGCTTGCTTAGTGGTTAAATTAGTCTATAGATAAATTTATTGTCATTTACTCATAACAAAAAATGTAACAACTGATTTGTTTTGACCCGCAATTCTAGAGTCGGTTCCATGATAAGAGTAAAATTATGTCCTAGAGTTCTACCAGTAGCTCTTCTTACTATTTCTTATACAGAGTATGCAAACTGCTCACCAGTAGGTTTACGGCTGGAGCCTGCTTCTCTATCGATAAAACATAACGTAGCTCGGTAAGTATTTTTTTATTACCGTGAATTTCGTTTGGAAAAATGTTTGATAAATGTAAAATTACTTTAAAATAAATTATAAACCGATTTTAAGTTATATTATTTTGAAATAAATATTTTTCATACGAATTCCTTAAAAACAAAGAACTTGTTAAGAGCGCGTTAAGCGCTTGTTATAATACAAAATCACCCACCTGGACTATATGAACCCTGTAGATTTAGTATAAATATACCAGTTCCGCAACTATCAATGCAATTATATTTCTCCCAAAATTATCTAGAATTCTAGAGCATCAGTCGGACGAGCGAAACCGGTGTATCAGTGTTAACCTTCCACCTTCCCAGAAACGTGCACCTATGGCTAACACGTTCCCGGTATACGAGAGCGCAATAAAACATACTCCATTACGATTTCCTGCCGGTCCGCGCGAAAAGAAACTTTTTCAAAGTTACGCTCTACTTCTGCATGCATCTAGGGTTACCTGTATTGTACCGGCCTTTTTAATATTCCATTTCTGAACATAGGCCTACCTAAGAAGGGTGATTGGGTCATATCCTCCACGCTGGCCCAGTGCGCGTGGGTTCACATACGCTATCGATTTTTCTCTACGGCCGTGAGACTTCACGAGGTTTTCCTTCACCGAAAAGCCAGTGGTGTAAAACTTTTATGCATAAGTTCCAAAGAACTCATTGGTATGGGACCGAGATTTGAAGGCGGGTGTTACTACCACTTGACCATCACGGCTTACCATATATCAGGCTTTTTAGGCTCTTCTCAGCATGCTAGCTGGATCTGGGAAATAAAAAAAAAATCAACTCGACTGAACGCAATTTAAGCTACTTTGTTTAGATACCGGCGGGACTTTTACATCATCCACTCTACTGAGAGAACCTGCTGTAGAGCCTAGTATCTCCCGTAATAATAAGTAATCTATGTAGAAGTATGAGAGCCGTGAGCATTTCAAATTAGCAAAAAGTGTCCCGGGATTTTCTCCGGATTTTCTTTTCCATCTGGTAACCCTACTTGAATCAAAAGGTGTGGTAAAAATATGATTGTTTTTCTGAATAACAACTATGAATTACTTTTAATGATCACGACTCAGTGTGTATTGTGCAGTATGAAAGTAAACTAGAATGAGTCCCACGGCTTTGTTCGCGTGTCATTTTACTCTTTAGTTTGTCTTTTTGAGATAAACTTACGAGTAGCTTGATTTCTGTTTTCTGATGTCGCTTTCGATATATCCACTGGACGTTGAACAAAATGTTCTCATATATTTTTTAACTATGTAAAATTTATTTATTATTGTGCTAAAAAGCAATTACCACACATGTCTACTACGAGTAAAACTTATTACCTTATCTCCAAAACTGATTTCTACCAAGCAACTTCATGAATACACCAAGTTTTTGCAACTGCTTGTTTTAGTCATCTTTATCAAATGGGAATCACGCTGGGTCCAAGCCACATCTAACAGATCTTACTGGACATTCATAGTCGAGGCCTATGTCCAGCAGTGGACGTCCTACGGCTGAAAATGATGATGATTAATTGAATAGTCTGTGCAGCTCTACATTATGTGATTAATTACTCTACTCTAAATTAGAATTCTCCGTACCGTTGTTCCTTGAAAGAGCGGACCCAAAGGACTAGTCCAAGCCAGGCCAAACTCCAGTGACCTATATCTACCGACCGACACGACAAATTCATTATATTAATATTAATCCTTTCTCAGAATTGTCCGCTCTATTTATTTTTCACGCGTAAAACTAATTCGTTGAACATTTCGCGCGCGTTTTTTGGCTGCATGGTTGATGGCCAATGTTTGAGGCAAATGTTGGTCACGAATGAAGTAGAACGTTCAACTTGGCCAATGGCCATATGCCAAAGGTTTGATGATTAGGTCACTGTACTCAATTTTATAGCCAATTATTATTTAGCAACATTATTCCGCAATAACATGTAACATGTGAGGTGGCATAGTGGCCGAATGCTCAGCTTGGAAACGTTAAGTCGATGGTTCAAAACCCGGCCCCGTACGAGTTCTTTGAATGTATATACAGTATTTTTATAGCACTAGCTGTTTGGTCAAAGTAGAAGTTCGATTACTAAGTAAATCCACCAACCCGCTACGCAACTGGGGTGGTGAATATCGTCCATCGTCCTACCCTATCGCTAACATCTAACTTCGTGTATTCAAATAAATACGAATATAGGATGTGTAGAACATCGTCCATTAAGGCTTTTACGGAATATAACATGACTTCGCGAAGCGAAAGAAGGTAGAGTTTACCTTGAAGGTCGCGCAATCTATACAATATTCTCTGTCCTCAAGACATCAACCTGTTTGTTGGTAGTAAAAGATGTTTCTCGTGAACAATCTGAATCCAGGATAAAGCTTATCCTTGAACTTTGCTAAATTGAACGAGTGACGTAACCTGTATTGAGACGCGATCTCGATGTTATTGCGAGAGATCGTCCTTTATCTATATACTAGCTGCCCGTACCGGCTTCGCCCGGCCATAACTGAATTATAGCTATAAAATTTCCGGAAGAAAGATCCTAAAAGATTTTGGAAAACAGCATTGCAATCTGTTGTGTAGTATAGAAGATTTAAGTGGATACACAGGCAGATACACAAATAAGGCGACTTTTGCTTTATTTACTACACTAGATTTGCCAGTGATTTTTGTCCCACATGCATTTTGCATCCATCTTCCAGATGCAGTCTATTCCCTTGCCAAATGAAACTTAAAGCAATATACCCTTCATGTCAGTCGGGTATGAATATTTATTTTTCGCAAAAAAACGCAATACCGAATTCCACCGTGTACAGAATTCGAATAATTTGCACAAATCGATGTGACATCCATGTACATTCTTGTTGATTTATCAAAAATGGCTCAGCCGATTTCGATAAAATTTAAACGAGACCACCTCAGAAGTAATACTATTTCGAACTAAAAATATTTTTATAAATCGGTTCACAAGTGGCGAAAAGATCGATGAACATACGCAAAAACAAAATACATACAGACGAACTTAGTACTTCTTCTATAGTATTTCTTTTTGGAAGTCTGTAAAAATACTGTTGTTGGGTTGTGGTGTTTCACAGAGAATCACATCATGAACATAAAGAGAAAAGATGATAGTGCCAGCGATATGATCTATGTCTAAATGTACTGTACTGTACTAGCCTTTTTAATAGTCCACTGCAGGACGTAGGCCTACCCACGAAGGGTGATTGTGCAATATCTACCACGCTGGCCCAGTGCGGGTTGGTGGGTTCACATACGCCATCGAATTTCTTCTACCGACGTATGCAGGTTGCCTCACGATGTTTTCCCTTCACCGAAAAGCCAGTGGTGTAAAATTCCGTACATAAATTCCAAAGAACTCATTGCTACGGGACTGGGGATTTGAACCCACGATCTCACGATTGTAAGGCGGGTGTCACTGCCTCTAGACCACCATGGCTCCAATGTAGTGCACCACAAACTAACAAAAACAAATACCTAGCGAAAACAAAAGAAGCTGCCAATGTTCATTTCGTCGTGTGTGAATGACATTATTTCAAGTGTCAGCTATTTTTTCACTATTCTAGGATTGCATTTGTACTTCATTATTATTAGATACTACGGGACTAATCGCGAACGCGAGTAGGGATGATGAGGTATTTATTTATCTCGTAATTTTAGTGCGCGATTAGTCCCGTAGTATATATGTAATAATAATGTGTTCAAATCGCGAAAGTTTAAAAACAATAACAACTACTCCATGATGGTAGGTTCCGTAACAATATCTTTGAATATGTTCACCGTCTCCGACATTATCTCATCATCAAACGGTTACCGTATGATGATTTCTAAAAAGATTGCTTTTTAGAGATGAGGCGAGAGGTTTAAGTCTTGGTTTGTACAATAAAGAGTTAATCTATCTAAATCAATGTCCCGCGCGAGGATTTGCTTTCTAATATTAGCGTATTAAACAAATGTTTATAGGACCATATTTCCAGCTCTAAATGGAGCGTAAAGCTTAACCTCATTTAAAAATAATCTTTGTAATCTAAAAGTGATAGATTCTGGACTGTTTCAGCGTGCATTAGTCAAATCAAATCCGGTGCTTGTGAAGAGTTATCATCCAGCCAGCTATAACGATTTAACGTTTGGTTAGTAGAGTGTGTCTTATGAGAAAGCGGTATTTTTAATTCAATTTATTTCTTTCCTTAGACGTATCAGATGGTCTTGGAATTGTCAATTAACAAACCATTACAAACTTTTCAAATACAACCGTTTTTAATTAACATGAAATTCTCCAACTGCTTACAGTTTTTATATTGACATTTTGATATACTGGTAGAGTAGTCGCATCCATGTACTGTACTGTACTGTACCAGCCTTTTTATTAGTCCACTGCAGGACGTAGGCCTACCCACGAAGCGTGATTGGGCCATATCCACCACGCTGGCCCAGTGCGGGTTGGTGGATTCACATACGCCATCGAATTTCTTCTACGGACATATGCAGGTTGCCTCACGATGTTTTCCCTCACCGAAAAGCCAGTGGTGTGAAATTCCGTACATAAATTCTAAGGAAGTCATCGGTACGGGACTGGGTTCGAACCCACGACCTCACGATTGTAAGATGGGTGTCATTACCACTAGACCACCACGGCATTCATGTAGGAATTTGTAATTAGTCTCAGACGTTATCATCATATCATACAGCCGTTTTGGTCTAGTGGTAATGACACCCGCCTTAAAATCGTAAGGTCGTGGGTTCAAATCCCGATCCCGTACCAATGAATTCCTTAGAATGGATTTACGGAATTTCACACCATTGACTTTTCGGTGAAGGAAAACATCGTGAGGCAACCTGCATATGTCCGTGGAAGAAATTCGATGGCGTATGTGAATCCACCAACCCTCACTGGGCCAGCGTGGTAGATATGGCCCAATCACCCTTCGCGGGTAGGCCTACGTCCTTCAGTGGACTTTTGAAAAGGCTGGTATAGTACAGTACAGTTATCATCATCGGAATCTAAGAATCTATTAAGTATTTTTCTGTCTCCACAAAGGGACATGTACAGGGAATAATAATGGTGTCAATAAGGAGTGATGGGAACAAAATAACAAAACTATATACCACCTAGCTAGTAGTAGAGTTGGTGGGTTCACATACGCCAACGAATTTCTGATATGGACGTACGCAGGTTGGCCCACGATGTTTTTTTCACCGAAATGCCTGTGGTGTGAAACTCCGATTTCCGTGTGAAAGACTGGCCTCTACTCTACCCAGTAGTGTAAAACTGACCTGTGACCGAAAATTAACAGAACTCGATGAATCCTACTAATATTATAAACGCGAAAGTTTGTGAGGATGGATGGATGGATGGATGGATGGGTGTATGGATGTTTGTTACTCTTTCACGCAAAAACTACTGAACGGATTGAGTTGAAACTTTGGAATAATATAGCTTATATATCAGAATAACACATAGGCTATAAATTATAATGATACATTGCGTATGCGGGCGAAGCCGCGGGTAAAAACTAGTAGAATATAATTAAACTACTGACCTGACTGCTTCAGTGGTTCAGTGGTTATGGTGACCCTGACTTCTGAATCAAAGATGCGTGGATCCCCACCCAGGGCAAGCATTTATGTGATAAACATAGGTGTTTGCTCTGTTTCTGGGTGTTATTTAGATACTATCTATATAAGTATGTATTTAAAAATATGTATGTGTAGTATATCAGTCTCTGGCAGCCATATGACAAGCTTTTTTTGACCGACAAACCACCGGAGGAGGTATACAGTTCGACGTGTATACACACATACGAGTGCATGAAATATATATTATGCATAACTTTTTTCGTGTCCGATTTCAATAATTCTTTTTTTATTGGTAAGAGTATACGTCAAAATTGGTCCAATTTAAATTTTATCGAAATCGGCTGAGCCATTTTTGATAAATCAACGATAATGTGAAAAATGCTACATCGATCCGTGCGAAATATTCGCGAGTTCTGTACACGGGTGAAGTCGGTCATGCTAATTTTTGCAAAAAATAATCTTGTTATTTATTGGGGTCAGAGACAGTGTGTAAGATGTCCTCTAATATTTATTTATTTATCCACAAATACAATGCAAATACAAAAATCCGGCAATGTTCCTTCCAGTTGTTGCTGCGGACGTCACGCCAATTGCGACTGTCACGCTCTCTTCTCGCCGCCACTCGCCAATTAACTTGTTTAATAGTCGCGACTTGCAACCCATATAAACACCACTTTGTTAGAGACGTAGGGCTTTGTTCACACTGAACGCTTTATTCAATGTTTGAAAGGTAAGGCAGCGGTATTGCAGAAGATTTTTGACTATTTAGGGTACTCCAGAAGCCTATGTCAAGTTACTACTGTATACAGAATAGTGGAGAGTATGTAGAGCAACCGCGAAATAGCAAAAAAATAACAGCTATTCTACACGAAAAGTCATTTGACTGTTGACAAAATGTATTGCGGCTGCTTATTTTTTCTTTTGCGATTTATGGATTGGTCCCATAGTAAATTTTATTCATATTAATGAATACAATTATATATGCACTTCTTGTTTAGTTGAGGAATATAGGACTTGTAGAGTTGTGCTTTTTGTTAATTTTATCTGAAGCTTCAAAACAAAGATTTTTCCACTGCTGATTTTTCTTCGTTTTCTTTTTAACCATGCTTTAACAATATAACATCGTACCGTCTTACCACAAAAGCTTTACGCACGCTTTAGACAATGTTTAATAATACAAATTGCACGGTGCAAAACACTGTTTAAAGCGTGTTTAAATCTTTTGTGGTAAGGCGCTTAGTGTTTTCCAAACGAAACGCGAAACTTACTCGCCAGTGTAAACCAGCCTTTACAATCGAGGTTTTGATTTCAAGCGGCCCAATCACACTTTCGCTGCGTTTGTGGTAAACGGTGGCTCTGAGCTTCTCTATTCAATTAGAAATTTCGTCTACCTGTTTCTCTTCAGATATTTCATTTTAATTCCAATTTGTAAAATGATATTCCGTTGACTGGTTCCCATCAAAGCTGATTTCTTTTTCGCTCTTATTTTGTGTAAAGCTCAAAATTGAATATATTTTTTTTAATTTAGGTACCATATGACCTCTACGTGATACTTTTGGATTCACAGAGCGTTTCATCCTGTTTTTATTTTCAGTCAGAATTATTAAACTGCCGGTCCTGAAACGTTTGCGAATAAATAATTATTCCATGCTTTAACTCTCGCAATCCACGGACGTTCGTTGAAATATTCTCGGCAATATTTTTTATTAATATTTAATTATTTGCGCGAAATTTATGGTCAGTCATTACGCGGAGAGGCTTTTGAAACGTTATCTCTCTGGTACGGTTCATCCTTTCCATCTTTTCCGAGAACGAGTATTAACCTGAGAGCTGGACAGTCGGATTATGTTTGTGGGTCTCCTTTGTAGAATGTTTGATATGAGTATAATACTCGATCAAAGAGTCCTCGACGAAAACGAGCGAAGAATGGAGGGTATGAAAGCTTTGAAACGGTATAATATTGACATAGAAAGGAACTGACCGATATAATATGTAGGTTTTGGAACTCGACTGAATATTGTCTTAAAACTATTGTTTATCATTAACTTCTTCATTATCGGCTGTAAGGCTTCCATTGTTAGACTTAGGCGTATATATTATATATACACCATAAAGGTGACGTCCACAAGTGGTATATATTATTCAGAAAAAAATTGAACCAGGTTGGTATCATTTGAAAGCTTGTTTTATGGACTTCCCAAAAATATTTAATTTAGATTCTTTCACCCCTCCATTTTTTTTAAATGCGAAGAATAAATTGCATGAAAAATAACAATACAGCTTATTATTTTTTCTAGTTTAGAAATAATAAAGTGCTCCTATCGTTATTTTACTTGCATTCGTAGCTGATTCTTCCACATTCATATCTTAATTTGCTAAAATTAAAAATTATAACCTATCAGTGTGACCAGTTAGTAGGTACAATGTGACAAAAAAAACACTTAAAAAGTGTGTCTAATGGGTAAAATGCTTTTATTTAACTATTTGAAGGTTACTTAATCATGGTTGATAGAAATAAACTACATATTGAGCCAAATATATGGATTTATCCTAATAAATGTAAAATTATTAAAAAAAAAATCGGATGGCTCTTTTTTTGCTTTTAACATTTGTAATAGACTGAAAAATATGAACTTTCTCGAAATGTAACGAATATTGTGGTTAGAATTTTTGATTATTATTATACCAGCCTCCATACATTTTGTGGACATGTCCTTTGTTATAATACCGACAGAAAGCAACTTTCAACCAGCGGGTCGTGGTCTTAATCAGGTTAGTTGTTGAATAGGCCATCTTTTCTGTCCATTGTTATTAAATTTAGTGTTTTTATTCTTTGGCTATTCACTTTATCTAATTCAGATCGACAACTTTGCCACTCACATTTCTATTTTAAATTCGACTTAGCTATAATTCTGTGCCTTTCTCGCTAATAAAACTCTCAACAAATCTACACAACGTACTCTGCTCACGTTTCAAACTGTTTTTAATTTGCTCGCATGTGTTATCCTGAGTTTACAGAAATCTTTTTCTGACTCGAATCAGCCTTTTTTCATCGCTTTGTGCATCTTTGCCGAGTTTATTTCTTTCTGAAATGTATGTTCCTGTCGGTTTTTTATTTGACTTATAATTTATCGTGAGTGTTTTTGTTTGTGCGAAATTTAATTACGCGTGAATGTGTGCGGGCCTAAATTTTTCATTTTGGAAGTAATCACGAAATACATAATAAGCAAAGCAGACAGTCTGAACAAAACATTGCCTGTTAACCTCCTTAACCTGTTGTAGGACATATAAAATAAATATTTTTATCATTCCAAATTAGACTAGGGCAAAATGATCAACTGTCTTACATTACAGTAATGACAATGACAAAAATCATTATTTATTAGATAATTTCATATAGAACAAAGACGCAGAAGAACTAAATTCCGATGTCATACATGACATAGAAACCGCGGTGAAATGAGTAAGAGAAAATTATTTAATGACTCACAATCATAACAATATGATCAATGATGATGATAACTGAATAATATAATATGAAATGTAGCCGATAATTTCAAAGTGGAAAGTTGGTATCATGTCCGAATTATCGCTATACTCCGTTACGTATGGTGATATATTCAAAAGTATAGTGGAAGTACGGTTGATGCGTATGATGATTGACCATCACTTTATTCTCAATTATCTTTTTTAGGGTTCCGTACCTCAGACGAAAAAAACGGAACCCTTATAGGATCACTTTGTTGTCCGTCTGTCCGGCTGTCCGTATGTCCGTCTGTCCGTTGTCCGTTGTCCGTTGTCCGTTGTCCGTCGTCCGTTGTCCGTTGTCCGTTGTCCGTTGTCCGTTGTCCGCTGTCCGTCTGTCCGTCTGTGTGTATGTCAAGACTCTTTATTTCGGGAACGCGTAAAGATATCGAGTTGAAATTTAAACTGTATGCGTATATTTATGATATCTTACAGTTGTGTAAAAGAAAAACTTCTCAGTTATCGTTTAAAAAAGTTAGAGCCGTTTATGTCGTAAAAAACCGCATATTTCGACACTCACTAAAATCAAAACCTACATATACAGGCTACTTCCCGTTGACATATAACTATGAAATTTGACGAGAAGCATTGTCTCAGAGTACACATAAAGGAATAAATCTGAAAACTGTAATTTTTTATTTAACTCACAAAAAAAGGGCCTCAAAATTCACAAGATATGGGTTCAAAACTTAAAGTGAGTAAATCGTATCATGTAAGGTATAGAGATTTTAACAACTTACAAACTTCCCAATTTTGTGAAATTTTGTGGATTTGTACGGAACCCTCAATGTGCGAGCCTGACTCGCAACTGTCCGGTTTTTTTTTCATTTACCGTGCCAAGATTGTGACGTCATATGATTACTATACGGAATCGAGATTGAGATATTAAGCTTGGCGCGGCGTGGAAAGTCTAAAATTTAATTACGATTTGCCAGATTATTATTTATGATATCTCACAAATTAATATTGATGTTAGAGCCTAGTGGAGGTAACGTAACGTGAGAGGTAGATAAATCATGTGAAGGAGGAAAAAGTTTTATCTCAATAACTAAGCTTAATAAAGTGTGATTGATGAGATGGATGGACGGAAAGTTTAGTGATAGGAATCTTTAGATATCTAGGCTTAGATACGTATGACTTCCGTAAAAAGTAATGTAAAAATGTGCACTATTTGATTTGTTAAATATGTGTTCTTTATTCTGTCTACTGTCGTATGTACTAACATTTAAAATTAAATGTAACATATTCGTAATATTATAAAATGAAATGTTGATAAATTGCTCTACAATATTATTATTACGTACATATTATATTATGGTACTCCGTCGTTTTGTTCATATGACTTATTTTATCCAATAAGTGATGTCCATTGTAGAATTGACACGATAACTCTGAAATCCGGCAACCTGCTCTACTACCGGGAAGGTGACCAGCGGTCCCAAGGTGGTGTCGGTTTTCTCGTGCACAAGTCCCTCGCTAACAACGTTATCACCATCGAAAGAAGATCGTATAGAATGTAGAATTAAATATAAAATAGATTGCAGGTGCTTCTACGTAAAAAGTTACGCAATTTACATTGTGATATTAAGACAATGAGATAGTTTTACGGGAAATATTTGGATTAAAATAAAAAGACCCTCTCCCTATTTACGTTTTGTGCAACAGAATGTCAGTCTTCCAGCGCTGCAATCAATCACAGATTAGACGTTCGTAGAAAACAAGATGTTTTCATTACAGTCCTGTTGCCAAGTGATAATCGTATCAAATGGCCCGTGTCAAGGAACTTTCCAGCTGTAAAACTGGAGTCTGGCTCTCTGTGTCAAAGCTTGGTAAAGTTTTGATTTTATTAACATTTGACTTAGTGGATATTTAGAAAATCAAGCCTTTTGCAAGCACCTTTTTAAAGGGGATTTTTCGCGCCCACCTGATCCATTGCTAGTATTTATAATACTCTTGAAAAACACTTAAACAAAATTATTGTTCAATGTAGTGATGGATATCCAGAACATCATCACAAGGTAGTTATTTTAAGACAGTGCCTTTTAAAGATAGTAGTCCTCTGGGAGTCCGTGACACCGGATATTGACTATGGCGCCATTCTGAAGTCATCACGCGCATACAAAACTCATAATTACAAAGAAAAGTATTCAACCATCTACTCAACATCGAACCTTATCGCAATTGGAACAAAGCATTAAATAAAATGGTTACAGAGTGAAACAGAGCCACCAGCCCGAAAATAATGGGTAATAAGCAAGGTGGAAGAAGTAATAACGGGGATTCTACCCCAGAGTTGGACGCGTGAATTACTGTGAAGTCACAATTTCTTACGACTTTTTTATTCCTATCGTGGAGAATACTACTGACGGTAACAGGGTACACTACCCAGCAGTAAACAGAGGCGTAAAAGTCTAATTACGCTTATTTATACGCTCGCTTACCCATGCCATGTCCAACATTAACCGACTTTATTATGAACACGATCCTTTGCGTCCTCACGGGTGACTTTAATACTAACAACCCTCACTCATTACATCTGTTCTGCACTGCTGTGAAAAACACAATTCATCATCACGCCTCACTATTGTCTTGCCCCAGATTTCACTACAATACTAACACTGAAACTGGCGCCTAAATATAATAATACATTATATCTGCAGCCACATAATAGCCCGGCTTTCAAACGAATATTCTCAGCTTGTTTTTCTAATTTCATTCTCAAATCGTCGGTCTTCTTGAATATCGTATCTAATATCGGCCACATGTTTTAACTTCGGGTCAAGGCTCGCTTGAAATATCTGAGCTTTCTTAGTTTCTTGCAATAGCGATAAATATTAAATGAACTCGAAATATTTGTTGAGATTTTGTCTGTGTGATTGGGAAATGTGTTTTGAACTTCGAATTGTCTTATAATAAAATAGTCGCATCTATATAATGCAAGGTCGTTTGGATTTTTAAAACATTTGGCTCGAAGGACCACCTAGTTGGTTAGTTTTGTGCAAAACAGTTGATCTAATCATTTGAATCATTTAGATTAAAAAATCGTATGATTCCGATAAACTACATTCCAAATGATTTGTCTCAATAGATGGAATAGAGACAAATTACGTTTTTCCTCCTTGTTTTATCCAAAGAGCTGGGAGCGTCAGAGTGTCTGTGCAGTTCTGGCAATTTAATGTAATCCCATAATTCTCAAACATTCATGCAAGTAAAATATTCAAATTATCATCGTTCTCTGAAAAAATAACTATGATTTTTGTGATGGGAAGCACTCTGTTGGCACTCCCACTCAGCGGTGGGATATTGCGACACTTTCCTTATATTTTCTCTCTCAACAATTTTTTTTTCAATTTCAATTTTTTTTTTTTTTTTTTTTACGTACCTTTCTGGCAGACGTCCCAAGTGATCGGGGATTACGATCGTTACTACTGCTCATTGATTTCGTCATAACATGATGTTTCACGATCTACACTATTGGCTAAATGGATCTTGTCACATAAATTCCGAGGCGGTTTAATCATGTCTAGGAGAAAACACTCCTTTGTTCATAGTTTTCGGTCCTTTAGACTGGTTCTCTGATCCAATGTGTCGCATAGACCAATAGTTGTATATTATGTTATAATTATTTTCTGCCAAATTCTATATATACCACAATCAGTTTAGAAAGGTAACCGTGAACATTGTCGGTTCTGCAGTCTTTAGTGGGAACTACCAACTTGTAATTATCATCATTATCAGCCGTTTCAAGTTCACTATTACAGAGTAGTTCCCTCCCTATATTTCTTAAAGGAATCTATGGTTATACGTATATTAGCGTATTGAAATAATTTGTTATTTTTTAGGATCAGGAAGCAAAAAATTCCCAAGACCTGCATTTTTTACAGCCATTGTGCTTTCAGAAAGATTGATGGTAGCAACATGTTCGAGCTCCAGGAATCTCGCAAGTGTCTCCTGCAAAGCGGGCTGGCAACATTATCGATGCTCCATTTATTTAGTTGGCAATACTGAAAGAGAAGGTGATTAATACTGGAGTTCCTGCACTTCAGTGGAGCGATTACCGCGGCCAGCCTGGGTTGCTCTTGTGTTTTGACTGTGCTGATATTGAACTGAGCAAGCTACATACTAAAAGCCGAAATGTGAATAAATCGTTGTCAAGAAACTTTGGTTCAGCGAGCCATATTAGAGCTCATAATAATCGAAACTAGCCAGGGGTCGCCATTGACAGATGAGTCAAGGAGAACGAATATGAGAACGAAAGAAGGACAGATACCTAAATATTAATTTCATACTCGTATTGTTTGTCTTTCTGGTCTGCTCTTTTTCTTTACAAACAATTATGCTACTACTGATTTAGCTCTACTGTAAAGTTTAATTCATATTTTATGTTAGTTATTGCTTTTGAATAAACTTTTCTCATGTTTGGTCTTAAAGATTAAACTACATTCCTCTCTACATTATTATCACGATTAATTCACGAGTAACAAATCAAAGTACTAACTTTGATTTGTTCCGAAATTAAGTAAGACTCTGGGACATCGTTTCACTCATACAAAAATAAGTCTTTGATATTAAAAAGATTCAGCTGTATTATGGCTAGACGCCACGGGTGAACTTCACCTTTGCCGCGTAGAATATTGGCATTTTTATCGAAATCGATTATCTAGAACCAGAAACAGTTTAGCCGAACGTGACTTGAGCTTTTAGGATCGTCAACCTCTGCATTACCAAGAAATCTGAATCATTCCGAAGATTCTTTTTAAAAATAATATTTAATTTCTGGACCCTTTTTTTCTGTCATTTTGGTATGCCCCGTAATTGGAGACTGTGGCTGTTCCTTATGTGGCTAAGTGCTCAGTGTTTGGATTGCGTAAAAAAGATAATATTTTAGGAAGCTTTCACCGTTCGTTAATTTTAACTTGTCTGAGAGCGGAGAACAAAAGATGAAACAATGCAATCAAAATGCAAATTGCTCGGCGTCTCCCGTTTATGTAAAATGATGACTGAATTTGTTCTTGGTCGGGAAACGATACGACTAAATGAATAATTGGTGAAATGTATGATTGGTTAACCAACTGTAGACATATTTTTTATTAGCTTGAGACTTTATGGAAGCCCATCGCTTTTGCTTCAATAAATTGCGTGTTTACAGTCTTGCTTATATAGCATACGATACCTTGCTTGCCAACCTCTGTTGGAGGGGAGAGAAGTGATAATTATTTTTCGCAAAAAAATGTCAAAACTGACTTCCATCGTGTACATAATTCAAATAGTTCGCTCGGATTGATGTTTAAAATTATTACATTATTGTTGATTCAGCTGATTTTAAAAAAAAAATATGGGATCAACTCGAAAATATACCCCTTCGAAATAAAAAAAAAAAATATTGATTCGGTTCACAATTGGCGAAAATATCGATGAACATACACAAAAAATAAAAATACATACAAACGAACATAGAATCTCCTCCTTTTTGGAAGTAAACTAAAATGGCATTCCAATGTGCAATGCTGGTGTCCATTTTAGTGTACAAACCATACAAGCCTGGTATGGGGATGTTTACTAAAAAAATATTATTAGTCCGTCAAATAGATTGTCAAAAAATATTAGACACGTATTTTTTCTTTTGTCAATTTAACACAAATTGATGAAGATATAGCCTGTTAAAGTTCCGCGTGACGTCACTGACCGCTATGAAATGTACCGGCTAGTGACGTCACGAGCCCCCACTCTCCAACTCAGACAAGGTTTATCTTAGTCACTAATTGTTAGATTGACAAAAGAAAAAATACGTGTCCAATATTTTTCAATAATCTAACTGACGGACTAATTATAATAATGATTTTCATACCCAGTAAACATCCCTATTGATGGCCTTCCTTGTACGTTTAGGTACCAGATAGTCTCTTCGTGTATTAACCTTTGCTCTACATATTTTGTCGTTACAGTTATAAAATTAATTACAAAATATTAATTAGCAGGAAAACCGATAAACCTAAATATTAAGACGCGTTTTTATGGCGTACGCAATAAATTCGCATCCTTACGACGGTTATGCGTTCTCAGAAAGCATTTTATTAGTGTTATTCGATGATACGTAACCGCATTGATGTTGTAAAAAGGTACTTTAAGTACCGGAGGACGCACTACGTAAATCTTTGACGACTGGAGGGTATACTCGAGCGTATAACGTATACATTCGAGATTAGTGTATGTTGGTCTCTTATTCTCAGGGCATTTTTAACGATAGAATCAAAGATGTACATAGCTCGGATTCTAAATTTGCTCTCACAATTTTTACACTCCAGCTCAGAACTTTCTGAAATTATATTTTACGTATTTGTAATATTTGCTTATCAATGCAATACATAGCAGGTATCACTTAAAAATATATTAGTCGTGTATTCTTTTGGTACTCTCAAAGCAATTTTTTTAGTTATCCTCAAAACCAGTACCCACAAGGTAATAAAATGAACCAGACTGGTCTTATCCTCTCTCTGTCATATTACCGAGCATTAGTTTTTTTTCTTTAGTAAAACGGCCACAGTTATTACTTTGTGATGTGAATTACACAATTCTGTCATATACTTCCTAAAGATCTCACTTAAGTATTCTCATAATGTTGTCACCGTTTCAACTAGCGGCAATAGGCTGTTTGACTAGGTTTTGGAAATCGGTTTTAAATTATTCGTCAGTACATAATAAGCACACTACATTTATATTTCCGTGATATCTATTGTATTAACAATGAAAATCAAGTGTTAAAGAATAGATATTCAAGATCCCGCCAAAACGACATTCTGTAATGGCGCTGGTCTGTGACGTCACACACTAGTAAATAACGTAAGTTAATTCTAGTAAATACACTATTTCACATCTAAAAATTGACAAAAAAATACTTTAAAAGTAACTTGCAGATCTAATAATATTACTCCAAAAACACAAAACACAAATTACACAAACAACAGTCAATCGAGAAATTCTTGTTTACTAGCATGTAACGTCACCAGAGTTGCCGCCTTTCTTAGAGCGTTCGCGTCTCAGATAAAATATCAAAATAATATATCGTATTTTATTTTGTGCGATTTGCGAAAATTAGACATATTTTAGTTTAAATAAAGTGAAATATGTCTTTTTCAGGCTATTATCTGTACGGATTACCACAGTCAATAGTATATTTTCAATGTTGTCAAATAGCCTATTATCAATACGCAAATAACTTCGAAACGACTTAGAATACATGCCTAAGATTCGATCACGTCAACATAAAATGTCAATTAGTACTATGTACCTACTACACCGTGACACGGTCGACCGTATCGAAAGACCCTGACAAACTTTATCATTTATCTCAGTTTTCTGACATAGGTATACCAACTTTTATGCCCTAAAGACCTTCGCGATAGTGGGCTAGAAATGTTCGACCCAACTGTGTCTGGTACCAGTATGTATTATTCATCGCCTCATCTCCTTCGGCCAGCGTCCTCGAGTGATTTATATCGGTCCTTACACGAAACGGGTGTGTCCAGGAACATGGCTTCTTACAGATCCAATGCCTTTTTTATAACCCGATAAATTGATTCTTAGATCTCAAAGAACGATCGGAGTGTTCGTGGCGTCTTGCAGTGGGCAAAATATTTACTTTGATCCAAGGTGAAGTTGATGCGTTAGATTTTTCGTGATTTCCTTGTTTGTGTTACGATAATAAAAGCTTTAGAGAAGAAATAGAAAATATCTAAATCGTCTCTTCTTTTATGCCTGAGATATTTTGAGTAAGTATTAGAGTTTGTGAAGTTAGAACTTGTGGAGCTGGTTAGTGCATCTTTTTGATAGCGTGAGGTATAGTCCCGTTGGCATCATTTTACATAAAATTGATTTTGGTAAAATTGTAGTTTAAGCTTTCTGTATCGATCGCGTAAAATCTTGAAAAAGTCATACTAGGAGTATCTACTGAATAAAATAGCCAAGAGTTATGAAAGAAATGGAAGAAAAACGTCAAATTTTTATGATACACCATGATATGGATCATGGTGTATCATAAAAATTTGACGCAGCATACTCTAAAAATATGAAGAGATAACAGTGGAGAGCGCTCTGAATGATTTAAAAGCACGTAGGCACACGGAGCGAAGGCTACACGGTATCAACCCTAGATACATGCAGAGAGGCCTTTGCTTTACCCGATGCTCGAGACCCTTGTATGTAGCAAACTAGCTTTTGCTCGAGCCGCGTAGGATCAGGTCATAGGAATATTAAATATTATGATAAAAAGTAGCTTGTGACACTTGCCGATCTTTTAATTAGGTATGTCCATGCAAAAATACAAGTTGATCCCTCCCTCTGATACCGGGCGAAGTTAATTCCCACCTAGATCGAAACGACACGTCCCATCTCGGAGATTTGTGGTATCAACAAACTACAGTTATTAAAACGGCGCATGTTTGTTTGTTTGTCCTTGTTCAGAGGACGAGCTTTCACGTTTGAGAATCATCAATCAAATTGATTGGTTTATTTGGACTTTATAGATTGCGCCATGCTGTTTGTTTTCGTGGTCCGTTCGCGACACAATTTTTATAGAAAGTTCTTCTTTTTTTGTGTTATCAATCAGTTAATCTTTGGAATATTGTAGATACTTTTTTTTCAATTTATGATTACATCTTGTCAGATGTCAAGTAGAAGATTGTAGAAGTTTAAAATATTATAGTTTAGCAGTTTAGCTTGAATGTCACCACCACCAGTTTTGCGGTTTGAACCCGCGCTAATGCATGAGAGAATTGTATCAAATTCTCAGGAGAAGTCTGGTTAACTGAGTTTTGATTAGTTGTAGTTGTTTTTAGGAATTTTTCTTTTGTCTGCTATGAAATTACTAGTGTGAACTTTGTCATGGATTATGACTTTGTAAATAAGATAAATCTTCAGTTTGGAATGAATCAGAAGCTAATAAGCCAACGTCTGGGCGCTGTCCTCTAGAGGAGACTGTAGTTTATTCTGTGTTGATGTTAGTGACACATTTGTGTCGTCACAGATTACGGCTTTTTAAGCGAAATGTTCACTGCGCAAAATTGATGGCAATATTGGTGGTGATTTTTTGTCTAACTTTCAGTTTTATCATCTCAAATTGTATTACTCAAGTGTCAGATTGTAATGAATAAACAAAAATTTAATAAAAATGTATTCACCGTGTAATTAAAAATCTGAAACAACAATTTTTCGTATAAAAGCGTCGGCTGCGACCACAAATTCGAAATTGCTATAAATTCAACTACATAATTTACACACACACATACACACACCCACACACACATATACGCGCACACACACACAGGCATACGTATAATAAGTCATGTTTATAAAATTGCAATTTCATTTGAGAGTCAACTAAATTTAACGAATTTGAATTTTGTTTAACTTCCTATTTATTACTGTTTCTATGTACTTTATATTTCTATTTTAATTTTGGTAATGACGCACTCGGACCCCAAGATACAAGCCTAGAGTATAGTTTGGGGTCCGCTGTCCAAAAATGTGCTTTAAAATATGTATATTATACCTACACTTTGTTTTGTCAAATTAGTACAGAACCATTGTGATTTTATTTCTCTTTTTGGTAATAAAGATATTTTATGTTATGTTTATGTTATTTGACATAAGTGCCATTTGAACTATTCTGCTAATGTCATAATAATTGGTTCCACGATAATAGCAGATATCTTCAAAGAGGAGCTTACATATTTTTGCATGACGAGTGACTTTACATTTGATCCTTATACATCCATGTAACTAAATTATGTAGGTACCTACCTACTAAAGATACGTACGGTACGTACTAATTATAGTGTGTATGTAATCATCTAGTCAATCATCTGTAGTGATTTTTATGACGTCCTAGTGAATACATGGGTTTATATTAAAGCCTGCGTATGTAATATATGCCACAGTCAAACTCATACTCTGTACGCGAAATTGCCTCAGATCATAACAGTTAGTATGTATAATGTCACAGAATGATAAAATAGTCAGTATGTACTTTGTCACAGATGATAACATAGTTACTAAGTACAATGTCACAGATTAGTAAGCATCACGGACACGTGTCTTATATCGTGCGGCGATTATAAACAAGCGTTTTACGCTATTTACGATGTTTAGTTGTCGAGTTGAATTACACAGTGGTAATTGGCGTACGCGTGTATACGCTAATTGCTCGTGGATTTTGTGTAGTGGGAATGATTAAGAAGTTAGTGTGTACTGATGAGGCGAGTTCATTGAGTTCCCTGTCTGTTACTTAACTGTCTGTGAGTGGTAAAGTCGTTAACTCAATAGTTACGCGAAATGCAAACTTCTTACCCATTGTTTTAGTATTCATGAGGATGAAGGTCTAGAATTGAATGTCTTACTAATTCAATCGTAACAAGAAATTATTTGCTGTAGATATATAGATACTAACAGATTGATACTTAGACAACACTTTATTAAACCCATTTAAAAAAATATATATTTTTCGTATAAAATGGCATGACCGACCTCAATCGTGTACAGAATTATTTACGCGAATATTTCGCACGCATGTAGCGTTTTTCATATTATTGTTGATTTATCAAAAATGTCTCAGCCGATTTTAATAAAATTTAAATGGGACTTCGAAGTAAGTATACTCTTTCCAATGGGTCAGTCCGCAGTGACGGGTGTGACATTTCAACTTTTGTTTTGAAGTATAACTTTTAAATGAAAATAAGTTTTCCATTAGTTATAGCATAATCCTGCAGATCCTAATGTTATGTATATTTGTAACAAAAAATGAAATTTATAGGGCTATTAAAAATGAAGATATCCATTTTCAAAGGCCTGTGTCGGGTGTGACCTCAACTATTGCATGACTTGTTACCTCTGTCAGAAATGTCGACAGTTTAGCAAAAGTATTGAATTGGGTAGAAAGTAAATTATCTTTCGTGTCAAAGAACAATCTAGTAAATAGTTAGTTAATTTCTTTAGTTATTAATATGCAAACTTTGTGACGGGCGTGACACATCAACGTGACGGGCGTGACAAGTTGAATAAAAAGATAAAAGTTATGTTTAATCAACGTCTTTTATTAATTACTGACCAATTCAACTTTTACATATTATAACTACTGTTCAAAAACATCCACACACTCATTAAATTAATAAAAATGCTTACTGGGACGACTTATTACTGCTTTACTCAAAGTTTGTTTACATTTGTACGAACCTAGGGGGACATTGCTAAATGTTCTCCTATTAAACAAAGTTTCTTTTTTTCTCTGCATTTGCGTTGCTGTCTAATTTTGGCCGCTAATCTGCTACTTTCCAATTTATTCTTGATTTTTACAATGATGTTCTGTTGTTTTGCTCTTCTAGCTCTATTCCTTTCTCTTTCCTTCTTCAAGAACTCTTCAAGGTTTTCCGAATTACTCTTTAATTTCTCCCGACTTTTTCTCATTCCTCATTTCCTCAATAGAAATTTTTTTCATGTATGAAAAAGTCAGCCAGAGTTTGTGATAGGTGTGACATGTGACGGGTGTGACTGATAAGTACAAGCTTATATACCAAAGCGAAACCTTTATTTAAATACCAAAACTATTTCCATCCTTTGCCCCCTTGGATAACCTTACTTTCACAAAACGTCACATCATTTCTGCTGGTATAACACATGCAATCTTATCTTTTCTATGTATTTCGTGACGGGCGTGACACAAATACTTGCTTAACAATATATTAAGTAAAATCATTAGTAATTACTTGAAACAATCCGTTTTTTCACAGCAAACAAACAAGTTATCTTGCAATCACTGACAATAGAAAAAGGCGGGCTGTCAATTTGATTAACGTAAAAAAACAAGTGCCATTTTCGTATAATTTTTTACTACCCATGGGAGGTTGACGTTGTCTAGGTTTGAATAAAAATATTATAAAAACTAAGTAAAAAAATCGCATTTTTCATTCGGTTTAGGAAAATTTACGTATAATAGCCTGGATATTTTCTATATTAGTGATAGTTTGCGCAAATAATTTATTTGGTTATCTGGTATCGATTACCGCGGACTGACCCCATTGATAAAAAAATAATGATTGAAATCGGACCACTATGTAAAAATGTATGCGTCATAAAAAATATAAACAACGTGCAAGGATATTACATCTTTGTTTTAAAATGGTAGATTTGTGTGTTTAAAAAACTATTAGAATCAAAAATATCACTTACTGGAACAAAACGATATATATATTCGAACTTTATTCTCGATTTTTGTATTGGCCTCAAGCTGTTTCATGTTAATGTAGCCAAGAAAATAACTGGATGTATGTTTTCTGAATAAAATAATTCTGCAGAATTAATACGATCCGAACGTTCCAAAGCCATTTCTTAACCTGGTTAAAGTATTAACTCATTTTTATTCTAGAATAATTTGTCTAAACGCATTTGAAAACTAATTCGACGAGATGTTAAAAATGTGCCATCAGCGAACCTGACACCTGATGTTTGTAAAAGCCATTTAGGCCCAGTTTTACGTCATTTTCTCAGAAACACCGATGCCCACGTCCCTAATTAATCTATTGCAGCATTCTCATTTAAACTTTAAAAGAAAACCAGGTCAAGAAAATGGAAAACCGCAGAAAAACAATCCGAATCTAACCTTCAAGACATATTGCGTAAAGTGGTTACAAGGGGTACTTACGAATCGCTGTATTATTTCAAGTATCATCTTGCTCCCAAAGTCTAGAATCGTCTGTGCGTAATATTATGTCAGTTGTGTAGACAGAACTGGGCTACGTCCTACTGAACGTACAGTGTACACGCCCCATAATTAAGACGAAAAAATTAAACATTTTAATTTTCGCGCGAAACGCTTTTTAAAAATCGAATTCCGCGAAATCTCGGCGCTCTCGTCACGCTTGCTCAGAAATGGCGGGAACAGAAATTGCAAATTACTAAACTAGACATTTGGGATAGGAGGGAAAGTGGTGGTCCACGGATCAGATATTTGAAGAAGTGGCGTCTAAATAATTTCCAAGTATGAACAACATCTTCAATATTGCGGGTCGAACCTGGGGCCTTATTTTGTAAGCGCTCTGACGTTCGGCTTCGCTTTTTCTCCTGCTCGCGCCAGTTACTCACGCCGCGAGAGCGAGCTGGAGGAAAGGCGAAACCGAACGCCAGAGCGCTTACAAAATAAGGCCCCTGGACACGATTAGCAAAGGCCTGAGGCAGAGATACTGATGGTTTGCATAAAAAGGAACTGAAAGTATATTAAAACAAGCTCTCGCTTGTGATTAATTACTCTTATTAAAACTTGCTTAAACTTAATTACCATTTTTTGCTCTTTCCCTTCGTGTGTGACGTCTCCCAGCTGGCCTGGTTTTTACTGTTTTTTTATTGTCTCGAATAAGGAGTTACATACATCAAACCACACATCGAGAATATTTACGTTATCGCAACATAGGTACCTGGCGTATAATAATTTATATTAACGCCATTTTCCATTTCAAAAACATTTCTTAAACGTTATTCTCGGAAATAAAAATAAAATCAAAAATTGCCGATAGAGAATCAAGCACCAGGCCTATAGTTGTGTTGTGACATTTTTATCAGCCCGCCTTGTCGGCGGATGTCTTATGCTGCTCGTGGTCTCTATTCGAGAACATTACGGCACCATTGACCATCCATTCTACTAATTATACACATAATGCATAAAATGGATAAAAGTACACTTAATACTAATAGCGGCGGCGTCTCTAACAGTAGATATCTACGGCCTGGTCAGTATTGGACGTTTGCCACTGGCCGAGGGTGGGCCGCTCAAGCGGTGAGATATAGCGGGCTTTCACGTAACACCGATTCCGATGAACGGCTCTTTTGGGGTCGCACATTATTTCTGCGCTAAGTGATATAAATTAGGACTCCTTTCCTCGTTCGAGGGGAAACCGTCACTTTGGTATTTGGCGCTTCCAGTAGTTGTGATTCTGTGAAAGATTTGCCTAATTAGTCTTCGTTTGGACTCTTTGGACACTTCTCGAGAAAAAAAAGCAAACGCTTGTTGTAATTGAATGTACGTATTTCTTTGTGTGTTCTTTTCCTCTTTCATGTATTGAAATTGTCTGGCTCTCCTGGCAGGTTCGCTTTTAGTGTTAATACCTCTTGTTTCTACACTACTCCTTAGACAAATACAGCTATAGTATATTTTGTTTCAGAGCTTTTCGTTCATTTTTTTTTTCATTATAATATCACTATGTTGATACCTGTTGGGAGACATTTATTTGTGTTGAAACTAAATGATTTTGCTACTTTATTATGTGATCATTTTCATCAAATACATACAGTAGAGTTATTTAGGATACTTTGAAAGAGTATGCTATCCCATTCGCACTTACTACCATCTACAATTCTCGTTCTTGCTCCCACTCGTAATCTCGACCAGGATCTTCCACACGTATGGATGTTGAATTGTGTATATAACAATGTTATCGAAACATCGATAACAAATAATTGTAATGACGTCCTTGGCGTTGATGTAAAGAGAACTCGATTGATTAACTTTAAAACTGTCTAGACAAAGGAGACAGTCTGGTTATCGATTCGATTCGGTTGGAAGATATATTGTACCATTGGCCTTCTCTCGGTGGCCTTATCCTTTTTGTACAAATGCTTCAAGCTTTATAATTTAGGCGCTGCATAGTGCATAGCGCATACTCTTCTGGGAGACTACTTGATTGAATGCTTTACATTGGATAATATTCTATTAGTCTGTATAATATCTATATATATATCTTTTTCTCGAGGCCGAATCTCAACCCCTTCAAAAAAAAAAATGGTCTGTAAAACAATCAGTCATAATGATCACATCGTTGTCGGTGTTGATTGTCGGTGGGTATCCAACTGTCCAACGTCCTACGCTGCGCTTGCTTAACTTTACTACCTCAGCTATCAATTATTTTGTGAACTATATGGCTTACCCAAAGTCAGCTTAACTTTCTCTCTTCTAAAATCTCTCATGTATTCACATCAATAATTTACACAACATCAACTAATCTTAAAACTTTCGTTCTGAACAGTATCCGTAAAGTTTTATATTCGTCCTAGCCGTTTGAATGTCCAATTATAGATCTTCTGGTAGAAATACATACACCGAGGTATTGTTTTGTTATAAAGCAAGAAGGACACGCTGAGATCATGTCATCTGTAGATAATGACCGGTTATTTGATATGGGAGATGTAATTAATGTTGTGGATGTAATGAGGATGTGCTCATCACGCGACGTCGAACAAGAAGGCCGGAGTAGTAGGCCAATTATACAGGATTATCTGCTTAGCCTGTACTAGGCCGAAAGGGGGTAATTAACACCATCATTTTGAACAACTTTTACTAAACGGCCAAAAAACGGCTTTTTCATTACACAATTGCAACTCGAAATCGAAAAATGTATGAAGCTTTTGATTTCTTTTTCTTGTGTGTTGGGTTGGCCCCTAGTAAAAGTTGTTCATAATGATGGTCTGACTCACCTCTTTTCGGCTTAGTACAGGTTAAGCAGATAACCCTGTATATTAGCTATGGATAACCTTGTATACAGAAGATTGATTCAAGGAGGGGTTGGTTGGAGTAGTGTTCTATGTTCAGAAAGATGTTAAACAATTCCCTAAGGTGTCTATGGGTTAAAGTTCCTAAGTACCTAATAATATATTTTGGTGTAAAGCTTTAGGCCCATACGCAGCAGGGGGATATAAATGGCTGCGGATGATGATGCTGATTCAAAACCTTATTTCTATTTAACATTTTCTAAATGCATATGGTACTCATATGTATCTTCTATTAATCTATCTATTCAACCTGTACCTATCTACTGCTGAGTATAGGCTTCCACGCCATTCTTTCCCGTTTTGTGCAAGCCTCATCCATTGCCTGTTATAAACTTACTATACATCACTTTATTTACTAAATTACAAAGACTTGACCTTTCTACGTAAAATAACTCATTTCACAGGCTTTTGTTTTATACGTTGCTATGAAAACCTCTTAAAAACACAAAGGACCTCTTGCCAGAGATCCGAGTATAATCCTTACAGTTTTTGCGCATCAAATGTCTTTCCGAGAAACGGTTTTCATAGCGGAATTTTCTGAACAGGAAAAGGGCCCATTAATTACAATTCTCTAGTAAACAAGGTATTTGACTCTCTATTGGAAGATTCCGTGAAACGTTCAGGTACAAGGGCTCTACCATAGATCTCGAACTCTATAGAATATACCAATATTGAAAAATATTACTGTTCTTTATTTCGTACTCTTGATGGACACATTTTTGAATGATATCATTTTACATTACACATCTTTATGAACAACTTTTACTATGACTATGCTATATAGCTCTGATATCGCGAAATTGAGATTTAAACTATACTAAACTGTTCTAGACATTTAGTTGAAAGTCAATGACGTTTTTGTGTGAAACCGCTGGTTTTTTCGCGGTTTTAGGTTTAGTCCTACTCCTATAGCAAAAGTAGATCAAAACGACCATTTTCCTTTTAGTACGTTTAAAAACGTACCTCAGTGCCTCAAGTCGAAAGTTTTCGACCAATGTGTGTTGCCAGTGATGACTTATGGCACTGAAACGTGGTCTCTCACTATGGGCCTTATTAGTAAGCTCCAAGTAGCCCAACGAGCTATGGAGAGGGCTATGCTCGGAGTCTCTCTGCGAGATCGAATCAGAAATGAGGAGATCCGTAGACGAACCAAAGTTACCGACATAGCCCAACGGATTGGCAAGTTGAAATGGCAATGGGCGGGGCACATAGCGCGGAGGGCTGATGACCGATGGGGTCGAAAAGTTCTCGAGTGGAGACCACGTACCGGCAAGCGCAGCGTAGGACGTCCACCCACAAGGTGGACGGATGACCTCATTAAGACCGCAGGATCGCGCTGGATGCAAGCCGCTTCCAACCGGTCTTATTGGAGATCCATAGAGGAGGCCTATGTCCAGCAGTGGACGTCCTTCGGCTGATGGATGGATGGATGGACGTTTAAAAAATCATGTTGGGTCTTTTGTGCACACCGGCGAGTAACAAACACAGTTTTTTATTCTATGTATATTGCGACACTGTTAATGTGCGCTTGAATACCATCGTTTTGGAGATAATGGTAGTCCCCCAGTACTATTATTACGCGGATGGTGTTGGGTCGAACTGTGGCGCTAAAAATATGAGTTTTCCGAAAACCATTCAGCGTTCAGTCCACCTGGTTCGGGGAATCCGTGTGGGGTCTCGGAAGAAAATGGATTTTGAGATGCGCGAGTGAAGTGTTGCTTGCGTATTTCATTATATTGTCGGGTACTTACTACCTACCACGCTTATTTTCTTTAAGGTCAAATGCTATCTCGTTCGTGCAATCGCAAAAGGCGTGTATGACAGTGTGTTGCATTTGTTCATATCACAATTTACACATGTATTGTCGTATATATATTTCTTTCGTAAAACTCTAAAAAAATACAATGATGGATTTTTCTAAAACCTTTAGTTTTTTTTAATTTCTTATGTTACATTTAAATATGTCGAAATAAACTTTCCTTTAATATGTTATCTGTGCTATGACTGAATGATACAGCATATATTTTTTGCAAATTCTAAAGCCATGTACTTAGCTTAAAAATCTGCGAGTGCGACAGCTGTGGCCGGTTGTAAGGCCGTTAAAATGTGTGCTCATCATGTAGTGAATATATTTCTCGGGATCTGCAAGTCTCTACCATTTATCGGGTGTCTTTCGTCAAGCTCCTAATGGGCAAAGCTTCTGCCAAAAATGTGATCAACATTATGATTTGTGATTTCCTCGCGATTTTTCCGTGGTCTTTAACATGAGACGTAGTTACCAAGAAGTCTATCTCTTGAAGTTTTGCCTTGTCCCCGCGTGTGTTTTTTTTACGAATGTGCGTCTCTTGGTTACCGTCATCAACTTCTAGCAGTAGATCATTCTAAATTCTGCTGAAATTAAAGTGGGAGCCGCTTTTTATCTGTAGATGCCAAATTAACTAACTATAAATTAACTCATATTCATTTTATTCCATAATGAGAAAGAATAAATGTCAGGGTTGAACTTGGACGCCATTAGAACGGGTATTGCGGCGTTTCGCCCCGCAAGCTGTTTGTCCCGCGGGGCGAATCGACCATGACTCTTTTTGAAGGCCCGCGGGGCGAAACGCCGAGAACAACAAGACCGCGGCAGATGGCACATGTGGAGGCCTATACTCAGCAGTGCGATAAAGAGGACTGGGAATATGCGAGCTCTACGGAAACTTCCTTATTTTACTGAGCTCTATATGCGCATCGTTTTTACTCTAACAGCGAATTAATACACTTAAATGTTGTTTTTAAAAACAAGTTCTCAGATTTTACTGCGCTAAAGTTCATAGTTAACAGAAGCTATAAAAAATATGCCCATTTAATTTATGCTATACCAGCACAACGGCAGTTTTCTATTAAAATATTTTTAGACTTCCGTTTCATCTTTTGTATTCGCTGGAAATCTTTGTTTTCCATAAACAATGAGATTTCCTAAAATCATAAATCTTAACAAAAGTAAATTGTACGTTATTGTAAGTGATTGACGCTATCATAAATACAGTGGAAATTCTGCGGATATTTAGTATAAGTATTTCAAAAGTTAGAGGCAAACCGAAGTTTGTATTATTATGTGTTGAATGTGTTTTTTATGAGATTCACCTCCCGGCAAGAATCCCTTTTTAAAGGTGTTTTATGATGTGGATATTAAGGTAGCCATCGTTGTTATTGGAACTGTCTCACTGCTGGACTGGCAGGCCTCGTTTTCAGTATTAAAAGTAGCCTTTCAGTCTTCATACACCTAGTGTGAGATTCTGTAATTGCGCCAATTTGAGTGCAAAACGTGATCTTGGTCATTATTGCTTCTCTGTAAAGTTTTCGCCTTGTGCCACTGTCGGCACCGCTGTATCTATGTATTTATTAGAAGAACTGTTTTAATCCACCACGCTTACGAGACAGAAAGGTGGAAGGACATGAATAACTCTCAGACAAGCCGGTTTCTTTCGATATTTTACTTTACCAGCATTGGAAGGATGTAATGTCTTCAAACAAATGTTGGTGTGCACTTTGAAATATGGATTCAAACCTGCGGATCCCATCTTACATCTAAGACTAAGTAGTAATGTCACGGTGAACTATAATCACAAAGTTTTTTTTTGTGCATGTTCATCGATATTTTCGCCAATTGCAAACCGATTTAAAAATTCTTTTTTAGTCCGAAAGCGTGTTCTTCCAAGGTGGTCCCATTTAAATTTCAAATATATTAGAAATCGGCTGAGCCGTTTTTAGGGTTCCGTACCTCAAAAGGAAAAAACGGAACCCTTATAGGATCACTTTGTTGTCCGTCTGTCCGTCCGTCCGTCTGTCCGTCTGTGTGTATGTCAAGACTCTTTATCTCGGGAACACGTAAAGATATCTAGTTGAAATTTAAACTGTATACGTATATTCATGAACTCTTGCAGTTGTGAAAAATAAAAACTTCTCAGTTATCGTTTAAAAAATTTAGAGTCGTTTATGTCGAAAAAAACCGCATATTACGCACTCACAAAAATCAAAACCTACAGAAAGGTACTTCCCGTTGACATAGAACTATGAAATTTGGCGAGAAGCATTGTCTCAGAGTACACATATAGGAATAAATCTGAAAACTGTACATTTTTATTTAAATCACAAAAAATAGGGCCTCAAAATTCACAAAATATAGGTTCAAAATTCAAAGTGAGTAAATCTTATCATGTAAGGTATCATGTAAAAGAACTTCATTAGCACATGCTAAAACAGGTTTTTATTTATTTTAACATTTTCAGTAATTTTCGAAGTATGGCGAGAAAAATGGAAAAAAAAAGCTTTTTTGCCGATGGTTATAGTATAGAGATTTTAAAAACTTACTTCTCAATTTTGTGAATTTTTCTGGATTTGTACGGAACCCTCGATGTGCGTGCCTGACTTTTGTTGTCCGGCTTTTTTAATAAATCATCAATATTGTACATAATGTAATGAATGTCACATCGATTCGTGCAAACTATTCTAATTCTGTACACGGTGGAAATCGGATAATTTATCCGAAAAATAATTATCTATTTAGATTTTCATTACCTTTGTTTCTGAAGAAATTTATTTTACGATGGATGTTTAAAATTTATTGGAAAATAGTTACTGTTCAGTGATGAATTGGCTTTTCCACATTCTCTAGCTTTTGCGACTGTCATATAGTTTTTACAGCCATTCTTTTTCTGAGGAATTTTATTTCGGAATCAATTTAAAAACACGTGGCGCATGTCAGTTACATTTAGAAACATTTTGCCAACTTGCGGGGGAGGGTTTTTCACGAGAAATGGTAAGGATTTTCCTTATATTATACTATTTACCTACTATACTTTATTTTAAGATGTAAAATCCTAAAATTGAACATGATGCAGAATTATAGGTATATGGTTGATGAAGGGGAATTTACAAGTGCTTGAATAGAAATATTCTGTATTGAGTCTCATTTTGTTTTTTGTCTACGGTTTGCGTTTGGCCACATCTAGTCTGATGTTTATTCATTCCACAGGCTTCTAGTTCTAGTTATTCTGCTTAACATCAGTATGCTTAACGGCAGTATGGGGTCAAACGTAAACCTATTTAAAAAAAAAACAAATTAAATATTTATTTATTGATGATAAGGTGACAAACATGTGAACAGGTGAACTAAGTATAGTTTTACAATTTTATTTCCTAAGCCAGTCGCTTCTCCCATTTTATTAGATATTTCCTTTTTTAATTCCTATAGTAAAATATGCCTTTAAAATGTAGTACTTTTGAAGGCCCCTGCACTTTCTAAAACATCACCTTAGATAAGATAACGTTTATTTTTGCTCAAAAAGTTACAGGTTTTGGAGTAGTGCTTAGATTAAATTTACAAACTTCCAGAGTGGAACCCTAAATCTCACACTAGGGTGGTCCTGTGTCGTGAGCTTTAGTCTCTTCCGCTTTTTGATAAGACATCTCATAATTATTACCTAATGTAATGAAAAGAGTGACTTAACAATGAGTTCTTAGTAATTTACTTAAATACGAGTACAAGTAATTTCCATTTTTCGATTGCGTAATTATATTATACTTATACAAACTCATGTTTTGTTCTGATGATTCCGTCGGCCAAATATTATTAACTGAACGAAAGGTAGGCTTGTGCAAATTTTATTTCGTCTGTCCGGATATTAGTTTGTTAATTTGGATGTTGTTTCTCGCGTACAGGTCGCATTTTCGATTTCTTATTTTAATAATACATGAATATTGTTTAGCTGTTGAGGTATTACATCCTATTAAGAACAACATCCAGTATCGTGTTTCCAAGAGGAACTGTTCAAGGCTATTTGCGCTGGCGCCGACACTGCAGCCACAACCATGTTTCAACAACAATTTCTCAGTACCTAGTTATTACGTACATTGCCACAATGTATCGTGCCGAACTCGCTAAAACAATAATATCTGGCTAAAGTCTTGGTTACACGTGCCCAAGTAAAATGGTAATACATTGTCACTCAACTGAACATATGGTCCAATAAATAAGTCAAAGACTAAGAGTTATTGTTTTGCAATATTATTTGGTTAAGTGATCAGTGATTTGTTTGCAAATGGCAAGTATTCTTGTCTTCTATTGGTAGCCGGCATCTACATAAAGGGAATATAAAAGTTTTTTAGGTCCATGGTAGCCAGTCATGCCAGCTAGTCATGAAGTCCTACCGTCATCACGCCTATCAGCTTGTCTTTCCCAGCGCCACTTGAGTAGGTACCATAGTACGGTTTTGACTGCGGTACGAATACGAATATTTATCGAAAATAGCAATTTTTATTTTAAATCTTGTTTTTGTAATGACAAATTCTAGGGCAAATTCTGAATATTATATGCACCAGGAGCTCAAGAGAAAGGACTTTTAGAATTACAAGCTTTGCACCTAAGATTTTTCAAAACTCGGCCCTACTCCTGACCAAGTGAGGCCATAAAACAGCGTTAAAATTTAAGATTGTGCGAACGGAGCAGCTATAGTAAAAATATTTTTTCAAAAATGGCTCCATATACCGAGCTGAGAGCAATGTGTCGCTATTTCACTGAACACGTGCAACCAAGTCTTAACTTTCTCAGCTGCTCTCGACTGACGCGTGTAACTTGAACTAAATGTTTATCAACACAACACCGCCGACACGTTGCAGCGAACGCACCGGCGCGAAAACACGGGGTCTCGTGACGTCACTGCCGCCGCTCCGCTGTAAATCCTGCCCTTGTTGTGACTTTCTCCCAATTTGTTCCCGATTTGTAGGAGTTGATCACGCCATCGAATACCTATTTGCAAAAAGTCCATATCCGTTCTATAAAGATTTCTGTGTGATTGCAGTGGTAACTGGACAGAACATAAACTATTTGAGCTAATCATGTTTTTCATATTCATATTTATTTATTGCTTAATATGGGTTTACATAGTAATAACTTAAGAATAAAGAATAATAACTTTTGGCAGTTAATAAGAGAGATGTTTTTTTTTAGACTTGCTAAGGGATGGCCCTGAAAAAGTGTTCCATATTAAGATCTATGTTTTGTCATTGACTTACGACAAAACATAGATCGTTCTCACGTGTTATCACAGCGGTTTTTTATTTCAGCGTTGTTCCCATACTAGAAGGGGTTCGTAACGATGAGTATTTCTAACTATTGAAGATGGCAAGTATGTAAAACTACAGCTTGGATAATAAATAGCCCTGATACACTTATGCTCTTCATCTCGCTTTGCAGTTAGCGTTGCTCTCTTAACTATATCTGTACAAAATTCTACTGCAGTATACATTTTCATGATTATATCTAGAACCAAACATTTCAAACGAAAAAAAAACTTAATTCTATTCCATTGAATATGCAGCGAAAAATATTTTCTCGCGTGGAATAGAAGTGTATTTCAATTTCCATGAATAAATTTTGGTCCAGAACGCAGACCCAATTGATTTCAACTGTGAAATATATTCAGAAGCTTTAAGTTTATACATTTTGTATGTATGTTTCTGGTTTTCTGTTCTAGTAATTTCCATATGAACGCGGTTTCGCAAAATAGATTTCCATTAACTTTTTATAGAGAGGTGTAGAGAAAAAATGTAGAGCAGTCAAATTTTGACCTAATCTTTTGAAGGCAGTCCGAAATTTGAGAAATAATCAGCTGTTTACAATTTGTCCCTTCCGAGTTTTGTGGCTCATCTGATTTTTATCGAATTTTTCGATTGGCTTCATAGTTAAAGTTGTACATAATGATGTTCTGAACTTCTGAATCTCCCCCTTTCGCCTAAGTGTAGTACCCTCTACATAACCCTATAAAATTGCGATATATTAAGAAAAAAAATGCAAAAACAAAATTACAATGTATATTTTCCAATCTATATAAGTTTGTATTTTCAAAAATATGTATACTCTTATGTAGTATGTCGGTCTCTGGCAGCCATATCACAAGCTATGCTTAGTTTGGTTTAGTCAGAGACCGTGTGTAAGACGTACCCTAATACGTTCCAATGTTTCCATTCTGACTTATTTGGTATCTATCTATACAGGGTAACAGGCTAAGTCGACCTATTCCCGTTAAGCGTGTGTAGTTTACTACGTTTCTGACTGATTTGACTATAAAACACCATAATATCCTAAATCTCACAGTTTTCGAGATATTTGAATTCAAATACTCTTTATGAAAGGTTAATTTTACGGACAATATTGGGTAGTGAGGTTATAAAAAAAATAAATGTAAAAATCAAATAAAAATAATAATACGACTTACACGTTTCAAAATATCTGAGCTGATAGCCGAAAATTGGGAATTTTATAAATACCAATTTCAAATATCTGTTTTTTTTTTTAATTTAGGATAGTGTATTTCATAGTCAAATTAGTCAAAAACAAAGTAAACTACACACCCTTAACGGGAATAGGTCGACTTACCCTGTAACCCTGTATACCTAGTGGCCTTTCTTTGGATACTACTTCTCAAGCGAAATGTTACGTTTCAGTTACAAGAGGTAACTCTTGGTGAAAATGAGCTGTTCTGATCCATTATCACCATTTATATATTTTGGTTTCTGCTCTAGTTACTTCCTATTCTCAGTTTTCTGAGAATCTAGCCGTGTCTCTCAATCAGTATTCACAGGCTAATTAGTGACTTTCGGAAATTTGCCAAAAGTTACAAAAAACGTCTGAGAAACGGTAGTTGGTAAATATTGGAAGAGCGCGTATAAATGTTGGTCCAAGATTTATACAATGTTTGTTTTAGTTTTAGCTTACATTGTTGATCTATGGTTTGGCCGCTGGCTTTACTGTTTTAACTAATTAACCGACTTGCAAAAAGTAGGATGTTCTATGTTCGTCTGTATGTATTTTTTTTGTGTATATTCATTGATAATTTCGCCAATTGTGAACCGAATCGAAAAATTCCTTTTTATTTCGAAAGGGTCCTCCCGAGCCGTTTTTGAAAAGTCAACAATAATGTAAACGATTCGATCGGAATATTCAAATTTTGTACATGGTGGACTTCGAGCATATGCTCGAAGATGGTGGAAGGCGGTTTTGCTATTTATTGTGAAAAATAATTGATTGTCAATTATTTTAGTTATATGTCCATGTTGACCGACAGGGATAGTTAGGATAACATACTGGTCATTACGATTTTTGACTTTCTATTAGTCTAACCTCGAAATTAAGATCATTAGCTATCTGCTCAGAGCAAATATAAAAAATCAAGAGAGAATGCTGAAAACAAATAAGTGAAGCCAACTAAAACTACGCCTCGCCGTGTACAGACAATTACACACACATCCAGGTAACTATGAAACTACGCCTTGGCTAGTCAGTCAAACTATGGCGGCGCAACAGCGACGCACTAACACATGTATAAAAAACCGGCTTCACTTGACTGTTCAACGACGTTCCCTCTGGATTTTTTTATTTGCTCTGAGGCTATCTGTAGAACAAAGTCGAAGAAACGAAGTCCTTTGACGAGACAGTGCTAAAAATGTAGATGATTTTCTGTAGAATATGTGAGTGATATAGTATAGGATAGAAGTAGTAAATTGTAACTATATGTACTAATTTCTATAAGGATACCTTTTGTAATCACATAAGTAGGTAATCATCATCTTATACTTAGATAACGGTAGAAGAATAATAAAATTAAAATATTTATCAATGATTCGATGAATATTTCGACGAAAGATTTATGAAATGTAGGGTACTCGAAAAAACTCGATTGAAATTAACATTTCAATTTGAAGGTATCGGTAAAACCATCTATCAAACATTGATGTATTGCAGAGTTGTATATTGAATGACAAGCGCTCATCGACATGAGTGGCGACATAATCCTAGCTACGGATATTTCGTAATGAAAGATTTCCTGCCTTTTCGAAGGAGTGATCGTGTGTGTGTGTTGCCATGTGCTAGTTTGATATAATATTAGTGATGACTTCGAGATATCATGACTTGATGTGATGTTCGACAATTACCGCAGTCATGACTTAGTCTTAAACTGATGATTTCGACTTTGATGACATAACAAAAAACACACATTTATGTTGATATGCTAGTTTGATATAATCTTTGATATCTGTGTTAGTTTGATATAATCTTTGTGATGATTTCAGTAATTGTCGACCATCAGATCCTATGGAAAGACTTGAGTTATTTAATTTTTTTTTCTTCGATATTCTAGGACAACGTTCTACTCAAAACACCGAACGTGAACTAATCTTGCTTAGATCTAAAATACATATTAGGGTAATGATTTCTTATCTTTCTTATAAAAAAACGAGAACATATCGGTATGGTAGTAGTAAATAAACAATTAAATTGGAATACCTATAAAACTGAGTAAGACAAATAGAATCCAATTTGCGCTACGGACACGGGATTCTAAAGAAGAAAGAATGATATAATCAGCAGTAGGCGGCATAAACAATGATACTAGCAACGTTTACCATTAAACATAATGAATGAAAAAGATTAATTTGTTGACAAAACATCCCAAAACCGCCGCCATAAGTCATTTAACACACGCGTAAGACAACACTGTGATACAGCAATGATTAGGTCATTGGGAAGTTGCCAATATCGTCTTCGTGGAAGACGGTTACTCTGCTGCTGTCAAAAAATGCTGCAAAAACGTCTTTGTTGCATGTAAATGTCTTTTGCTGATGTTTCATGAAGAATAAGATGTTTTACTCTCTGCGAGATTGAATCAGGAATGAGGAGATCTGCAGACGAATTAAAGTCACCTACATAGCCCAACGGATTAGCAAGTTATGGCAGTGGGCAGGGCACATATTTCGAAGAACTTGTGGCCGATGGAGCCGTAAAGTTCTCGAATGGAGATCACGTACCAGCAAGCGCAGCATATGACGTTCCCCGACTAGGTATACTGACGATATGATAGAGACAGCAGCACGGGTAGCATGGATAGCAAAAACATTTTACTCGTATGTACTTTTAATGTTAGTTGTCATTGTGAATCCATACTTTATTTCCTCTTCGAGGGGATATAATGGCGGAAAGACAATTTTTCCCTTTGCCAGGCTACCCATGCAGGAACGCGCTGGGTTGCAGGCTGCTTTCAACCGGCCTTGTTGGAAATTCATAGTGGAGGCATAAGTCCAGCAGTGGACGCCCTAAGACTTATGTATGGATGATGTCTATGTCATATTGAATACAAGCGTAGGAAAACACTATGATACAGCAATGATTAGGTCATTGGGCAGGTGCCAATATCGGTTCGTGGAAGACGGGCGCTCCACTGCTGTCGCCGAGTTCTCTCTAGGGAACATGTCATCGTGGTTCGGGGAATATGTCGGCGTCAGCCATGGTAACGTGCTTAGTAGAAATTATGGCATTGGTTCGTTGACGTGAGGATAGGGATAGGTAGGGAAAAGATTGAGATGAGAACGGAATATGACTAACATAGAAAAACAACCTTTGCATTCAATCCTGTTATAAATCTTTAAAGGTGGTCGTCTGAAATGATGATGAGATTGAAACATAGATTTAAAACCGGGTGAGACAAAGATTCTGGTAGTTGTGGTGTATCCCAAATCTTATTATACCTTCAAGAAGAGAACGCACCTGTAAAGGCTCTATTTATTAATATACATACATCGGAAAAAATGTGCCTCTTTTCAATAGCAAACTTGAATCACAAATCGGATTTAGAGCTTAGTTAATTTTCGCAAGACGTCACTGCGCTGCGTGTCTTACATCCAAACTATTCCAAAGGCATAGGCAAACCAAATCCATTCTTAAATAATAATTAAAGGTCTAACCTCTACCCATTATAGCGCGTATAGAGCCCTTTAAAAAGCCTATGAGCACCCATTTCATATCAATTCAAATATGATTGCAAGAAGCATCACAATAAGAAGATCCACAGACAATGGGTCATTCATCCGGCGCACGCAACGATTGACGCACGCACACTCAATAGGCACTGCGCGGGCGCAAGTGTTTCTAACAATTACATGTATGTCTTTTGTTGTGCTCGTTTTGTTTATATTTTTTTTTAGTTACCATTTTGCTTTCGTACACAGTGTAATATATATTTTATGTCCTACTAACTTTTGCTCCCGGCTTCTCCCACGTAATATTTTGATTTTTGTGTTTTCCCATGGGAACCTTTTATTTTTCCGGAATAAAAAGTAGCATAGGTAACTTTCCGTCTTTCAAACTATGTTCATGACAAAATCAAGTCAATCCGTTGCTCCGTTTCTGCGTGAAAGAGGAACAAACCAACAATCATTTCAGATTTTGTAATATTAATAAGTCTTTAACCCAGTTGTTAAGGATATCCCTTTTTTCGGAGGATCGTTCTGATTTTTTGTATTCGGCATAATTATAGACTTACTATATGAGGAAAAATAAATAAAAAATTGGAGGTGTTACGGAAAAGCTGGAAAATGGTGTTTGATATACGGAACGCTAGTAATATGTACTGCTATAAAGCAAATGTACAGTAAACATTAAAAAAATCTATTTTAGCTGTTTAGGTAGGTAATAAAGTACAAATAACTCGAGAAATAAAAAAAATATTTATTTAATTTTTTTAAGTACACCAATTACGTAGGTATGTAAGTAGTAAGTACCTCAAAATAATTTATTCAGCATGTGGTTTCCAAGCAAACTTTTGGGTGTAAAGAGACATAAAATTTACAAAAAAAATAAAGCACTTTGATGGTACACATTGCAACTGTTCCGTCCTACATACATACATACTTGATTAGCAATGGGAAATCCGGGAAAAGTACCATTTCTTTCCACGCCACGAATGCAAGTACGATATAAGTCAAAGTTTTGGTCAGATCTATTTACGCCTCCCCTGTAAGACTAGAAAACTTTCCCAACAACAAAAGAGATACATCCAAATTGATATATGAAAACATATATCAATTTGCCTATAATGAAAACATGAGAGTCATAGGTAGGTCTGACCAATACATTGGCTTATATCGTACTTCCATTCGTGGAAAGAAATTAAACTCTTCCCTGATTTCCCATTGTTTAGATGGCTGTACATAATGCTTAGCAGCTCTAGAAAAAAACGACGGGGAGTATGACAACCCCGGATTCCGAAGCAGCATCGCTACATGTTTATTAGACTCTTACGGTAAAGGTACAGCTTGAAAGCCAGGCAGGCCAGGCGGACATCAACACATTTTCAAGAAACTTCACGCTATGATGAAGTAGATCACATAAAATGAAGTACAGAACGGGACAGTTGCGATGTTCTGTGTGCCATCAAAATGCTGATTTTTTTTGGTAAAGTCTCTTTACACCCCAAAGTTTTTTTCGAAACCTATCACACATGCTGAGTAAATTATTTTGAGGTACTTACTACTTACCTATTTACGTAATGTGGTGTTCCTAAAAAAATTCAAATTAATTTGTATTTTATTACCTATCTAAACTGCTAAAATATATTTTATAAATATTTACGGTACAACTGCTTAAACTGCTTTATAGCAGTACATATTACTATCGTTTGATATACGGAACATCAACTTTATAGACAAATAAAAATAAATGACATAAACTTATATGAGAGATAATACTGTAAATATTAATATTTTTACAACAATTACCAAATATAAATACAATTAATAATATCTAATTACCTCGAAACACTCATGACAAATAAACACGATTTATCAACACTTATAAATTTTACATGACCCACTCAAACTAGAACAAACCACGTCTATTCGACAAAGGGATCATCCAGCTATCACAAACAATAAACAAAGAAATTTGAAGCTATCCACGTTTTGTTTAATATTTTTTATTGTTCATTGATCCGTATATCAAACGCTAGTAACAAGTGGGTTAATAAGACTTTCAGTTAAAGTTTTTAAAATGTATTGCGTAACATTGTTTACATTTTGATAGAAAATATACACAAAAAACAAGGAAATTGATTCTAAATTGGTAAAGATACCGATATTAATAAACAAATAGATTTTGTATATCTATTTAGAAACTTGCTTTATGTTCTATTACCTATGTAGAGGATACTTCCAAATGCTTAAATTGCTTACGAATTTATTAACGCTGCTTTAGTGATTTTAATTAGATATCTAATCTAATGAAAAACAAATTACTACGTCATAACAGTACAACATAATGCAGTCCCATTGTAACTTTTATTTATTTAACAACCGGTTTGTTTCTCTGTACATTATGATATACATATGTACATTTTGTAATTGATCTATATCTGGCATCACATCTTAAATCACATGTAACACCATACGTTAAGTGACGTGTACCATATAATTAAAATTAGATGGACTTTTTTAAACATTGATGTTATTTGTATGGAATAAAGAGATCGTTCTTAATTGAGGCCAATTAACCATTTTATAAACAAATTCGTGTATTACGGATTACTTGGCGTCACAAATCTCGCGAGGTCGGACATGTCTCTATCCGAACGTCTCGCAGATAAACGCGGCTTACGGCTGCAGCCTGGGGATCGTTTTTTGAACTTCGAACGCTTAAGAACGTTTACGTTTTGAATTGTACGGAGAATCTTGAAACGGTGTTGTCTATGGAAGTAGCGAGTACTACATACAAGTTCAGTATACGACCAAAGCGTGCGAAGTTCAAAAAACGCTCCCCTGGACTGGATCGGATTGATTGTTAATCAGATTCACAGATCTGTTGTCACCGATTTGGCGTCTGTTATTAGTCGAACACTAGGCCATCATCATCCATCCATCCATCAGCCAAAGGACGTCCACTGCTGGACATAGGCCTCCCCTATGGATCTCCAATAAGACCGGTTGGAAGGTTGGACCGGTGGCGACACACACTTGTCGAAAACTTTCAACTTGAGGCACTGAGGTATGTCGGACGAGAAGACGCTACGCAATTTTCCGAACGCTGCCCATCCGAGTTGGATTCGGCGATTGGCCTCTTTGTTGAAGTCGGACCTACCTAACTGGACTACTTGTCCTAGGTAGACGTACGAGCCAACGATTTCAAGAACTGAGTTTTAACACTAGGCCACGAACGCATATTACAATTGTCTGCGGGATGCTCTAACGGGACCCTCACATCAAACGAAACTCTTTGCTTAAAATCGCATATACTCGTCATGTCAATCATTACATAATTATCATTTATAGTGCACAAGAAAGCTCTAATTCATCAGCGCTCACACAAAGCTGCATACGGCAATGTACGTCTCGTAAACATTTTGCGGTGTGTGCATCTTTGCTACTTGTGAGTGTGTCGCGGGCCGGGCGAGACAAAGCCTATCTCTAAATCTCCATGCTCGAAGTACATAATATCCATTTAGTCCATCGGGTCAGTTCAGTATATCTCGTACGCACATCACCGGTCCCTTGTAAGAGCTTTCAAAGTAAACATATCGTACAGAATATGACCTGTTTTTGAAACCCCGTCTAATACGCAGTACGATAAATTCGATTTCCATAATGTAAATATTATGATTCGCCGCGTATCGAGGAAGGGTATAACGGAAAACAGGAGATGTGTTTAAGTACGTCGATATAGATACTAAGTAAGTTCGTATTAATCCGGATGGCTAGCCCTGGTGTCAGAGTTTTTACTGGACTGTACCAGCCTTTTTGACCGACGAACCGGAGGAGTTACACAATTCAACGCGTATATATTTTCTTTATGTATAACCACGCATAACTTTTTTCATAGTAGTTCGATTTCGATGATTATTTTTTTAACGGAAAGGGTATACTTCCAAATTGGTCCCATTTAAATTTTATCGAAATCGGCTGAGCCATTTTTGATAAATCAACAATAATGTGAAAAATGCTACATCGATCCGTGCAAAATATTCGCGTATTCTGTACACGGGTGAAGTCGGTCATGCTATTGTTTGCCAAAATAATCTTTTTAATAGTCCATTGCAGGACGAAGGGTTATTGGGCCGCATCCACCACGCTGGCCTAGTGGGGTTGGTGGATTCACATATAATTATCATCGAATTTCGTCTACGTAAATATACAGGTTTTATATCACGATGTTTTCCTTCACAGAAAAAAGTCTAAAAGAGTTTTTAAGCAGCTTGAAAGACTGGCATAGCGAAATTGTTATAACAACCGTTATGATACAAATTTCAGCAAATCTTGTAATGTTTCTTTTCGCTCAATCTTAATGATTTTATTCAAGGAACTGGTCAAAGCTGTAAAAAAACTGGGAAGAAAGCTGATTCACAATTACACACTCAGTTTTTTAGTTACTCATCGTTAACATGTTTTAAGAGCGTGATTCTTGACTGTGCGGTGTTTTCTAGTCTTGTCTGGTAATGTTTTTTGATGCATGACTTCAGGAACGCCCTTTGGTAAACGTTGCGTTTGGCTGTAAAGTGTAAACGTAAGAACTTAGGTTTTTGTGGTTTTGAACCCAAAGGGTAAAAACGGGACCCTATTACTAAGATTCCGCTGTCTGTCCGTCTGTCTGTCTGTCACCAGGCTGTATCACATGAACGATGATAATTAGAACATTAAAATTTTCACCAATGACGTATTTCTGTTGCCGCTATAACAAAAAATACTAACAGAAAAAATAAATATTTAAGCTCCTATACAAAAAACCTGAATTTTTAGCTGTTTTTTGCTTTATATTAATAACGGTGACAGGTAGATGCTTGATATAGAATATGTAATTGAATATTCACTTCAATAATAAATAATTAAACTGACATACAGTACGGAACCCTTCGAGCGCGAGTCCGACTTGCACTTGGCCGATTATTTATATTAGTTAGGACTTCTAAACTGCAATGTTTTAAAATTATATTTGAACACTCTTAAGGTTTTTAATTTCTGATAATATTACCTGATATTGATGTTAACACAATAAACACGTATTCACTTCGAACCAGGGTTCACTATGTTTCACCTTATCACATGTTGCGCTCTTATGTCTTCCAAAACGGAATATTGAAAAATGATTTTATATATTAGTGAGTCACCTCTTTGTGCCGTTTGGGGTTGAGACTTTAGGTCCATGGGGGCCGGACGCCCTATCACTCTATAAAGACTTGGCCAGGCGGTTAGTAGAAGTGACGCGTGACCAGAATGCTGGCGTCTACTTTCAAAAGCTCAGCATTGCCATTCAGCGAGGCAATGCTGCCAGCATTCTGGCCACGTTTCCTTCTACAAAGGGGCTTTTAGATTAAGTTTTAATTGTTATAAATTTAGTTTTGTATATATATTAGTTTTAGTGATATTTGTATAAGTTTATTTTTAATTATGTAGATAGCTGTAAATAGTACATTCTCCAATGTTATTTAAGTTTGTTGCAATAAAGTATCTTGAACTATATTAGTGAGTAATGTTTTCTTTTCATATTTTTTCCAGGTGATCGACTTCGGCAGCTCTTGCTACGAGCACCAGCGGGTGTACACGTACATCCAGTCGCGGTTCTACCGAGCGCCGGAGGTGATGATGGGTGCGCGCTACGGCATGCCCATCGACATGTGGTCCTTGGGCTGCATCCTGGCGGAACTGCTCACTGGTCAGTACTACCAAATGTATACTAGCTTTTGTAGACCGAATCAAACTTCTTGGCGGCTGTGAAGTTAGCTACAAGCTACGCAAAACTCAATCGCAGTTGACTGCCTCGGTGGCTCAGTGACTGCCTCGGTGGCTCAGTGGTTAGTGACCCTGACTTCTGGATCAAAGAGGCGTGGGTTCGATTCCCACCAGGGTAAGCATTTTTGTGATGAACATAGGTGTTTGCTCTGTGTCTGGGTGTTATTTAGGTACTATCTATATAAGTATGTATTTAAAATATGTATATGTAGTATATCAGTCTCTGGCAGCCATACCACAAGCTCTGCTTAGTTTGGGGTCAGAGACCGTGTAAAAAAAAAAAAAAAAAAATAATTAAAAAAAAAAAATCCTCGCGCAACTTTTATGTGAGCCTCAGTCAGTATTGGGGTTTTGGGTAGCTTGCAAAGATGTAGATGTAGGTTGCCATACGGTATGCTTTTATGGTCTTTAGGTAAGTATATATTAGTCAGAACATTTTTTTATTGTATTGCCCTATCCCGCGACATAGTGAAAAGGTCTCTTTTATTCCTAACTTCGGTTTCATAAAATCCAGGTCAATTAATTACGTGTCTCTATTTTCTTCTATGTCAATAGAAGTATATACAAATGAGATGCTAATCCTACTAATATTATAAACGCGAAAGTTTGTGCGGATGGATGGATGTTTGTTACTCTTTCACGCAAAAACTACTGAACGGATTGAGTTGAAACTTTGCAATAATATAGCTTATATATCAGAATAACACATAGGCTGTAAATTATAATGATATTGCGAAATCAAAATATCATGCGGGCGAAGCCGCGAGTAAAAACTAGTTATTAATATTTATAAAGCGCTAGTTTTTACCCGCGGCTTCGCCAACATTCGCAATAGGTATATCATTATAATTTATAGCCTATGTGTTATTCTGATATATAAGCTATATTATTGCAAAGTTTCATCTCAATCTGTTCAGTAGTTTTTGCGTGAAAGAGTAACAAACATCCATCCATATATCCATTCATCCATCCTCTCAAACTTTCGCGTTTATAATATTAGTAGGATAACAGTTCTGTTACTCAAAGTCTTTTAGCCTTCTTAAAAAAACTCTCGCTGAATTTATTTTAAAGCGAAAAGTACTCAATACGTTGAATAAATACAACGAAAGAAAATATTCAGTCGTTAAATGTTGAGGCACTCAATTGTTAGCATATTTATTCAAATAGAAGAGAATTTGTCATTGAAATGTATCGTAGTCACTTAAAAGAAAACCTCATAAATCTCCCACTTACACTTTCAAATAAGTAATTCTTCGTTTTCTACAAATTCTTTTAAACTTTTCTCAAAAACTTCCCCCATTTGTCATTCAAACCTTTTGTCTTTCGAAAATTTTCCCATGAATGCGTTCCAAAGGAAAAAGAAACTGTTAGGAGCGGTAAAGCTTAGTACTCACTGGGAGGGAACATGATATTAATATTATGTTTCGCGACATGTATCGCTAGAGATTTATGGGGGAGTCAGATGCATTGCCGCCACTTCTGTTTGGTATTAGGTGCTAGATTATCCTGAAAAAAAATGCTTCACGAACCTAGAAACCCGAAAAGGGATCAGAATTAAGATTTTTGAACCTTCTCGAAACGGGCTAGATCATAGAGAATCATTAAGCTGGACAATGCTTCATCCAGAATTTAAGAGCGCACACAAGCTAGACTAGAATATTTATTTAGTAAGCTTATTATGGTATTCGATACGTTACATTATATCTCGAATTACGCATCTCGGGCATCTCATAAAAACGGCACTGGTTCAATGATACTGTACAAAATCCGTAATGTCGCGCTACATGTCCCATGCGTTGCCCTATCGCCGTTATATACAATGGTTACTTATATTGTGCAGCTATATAAACAAACGATATAATTTTGAAATATATCTTTATCGATCTAAGAAAGTCACCTACCGAAGTTACTCGACTTTTTAACCGACTTCCAAAAAGGAGGAGGTTCTATATTCGTCTGTAAGTATGTATTTTTTTTTGTGTATGTTCATCGATATTTTCACCAATTGTGAAACGAATCACAAAAAATATTTTTTAGTTCGAAAGGGTATACTGCTGATATCCCATTTACATTTTACCAAAATTGGCTGAGCCGTTTTTAAAAAATCAACAATAATGTAAAAATTGTATGTATTAATTCGAGCGAACTATTCGAATTTTGTACGCGATGAAAGTCGGTTTTGCCATTTTTTTGCGCAAAAAATTAATATTAGATTATTTTATTTGATACCTATTACCTACTCCACATATCACATCAACACGAGTCGCGCGCCACATACACCTAGTGAGTACGAAGCTTTACAGTAAGCTTAAATCCTTCAACATGGCATGCTCAAGTTCCCAGACGGGAAAAAACTTGAGGCTATTATGTCTGGCGGTCTGACGAGCAGACAACTTAAATACCGCTATGAGTCAACTGATCTAACCTCTGAGTTTTGCTCGTTTTGGGCGCACGCTTGCAATTTAGCCAATTTTACGTGATGGTTTTTGCTATTGGTTGCTAGGATTTTAAAGAATAGATGTATGCTATTTTTAGCTAAATCGTGCATTGGGTTAGATACATTTGGGCGACAGGTACTGAAAAGCCATTTCAATAGCAAATGTAAATCCACTAACCTCCAATCTGGGGGAAGCCGTTGTAGCCTAGTGGGATAACGCTCGCCTAACAATACATACCTATTAGCTCTTTGGAATTGCAATGCCACAGTTTCGTTTTTTTTTGCAAACAGCCACGACAAAGTAGGCTGGCAGTGTTCTGTCATGTTCTGTGGCATTGCAAAGCTACAGAAGACAATAGAATAGCGAACGCTTTGCATGTCGCTTCCGCATCAGCTTTGTCATCCACATCATCATCATCTTATTCACCACCTAAGACATTGAAGCAGTTATGCCAGCGGCCCAGAGCCACGCTCCGCTACTTTAAGGACCGGGCTGGCTCGGGTAAAAGCTGGAAGGGGAAATGCACAAAACACCCCGGGACGTCACCAAGACACATGCGGGACGTCAGTGCAGGACTTATCGCCCCCACATCGAATAAGAATAAGCTCTTTGGAATTTGTTTAGATCGTGACTTTTTGGTTAAGTTCGATAAAGTTTCGATAGCGTATGTGAATCTACCAACGCCAACGCAAATTTACTAACGCGGTACATATGACTGAATCGTCTGTTGAGGGTGGCTCTACATTCAACAGTGATTCAAAAGTTGATACGCTTTTTCTATCGCACCATAGCGATAGAATTCCAATATGACTTTCTATTCACCAGTGGAATATTAAAAGGCTAATATAGCACAATAAATTTCCAATTACTTCACAAGGTAAACCAAATATGATTATGTTTCCAGGTTTCCCCCTTCTGCCCGGCGAGGACGAGGCAGACCAGATGGCGTGTATAGTGGAGCTGCTCGGCATGCCGCCTCAGAAGCTTATCGAGCAGGGCAAGCGCTCCAAGAACTTTATCAGCAGTAAGGGCCTGCCGCGGTACTGCACCGCGACCACGCTCGCTGATGGCACCACTGTTCTTAGTGGAGGTAAGGACTTCATAGGCAGACACATTGTTTATTCGTAGTAACTTCATCAGCAGTACTGCCTGCCTTGGTACTGCACTGCGAACACTCTCGCTGATGGGTTCTTAGTGGAGTTTAATGTCTCATGTTAATTTTATATCTGGATTCGGGACTGATTCTACTCAGACAAAACGTCGAGTATTTATTATGTTCTAGTTCTTAGTTAGGGTTGGGATAGCCATTATTTAGTCAGCATGGTTCAACTTGTTTTCGTCATCGTACACCAACTTTATTGATTAGCTAGCTACAAAAAGAATCTGTACGTTGTCATCCTCGGTCAAAAATACAGAGGCAAACCAAAGATAAGGTGGAAGGAAAGTGTGTGTGTAAAGTTTCCGAAAACGAAGTAAAGGATCAAGCAGTGCAAAAATAAAGTGAGAAAAGTTAAAGAAAGAGAGTGAAATCCTAGTCTTCTAGAGCAAATATATTAAAAGCAGCCACATTAGCTGGCTCACGTATTTGCAATCGATTGTCCCGTTATTGTTAAACATTCAGTTCAACTACTTCCGCGTTCTAAATTTATAGATATTCATAGCTATTGAGCGGAACATCTACTCCAATTGAGTAAAATTTCATCCTCCAAATCACAGCTCGAGCAAACATAAACACTAGACGCGATTTCCCGTTTCCTATTTATTTACACTCCCAGGCCAATAAAATAAAAAAGAGGCTATTACGAAATACAGAAATTAAACATGGGCTATTCACAAATTACCGTTCGCCGCCTCGTAAACTAGCGCGGAAATCAACACCGAATCGACGAGACAAACAAGATAGTATTATATGGAACATTACACACCACGTTTGGCACTAAACCAAAAAGAATTAACGCTATCTACTGTTAGAGTTATTCTATGACTCACCTCCGTCACTCTATTAAACGGAGTGATGAAAAATGCTTAAATTCATACATTCCAAAGATGTTTGTCAACCTAAATATGCATGGAATGAATCAACAGTGATTGCAAGGGTGAGTGTGGGTGAAAATGGAATGAAAGTCGGCTGTTGTGACGGTTCTGCTATTTCTGGGTTGTTGATCATTCCTGTCTGCTAGCTGTTAAGCAATGAATTGAGGGGACAGTACTGCAGATGCTAAAGTTGCAATTTTTCATATCACGCAAATATTGGGTTTTTTTTTCATTAGAACACATTTTCCGTTTGCCATTTGCGTTGGAACACATCTTCCCAAACTTAATATTCTGTTCACCGCCTAAATGATTTGTTTATTCAATCGATTATGAAGTATTCTGGGTTTGTTTTTACTGATTTCACCAAAAAATCTTTTTAATCATTAAATTGCCGATTTGAGTTGGCGTTATAACGAAAACTAGAAAACCAGTAAAATGCAATTGATACAGCGATACAAATTTGTAGTACCGAATGTGCCTAAATAAATTATTGATAGGTAAACAGTTTTTACCCGCGACTTTCCACAGCATCTTAAATTGTAGTCTTTCAACTATCCATGCTATCATTAAAAATAACAAAAAAACAAACACGCTATCGGATCTAATATTAGTAGGTAAAGATATTTTATGGGGTGGAAAGATTAAAATCCCAAAAAGCGTGGTGTGAAAAATTACAGTTTATCCACCTGCTGTAGTATTTTCTCAATTCAGAAGTTAAACTGATAATGATATCGCGCAGTTTGTTTACAATATAAAGCGCGAGTAAACGCAAGTTTTTTATTTTAGTTAAATAGACCTGATTCATCTACGATTTACAACCGGACGCAGTTAAACTTTCAACGAAATTAAATTTCAAAGACAAAACATGAGGCCATGAATATACTTTGATTTTGATAGAGATAGCGATCCCTGTCGTACTAACTCGCTTTATCTATGCTCGCTCCTGCTCGCTCGTTTTCTACGATTGTTTTTTTATTTCACATATTATATACATACGTAAAATTATAACTGAATAGGTACATATGTAACTCTGCCAAATCACAAAGCGGTTTCTATTTGTTAGCTGATAAAAAGTTTTTATAACTATAAAACCCTTACCTAGTTTTAAATGTCTTTACTAACAAAAAGTGGAACAGCTAATTTTCTTTCCCGTTTCAAGGATGGTTTCTCTAGTAAAAATTGTACTTGCTACTGTTTTTTAGAGTTTCGTACCTCAAACGGGAAAAACGGAACCCTTATAGGATCACTTTGTTGTCCGTCTGACCGTCTGTGTGTACTGTGTATGTCAAGACTCTTTATCTCGGGAACGCGTAAAGATATCGAGTTGAAATTTAAACGGTATACGTATATCTATGATTTCTTGCAGTTGTGTAAAAGAAAAACTTCTCAGTTATCGTTTGAAAAAGTTAGAGCCGTTTATGTCGTAAAAAACCGCATATTTGGCACTCACAAAAATCAAAACCTACAGGGTACTTTCCGTTGACATAGAACTATGGAATTTAGCGAGAAACATTGTCTCAGAGTACACATATAGGAATAAATCTGAAAACTGTACATTTTTATTTAAATCACAAAAAAATAGAACCTTAAAATTCACAAAATATGGGTTCAAAATTCAAAGTGAGTAAATCGCATAGAGATTTTAACAACTTCTCAATTTTGTGAGATTTTCTGGATTTTTACGGAACCCTCGATGTGCGAGCCTGACTCGCACTTGTCCGGTTTTTTGCTAAAGTCGCCATTAAGATGTTGCGCGTTAGTTACTAGTTACCCTGTATAAAATAAAACACTCAAGTTTATATTCAAGTCACGCGTCATCACCAAGTCGCCTAAAATCCTGACTTTCATCCGTTATTAAGTCACCAGAGTCACAAGTGGCGCCTCAATGCCCAGACTAGTGAGTCACCATGACTTGGCCCGTCTGACTCTGGTGAAGTCTCATCGCGGAAGGCCGAGCGAAGTGTTGAACCTGAGAATAACCGTTACATCAAGTTCCTGTGAAAAGCTACCGGTTCTCTATAAATAGACAGAGTTTTCATCGCTAGATTATATTGAGATGTTACAGAGTGTTACTTGGATAGTTGGTTGAGTCAGGATTGTGTCATCTTTTCGACACCTCTTTAATCCTTGCTACTTATTTATGAATTTCGTATGACGTTAAAATGACAATGACTTGCTTATACGCCACGCTTGTTCGGCTTCTAACTGGTCTTTTTGGAGATCTATAGAGGAGGCTTATGTCCAGTAGTGGACGTCCTATGGCTGAAACGACGACCATGATGTTTATAGATTTGGCTAAGTGAAAAATACACTTTCCTTCTCCAAAAGCTATAAAATACATTTTTTCAACTGCAAAGTGCTGCCAAATATCGACCGTGTGCGGCATGTCCAAATGGTAGCGCAATAAATACGGGCCGTCACAATATCTCATATCCAACTTTTTACATACTTTTTGTTAATTTTGAATATGGCAATATTTCATACGTTCTCGTACGCTACGTTTAGTCACGCGCGAGCCTGTGCTCGATGCCTTGTCACCTGCATGGTAACGTAGGTATGGGGTGTCTACTATACAATATCACATGTACTGTACATACCTTGAATATTAAAGCTGCGATTTTTTTTAACAATAAAGATTTTGTAACTTCTAAGCTTTGGTAATCTGAACACGTTATGATGGGACATCTCGCGTTTAAAAGATTTTCCTTAACATAAAAAATAGTGCATATTCATTTATGTTTTAGATATGATATAGATAATTGTCATAGTAAAATGGCACAAATATGGACATGTTCGTAGATAGACTGTACCTTATACTCAAATGCCTGTTTATATTAAAAAAAATACCTCTAACGATATAATATGCTACTGAAATTGTTGCAATACGGACTAATACTCATACGAGTTACGAGAACGGATGGCCGATGGGGCAGTAAAGTTCTCGAATGGAGACCACGGGCCAGCAAACGCAGCGTAAGACGTCCACGGACTAGGTGGACTGACGATGTGATAAAGATCGCAGGAACAGGATGCAGGCCGCTTCCAACCGGCCTTATTGGAAATCCGTAGAGGAGGCCTATGTCTTGCAGTGGACGTCTTACGACTGATGGATGGATCGATAATGCTGTAGACGTAACCCGTTCACTGTAGGAAACTTACAGGCCAATTCTTCATAATGAAGGATGTTTGGCGACATTCCGAAACTCTAGACCATTTTAGATCCGGCTGATCACGCGATCGACGAATGGCGAAAGTACCTAAACACTCTCGTTATTTTGTAAACAGTTTATTGTTTTGTGGTTTCAATAACTCAGCATGTATTTATTGACGACGTTTTACCTCAAATATTTTGTACTTGTGAACTTTCATGTCAAGGAAGTTATACATGAATTTTAAACTTGCTCTGTGTGCTTTGTATCGTGTTTTTCTCTTCTCCTAATTTATATTTTTCTCCCAAATAATATAATTTAATGCTTTGTTGATTCAATAAGATATTATTTCAGAACTTTTTTGAGATGTTATTACTGTTTATGATATATTTATTTTCAGTATCGTATTTTTTTCGTTTAGTTTTACCGATCCGATTGGCTAAGTTTCATTACATGCTGAACTATTCGAATTCTGTTAACAGTTAAAGTCGGTTATGCTATTTTTGGCGACAAATAATTCAAGCAATAATGTTCAACTTATTAGATGTTTCATTTTTTAATGTATTGTTATTTATATTTCCAGGAATGTCGAGAAGAGGCAAGCCGCGAGGTACGCCCGGCTCGAAGAGCTTCGTCACGGCCCTCAAGGGCTGCCAGGACAAATTCTTTATTGATTTTATCAGAAGGTAAGGAAGGGTATATTAATACAAACATTCAGTATGTTTTTAGGATGTTAAGACTAGTACTTACGGAATAGACAAAAATATATAGCTTAGTTTTCGAAATTACCTGCTTTCAAAAAAAAATCGAGCTTGAGCTTTCACACACGTTCTGATTTGGTGGAAGCCAACATTCAGAGAGATTCACGTTTTGGTGATGACCCATCAATACCAATACATAAAACAAAGTAGCTTCCTTGTTTGTCTATGTATGCTTTTGTCTTTAAAACTACGCAACGGATTTTGATGCGGTTTATTTTAATAGATTCAAGAGGAAGGTTTCTATGTATAATATACCTGTGCGAAGTCGGGGCGGGTCACTATAGTTTTTAATGTAACGAAAAGAATATAAAAATAAGCATGCAAAACCGTATTTGGGGCTCCTCGCACCTTAACTATTACCGGTATCTAGTCTACTCCAAATTTTCTGATTTATTTCTACGTAACTGAAAGATTCCAGATAATCAAAAAAAATCTATTGAATACAATTGTTTTTTTAAACATTGTTTCCCTCGTGATTTTCATTCAGTAGTTTTGCTTCGCCTTCCCAGATCCCATCAAAGAAACATCGAAAACAAAATTCAAAGTGTTTCTTTGATGGTTTCTCCAAATCGACGGTCGATAGTAAAACACCTGTTTGTTTAACAGATATCCGCACAATATATTCTCTGAATGAATCTTATTTCAGTTCTGTTTGGATTTCATTCACTTTATTTATGAATGCTAACAGAACGTAAAAGCTGTGGAAAGTTTCGGTTCTCGTGGGTAGAACAATGTTTGCGAGTGTTGCGCTAGGGCAAGATACAGCTGTGTTTCGTATTTACCTTTGGCATTTCATTTATCACTGCATTGTTTGATACAAAAATTATAAATCGCCCGAGACCTACTTTCGCGATGTTCTGTTTGCATGTTGACAAACTTTAGAGGAGGACCAAAATTCTAAGTCGGTTCCAAACTGTCTATACGAGCTGGGGGATACGGGAATTCGCGTATGTTGTATAGTTTTGTTCATTTGTTCATCTGAATAGGTAATTATATCGATAATGCCTAGTCAAACTGCGCTATGAGCGCTACTATAGCAAAAGTTTCATCTCTTTTCTTACACCTGAACTACTATATCTATAGTACGTTCAAGATTACATTCTAGATTGGATCAGATAATCTCAAATGTGTATGTTACATTAAGAAGCCTTGAGCTGGATCTGATGTTCTCAAACTTGTGCTATACCTTCCAGATGCCTAAAATGTTACCAGACTTATCCTTGTGAAACTTATGATTATTACGTAACTAGTTGACCCGGTGAACTTCATCTCACCATCTGCCAACTGTCAATGACAACTTTTACGTGCAGGAACATTTTCTATGGGAAAATAAAATCAATGTTTTTATTATTTTTTATTCAGTTTAAATTTTCTCACCGTTTAATCCTTCCCTAAACTTCCACAAATACTTCAAGATCAAAATTAGCCAAATCGGTTCTGCTGTTCTCGAGTGTTAGCGAGACTAACAACTACGATTCATTTTTATTTAAATAGATTATGGTGAACTTATGAAATGCTATACATTCCAGATGCCTAGAGTGGGACCCGGAGAAGCGGCTGACGCCCGCGCAGGCGCTGCGGCACGCGTGGCTCCGGCGGCGCCTGCCGCGCCCGCCGCACGACGACGAGCCCGCGCCCAACCACGTTAGTATCGCGCTCGCCAAGCGCGTGCAACCCAAATGCACTGACAAATAGGTTTGTTTTACTTTGGCTTTTTATTTTTATTTTATACATTGGTGGTGGTTTCTATTACAATTTATGTATTACAAGATCGCAAAAGGGCATTCCTAGATAACGATAAAGAGAAGGTACATGTTACAAGTCGGGTGTCGTACAAAAAGATGAAAACGAATTATTACGAATATATAGTATATCTTAAACAAAGTCGCTTCGCGCAATCTACATGCTTATGTACCTATGTTTTTTGAGCAACGGTGTTTACTACGGATTTCATCAAAGACAGAAACGTTTAAAACAACAGGTTGTTTCAGGAGGCCTATAATCTCTGGCACCAGGTCTAGCCATCCGGCCTCTACGAACTTACTTATCTAATTGACTGATTGATTCAGGAGAAAATATGTAATATAATGTAAAATATATAATTTCCTGTAAAAAAACACCATAGTTTTACTCTTGCGTCACTAAGATTGATTTTACGATTAAAACAGTGTGACCACATTATTGATAGTAAAGTAAACTAAAGTTAGGAAAGTCTAAACCACCACCATTTGTTATTATTACTATTATTTGCAAGTATTATTTTGTTTATATGAGTTTGTTGTAAAACAACGTCAAGTACAAATACGCCATCCATAGATTATATTATCGATCAGAAAGAAATGTTATGGTTTGAGTCCTCTGAAATGGTAAAGATCGTAACGCATACATTTTTTCTTGTCAAATTTCTGATTGTGATTGAAACACTGCAAGAAAAATTAAACTATTCCATTATCCATACACACAAATACCCAACATTATCAATACCAGTATTTTGGTTACGCATCACTAGGATAAAGTTAAAAAATCTTTTGGTTGCATTATTGATTATTATATCTATACATATCTTGGATTAAAAATTCTGATAAAATTGAAACCACCACCATTAATTATTTATTTATTATTTGCGAATTTATTTTTGTTTTTCGTAAAACAAAATTTCAAACTACCCATGTTTCAAAGTGGGTAAAACATAATATATTTCCTATACATGCATGCTGCAATATTTAGGTTTGGATATTAGTGTAATTACTTTAAATCTAGAGTTAATAGTATAGTAGTATTATTATAGTTTGCTCTATATAGCTGTATTTTTATAGATTTGAAAACACGGAATTTCACAGGTAACTAACATTTGAAATAAAATGCATATCCCTCACAAGATATACCTGCGTTTTTTAGAAAATATTGTCTTGTCCAAACACCAGCAAAGTACATGTGGTAAGTAAGATGAGGTTGCTCAAATAGAAGCTGCGTAGAATTTTCTAATTTTCTCACTTGTTATTTGCAAATAGTTAATTAAGTGTTTGACGTGATAACGTATAACGATAACGATAGATGATCGACGGCTGCATGCACGAAGAAGTGTCAAGTTCAGCCTGAGCCGAGCGTGCAAGCGAAAGCGTGGAACAAGCGATAGAGAGGCACGATCGGCGTAAGCGTTCGGTTTGTTTCTATTGTTGATTCAGCAATGTTTTCTTGTGACGTTATCACGTAAAAATATCGTCCGTAAACCGACTTTACATACAACCAATTGTTTTTTACATAAGGCTTCACGATGCAACCCATTCTGCTCTTCGCATAATTGGGAATCAACCCTCACTTTGTACTGTAATATGACTGAGTTCGGAAAATTTATCTTTAAAGGATTTGGCACATCGGATGCGTTCTGCGGTCTGAGGGTCAAATTGAACGCAATTATATGTGAACAACGTTGTTGTTTAAGGCGGAACAATAATAATAACTGGGACTTGTTGAAAATTGGTTGAGAGTAAGCCGCCAAGTGTGTGTGGTAACTTCTGCTTAAACTGTAACATTCACCATGAGAACTCCGGAAAAGAACTCGTACTTGCTTTTTACTGTAATCGTGATGTTCGTTTGAATTGCAGCAAACAAGCGTGTGCAGCGGGAGTGGGGCGGGCGGTGCGGGGAGCGGCGGGCGGGGAGGCTCGCTCCGCACGCCGCTGGCGCGCACACCCGTCACCTTCAACTCGTCGCAAGTCGCCAGTGAGTACTACATCATAGCAAACAACTATGTTGGAAGCAACATTCAAGCTGGGGGCTGATGTTTTCGCCAGGCACCGAAGGACCATATATTTATAGTCTTTTCGCGGGGCAGGATCTTATCTTTCAGGCTAGGGGGTTTATGTTCTCGTCACGCTGATAATGACAGTGAATTGTTTTACCGTGGTGGATCATTGGTGGACAAACTGGTTTTTGTATTACGAATGCAAAGGATGGCTGAGCTACCACATTATAATAAGTTTTAGTATTTACAGGTAGCACACACCCGTAACCTTAAAAACTCCGCGCAAGTCGCCAAGGAGTAGAAGTCATACTTACACTAAAGGACGGGGCAATAAACGGGGTATCTTTTTTCTGGGTCGGCCTTTTTTTCTCGCCTTTTTATCCGGTCCTGAGAAAGCCTCACTCTTTGCCGTAGTTTACTTCGCTGCTTATATTGTTGCTAAAATTGAGTTTGTGTATGTTTCAGAAGCGAAACAGCTGCAAGCGGCGATGTCGGAGGAGAGCGGCTCGAGCCGCTACTGGCCGCCCGCGGCCGCCAAGCTGCCGCACCTGCCCGCGCCCTCCTAGCCGCCGCCTCGCCGCCTCGCCAAGGTATATACACCTATCTAAACACTGTAGCATGATATTTTGCCGGTCCGACCGCTCCCTGCAACATGAAGTATTCCGTATTTGGTATAGGCGCCGGTTACCAAAGGCACACCGACATACACCGACCCCGTCGGCGAGGTCGAGGACCCTAAGGATCTGTCAGAAGATCGGTTAAATTCTTTCCAAATAGTCAACCAGCTCAACCCATTAGGGCCACAGGGCACACCCCTTCTGGGGTGCCCGGGCAAGTCTGATCTCCCCGACGGATGACGGCCCAAGCCGAGGTCCGGTGCTCTTGCGCTAGTCACCTTATAACCTAATCTTAGGGCTCAGCCGCCTTCTGCGGTCACCCATGTCCGATAACCTGTAGAGGCCTCAGAAGCCAACAGCTATAAGTAAAAAAAGCATGATAGTTTTCTCGAACATGCTTGGATATATGAGCATTTCTTTGACAACCTTCTTCGAGATAAATTGAAATTGCTGTACTGGCCAATACATGCGAGCAGCGGCCGGCAAAAGTATTTTGCTGGTTATTTAAAACGAAACGAAATGGAACGATGTTTTACGTTAATTTGTTTTTTTTTAATGCGGATCTCTATTTCTGTGGAGATTTCAACAGTTAATTTTTTTTTCTTGGAGAAATAGCTACCTATTTATGCCCAGAAAAATGGAACGTATTGATTTTTAAATGTTCTATGATGGCCATCGATAGCTTCACCCATAGCAATTTCATACAAATACATGATGAAGTAAGGCTAGCTGGCGTGTTGCAGGTGTCGTCGCTAGAGACGGGCGTGCGGCGCGGCGCGGCCGGCGCGCGCCTGGAGGTGGAGCGCCGCTCGCTCGACCTCGAGCGCGACCTGCGCCCCGACCGCGACTCCGACGCCTCGCTCGACGACCGCGACCATCTCGTGTGAACGTGCCCTTATGTTGACGGACAAGTTTGATGCGGGTGCAACTAGTGGTACTGGTCCATAAGTCATAGTCATAAAACTTTTTCATTCAGTTTGTAGTATAATGAAATACGGACTATCGAAGAATAAGAGTTTATTACGAAATCTCGAAATCAAATGAAGATAAATAATCTTCTAAGAACTCAAAACTGCGAAAAAATTCAAAACTTGATGTGCTCAATTTTTTGAACCGATAGAAATTATACTTCCACTTTCGACATGACACATCTACAATCTACATCTGTCTAATTCTAAATATTTTGATTTAAAAGAGCTTTTCTTGATTTTCACTTTTCTCTCTTTCTTTTTATTTTTCCTTCTATTATGGTTTTCATTACTTTGTCATGTCGTTCTGTTTACATTCTGTTCCTTTTTCACCGTTTTCGGTCGTCAAATTCCGATATAGAAAATTCATCTCTACTTTATTATTTCACATTTTCTAATTTCTTCTGTAATGAGTAAGACCATGTTTGACTACCATCTTGATATGAAACTTATGAAAAGGTTAATATATTTTATTAAAGTTTGATGTTGTGACTATTGACCAGAATCACTATCTATATCGGTACAAACTTGTGCTGTTTTGTGTATATACGTGACGTCATTTATATACTTAAAATTTTCATAATAAAACCAAAATATTACCAATAGACTGTTTTAGAAAAAATGTGAAATATTTCTGATTGAAATTTCGTAGATAAATATTTCAGCAGTTTTTATGTGACATGTTTATTTAGGACGTTTTTCGGTTTTGTCGTGAAAGTTTTCAGTACAAAAGTGATGGCATTGTATAGCGAAATATTTCGCCTCTGTCTTTTATAGTAATTGTAGCTACTGAGTGATATCTCGATTTTACATTGTTGTTTAAATATCGAGTTAGAATTCACTAGATTAATCTTAGGAGATTGAGAATTTGAATTAGTGATGTTTCCTCGTGCTTTTGACGAATCACTTATTCGATTCTTAATTTAGTTTGTGTCTATTTTGCCCACTGTTTACTTATTTCGAAATTGTGACATTAATCTCGATTTTAAAGTGTAGCTAAAATATTGCTGCCTTTTTCATCGCAGTCCATTTGACTGAGACAGCAATACTTTTAGTTCAATTCGATTATGACTTTTGTAAATCGATGTCACTGTGCTAAAATTGCCTCTCTTTTTTGTTAATGTGTAAGAAAGGGACGGCAGTTTTAGACGTAAATTGTGAACAAAATACACACCAATTTAGACCCTATTTCTTTTACGTAACCGACTATTGTAAAGTGATACGAAAATATACTCTGACTATGTACTCCCAAGGATCATTTTACAATAATCAAACGTATGCACAATTTGTTCCTACGTAGTGAAAAGGCAGGGGCGAATCCAGGGCGTTAATAACGAGAACCTAGCACGGCGGCGTACCAATATTAGTGCATAGAGGCAAAAATGATCTCAGTATAAAAATAAAGACTATGAAGTAAGTTATACGGACATCTAGTGGAATTGTGCGGTAATATTACGTGTTTTACTATTTTCTATGTATTATATACGTATGGAGTGACGGGAGGACGTTACAATGTCGATGTTAGTGCCTAATAAGTCTGGTAGGATTTAGGAACCTCGACCACTGTTATGCCGAGTCCGGATCTGTAATATTCGGCTGATCAAATTTTTTACACGAACGTGTGAGTGGATGAAGTATGAATTTTATGTACAGGTAGCGCCACACAAGTCAGCGGATGAGAAGTTAGCCGCAGATGACACTTCGCCGTGATTCGCTAATTATTGCGCATGTCTACGCAAGTGGCGAAGTAGTGAGCACGGGCGTAGGAAGCGCGCGGGAGGCATGAGGTTGGCGGGCGGGTGTGCCCCGGCGTGTCGTCTCTCTGGCTCTCGCGCATACCTATATTTTGCCTTCTGTGCTGCATTATCATAACTTCCCATCCGCAGACTTGTGTGGCGCTGATTATACGCGTTATTTCTCGAATTTCATACAAATTTTGGCAATTTGTATGTGTTTATGCTTCGTCTCGTTAGGCCGGAGGTTACAGGTGCGGGCGCGTTAAAAATAACTCTTTTACCGAAAACGACTTCGAGCTCGAGAGGCGGATTTTTTTGGTTGTTTCGCTCGCGCTTTGTACGCGTTAGGAATTCGTAGAGTCTTGTAGGGACTCGCAAGATTCTAAGTGAATTTGTTTTGATTTAGAGCACGCTTGTACAGCCTCGATTGGTCTGACATAGCGCTTAAGGAATAGAAGCTTTATGGACACTGAAATAAAGCCAAAAGTTTATCTGCAATTTGATTTTACTGCAACCGAAACGTCCAGATTTTGATTTGTATAATTATGGGTCGATTCATAATGATTTCACACTAAAATTTAAACCTTTATTAGTGTAATAATAATGTTCAAATTCGTTTTAGATACCTACGTTTATAACCGTTCTAAGTGAATCGCTAGTTGTAATAACTAAAAGAAACTAAAATAATTTGGAGAGAACATTTGTTCAGAGCCAGAGCACGTGTTTTTTGATCAAGTTTTAGGTTTTCGATTTTGTTTATTTCTGACTTTATTACATTGAGCATAATGTTGTTATTTCTTTGGCGCGTTCAGGCCAACTGAAGCGGATCAAGTTTTAGAGCCTTAATTTAAGCGAGCGAGCGTTTTCTATTTAATTTTAAGCGTAAAAAATCCCTCTCGATGCTTTAGTTTAAGCGAACTTGTGTGTGAACTAAAAATAACAATTTTCTACAGTAATGTTTTAATTATAATTTGTATTTAAGTTTTACTATTCGTGTAATTAGTTAATTTCTCTCAAGTGATATAGTGATGTTGTAATTTTAAACGAAATGGTGACCTTAAACGGAATTTCTAATGCATATATAAGGGTAGTTAGAATACAAGGCCTTCTAAATAGAATAAGAGCTAAAGCTATACGCGTTTTTCTTTTTTGGTGGATAATAGCGTAGCGGGATTCATGACGATTTTGATCGCTTTATTTGACAGAACTAGACGAACTTGATATACCATCTGTCTCTCTTTATTGTGGTCGTTTAGACAGGGACAAAGTTTTACAGTTCGTCTCTTATTGGACGGTCAACTGTGTATACAAAGATGGCGTCGACCAATAGCAGCTCTGAATTTTCGAATAGCGATTATTTATTGGTTGTTTGCACGCCATATTGTTTTACAAAGCTGAACGTGTGTTTAAATGGATTGTGAAATATAATTGTCTTGTTTTAAATCAGCCTATTAGATAAAGACAGTTGATATTTCAGTTAGTTTGATTCTGTCATATCAAAGCTTGAAAATCGTCGTCAAATCATTGTTGTGATGTATTGATTTATCTTGTATGATTTAAATGCGCTTATTGTATATGTACCAGTAGTTAAAAACATATAATACTGTACTCTTGGCCATACATATTATATGGGAAGTTACATTTATACATATAGAAAGTGTTAAGTACATTTTGTGAGCATTTTTTTTATTTGTGACTACTTAAAATTGTGAATCGTTCCTTATGTTGTTCTGGAAAGATCGATTGTCAAACATATCTTGGCATCTAATGCTTAGAACACGGTAGTAGTATTTATCCAATGAAATACGTTTTTTTGACTAAAATAGCGCTCAAAATGAGACTAGTATTAAAAAGGATAAATAATACGACATAAAAGATTATGTATTGTAATCGTATTATTTAATCCGTAAATATCAATACAAGAAAATCTTTAGTAAAATTGTAATTATGAATTTAATATCTAGGAAAGTGTAATTTTTTGGCAATTTAAATTGCAATGACCAGGGTTTATAGTCTTTGGTCATGTATGCAAATATGGCGTTTTTCATCCAATGGCAGCTTTGGATTTTTGCGTTACTATTAATTGCCTGTCTAATTCGTATAATATTTGTGTATATGGTTAAATATTCAATTTAAAAAAGACTACGTGGATAGGTCTGTTAGGTCCAATTTTCTTTGACCATGAAAATATATACTGTCACGTCACTTAAGCTCTTTTATTGATATTTTAAATACTTGTCTTATATTTGAGCGCATTTTGTTGTTGACAGCAATCAAATTTCGGCAGTATATAAACATATTTTTGATTTACAAGTGCAATATGTTTGACATAAAAAAAAACTTATAATTTTGTCTTCCTTTTTAAAAATACGTTTATGTGTACTTTTTTACAAAGGCCTATACTATGTATTTTCAATGCGAGCATTTTTTTTTAATTTAGTTTATTATGAGTTAAACCTTATGTGATTAAATACATTTTTTTATGATTTATTGATGAAATTTTTGTTTTGATTGTAGCTCACTATCGATTCGTGTTGTATTTATAGGAGACGTGTTAAACCAGTACAATTATGTTATTAAATGACTTCTGACATTTTATGCAGGTCACGATTTATATGCACAAGCAATTTACGTCTGTAAATGTATGAGATAAAGTTTTAAATCGCGTGCATGGTCAATAATAGCACTGTGACGTCATTATGCAGTATCATTTAGTCATTTGCTAAAACCAACCATGCGTGAGATTCGACGTCGTTTTTTTTATTTGAAATATCGACGATTTAAGGTAAATTTTTGATGTAAACTTTATTATTTATGGTTAAAAGTCTATACAGGGCTATTCCTAATCAATTAGCATCCTTTTAGGGGCTTATTCTGTACATCAAAATTAAAACTTTTGCTCAACGACTTTTATCAAATCTCAAAAAAAATGTTCCATAGAAAAATATTGTTCACCCTCGACAAAATGTATGGAACAGCTGTTTTTTTTTTTAGTTTGGACAAAAGTCGCGGAACAGAATTTGTTAGTTTTGATGTACAGAATAAGCCCCTAAAAGGATGCTAATTGATTACGAATAACCCTGTATACACTGGTTTTAACGCGTCTCAATTACTCGAACAATTTTATATATTGACCAGCCTTACTTATACTCAAAATGGCATTTTTTTTCGTTAATCGTATTATTTTCGACTGCCTTACGTTATTATTATGCTCAATAATAGTTTAGTACCGTGGTATAGTCTGTTCTTGTTTAGGTACTGACAAATTTCGATGACATTAGTTTATTTGTGCGTGTGTGTGCGGTGCTATGCGTGTGTGGGAATCGAAATCGGCATTTTGTATTTTAAGCCAAGCAATAAGAAGTACAATAAGTATGCTTAGAACTGTTAAATTAATTCACGGAAATTTTTCTTTTCAACCATTTTTAGTTTCTTAAGTCATAGATTTACAAATTCATGGACGAGTGCTCAAACGTTTTGACATTTTTAATAAATTTTTGCTAGAGCTAAGATTTTTTTGTGAAGCATTTACTTAAGCGTAATTGGTTAAATATGTGGGTTTGAAAATTTTTGTGTAAAATTTTTTTTGTACCAAAATTGTTGCCTATTATTTATCAAGAATTTCCATAATTTCGCTTTCGCCTCATCCATGTGTTTATAGATCAATGTCTTAGTTATTTCTATTCGTTTAGTGACTATTCTCGTGCCAACTTCACAAAAATGTCGAATTTTGTTCATTCCCTCTCGCGTAAGTGTCCGCAGTCACACCGATAGCGATTTAAGGTATTTAGTCAATTAATGTATAGCTTTCTTTTAATTTAATCTGAAATTGTGCGGCTGAGACGAGTCAATTCACTTCAGCCTCGAAATAAGAAATTGTGATAGCTTATAATCGTATCCACTTACCTTGACCAGTTATGGTTTGGTGCTGGGGTGACATGTAAATGCGTTTCTTTCCATTTTTCGTTCACTTTGCAACATATGAATAAGTAAAGTCTATTACTTTGTATATCTTTGAACTGTATGCGAAGATGGCGCCTTGCGACCAATGACAGCTCTGAATACCTTCACGTCCGCCATTATTGTTTGGATAAATAAAGTAAATGGCCTTAAAGAGATGTAATTTTTTTTTTACATGCCGTTTTGCAGTTTTTACCCTCTGTTTTACGCCCACTGAGGGTAAAAACATAAAAAAAATTATACGCACATTTTTTTGTATGGCAACTTATTGATTTTAAATTAAAAAAAATAGTTTACTGCTCATATTCATTAGCTTTAAAATAGTATAAAAACGTACTCTAAGTACAGTATTTTTTTATAATAGTACTAAAAGAAGATTCTCCGTCGTTTCACGTAGAAACACACAGGGGAATTAATCCCGGGCGCCATCTTAATTGAAATGAAGTACATACAATCATGTATATTTCGTTTTGAAACGGTTGTATCTAATACTTTTCAAAATTCAACCTCTAAAGTAATCTACAATTATGGGTATATTTATTTGAATTTTGATGTGATGATGGGAATTTCGTGTAGCCGTGCATCCCAGCCGCAAACCATCGGTGTCATAAGCTATCGGCTTGGCAACGATCAGTATTAACAATTTCGTTTCATCACGCAACACAACTGCCAAGTTACGTTTTAGTTAAATTTTAAGTTTGCGTATCGCAAAAGCTGTTTAATTTGTTTGGATAACTGGCAATAGTACAGAGCTAGTTAATAACTGAATAGGTTCTGTGGTAACTAAGGGTGGGGAAACAATGGCATTGTTTGAGCGTTCAAGCAAACAGCTGTGACTTACGTCTGCGGTCTAGTCTTCGACCAATCACAGAGATTGTAGTAACATTAAGGCCTGTGATTGGTTGATGACTAGGCTTGTATGTGGAACGCTGTATATGAGAGCTGAGGCTGCATATCTATCAGATATGTGCTCAAAGAAATATCCACTAATAGAATCACTTCGTCACAAAAACAGATGTAACGTTTCAGTTCGTCACAAAGTTTACGTCATTTGTGACGTTAATGGCGAAACGAATCTATTGGCAGAAACTCCCGTGAGATTTGCTGTGCAGTCGAATCAAACATTTTGGCGACTGTTAGCTACAAGATGTGTTGATATCCCAATTTCGACTGAAGCCTACGTCACAGTTGCGCGAGGATTGGGTTATCCGCAGCTTTTAGCTAACTTCACAGCCGTCAAGTGGTTTGATTTGCTTACAGCTCGTCTCTCTCGCACATCTTTGTTAGAAAAACAGTCTAGAGACAGTTGGGGGCGATGCTACTCTAGACCCAACCTATTCAGGCTTAGATTTGTAGAAATTACGTACTGTTCCTTTTTGGTTTTGGGGTGTATTTGTAATGGTGCTCTGAACTGTCGAAAGTTATTTGCGTAACTGTTAATTGAGCTTGAGTCTTGAGTTATCCGCAGCTTGTAGCTAACATAACAGACGCCAAAATGTTTGATTCGACCTATAACTTGTATATGTATACAAGTGACGCCAGTAGCCCTTACTAGCCATTGCTAATGTAAGGTAAAGTGGATGATAGTTCGAAAGTTCTGGGTCTTATGATTTTACCTTTATTAGAAGCATAGGAATACATAGTTATATGGAAGGATATTAAGGTTAAAAATAGTTCTTTGTAGTTGAACAACGTTTATAACACCTATTTAGCGGTTTGAGCAAAATTTAGTAATGGCGAAATAACAGTGTTTTTCCATGACGGTGAATATTTTATTTTATATTGTTGAGCTCTGATACTGAGAAATATACTATAGAAAGAAAATCATGAACATAAAATGGAGCTGCTATTTTATAGTTATTTCTTAAGTAAAAGTTGTTCATTACAAAGTTTTATCATCAACTTAATTTAACCATTCCATGTAATACTGTATTGATAGTACCACAAAGTGCGACTTTGTAAAGCAAGTAATGAAAAATAACGAGTTATTTTATGAACTAGCAATTTGCGAGTAAACCTTATTGTAAAAGGAACAAGGGTTACATTGCCAAGTATCCAGACTAATATAACCTTTAAAGCTTTCGTTGAAACGCTGCATTTCTCTATATACCTAGTTACGTCATTGTGTTCTCATTTTTTTTACGATGCTGTTGTTTCATATCGTGAAACGTAGCGACAATGTGAATACTATACAATTAATAAATGAATTATATAAATAAATGAATCGTTTGTATTTTTATTGACACTCCTTAAGTTTTAACTAGAATATAACTCAGATGTTACACACGCGTGGCTTTATGGCAGACAGTAAGTTTACTATTTATTAGAGTTATATTGATTCAAGACCATTATTATGAACAATGTTTACAAGGCCAATCTGGATTCGAGAAAAAAAATGCTGTTTTGTACAAAATTGCAACTCGGAATCGAAAAATGTATGAAGCAGCTGTTTTTTTTTAGAATTCTGGGTTGGTCTCATAGTATTTGTTCATAATGACCGTCTGAATCACATCATTTCGACTTGGTAGGTACGCCGGTTCTGGATAACCTTGCCATATTCTAGTTAAAATGTATAGTGCTAGTTTTACACAATCAAATCCTATAAAAAGTATCAGTAGTAGTAATCAGTGGTTTCCAAAGTTGTCTGAACTACGAGTACTACGACCGAACTAAAGCCGATGGTCCACCTCCAACTAAACTAAGTGAGTTTAGCTTAGATTGCATAGTTGAGCCAGTTTTTCATACATGTGCGTCCACCGCGAACTATGCCAGATGTATAAAAAACTGGCTCAACTATGTGCGGTCTAGGGATAGCACGCTTACCTGGAAGATACCTATTTACTCGGGATTTGAAGACACCCACGTTGTACTTTAACGGGAAGACAGACCCAGGCAAAGCGTTCCACATTCCGGCTGGTCGTATGAGGAATGAGGATTCGAAACGCTTGATTCTAACGCGCGGAATGTCCACCATAAAAGGGTGGCGCTTTGGTCGCGTCTGTCTAGCCGTACGATAGAAGAAAGGGGCAGGGGGGACCAGATTGTGCATCTCCTGGGCGCACTCTCCGAATAAAGCTAAACTAACTTAGGTTAGTTGGCGGTGGACCATCGGCTTTACAAACTCAGAATCCACCTCTAGGAAATTTAACCGTTAGGTACCAGTTTACCAGGTAGTTTAGTTAGGTACCACTTAGCAGACACTAAGTTCATCTTTTGCCACGGAGGAGACTGGAGAGCGCATGGGCCCCGTTTTTGTTGAAACAATAGGTCACCGATTTTAAGCAGGGGGAGATGTAAGCTCCGCTGGCTGTAATTGGCTGACGCCAAAATGACGCAATGACAACATTTCTTGTAGTGGTGCCAAAAATGTTACTAGCAAAATATCGATATCGATATTTTTGACTTGGTATCGTTTCGCAATAAGTCATCTTTTTAACTATTGACACGATACTGGATCAAATATCGTATCGAAACCACACAATCGTATCGTCTCAACAAAGAGCGGCTTTAGAAAATATTATTTCTGTGCACTTTGCCACTTACAGGACGACGTAAATAAGTATTGTTTATGTATATAAAACAATAAACTATGATGGTATAAAAGACAATTCTATTTTTTAAAATACGATACAGGCTCGATCCAAAATATCGTATCGAAACAAGCGGATCGATACACTGCGATGCGATCCATTGCAATCCAAAGTATCGATACAAACACCTGGATCGAGCATCCCTAGTCGGTAGTCATCTAAAGCGCCTATCGATGGTGAGCGAGGCCGCCCCGCGCACTTTCTCCACTGGTTAATATGCTCCTTGTCTTTTGCTCAATCGGTTATTGTCGTTTTAGGGCCTACTCAATATCCACTCGCTCGCTCCCATAGCATTGGAAACTGCTTTATACCTCTCCTGTGGCCTAAACTAAGTACTGGACAAAACTTGCATAGTTATCAACACGAGATCCATTGACACAAAGAGAAGAAGACTAGATTATAGTAAAAACCTGCATAATACTATTAGAAGTGATAGAAAATAGACAATTGTTCATAAATATGTTGATTTACTTAAGCATCTCATCAAAAATTCAACAGGAGTTTTTGGCGCAAAAAAAATGTCTGACTATTACGTCTAGACCGTGCGTAATAGTCTGGCGAAGAAAACTCTTACTTTTGTAATTATTATTATTTAGCGCCCTGTCTAGTTAATACTTGGACTATGAGTTTTTGAGATCTTGTGTGTATACATATAACTGATCGAAGGACCAACTCAGGACTTTGATCTTCATTTTGAACTCTGTACTTACGGTGTAAAAAAGGTCAAACAATTTCTTGCGGCGTTCTAACAAGACCACCACAAGGAGTCGACACGCCTAAGCACCGAAGTCTGCCAAGTCAGTGGGTGGTGAAGAAACGCATACAAACCAAAATATAAGCAAGTTTACACGCACACAAATGTAATTAACTAACACTAGCTGAAAATTAACGCAACACAAGCGCAACCAGACCGATATATTTATATAAAGAGCATGACCGCCGGTCGCGTACTTTTGGCAGAGGGGTACGCTTTGCAGTGTCGACTCCTTTTGGTTAGGTAGGTACTTAATGTTCAGGGTACGTCACAAAAAAGAACCTAAGTAACTATGTGAAATCAATCAGTAGATTAGTTGTTTTTTTTTCGAATAGGTTCGCGTTTGACTACACACTGCCTGTACATACATACATTGTATTTGTACAATACAAATACAATGCTTTGTTAGAATATGTCCGTTTTCCAGATACCTATAGGTAGGTAAATCTGCATAAATTAAATATGCAAATATTTTTTCTAAGTATCCATGGAACTAAAACTTGCTAGATTTTTTTATGAAACCTAGGTACCGCAAAATTTTCTTTGGTTATGTTAATATTGTACGTATCTGTACGACTCTGATGTCGGCCACCATTTTAGCGACGAATGTATAGGTATCTAAAGAATTCTCCACGCGTTTTGTAGATACTCGTATCTTTTAGGCAATAATTGTCTGCTAAATTCCCATACATTAACTTTCATTGAAAACAGCACGTGAGTTATGTTTGGGTCACGTTTTTAGGGTTCCGTACCCAAAGGATAAAAACGGAACCATATTACTAAGACTCCGCTGTCCGTCCGTCAGTCTGCCTGTCTGTCAGCAGGCTGTATCTCATGAACCGTGGTAGACAGAACGTTGACATTTTCACAGATGACGTATTTCTGTTACCTATCGCTATAACAACAAATACTAAAAAAATATTTAAGGGTGGCTCCCATACAACAAAACTAATTTTTTAGCCGCTTATCGCTCGATATTGATAATGGTGATAGGCTTGAAATATTCACAGAATATTTAGTTAAATATTCACTTTAAAAATTGTTACTTAACTAAATTAAATAAATATTGAGGGCTCTCATATAACAAACGTGATTTCTTGCTCGATATTAATAACGGCAACAGGAAGATACATGGAATATTCACAGAATATTAATTTGTGTATTCCCTTCAAAAATAAATGGTTAAATTAAAATATATTAAGGGAGACTTTCACACGGTATACTAAACGCCACACAAATCGCTGGATGGGAAGTTATTCGCAGAACGCTGCGCAAATGCCGAAATATAGGTATGTACGGGAGTGGAATTATATGGCTCCCTTCGTGCGAAAGTCGGACTTGCACTTGGCTGATTATTCTATTGCCATATGACGTGGCATCTGACTACAGACGCTACGGACCACAGGTTAAATTACATTGTTATCATTAACAAATAAGACAGAAACCGGACAAGTACGAGTCAGGCTCGCACATCGAGGGTTCCGTACAAACACGTTGTTAAAATAATTAAAAACTTATTTTTGCATGTACTAATGAAGTTTTTTTATATGATACCTTACATGATACGATTTACTCACTTTGAATTTTGAACCCATATTTTATGAATTTTGAGGCTCTATTTTTTGTGATTTACAAAAAAAAACAGTTTTCAGATTTGTTCCTACATGTGTACTCTGAGACAATGCTTCTCGCCTAATTTCATAGTTCTATGTCAACGGGAAGTACCGCTCCCGTTGACATATAACTATGAAATTTGGCGAAAATTATTGTCTCAGAGTACACATATAGGTATAAATCTGAAAATTGTACATTTTTATTTAGATCACAAAAATAGGCCATCAAAACTCATAAAATATGGGTTCAAAATTCCAAGTGAGTAAATCGAATCTTCTAAGGTATCATATAAAAAAACTTCATTAACACATGCTAAAACAGGTTTTTAATTATTTTAACAATGCGTGTAAAATGAAAAAAAATATTATTTTTTGTCGATGGTTATAGTAACAACTAGTTATGGTTATGGTTTTAATAACTTACTTCCCAATTATGTGAAATTTTCTGGATTTGTACGGAACCCTCGGTGTGCGAGATTGACTCGCACTTGCCCGGTTTTTTACATTCATAATTGAGCGAAGCGAACGAAGAAAAATTAAACAAGAAAAACAAAGTATCTAGGTAACAGGCAAGTTTGTTGTTTAATGTAAATTAAGTCATGTAAATTATTTAAAACTTATTGTTTTGTTTCGGTAGGTAATTACTTCCATCATGTAAATGTCTGGAATTGACTGCTTATTAACACGCTTTTATTAGTTTCACATGTATGTTTGCTTGCTTGCTTGCGTGTAACCAACCCCATTGAGCTCGATTTTGACCTACTTTGAGCGATCAGATTTTCTTCAAACTTTGCACACGTCTATCAAAGACCGATGACAATGCATTTAACATACAATGTGTATGTCGGAGCCTTAAGCAGTGACATCTATGGACAATTTTGAACAACATTTTCTATGAGACCAACTATGAAAACGTAAAAAAACTGCTGTTCCCTACGATTTTTTATAAGACTTTCGACAAAAAGTATGGAATAGCTGTTTTTTTTTTGCCTTTTTTGAGTTGATCCCACAGTAGGTAAAAGTTATTTAAAAGGTGACACACAAGTGGTATATTATTCAGAGAAAATCAAACCAAGATGATATATACATCATTTGAAAGCTTGTTATATGGGCTTCCCAAAAATATTTAATTTAGATTTTTTCACCTGTCCAATTTTTTTTAATGTGAAAAATAAATTGTATGAAAAATAACAATACAGCTTATTATTTTTTTCTAGTTTAGCAATAATAAAGTGCTTCTATCGTTATTTTACTTGCATTCGTAGCTGATTCTTCCACATTCATCTCTTAATTTGCTAAAATTAAAAATTATAACCTACCAGTGTGACCAGTTAGGTACAATATGACAAATAATCACTTAAAAAGTGTGTCTAATTGGTAAAAATGCTTTTATTTAAAAATTTGGAGTTTACTTAATCAGGGCTGCTAGAGATAAACTACCTATTGAGCGAAATATATTTATTTTTTCTAATAAATTCAAAATTAATTTTAAAAAAATCGGAGGGGTCTTTTTTGTTTTTAACTGTTTTAATAGACTCAGAAAAACATGAACTTTCTCGAAATGTAACGAGTGTTGTAGTTAGAATTTTTGATTATTATTATACCAGCCCCCATACATTTTGTGGACATGTCCTTTGCCATATATGTTACCGCTTAAGGCTCCGACACCGGTAGACGAACACATTGTATAAATAAAAAGAAATTGATGACTCCTAAGCGTGTTTTTTAGATTTTTTTTAAACTATATTTATATTATTTTACATACCACGACTTTAGTGAACTGATGTGTAATTATAAAAATTATAATAACTCCAAGTAGCCCAACGAGCTATGGAGAGGGCTATGCTCGATGTCTCTCTGCGTGATTGAATCAGAAATGAGGAGATCCGTAGAAGAACCAAAGTTGCCGACATAGTCCAACGGATTTGCAAGTTGAAATGGCAATGGAGATGGCACATAGCGCGGAGGACTGATGACGGATGGGGTCTAAAAGTTCTCGAGTGGAGACCACGTACCAGCAAGCACAGCGTAAGACGTCCACCCATAAGTTGGACGGATGACCTCATTAAGACAGCAGGATCACGCTGGATGCAAGCCGCTTCCAACCGGTCTTATTGGAGATCCATAGGGGAGGATCCTAGATCCAGCAGTGGACTTCTTATGGCTGATGGATGGATGAATGATAATATAGCGTTACATTTGACCACCAACTCGCCTGTGATGTTGTAGCCGAAGATGGAGTATGTAGACCTAGAAGATACCTATTCACCCTTGTTTTAAAGATATCCAGATTGTATTTGTCAGGAAATAGGGTATTCCAATCCCTAGAAGTTCGCATTATGAAGGAAGAAGCGAATCGTTTAGTACAAGCAGGTGGTATGTCGACTTGGTAGGGTTGGTATTTAATTAAGTAGAAACAAGGAATTCCTGAGCATGTGATGAGCGAACAATACATAGTATAGCTTGACTAGATGGAAGTGACACATTTACAGCTAAGCGATACCGTAGTTCGGATGACAAATAAATGTGAATCAATTTGGTAATAATTATTTTTCGCCAAAAATGGCCCAACCGACTTCAACCGTGTACAGAATTCGAATAGTTCAAACAAATCAATGAATTATATCATCGATGCAGTATTGATTTTTCAACACGACTCGGCCGATTTCGATGAAACATAAATGGGACCACCTGTGACGTATGATATACCGATATCAAAACCAAAATCGGTTCAATTGGCCAATATGATTGACAACATAATTGGCCACATACAAAATAAGAACGTACAGTAACCTCCTTTTTCGAAGCCATTAAAAATTAGATTTGTTTAATTATTTTCGTCAAACGTCAAGTTTTTCATTGAAGTTTTTTGTGTGCAATGTGTGTAATGAAGGATTGGTCTTCGCTCCGGCTCTAGCGGATCCAATCCTTCATCTATAGTGTGCTATAAATAAATAAAAATGAAACAAAACAGCTAGTTTTTACGCGATTTCATTCATTTTCATTTTTCACTATCTATGAGTACCTACAGTGATATCCTAGACTGCGTCGGTGGCTCAGTGGTTAGTGACCCTAACTTCTGGATCAAAGAGGCGAGGGCTTGATCCCCACCCAGGGCAAATATTTATGTGATGAACATAAGTATTTGCTCTGTTTTTGGGTGTTATTTAGTTACTATCTATATAAGTATGTATTTAAAAATAAGTATACGTAGTATATCAGTCTCTGGCAGCCATATCACAAGCTTTGCTTAGTTTGGGGTCAGAGGCCGTGTGTAAGATGTCCCAAAATATTAATAATTTATTATAATTAGTGCGTCGCGTCGCGTAGTCTAGAAATTATAGTACCTACATTCCGTGTAATTTAGACCTGCAACCTTGGGATTACAGTATGGAAATTAATTAAAAGTGAGCCGCAATTTACCTATATGTATTGTATACAACACCCTTAAATCACATAAACCTCTCTACTTCTTGAGAAGTTGGGTAAAATCTCAGCAACAGACGAAGCAACCATTTTAAAGAATTGCGGAACAGATTTATTGCAAGACCACTTTAACCTGTAAACTAGCGTCCCACGCCTCGTGCATCATCTGACACCGACACGGTATTTCCTAAGATCTATTCACTCTAGCTCAATAGCTAGGATTATCCTGTACAAGAAATGAAAATGTATGTTTCAGCTCAGTCATAGACTCAACGTGTCGCTCTGGACCACACTCACCACGCTCTGGATAACATAGATGGTTGTAATCCAGCGCCCCAACAGAGGTGACCTGGGATGGAAACACGCGCCCGTCCAACAAGGACGTTGAAGGTCACCTTATCCATCCATCCATCATCCATCAGCCGAAAGACGTCCACTGCTAGACATAGGCTTCCCCTATGGATCTCCACCTCGATCCTGCGCGATCCTGCGGTCACCTTATAAATTGGATTAAATCTGCAGTCTACATGTATGGCAACAGGATGGAAACAAGGAAGGTCCCCTCTGTTGGGCTGCTGGTTTACATCTGTCTGGAAAGGGCTTTAGAGAATGATGCGGATAAGTAAGTCCGACTTCAAGAAAGAGGTCTATTGTCGACTTCAACTCGATGGGCAGCGTTCAGAACGTACCTAACGTTTTCTCGTTCACAACATACCTCAGTGCCTCAAAAGTGCCCAAAAAATACACTAAGCGCGGATGCGCGGACGGATAATTCTAATAAGCTGCGGATGGCCCAATCCTGATTGAAGCTCACGCGAGGATTGGGTTATCCGCAAGTTGTAGCTTAAAATACATCACGGCCGCCAAGTTGTATGATTCGGCCTATAGTCTATAGCAGTATTAGCACGAATCAGTAGTAGTAGTAGAAGTATCAGTAGGCTAAGGAATGGTTATCGTCACAAAAGGAGCGGCGGATGCGCGCGCGCACCCAGTGCGGCAGGAAAAGGGGAGCGCCGGGTTTTCTTTGACTCCCGCGCCGCGCCTACTGACCTCTATAGTCAGGATTATCAGTAGGGTATGCTTACGAAAGAAGTAAGGTGAATTATCACACTTTCTAAAACTATAACTACCTACTTACCTATAAACAAACCATTGTACTACGGAACCCTAGGCATCACTTTTATTGGCCAACTTAGCGGCTACAAGCTACGGATAATATCCTAATCCTGACTGAACAGCTGCGAGGATTAAGTTATGTTAAACTCAGCTTGTAGCCAACATTACAGTCGCAAGTTGTATGATTAGGCCTATTCTAATAGTATTGTAATTGTTCTGTTCTAGACACGGCGATTTTCTTTAATCTGTCCAGATGTCAGTTTTCGTCTACAGGTAGCATTTTTCAACGAATCTCGACATAACTTGGTACACGGCCTTTTTTCTGTCGACAGCGTCTATTGATAGGTATTTTCCTCAATAAATAAATATAGTTTAAAAATAAAACCGGACAAGTGCGAGTCAGGCTCGCACATCGAGGGTTCCGTACAAACACAATGCTAAAGTAATTAAAAACCTGTTTTAGCATGTGCTAATGAAGTTCTTTTATATGATACCTTACATGATACGATTTACTCACTTTGAATTTTGAACCCATATTTTGTGAATTTTGAGGCCCTATTTTTTGTGATTTAAATAAAAATGTACAATTTTCAGACTTATTCCTATATGTGTCCTCTGAGACAATGCTTCTCGCCAAATTTCATAGTTCTATGTCAACGGGAAGTACCCTGTAGGTTTTGATTTATGTGAGTGTCGAAATATGCGATTTTTTACGACATAAACAGCTCTACCTTTCCTAAACGATAACTGAGAAGTTTTCTTTTACACAACACGTATACAGTTTAAATTTAAACTCGATATCTTTACACGTTCCCGAGATAAAGAGTCTTGACTTACACACAGACGGACAGACGGACAACAAAGTGATCCTATAAGGGTTCCGTTTTTTCCGTTTGAGGTACAAAACCCTAAAAACTAAAAAAAACACGTTTATAAATGCATTGTCATCGATCAAAGTTGTGTGCAAAGTTTAAAGAAAATCTGATCGCTCAAAGTAGTTCAAAATCGAACTCAAAGGCGTTGATTACAAGTAAACCAACATACAGGTAAAACTAATAAAAGCGTGTTAAAGAGGAGACATTTCCTGTCGCGCTATTTATCAGCCGACTTCGATAATAATTGGCAAAATTTTTTGATGTTTAGTATCTAAATCCTAAGAAGATTTGAGATTATAACCAAATTGATCAAGAGCGAGTCCAGAATGTCGAGATATAACAAGATCATTTTTTGCAAAAATTACCATGACCGACTTCACCCGTGTACAGAATCATTACATAGTATAAAACAAAGTCGCTTTCCGCTGTCTGTCCCCATGTATGCTTATATCTTTAAAACTACGCAACGGATTTTGATGCAGTTTGTTTTAATAGATAGAGTAATTCAAGAGAAATGTTTATATGTATAATACACCTGTGCGAAGCCGGGGCGCATCGCTAGAACGCAAATATTATGCACGGATCGATGTAACATTTTTCACATTATTGTTGATTTGTCAAAAATGGCTCAGCCAATTTTGATAAAATTTAAGTGGGACCAATTTCGAAGTATACTCTTTCCAATAAAAAAAGAATAATTGAAATCGGACTACTATGAAAAAAGTTATGCGTGGTTATACATAAGAAAAAAATATATACGCGTCGAATTGTATACCTCATCCGGTGGTTCGTCGGTCAAAAAGTTTAAGAAGGTAGTAAGTTTAGAAACTAGTAATTTACTAATAGGTTACGAGTCTATGACAACGCTATAGTCTCCATAATTATACGGTACTACTGTGGTACTACTATACGTATACAGCCTACTAGCTAAGCTAGATAAATAATACAGGTGTAGACTATTGTTCCACGCTCTCCTGTTATGATGCAAACCTGATATCAGTCTTGCTGCAATCGAGTTTCGACCTTCTCGGTGCGCACACGGCTGCGACAGTGTTTCCATTCCACTGTTACTGTCGCCACGCGTGTTTTGGCGCGAAAATATTTTTTATTTTCCGTAGTTTTAGCCGGAAATTGTGAGCAAAACTGCGCGCAGTTTTTTGGCGTCGCAGTTGCAGATAATGTGTTACGATTTTTCTTCTACATTTTAGGCAAGTGGACTGTTGTACCGACTCGTAGTTTTGTGATTTTGTGCTGTTTTGTTTTGCGGATATCTTCATATTTTGTGGTAAGTGTTCATAATGTATGAATAAAAATAAGTAGATATAGAATTTAATTTTTTTTTCATTTTAAAAATTTAAACTGAAGTTTTCTTCTCTATCTCACTTCTGTAATCACAACAAAATATAGATCGCGAAATAACTCTAACAAATTTTCACTTACAATAATATATACAGGGTTATTTCTAATCAATTAGCATCCTCTTAGGGGCTTATGCTGTACATCAAAACTAACAACTTTTGTTCTTCGACTTTTGTCAAAACTAACAAAAAAAATTTGTTTTTCCATAGAAAAATATCGTTCAGCCGCGACAAAATGTATGGAACAGCTGATTTTTTTTTTTGAGTTTTGACAAAAGTTGTAGAACAAAAGTTGTTAATTTTGATGTACAGAATAAGCCCCTAAAAGGATGCTAATTGATTAGAAATAACCCTGTATAGGTAACATATATCACAGAGTTCTACTTAAAACCACTCTAGCGATATAAATACCTAAGTATTATTTGGAAGGATTTAATTTAATACCACCCAAGGTTTTTTCCTATTGTCAGTAACAGACATTTTCGAAAAATGAATGCAAATCTCACGTAGGTAAATATAGAGTTTTAAAGGCAATTAAGTTACTCTCAAAGCATGTATGAGTCACTTAACTTTGACTTTTAAGCTAATAACTACCTAATTACGAGTTAGTTAATAGTTATGCATACCTAACTGGCGGCGGCATTTATACAACCAAAGCAATTTTAGTAAAATAAGTATTATACTTCATTAGAGATAGGATTTTATTCTCCCAATAAAAACTGTTAATTGATAAAGAATTTTCGGTTAAGTTATAACTACAAGTACTGTGTACTATGATCTAAAGCTAGAGAAAATATCATACGCCATACATTTTGTTGAGTGTCAATGAACTTTTTTTTTTTTTTTTTTATTTCGAATAGGTTTGCTTTTAACTTTAAACTTTAATGTTGTATGGAACAGCTGATTTTATATCGCGGTTTCACAGTCGGTCAATAGTAAAAGTTGTTTATTTTGATTAACGCATTGAACGTCATGATAGGTACACGTTTAAAAGTCCCTTCATTCGATATAGCAAAGCATTGTTCTGTATATGGCTAACTCATCCATCTATTTAGTAAATTTTGAACGTCACTCACACAAAGATATAATATTATGTTATTCATAAACACATTCTTATACACGACACGACACCTAAATATTTCGATTCGTTATACTCAGTAGAATTATATAATACCTACCTCTACAAGTAGCTAACTCGTTCTACGACAAGATTCAAAACTATAATTAATTTATGTTGAGATTGTACAGTAGGTAGAGTAGGTATATTATTTGTAATTGTATACTTAAAAATAATATTCGTACTTATAATGTACTTGCTGCCCGTTCCGACCGGTGCAATGCGAATAGTGTTATATATGAAACCCTCCAATTGACACAAAGTAAAAGATAGTAATAATCGGCCAAGTGCGAGTTGGTCTCGCACACGAAGGGTTCCGTACCGTATGGTACCCTTAAAATATTTTATTTTAATTTAGTTATATATTTTTGAAGGGTATCTACAACTTAATATTCTGTGAATATTTCAAGCAAACTCGCCGTTATTAATATCGAGCAAAAAAATCACGTTACTATTATGGCCCTTCAATATTTAATTTATTTTGATTTAGTTATTTATTTTTGAAGTGCGAATTTAACTAAATATTCTGTGAATATTTCAAGCATCTACCTGTCACCGTAATTAATATCGAGGGAAAAACGGCAAAAAATTCAGGTTTGTTGTAGGTACATTGTATAAGCCCATTTAAAATTATTTTTTTTATGTTTTTAGTCTTGTTATAGCGGCAACTGAAATACATCGTCTGTGAAAACGTTCGTTTCAACGTTCTAGCTATCACGGTTCACGAGATACAGATGACAGACAGTCTGACAGACAGACATCGGAGTGTTAGTAATAGGGTCCCGTTTTTACCCTTAGGGTACGGAACCCTAAAACCTTGTATCATTGTGAATCTGTTGTGTAGTTAATACTTATTCTTAAGATTTTCGTGTTCTTAAATATTTTTGTAAAGTTGCAACTGAACGTCATTATAATGTCATAAATTTTCGCCAAAATGGCACACACAACCAACTACAATAATAAATTTGTCAAAAACCACTCAACTGATTTACATCTAATAACGGTCTACCAAACAATAAAATCATCAAAATCGGTTTGTAATTGGCGGAGTAATCGCGTAACTTATTGTACATACAAAAAAACATACCTATATACAGTCGAATGAGAATCTCCTTTCTTTGAAGTCGGTTAATATTGTTGATTATTGTAGTATGGAAAAATAAGCTGATACTGACACGCAGACAGATACACAAAAATAGCGACTTTGCTTTATAAAGTAGGTAGGTAAGCACGGTAAGTTTAAAGAATGTTAAATAGTATAGCTGTAAAAAATGTCAAATATTAAATATTTATTTTTTACAAACTTAATTATAATTGTAAGATCAAATTTCAGAAGAAAAAGCGCATTCGTCCAAAGTTCAATAAGCCATTCAAATTTTAGACACGCAAAATGGATCCAAACTTAGATTTGATATAAAATGGGTGGCATTTATTGATAGCATTTTTTTTAAATTGGAATATCTTTATTAGAGTAAATATGTATACATATGGGTGTCGCGTCATATTGTAGATATTTCAAAAAATAAAATTGAAAATTTTTGAATATTCAATATTTGTACATTAAAATTGAATGTTAAATAAATAGCCATATTTTTATCTCAAAAATGGATTATAAATGTAAATTTGGAGTGGGCTCAAACGATAACATTACCTTATAAAAAAACCTTCACCTACAAAATATCTACTTGCACAAAACAAGTTATGTGCTTACTAAAATTTTGTCTTATTTCTATGTCATTACTGAAATATAAATATGCGTTTTGACAAATGTACGTAAGAATAATTATTATTTTCTAAGTTTATCGTTATACGACTACAACTTATCTTCTATATACAGGGTTATTTTTAATCAATTAGCATTTAGCATCCTTTTAGGGGCTTATTACTTACTACTTACTAACAACTTTTGTTAAAACTATAAAAAAAATTGTGTTCCATAGAAAAAATATTTTTTTAGTTTTGACAATTATCGCTGAACAAAAGTTGTTAGTTTTGATGTACAGAATAAGCCCCTAAAAGATGCTAATCGATTAGAAATAACCCTGTATATAAAAATGAATCGTGGTTGTTAGTCTCGCTAAAACTCGAGAACGACTGAAAGGCTAATTTTGGTCTTGAAATATTTGTGGAAGGTTTAAATTTAAACGGTGAGAAAATGTATAACAGTTGCGAGAAAAATAATATAAACATTATTTAATTTTCCCATACAAAATGTTCCTGCATGTACCTAAAAGTTGTCATTGACAGTTGACAGATGGTGAGATGAAGTTCACCGGGTCAGCTAGTTAAACACTAATTATTTTCTTAACTGTAGTCGAATGTGCGTGCATCATATTTGACTACAGCGTTGTATAGCGTCATCAAATGGTCAAGCGCGGATTAAATCGCGATTAAAAGAAGAATATAATGGCATGTCCTGACCTATGATGTCAAGGCTGACTGTTTGGACTTTAGATAACGCCGAAGTTCATATGTGAGACACTTGCAAACGTAGCTGTACTGGTTCACATATGCAAAATTGCCTATCTTTGGCTATCTTTTCCACTAACGCAATACAAATAATAATTTAGAATTCTAGTTTTATAGTTGACAGTACTGCAAGCTAAGTATAAAATAATGGCGTTAGTGGATGTCTATGAATTCTATGATAGATGGTACGAGTATGCTGCTCGAATACTAACTATAATTTATAATACTAGCTATAATTTAAATTTATAATTTCAGGCTGAAAATAAGTTTCTGATTTAGATTTTCGGGGTACGCAAACTTTTGCCTTCACCATCTAGTGGTCAAAAAGCTCTCGATGAAAGGATTTGTTCCGTTACCGGTATTAAAATAAATAAAAATTCTAACCAGATCAATGATTGCTGTTTTATAAAGAGCATTCAAAATGTAATTATTATCTAATAAAAACATATTTTTAAAGCCCTGCGATATTTAGAAAATTGATAATATATATTTGGGGTATGTAACGTTAAACGGAACGGATATCTCGTAAAGAAACACGCTAATCTGAAAAATCTCAAAGCTAATTAAAAAAAAAAAGTATAATAGAATTGTCAAGGTCAAAAGAAATTGATTGATTAATTTGATTTTCGATCAGTGTTGCCACCTTAGCCCTTTTGGAGCTATATCTAGGACTATTTACTGTAGGTGAACCTGATGTGTAATGATTTAGCCCGAGAAGGGCTATCTAGCGCTTATTTGCCCTATTTATTTTCTGAGAAAATATGATATTGAATTACCAATATACTTTTTTTAAAATAACAATTTTAAAAAAATGCAGGGCTATATATTACTTTTTATTACTCAATGGAGCTTTAAAATTTAAGTACATTCCTAGAAAAATTGAATGATCTTGGTTAGAATTTCAATACCGAGTTCCTTGTAAATCAGGTACAACTCCTTTAACGAGGAAACAGCTCTACCTTTTATCGCGGAAAAAACGCAGGGAATCAAAAAAGTGTCATGGGTTTTGCCACAGCTAGAGAGCGTGCCTTGGATACTAAAAGATATATAAGAAGTAAGGAAAGAGTGTGTAGAAGAACGATTATTAGCCATGGGTTGTAACGCCTATAGTTCGAGGGTGCAATTGGTGCTGACACCCGAGCTAACTATTCTACTTTACATCTCGATTGTGAGGTAAGTAAAAAAAAACCGGCATTACAAGAATAAAACATTTTATTGAAATTGATCTTCGCCGTTCGATATTTAAAATTGATGACTATTACACTCACACGAAGACAAGGCTGAAAAGCACAGCTACCTCTTTGGTCATTGGGCTGAATGCATGATGTCTATTGCCAGTATATGATGGTTAGATGTACGCGAACTTTTTGATAGAAAGAAGTATTTTTTTTTAATTACTTACCGGCCTAGGGATTTTCTAGCGCTAATTAGTCACCTATAAGCCCCATTTGGAGGTAATAAGAACCTACTTACCGAACATGAGAGATGTAAAATGTATTAACTACATTATTTTTATCCTGGATAAATGCAGGTAACGGAAAAATTGTATGTTTTTCCACACGTAGAGAACGCACATCACTACATATCACTATCACTACATAATATAAAACAAAGTCGCTTCCCGCTGTCTGTCCCCATGTATGCTTATATCTTTAAAACTACGCAACGGATTCTAATGCGGTTTTTTAATAGATAGAGTTATTCAAGAGAAAGGTTTATATGTATTATAATACACCTGTGCGTAGCCGGGGCGGGTTTCTCTCTCGTTGAATATATTCCAAAAGGACCATTTAAATATTTATATTTCAATGGTTTCAATATTTATGTTTTAATGGTTCATCATAGGAAAAACAAAGCTTTAAGAAGCTATGTTTCTTCTATGATACATTTATTGTCAGTTTCAGCCAAAAATAAAAATATAAGTATTTTATGTTTTTTAACAGTTCATTAAGGTAGAGTTTGTGCAAAAAGAGAAGCGTCATAAGTGAGGTTTCCCGTGTAGTGTGCCATTTTAACTAATTTTGTGGTTTGTTCCCAGTGTTACTACCATTCTTACTACCAGTAGTAAGAACGGTAAACGAATCACTCTTCTTACTACTACAGTTGAAAGTTGTTAGAACAGTAAAAAAAAATTACTCGTGTTACTACCGTGAAATTGAAATAACAAAAACAAACAAAACATGACAGATTTGTATTTTAAACTGAATTTAAGGTTATAAATAAAAAAAACATTGCTCGGAGGACCGATGACTGATGGGATCGGAAAGTTACGACGTTAGTTCTAGTTTCAATCGTTAGCATTTTTTAAAATCTATCAATTATTATAGATCGAACATTAGTGTATTATATGACTATAATTCGCTGTGACTAAATAGAGTAATTCGTTTACCGTTCTTACTACTGGTAGTAAGAATGGTAGTAACACTGTTACAACAAACAAACCAATTTTGTTACGTTGACAACACCGTTCTGTCATTGCTAGTACAACTAAACGTGTTGGATACTTGGTGGACACCAATTCGGTTTTCATCAGTACTCGCGTCTACCAAGTAGTCGGTAGGTACCTTGGCTGCTGATTAATAAAACCTTATTGTTGGTTCAAAGTAACGCCACGACGGTTCTATTTTTGCACATATTCTATGAGAATAAAAATCTGTTTATTTCAGTAAAAGGGTACTTCTTCGAAATTTCATTCTTTGACTGATTCATCTGGCCAAAATTTTATTTCACTTTCAGCTCTGTCGCACATGTTCATATGTAAAAAAGGTAACTAAAGAACATATATTTCAATGAGGGACTTGTTTTTATTAAGTAGTTTTTAAGATATCTACGTTCAAATATTTTGTGCCCAGATGAATCAGAATTGATTACAGATGAATCAGAACAGAACTGAAAATGAAAAACTATGTAATTTGGCTGTGTAATAGGGAAATCTAATCATATTTTACATACGTACATAAAATTTTAACACTACTTATAGCACGAAAAAAAGTTGACGAATGAACAATATTTCTTGTATTACATTTTAGAAATCTAAAAATTGTAATACTTAATTATAATTCTTATATTACCTGGGTAAATGAAAACATTTTAAATTACATAAATGAACTAATTAATCTTTGTTACTGATAAATAGGTAGATGAAAGTTAATAATTTAGAAAAATGAAACAATGTTTGAAAATATTATCAAAGATTTTCTTATACAAAAAGCATACTATAGTGTACAAGATTTTATGTGTGACAAAAATTCATTGCGTAACCCGACATGTGACAGTATTTGTAAATGAAAATGTATTCATTCTGTTAGTTTTATTGTTTGATGTTAATTTATATTCATTGTTTACTTTTGACATTCATAAGTGTGCATTATTGTACCTATGTGAGAATAAATGAACTGAACTGAACTAATAGTAAGTATAGTAATTGGTACATTTTATTATTCTCTCTGTTTATTTTTTTCCATGTACAATTCACGAATCCTGTTTATTATATAATGAAAAAAAAAACACAAAATTAAAGTAAGAAACATGAGATCAACTTCAATTAAATGAAATTTTTGACAGTAATCTTCCTTGGTAACTATCACAGAAACATAATTTTTCTTAATATCGTTAACTATAAATAATGAAGTCACATTTAAGTACTACAAGAAATAAATCTTTAGCTTTTTGCAAGGGCCCGAGCTACTTTCAATGTCGTCTTTAAAACCTTTTTCTTGTTGACGAGATCTTGATTTTTTAATGGAACATTGAGTAATCATACCTTCACCAGCAGTGTGAGACTCTTTTTAAGTTTATTTTACTGAAGCTTTTTAAACACAAAAATGCCCTCATCGTTTGAATCTGAACAATCATCCACGTTTTTCTGAAGAAGGGTCGATAAGACATCTCTGGTGAATTTTGGAGTAATATTTTTTTTCATCGATTGACGAAGTTTCTATCCAAAAACTGTCGTCATCGAGGTCTTGTTGGACTATATAAGCTATATTCAAAGCTTTTCCAGTATGAATTTTATGATTTATATGGCGTTTTGACCAAATGAATCAGGCCAGATGAATCAGGATTTTGCCGTAATACATGCATAACTCATCATACATACTGAATTCAGTATTGTCATTTTTCTACTTGAATCTATAACCCAAAAACATTACACGAAATACTGATTGAAGTTGTAAAACCATAAAATAAATTTTATAAAACAGGCATTGTAATCATAATGCCACCTGAACTAAGCACAGATGAATCAGACATTTATCTTTGTAACTCCGGGATCCAAGCGAACCAGCCGTATATCCACCTTCTGGCTCGTCTGTTGCACGACTGGCTTCCCCCTGCGCGAGAAGTCAGGCTCTCATCATCATCACCCGACCAAGCACAGTCAAGCGCAGCATACGCCACATAAATCAGTATTATATGCCGGACACTTCTTATTAGCCTATTTATAAACATACTAAGGTAGTTATAACTAATACACATTTTTTTTTGTAAAAGTGCAATTCATTTCCTTTTGATATAATTATAATTTATAATGATTTACCAAAGGGAAAATGCGATATCGACCATTTTCTTTCGAAAAATGGCAAGCGGACGCGGTATATGAATCAGGAGAACAAACTTCAAATATTTTTAATTTATACTTGGACTGAAATGATTTGAAAAATATTACTTGTCCCAGGTAGAGTTAAAGGTAAACTGTATAGAAAAAAAATTACACACTGTTTTGTTTTTTGGTTTCAGAAAAAAACCCATAGACGTCCAAAATTTTGCCTTCGAAGAAGTACCCAAAAACGCTTCCATTTATTTTTGTACCATTTAAGGGATTCGCTAGTTGTGTTAGCGTGTCAATATGAGGTCAAAGCAAACTTTAAGCTATTTTGTAAACTTAATAAAAGCGAATAATTTGCTTGCACTTCACAGAACTAAACGAATACTTATTCAGGCCAAAGCAGCTGTTTGCCGAAAACGTTAACAGAGTTTTCTGATCTGGTATCAATTAGAGCTGATGTGCTATTTCTCGTGCAAGGACTACATAAATAAACTTGACATTGAACTTATGTACTCATGGAAAATGGTTTTGCTCGTGAGAAACATGATTCAAAACTGTCCAGATCAATTTGTCAGTGGAAAATGTAACATACAGATTTTTATTTCACAATAGTTAGGTACCTACCTACAGTCTATTTGGTGTAGGAACACTCAATTGACGAAAACTAAAATATTGTATTTTTTAGTTAATAAAGCTCTCTCTTTGTAGCTAGAAAGAAGAACAATGTGATCTCTAGATTTAGGGTATTCCGTAATATACCTTATGAGCCTTTAAGTATGTATTATTTAAGTAGGTAGGTATGTCTCCGTTCACAGAAGAGGGACTGTCAGTCCGTCCGTCATTCTGTCCTTCTTCATTCAAGGTTCAAGTTCACGTTTAGAGTTACATTTTAATAAAGTCTTATAAAACCTACAAAAACAACATCATACCAAAGTTTCCTCACTTGGACATATTGATTGACGACTGGAGCGTCCTATAGAGATGCTGCTCTGCATACAGCTGAATAGTTTAGTTTCCCTCGCAACTGGTAGTATGTAATAGTTACAAGGTTTTCTCAGATATAACTAATAATTTATTTAAGACTGATTGATTTTTATTTTTGTTGCGTTTGTTAGATATATTTAGACTGAGTAATTCGTTGTACCTAATAAGGTATGATTTAAGATATATTTCGTTTCGTTTTGTTTCCTTGCTTCTGTTTTAGAAATTTAATTGTATATTAATATAAAGTATAGTATTTCAACTCTGTATAAATGTAGCGTATTGGATATAAGTCTGTCAAGCTATATTTATTGTAAATAAATAAATTTGAATTAAAAAAAACGCACGAATTATAATAGTGAGGGTGATTTTATTTTACAACTAGTTTATTTATCAATACAGCAAGCACTGCAATACAAACATCTGCACAGTTTTTTAAAGTGAAGCCTTCTTAAGCGGCATTGTACACTTTTTGGCATGGGTAAAAAATGTTAAACTCACGTCGGGACACGTAAATGATCGAAAATTCGTAAGACGGAGGGAGCGTAGAGCGCCGCGCGGCGTAATATTCCCCTATGTTACTACCGCGCGGTGAAAATGTATGCCTGCTCATGGCAGGGCGCTTGCGGGAGTGTGATATTGTATTTTACCCCATAAATGATAGTACTTTGATAAATAAAGCAATTCGTGCGAAATTATACCCTAACCATTCCAAAATATTCAAGAATGCTCAACGTTATTGTTCAAGTTTTCACTCCTGCCGGCACTCCCGGCACCCATTGTTTTTTTTGTATTAGGTTAGAGCTTACACGAAGATCTAAAGAAAATATCAATTATTGTAGTTCATTTGCAAAAAAACATGACATGCATCGTAACTTCATGAGGACTTCGTAACTTCATGAGTTGAGTCACGGACCAAAACGAGACTTTCCCAAAACACAAAACTTCCACAGGTAAACCACGTAAGATTTAAAATGACTACAAAATACTCTACGGGAATCCTAAAATGATTAATATATTAGGTACATACAAGTGTTTTGTTTTATTCGTGCACGAGAATTATAAACACGACTTTGTGTTATGAAAACAGTATGATTGATTCTGAATTATTTTGTGAGTAGATTTGTTTACGAATGCCAGAATTCGATCCGGTTCCGATTCTGTGTTTGAAAAAGGGCATAATGACTTATTCTGTGTTTAATTAGCTATTTTTAGGGTACCTCAAAAGGAAAAAACAGAGCCCTTATAGGATCACTTTCTTGTCCGTCTGTCCGTCTGTGTGTCAAGATTGTCAAGGCATTCTATCTCGAGAACGCGTAAAGATACCAAGTTGAAATTTAAACTTTTTACGCAAATCTATAGCTTCTTGCAGTTGCGAAAACATCAAACTTCTAGGTAATCGTAAAATATAGTTAGAACCGTTTAAGTCACAAAAAAATGCATATTTCGATATTCACACGGGAATCAAAACCTATAGAGTACTTCCAGTTGAACTAGAACTATAAATTTTGGCATGGAGGATCGTCATAGATTACACATATAGAAATAAATCTGAAACTGCACAGTTTTAATTAGGTCACAAAAATATAGGACCTAAATGCAAGAGGTAAGAGTTATCGTATCATGTATCTATGGGGTAACGTTTGAAAGAACTTTACTGGCGAAAGCTAAAACAAGTTTTTAATTATTTCTACGACATGTGACTTTTTTATTTATGACGAGAAAAGAAAAAAAAATCATTTTCCCCTTTTTGTGCGTTTTAAAGGACATCTAACGCCACCACGATGACCTTCGCTCTAAGTTTAGTAAACTAATTTCTCGTTTTTTTGCGATTCTTCAGGATTTGTAAGGAAACCTCGGTGAGCGAGCCTGACTCACACTCGTACTTATTTTTTTATGATTTGCTGTCATTAGGAGCTTTGATAAATGGTACAACCATTGATGGTACAACTGACGTAATTTTACGTCACTAATATTCAGTCATTCGGTCAGTCAATCATTCATTGTTGTAGTGACGACATATAATTGTATCCTTTATGTCAAAAGTAGGTAATCAGTACCATTGATGGTACTTGCGTCACTGCGAGGTGCCAACTTGGCCATACAAAAAGAATAAGCTATTATACCGATAAACTTCTAAATATTTTTTCAGTTTTTTAAATGATCTTAAAGTTATAATAATAAAGTGAATAAAAGATAATAATAAATATTGGGGGACATCTTCCACACGGTCTCTGACCCCAAACTAAGCAAAGCTTGTGGCTGCCAGTGACAAAAAGTCAACAAAGTCATCATCCAAAAAGTCGAGCATTCAATATTTCTTACCAAGCGATTGACACCAAAAACATAACATTTTGTTACAATTTAAGGAAAGAAACCGAAACGTAAATATTATAAAAAATGTACCGAAAATGTTCTTGATGTTCTACAAAAAACGCGAAAGCACTGGTCGATTCACGATCCTCTTAAAGGCTTCAAGCCAGGAAAATGGAATTAGCCACATTGTTGAATTCCTATAGTTCGATATAATTTAAATGGGTCCACCTCAGGAATAGGCACCTATACACTTTCTATTTACAAAATATTTTTTTAATCAGTCCAATAAACACACAAAAATACATACAGACGATCATGGAACCTCCTCATTTTTGAAAATCGGTTGAAAATACTTTTACGTAATGTTCCAAAAATAGCATCTATCTTCAAAAGCACTCAGTTTAGCAACACTGTAGCTCATGCTTTTGTGTCCATATCACGTTTCTCTAGAAGATAATATTATGTAAATAGGTACATACTGCATCTTTTGTCAAAGTATAGAAAAAGATTAGACATTTGTACAAGACCATTTGAAACAGCTGCCACGTGAGAGGATGTGACTGCGACTTTGTAATATCATTTTTAAACTACAAATTATTAATTTTTATTTGCCTTGGTTTAATAGGAAAAGTATTTAAACGATTCGCTCTGTTTGTAAATATTTGATTAGCATTTATGATCAGGAAATAGTTCGGCTATATTCAGTTTATATCGGTAAGTTTTAAGGGCAACTAGGTATTTCATACACTTATTAATTTGATTGTACTGTACTGAATCAGTCTTTTTAAAAGGCCACTGCAGGACTTAGGCTTACCCACGAAGGGTGATTGGGCCATATCCACCACCACTCAGTGCGGGTTGGTGGATTCACATACTCCATCGAATTTCTTCTACGGACGTATGCAGGTTGCCTCACGATGTTTTCCTTCACCGAAAAGCCAGTGGTGTGAAATTCCGAATTAATTTGATTACTTATCAATAATTATTCACACGCTAAACACTAAACAGATCAAAAGTCTTTCCGAGCGAAAGTCTGGTGGATGCGACGCGTGACCAAAATGCTGGTGTTTATTTGGCTCAACGTACAAGCATTGCCATTCAGCGTGGCAATGCTGCCAGCATTCTGGGCAAATGCTGGCAAACTGGCAGTGGGCTTGAGCATTTGGATTATCTTTAGACCTTCAAGGGTCTGTGGATAATCCAATCGCTTTTTATGTAGTAGTGTAGGTAGTTTTAGCGTATAAAGTAGTATTGTATATTATGTAGTTAATAAAAGCACATTTGCCCGTTTAAAAAAAAAGATCGAATTAATGTTAACTTAAAACGACAAATAAGCATAATTATATATCATTTAAAAAATATATAATTTATTTAATATTGATGGGCAAAAATAAACTTTTTGAGTTTATATTTAAAAAAAAACAGAACATACTTTGCACGTTTCTTATGGGAGGTGATATATTGTTCCAACATTTTGTAGCCGCATGTCGGAAGTAAGAAATAGTGTTAGGACCTATAGGCCATCAACTCATTACGACCGCAGCATCGCACTGGATGCAAGCCGCTACCAATCGGTCTTATTGGGGATCTTTAGGAGAGGCATATGTCCAGCAGTGGACGTCCTATGGCTAAAACGATGAACAACGAAAACGACGAGGCATCAATAATATATTTGAGGACATTTTCATTAACATTTGGCTAACTGTAAACTTCAGTTTGCTGACCAAATCTTGAAGTAAAACTAAGTTTGCTACAGGCCTTTTACATCCAACCATTACTTTTATTTGTTCTGTTGCATATAAAGAGTAGGAAATAGGTGTAAACGGAGCAACCGTGTAATGACAGCCTTTAGTTAGACGATAAGCTAAAAAGGTGCTGAGCACGACTTTTGTCTGCAATGTTATCTTTTGTGATTACAATATCAAATACGAAATGTAAGAAGGTACCTACTTATTTAATTTTACACTACGGTTTTGTTATTTTCTGAATACCGTATGACTTTCCAAATATTTAACTAGCAAAAAATGGAAGTAGGTAACGCTAGGACAATCAGTGCAATAGGATATTATAGATCCGTTGTATTGTAGGTATAATATAAGCGCGGTTGGAAGTAGGGCATTTCGGACATTCTTCATTTAACCCCTTTTTCCTAATTAATATGAATAAACAGCCGTTATCTGATAAGCAAGTTTTTACACATCCCTTGCTTGCATAATACTATCAAATTAAAATTTTCAGTTTGAGTCAAATAAACAAAAAAAATTGGTACGGTAAGTACTTACCTAATTAGGGAAAATGGGCTACATTGAAAAATGGCTGATTTCAATCTGAACATTCGCTTCCCACTAAAACCCCCTTAGTTAGAATCTTGTCAAATTCCCCCTCATATCTAGGGACTTTTCAGAAGTTTTTAAGTACCCAGTACTCGCAAACAAGAGACTTCTTTTCCCACCCCAAAAAACTGAAATTCAATAGATTTTATTTTCTTGAGGTGGGCCATACGTAATTCCTCTGCTTATGGTAAACAGTATGTTCATTGCATCGTGATCTGAAAACATAATGAACATACTCCGTCTTACCACAAAAGTTTTACGCACGCTCTAGCATGGTTAAACATTGTTTAAAGCGTGTTTAAATCTGTTGTGGTTGGGCGTCTAATATTTATCATAATGAGGGCAACATAGACTTCTTTTCTCACCCCAAAAAAACCGGACAAGTGCGAGTCAGGCTCGCCACAAGCCACACACCGAGGGTTCCGTACAAATCCAGAAAATTTCACAAAATTGTGAAGTATACCATCATAACCTCTATAATATGATGGTTAGATGGTCTCTATAACCATCTGAAAAAAAGTTTTTATTTTTCACTTTTCTCGTCATACATCGAAAATTACACATTGTTAAAATAATTAAAAACCTTTTTTAGCATGTGCTAATGAAGTTCTTTTATATGATACCTTACATGAAACGATTTACTCACTTTGAATTTTGAACTCATATTTTGTGAATTTTGAGGCCTTATTTGTGATTTAAATAAAAATGTACAGTTTTCAGATTTATTCCTATATGTGTACTCTGAGACAATGCTTCTCGCCAAATTTCATAGTTCTATGTCAACGGGAAGTACCCTGTAGGTTTTAATTTTTGTGAGTGTCGAAATATGCGGGTTTTTACGACATAAACAGCTCTAACATTTTTAAACGATAACTGAGAAGTTTTTCTTTTACACAACTGCAAGAGACCATAGATTATACGTATACAATTTAAATTTCAACTCGATATCTCTACGTGTTCCCGAGATAAAGAGTCTTGACATACACACAAACGGACAGACGGACAACAAAGTGCAAACAGTTTACCATTTGAGGTACGGAACCCTAAAAAATGAAATTAAATAATAGTTTTATGTTTCTAGGGTGGGCCATTTTAGACAGCTCCCCAGTCCCCCCGAGAGAAAGCTTTTACTGCAATCTAAGATAATTATATTTAAAATGTAGACATAAGTAGGTACTTGAGCTTGATTTATTCTGAACTTGTTTGATTTGAAAGTCCGGAAGCTCCAGTAAGCAAATCAAGTAAATACATACGACTATATAGGTATATATATGTAGGAACTATTAATCTAAACTGTGACTTGCTTATGTAATTACACTCAACTTATATTTCAATAGGTCGCTTTGGTAAATAGCTGTAAACGCTAGTTTCACAATATGATTCAAGTTAATCGAAAATAATTATCAATCGCGCATGAAGGGTTCCGTACCATTATAAACATTGTTAACCAAATTTGACATTGACGTAATGTAAGTAATATTTATTAATTATCATTAGTGTAATTGGTTACTGTTACCGTGCTAATTTGATATAAATAAATATAATAAAAAATAAAATTATCTATAGCAGTCCCCTTATTTTATTTATTTTGCAACTTTGCAACTACTAAATATTCTGTGAATACCTGCCGATTGCAAGCGTCTACCTGTTGCCGTTATAATTATAATTATCTCAGAACAAAATATCAACAAAATTATCATTATTAATATCGAGAAAAAAACGTCATTCCCATACAACCAACATGATTTTAGTAGTAAACGTTATTTATTTTTATAGTGAATGTATACTAACTGTATATAATCCTACTAATATTATAAACGTGAAAGTTTGTGAGGATAGATGGATGTATGGATGGATGGATGTATGGATGTTGGTTACTCTTTCACGCAAAAACTACTGAACGGATTGAGATGAAACTTCGCAATAATATAGCTTATATATCAGAATAACACATAGGCTATAAATTATAATGATATATTGCGTATGCGGGCGAAGCCGCGGGTAAAAACTAGTAACTAAATATTATGTAAATATTTTAAGCGTAGGTTACCTGTTGCCGTTATAGAGCAAAAAACGGCAAAAATCACATTTGTTGAGCCCCGTATAAATATTTTTTTTTAGTTCTGTTATGGCATAGATAAATTAATACCTATTTGTTTTGTTATATATTTATTTACTTATTTATTTTATTTTTATCTATGGTTATAGGTATTTGTTGTCATAGCGGCAACAGAAATATTATTCGTAAAAAAGTTAACTATCTAGGTATGACGGTTCATAAGATACCTATAGCCTGGTAACAGACAGACGGACGGACAGTAGAGTCATAGTAATATAGTACCTAATCCCTAATGTTATTAAATATACTTTATTGCAACAAACTTAAATAACATTGGAGAACGTACTATTTACAGCTATCTACATAATTAAAAATAAAAAATAAATAATAATAATAAAATAAACTTATACAAATATCACTAAAACTAATATAAATACAAAACTAAATTTATAACATATAAAACTTAATCTAAAAGCCTAATTAATTTTTAATAATTTTACCTAATTTTTACCCTTATTTACCCTTTGGGTTATGGAAGTTTCTATAGCTTTTAGCTATCAGCTTTTTTTACGAAGAAAACCAAATAAATTGATTAGCGGGTAAAACGGCGAGGAGAACCTAGACCTAAATAGCTCGTAGCCGATACCTAAATTATTCAGTGTCACTATGTTTAAATGGCTTGCCATTGAACCTGGCACAATTTGTCTGTCTGTCTGTCCCCCTTATAGCTGAATTATCTTATCCGGTGCACCGAATAGATATTAATAACTGGCGACAGCTAGAGCGGATTAAAATAGAATTTGTGAATCACATGTGTTACTATTTTGCTACTTTTTACTATCTATTAAAAAATTTACTACGTAAGAACTTTTCTAAATTAATGTGTAAAGGAAATGCTAAACAGCGATTTACTTTATAAAATCTAGCTTAAGCTGGAAACATACTATAAGACGCGGCTTACGGACACGACTGACAGCCGCGACTGATAGGTATCTAGACTATGAAAGTACACTGGCCGTGGACACTATCGGACATAAGTCGCTACGTCACCTTCGGACAACCTTGAGCGTGCGGACGTTCGAGAGAGATTTGGCACACCGGATGTTCTAAGACTGTGCACATTGCTAAGTCGCGGCTGTCAGTCGCGTCCGTCAGTCGCGTCCGATAATATGTTTCCGACTTTAGCATAAAACCTTCGATCGCCAATACACACTATGTGTATAGGCACAGAGTGTCAAGTGGGAGATATGCAAATCAAATCGAATTACTTTTACGTCGCGTTGACCGAGCGCGCCGTGCACACACGCGACCACATTGACACACACGCTTAAATTAGCCAATCACAGACGTTGCCGCGCTCGTGTTAATCGGTTTGGCGCTCGTTACATTACCGTAAAAAATGCTCACACTAAGCTGTTCAGTTTTCTGTACGTGATACAAGATGGCGCTGTGCCATTTCCATAGAAATCACATCAAACGTTAACGCGATCGAGCTCGAGCGAAAATCTCGCACTTAGCCCTCTGAGCTATTACAACTAGAGAGCTAGCGCTGTTGTCGCTTGAGACAATCCTTAACCAGTATTATTAAATACTACGGGACTAATCGCGCACTAAAATTACGAGATAAATAAATACCTCCTCATCCTGACGTTTCGGCCGAGTTGCATCGACCGTGGTCACGGGTAGATTTCGTAATTTTAGTGCGCGATTAGTCCCGTAGTATATAATAATAATGTGTTCAAATCGCGAAAGTTTAAAAACAACAATCCTTAAAAAAATATGAAAATATGGCTCAGCGCTGTCAAAACTGTCAAATATGTATTGGAATTTGACACTACTGAGAGAAAAACACGGCAACTAGCCACTGAATCGAGAAAATTATTATGTCTCTTTCTAACTCATGCCATATAAAATCATTGCATCTCTTTCTTTCTTTTCTTGACCACGTTATCCCTCTGGTATCTCTGAGTGTATAGGTGATCGAAGGATAAAACCATTTTATCCACTTTTAATGACAGTTGTCAATGTCAGTTCATACTTTGTTTCCACTCCAAGGCAAGGGATGATTTGGGGGAATGACAATTTGTCCCTATATCCTGTAGAGGTAATCAAAAAGTCTCAATATTTTCTGTCTTGTTTCAATTGCGTTTACCACGAGTGAAACCCGTGACTAAAACTGATAATTTATGCTCTATAATAAATCGAAAAAACGTTGAAAAACATTTGCATTCGTTGCGCTCTCGTGCATTTATCGCGCACCTCTTGGTAGGTTGAAGGATGAAAATTATGTTGACTAAAACCTTTGAGCAAATTAAAAAAATTGTAAAAAAATGTCCGAGCGCCGTCATACATACCGACTTAGATATTTACATTTTTACAATGACCCGTTTTCTCGAATATCGACGTTATGCCACGTCATTAGTGCTTGTAACCGAGCACTTTGGCATCGCGCGGCGTTGTAGTCGGCTTGCAATCGCCTTACGACTAACTAAAAAGCCTGCCCACTACGTAGCTTGGCCAGGATTTTGGCTCGGATACTTTGTTTGCATCATTTTGATTCTATAGATATTTGCTTTTTTCTGCTCTTAATCGAAAAAACTTTGAAAAATATTCGCACTCGTTGCGTTCTCTCTTGGACTCTTGGTAGGTAGGTAAGTATGTACTAGTAGGTAGGTACCCACGTTGAAGGTTGAAAATTTTATTTGATTCTGATTGAATACTTTGTTCATCTGTCGTTCAATCTGATTTCTTTGTTTTACAAGTATTAGTGTCGGTCTTTAGCATAGAATTGATAGGCAATGTTTGATAGAATTTATCTAGGAAGATACTTGAGAAATATCTCAAGGGGCATAGTAATTTTATCGGAAACAGTGTATTTATAGAATTAAATGACGCTGTGTCACAGATTATCCTTCCATATATTTTCCACGTACCTAGTTCACCCCGTAAATATAATCACACAAACATATTTCATTGTTTATTATTTTATTGTTAAAAATCCATTTAATTGATGTTATATTGTACTTACGAACCAACAACATAAGCTCGAACATTGGTAATGGAGTTCGAATGCTATGAGTTTATGCATGTTTCTTCATCAGTAAACCTTAGATAAATAATGAGCAGGTGAACATTCTAAAAAAATAATAAAAATAAATAAATATTAGGGGACATCTTACACACGATCTCTGACCCCAGACTAAGTAAAGCTTGTGATATAACTGCATGAGACTGATATACCTACTACTTACATATACAATAACAACGAGTTAATTCTGTAACTGGTTGCCATTTTCCGTCAAATTAAGGATATTCCTTCAAATTAACTGTCCTAGCACGAAAAAGCCGTATCTTCTTCATTCGTTGTTCTGTCTTTTCCTGTTATACAAAACGACCGACGTCATCAATATATTCCCCGGTGGTACTAGACCAATATTTCGAACACTTTAATTCTAATTTGGATATTATTTAACACCTATCAAAGATCTATATCGCTCGTAGCATACTTTGACTAGGTGTTCGTCAGCGATCACCGAAATTAAGCAGCGTTCCGCACGTGACCGTATTTGATGGGTGACCGCGAGTGCCATTTCCAACTGAGCGCTACCGTGGCTCAAATGACATGTTAAATTGTATGACCCGGTTGACCGTGGCTCATATAACACGTTAAATTGTGTTTCCCGGTTGTTTGAACCGTTTAGCCGTGACAGAGGCCTTCAGGCGGTCTAAAAACTCTGACACCAGGGCTAGCCACCCGGCCTATACGAACTTAGTTTTTATCAAAGCTCTGGGTCACTATTTGGAGATAGATCATTGTCTGAAATGTTTTATTTTATTTTTAAACGTTATCTTGCTGGGGTAATCTGTGCGCCAACCTACGGGAAAACCTTCTCGTCACTTTGTACTACATTGTAATCTTATCACGGGATCAAACAATACAATACACTACAGTAAAAAAGAAAGATAAACTCTTATTAGAAGTACTCTTCAGTTTGGATAGTAAATGCCACTCTTGCGTACAGCTATTAACACACAGAGCGTCAACAGAATATAGAGGCGCTAATTTTCATAATACTCGTATGTATTTTGACCGACGAACTACCGGAGGAGGTATACAATTCGACGTGTATATTTTTTTTTATGTATAATCACGGATAATTTTTTTCTTAGTAGTCCGACTTCAATAATTCTTTTTTATTGGAAAAAGTATACTTCGAAATTAGTCCCATTTAAATTTCATCGAAATTGGCTGAGCCATTTTTGATAAATCAACAATAATGTGAAAAATGTTACATCGATCCGTGCATAATATTTGCGTTCTAGAGATGCGCCCCGGCTTCGCACAGGTGTATTATACATGTAAACATTTCTTTTGAGTTACTCTATCTATTAAAGCAAACTGCATCAAAATCCGTTGCGTAGTTTTAAAGATACAAGCGTACATGTAATGATTCTGCACACGGGTGAAGTCGGTCATGCTATTTTTTGCAAAAAAATATTATTATTCATAATTATGTATATTATTTATTGTTCCATACATAAAATACAATACAATTTAACTAGAGTAGCAAATGGCGACCTTATCGCTGGAAGCTATTTCTTCCAAGCAACATCTGAACGGAAATGAAAACGAAAAGTTTAGGTGGCCTAGTATCTGAACGCTCACATTACAAGCATATGGGTTCAAATCCAGTCAATCCTCTCACACAACAAACCTAAATTTTTAGATGTTCTTCGCTCGATATCCTACTAATATTATAAACGTGAAAGTTTGTGAGGATGGATGGATGGATGGATGGATGTATGGATGTTTGTTACTCTTTCACGCTAAAACTACTGAACGGATTGAGATGAAACTTTGCAATAATATAGCTTATATATCAGAATAACACATAGGCTATAAATTATAATGATATATTGCGTATGCGGGCGAAGCCGCGGGTATATGGGTTCAAATCCAGTCAATCCTCTCACACAACAAACCTGAATTTTTAGACGTTCTTCGCTCGATATTAATTAATAAATATATAACGGTGACAGGCAGATGCTTGAAATATTATTCACATAATATTTAGTTCAATGTGCACTTTAAAAATGAATAAATAAAAGGAGGGCTCCCATACAAGTAACGTGATTTTTTAAACTCGATATTAATGCAAGCAACATGCTTGAAATATTAAGTGGTATATTTCCATTCAAAAATAATTAATAAAATAAATTAATTGCTTCGATTATGTATCTGTCTAGATACCGAATTGGCTGAGCAAAACGGCCCAAAAATTATGGTCCAAATATGGTGTCTATCCATACAAATTTTGACAGGTTTGACATATTAGGTACGCGCTTATTGTCAAACATCTGGGCCGTTTTCTTTGTGATTAATGTTTATATTTGTCCATCTAGGCAGATACAAAATCAAAGAATACGGTGCGGAAAGGGTTCCGCACCGTATTCTTTGATTTGTATTCTTTGATATCGTTATTGGTGATTATTATGTATATCGTGCGCGTGCGACTCACACTTGGCCAATTAGTTAAACATGTCAGCTGCTAACGTAAAAAGTTACATGGTTAACGAATTGGACCTATGTGAGATTAACCATGACCAGCCTTCAGTTGAGCTTATCAAATATCAACATAGCATTTATTTTAGCCAGTTCAGCTGTCACATCTCTAGTAATGCTTATAATTACGAAAACCATAAAGAAAACTGTGACCTGCATTTCTAATCACTTCGGAATGCAATCAGCACTTGAGCAATATGAGCCAGTGGGGAATTGGACGAAACGTTACTTTCGTTTACCTCGATAGATAGCCCCTTATCTTAAGTGCAAGCAAACTACGAAGTATCTAGTATACGTCTATGATTTGTAATTATCGCATGAAAAATGCCTAAATAATAAAAGAACAGTGTTGCGGGAAATTTCACTAAGAGCTGATTAATCAGAACTGAACCTTTTCCGCTTTGGGAAGTATTAAAATATCGCTCGCTTTTACATCTTCGAGAAAATATCTACAGAGTCACATTCTGAAAGTAGTAAAAAAATATCCGAGCGCCATCATACATATATACAGACTAAGATATTAACAGTAAATAATTCACAATTACCCGTTTTCTCGAATATCGATGTTATGTTACCTAATTCGTACTTGTAACCGAGCACTTTGGTATCGCACGGCGTAGTCGGCTTGCAATCGCCTTACAACTAACTAAAAAGTCTGCCGACTACGTAGCTTGAACAGAGTTTTGGCTCGGACACTTTTTTGCACGATTGTGACTCTATAGATATTTGCTCGAAGGTCGTAACTCGTAACTGGGAAGTATGCGCGTAAATGGGCATATTTTGGCGTATTTGCACGGATCAGTAGAAATGTCGTATCAGTATACGAATATATACGAGCTTAGAAGCGCGTCAAAGCCCGTGCGAGTTGTGCGTGTGCCAAAAGGTGCGTACACGCACCTACACGTACTTCCAAAAACGAGGTTATACGCGCGTAAAAGATGCTATTCTGAAACCGCCCTTACGCTCTTTCAAAAAACCGGACGCGCTTAAACGAGCTTAGGAGCCAATAAAGCTCGTACGAGTTGCGCGTGTGACAAGAGACGCGCCTATACGCGCTTCCAAAAACGAACTTATACGCGAGTAAAAAACTCTAGCCTGAAACAACCCTTCAATAAAGGCTGTTTCAGACTAGTAATAATGATATAAGTAGAGTTGGTAATCAGCCAAAAATATTTAGGATATTTTTTTTGGAATATCACGTTTTACAAGTGACGTGATTTCTACGCCATTCAGGACAAATTCACGTGCTTAGTCTTCAATCTGAACATGAATTTCGTGAAATCATGTCATGAAATTTAATTTTCTTTGGTTCAGTAATTTTGAAGCAGTTCCCAACACATTGTTAGAAATAGTAAATGCGCGAAGTAAAAACCTTAATTTTCTTTGGTTCAGTAATATTGAAGCAATTCCAGTCCAATGTGTTGGACATTGTTAGAAATAGTAAATGCGCGAAGTAAAAACCTTACTAGTTACTAGATAGGTATAGCAAAAAGCAATTTGTTTTGGTGTCACGCGTTTAGGTCGGTTTAGGCTCGATTGTTTGCTAATCATGTGTATTTAAGTAATTATGGAGAACTCCTCCTCATTGCCGACTGCCTCGGTGGCTCAGTGGTTAGTGACCCTGACTTCTGGATCAAAGCGGCGTGGGTTCGATCCCCACCCAGGGCAAGCATTTTTGTGATGAATATTGGTGTTTGCACTGTGTCTGGGTGTTATTTAGGTATTCTCTGTATAAGTATGTATTTATGTTCATCACATAAATATTTGCCTTGGGTGGGGATCGAACCCACGCCTCTTTGATCCAGAAGTCAGGGTCACTAACCACTGAGCCATCGAGGCAGTCAACTATATTCGTTATGACTATCCGTGCACGGTTAGGGGCGCTACGCCAGAGTTCATAGTTTCATACATTCATTACTCTACATCGGGGTCAGCGGGTATCTTATTCGTCCCCTTCATTACTGAAGGTCGTTCCCGTCTTGAAATGCTTTGACGGAATCAGTGACACGTCGCTTCCACGCCGCTCTATCTTCGACTTTCGCCAGAGCAGTGGAAACTGGAAGCCCGGAAAAACTTATTTTGATCAGACCAACAACGGGTAGGTAAGCGCCCAGCATCAGACAGTTTAGGTCAAAGAAAATATTGACTCCTAGCGGAGGCGTAAGTACCTAGTAGAGTTAGTGCAAAAAGAGAAGCGTTGTAGGTGAGGTCGCCCGTGTGCCATTTTACTAATTTTGACATTTATTTTTGACAACACTGCTTTGTCATTTCTAATATAACTATACTCTATAAAATTTAACTTGATCTCTGCGACAGTGACACTAAAATAGAAGATTGACAATGTTGTAATGAAATCGAATGAGTAGTTGAAGGTGAGAAATTGGATTTTATTTACTTACTATTATTTAAGATCAAGTATGTACACATGCAAATAATGTTATTATATTAATTAAATACTCATAATAATGTAACGATAGTATTTATCGACGTTTTTCACTATTATCGATGCTAATGTAACATATAATTGGGATTACTTTAATTACACATGTAAAAAATGTTATGATATTAAAATATACAATAAAATTAATGATAAATCTTTATTTAAAATATCGACAGTATAAACTATCGATATTTTAAATAAAACTCTATCAAAAACTCGGTGGTCACGATCATTCGTCGCCCATCACTATTTGGCATGCCCACAAAGTATGACATTGACAGGTACTGTCTGTTCTTTAAAGAAATTCAGGACTTTAAAGGCGTGATTTTTCTGACTGCTGTCGCAGAGATCAAGTTAAATTTTATAGAGTATCTTTTATACTATAAAAAAGTGTTTGATACTTGGTAGACACCAATTCGGTTTTCATCAGTAGACTCGCGTCTACCAAGTAGTCGGTACCTTGGCTGCTGATTCAAATCTTATTGTTAGTTCACCGTGACGCCACGACGGTTCACTTTTTGCACAAACTCTAGCAAGTAGCAAGGTACAAGATTGCAAAAATCGGCGACCTAGGACCATAAGCCCTAACGACTGCGGTTGCCAGGCGAAAGTCATAAATCATCGTGATATGGCCGAAACATTCAAGGTGGAAGGGGGACCAAGGTCTCGGGACGTCCCCTCTTGGTCACAGGTTACGTAGCAGTACCGTCTGACGTGTCAGGTGATTCCCGAGAGAGGAAATACTCGTATCTAGATAGTTGAGAAAGGTGACTAAATTAACTTACCTATAATTTTTCAAATGAGGTTTAGTTATTAGTTAGTAATACAATAAACTAGCTACCCGCCGCCGCACATATTATACATTTAAACCTTCCTCTTGAATCACTAAAAACCGCATCAAAATCCGTTACGTAGTTTTAAAGATATAAGCATACATAGGGACAGACAGACAGGGAAGCGACTTAGTTTTACACTATAGGTGCGTTCGGATAGCCTACTGGTGGCAAAAATAACAGTTCAAAACGCTAAAAACGATCACATTCAGCGTTCGGTTTGGGAATGTGTGAGCAAAAGTTGCATTTTTATATGTTTTCATTCACCGTTCGGATAGCTTGAAAACAGTTAAAAACACCATCGTGAACTGTTAATTTTGACCCACGTGAGGAGGTGGGTTCTTTGTGATCGTTTTCTGACATTTAAGAGTTTGATGTTTTATTGTTGATAAAATTTTGCGCGTAATCTAAAGTTTCAAGCTTTTTAATAATTTGTACGGTGTACAATTAATAATAGATGGTGTTTAAGGCAGAACAGCGAAGCAAAGATAATGTAACTACTACCAGCAAATTGCGTATTGCTAAAATCGGATAAAATTGTGTAATTTAATGTTTATATTTAATTGTGTAGTGTAATGTCCTGTGATTTGATGTTTCACAATGTTACTACTGCTACGAGTGACACGTGGGTGATTGACCGTCAAAAGCAGATGTTTAAATCAGAACGAATAGCAAAAGAAAGAACATGTAAGTTTGCAAAACAAAAATCACATCTCGCGAATTTCTGTATTTTCGAAGTATTGCCGCCATAATTATGTTGTTTGACATTTGACGCACCGCAGTTTGTTCCTTTTGCGTTCGTTTTGGGAAGTGAGCAAAAGTAGCATTGTTGGCGAAAGGAACAAAAATCCCAAACCGAACGCTTTACATCAACGCTAATTTTGCAAACGCCAAAAACGCCACCGAGCCCAAACCGAACGCACCTTATGTAGTGATAGTGATACATCTTCGTTGCTAGAGAGCTGAGTTTAGATACCGCTCGTTCATGTGTTGAACGACGAATGACGAATTTAGATTTGTTCTGTCTGACAAAACAAAACACCCTAAATGCTCACCGATTTACCACAAAAGATTTAAACAGGCTTTAAACACTGTTTAACCGTGTTATTTGTACTGTTAAATATTGTCTAGAGTTCTAGAGCGTGATAGATAAATAGATAGATAAACTCTTTATTGATTCACATTCACACTCACATAAAACAGAAAATAGAGGAAAAATAGATGCTAAAACATGTGAAGCAACCGGCAGCCTTATCATTGAAAGTGATTTCCAGGCAACCTTAAGCTTGCGTTAAACTTTTGTGTAAGACGGTAAGTATTCGTGCGTTGCGTTGTAGTACCTACTTAGGTGTTACGCTATGGTCCCACTGCCGTTATAGGTCGAATCAAACAACTCGGCTGTTATGAGGTCAGTAATAATCTGCGGATAACCCAATCCTTGCGCAGCTGTTAAGTCATCTTCAGTCAGGATCGGGCTATCCACAGCTTGTAGCTACCATCGCAGCCGCCAAGTTGTATGATTCGACCGCCACTGGACATCGTCATCATAGGCCTTCCCATAAATGTCCAGACCGGTGATTCTGCGGGTCTCTGAAGTCGCAGTTACGGGCATAGATTTTCAGGTCGTATCTATTCGAGAGCTTTGCAGCTGAATTGACCTGTACCAGCCTTTTTTTTAATTGTCCACTGCAGGACGTAGGCCTACCCACAAAGGGTGTTTGGGCCATATCCACCACGCTGGCCCAGTGCGGGTTGGTGGATTCAGATACGCCATCGAATTTCTTCTACGGACGTATGCAGGTTCCCAGGTTCAAAAAGCCAATGGTGCTAAATTCCGTACATAAACTCCGAAGAACTCATTGGTACGGGACCGGGATTTGAACCCACGACTTAATGATAAGGCGGGTGTCACTACCACTAGACCACCACGGCTTCGGCGGAATTTACAAACATCTAGGCAATTAAGTAGGGACAGGTATTTAATTAAGCCGTGGTGGTCTAGTGGTAATGACACCCGCCTTACAATCGTGAGGTCGTGGGTTCAAATCCCGGTCCCGTACCAATGAATTCGTTGGAATTTATGTACGGAATTTCACACCACGGGCTTTTCGGTGAAGGAAAACATCGTGAGGCAACCTGGATACGTCCGTAGAAGAAATTCGATGGCGTATGTGAATCCACCAACCCGCACTGGGCCAGCGTGGTGGATATGGCCCAATCACCCTTCGTGGGTAGGCCTACGTCCTGCAGTGTACTATTAAAAAGGCTGGTACAGGTATTTAATTACGTAGAACTTCGTAACGCGTAAGGGATTGCCATTTAAATGAACGTTTTCTAGCTACATTAGACATGAACCCAAACATATTGTCCTATCCATTATCAAGTCGTTACGGTGGTATGGTGGTTTCACTAAATGCAGTATTGTGAGACAACCTTCAGTCGACAACTGGAGCTTGACCGGCCAGCAATGTTCTGATGCGATCTGTTGTGATGTTGTTGTGGAAAGATCAATGTATGCATGAAGGGCATACGTGTATTGCCCTTTTTACGACAAAATTGGCTGTTATGTTTGTTTTGAAAAAATATAGGTATTTGTAACAAACAAGGTCTGTTATTTTTAGGGTTTAGGCAAGTAATGTCATTGTCATTATTGATGAGAAATGATATGCATGAGCGTCTCAGGCAAATATGTCTCCTCAGCTTCGAGCAAATATCGACAGAGCCACATGCAGTCCTTAGATATCTCGTAACATTAAATAATTCACAATGACCCGTTTTCTCCAATCTCGACGTTATGTCACTTAATTAGTAGTTGTTAGTAGCACTTGCACTTTTAGCACATCGCGCGGCTTGCGACTAACTAAAAAGCCTGCCCACTACGTAGCTTGGGCACGGTTCTAGGTCGTACATTTTTTTTCACGATTGTGACTCTATAGATATTTGCTAGAAGCTCCTCATTTACCGCTCGAGCTCACACGAATTTTTCTTATTGAATTGTCTCACTGCTGGACACGGATCACTTCTGATTACGACAAAGGTTAAGAGATAGAACACCATGCTGCACTGACAAAACACTAGTCGACAAACTTTGTTATTGTCGTTGTAAGTATTTTTAGTTTTAGCTTTACCTAAAAAGTTTACAAGAATTTACTGCGCTATCGTCCACAGATGAACTGATCGTTGATTGGGGCCGCCAGGCAACTCTACCTCTTGGGTCATTTGCTACTCTTGGTTGTGGCACGGTAATGGTATTGTGTCTGTATTCCATCTTCAAACAAACTGTCGAAACGCGAATCATAGATCGCGCCTCGGAGTTCGGTATGCTCTCAGTATGCTAGTCAGTCGCGGCGCGCCGTAGTGACGAACGAACGTGTGGACTTGTAGCTACTACTTACTACGGAACCCTAAAAATATCAAAAACGCAATTTATTTATTTGTTTATAGGCGAGCAGTGTATACTGATATGCCTATTTCAAGCAGAGTCGAATTAAATTAGTATTTATCTGACAAAGAAATGTTTTCCTTCTTTATCCAAAGGTCCAGTCTATTCTTAAATGTGTTTATAGTTCTTGCTGAGATGACATCCTCAGTTGTAATTCCAATTGTAGACAACTCTATTGCATAGTATGTGGTGTCGAGTGTTGGTTTGTGATGGTGTAGGCTGCAAGAGAAACTTATGGCATCTGCTATCGCGCATATTTTCCTTCAAGGTATACATGAATATCCGGAAGATTATAGAAGCCATTGAGAATCTTGAAGGTCTCAATAAGGTCTCTACGCAATCGTCACTCTACCTACTTTTATTGAAAGCTTCCTTTTTCATTCACAATGAATTTCTTTTATGTAATAAATATATGTACCTAATAATTTTACATCATAATAGATAGAAACTAGAAAGAAACTCAAATATGGCCGAAGGCGGGCAGCCCTAGCGTGTGATACGTTCTGCGTGGCCTCGTGATGCTCTAGTTAGGTACCTATATATTTCAAGAACAGGGCCGAGTCACAATAGCAAGCGTGATGGAAATGCACCATTAGATATCATTACAGTGGTTGTGGTTTCCTTTAAGCTAGCATTGCTATAAAAATTACCTTATCAGCCGTCATCTTCCATATATCTACAACTTCATATTATTGCATCAACTGTAGCCTGTAGGTAACTTTCCAATATTTAAACAGCTGATCCAGTTAGCTTAAAATATGCTCTCAAAAATATGAACAAATAACTCATGCAACTCATGCATCTACTCGTATCATCTATAGAGATACCTATTAAGGTATTTGTATACAGTCGTAAGCAGGTTACTGTAATTTGTCAGCCAAGTTGAAGAACTAAAGTTGCAAAACGGCTCTCAAGAACCGTTCGGTGACCTACAACTACCTTCTACTTTGTGTTATGATTATGAATAGAGCGAAATGTCTGAGGACTTGATGCAAAATGATACGTAGGTAAACATACCGTTACGAAATCTACCAGTTTTTCAAAAATGTCTCATAATTATAGAGCTCACTGTGCTTAGTGTTTCGTCTTATACTCTTTCTCAAAAATATCCACGGAAATGTTTTTGCGCTCGCTACGCTCCCGTATTTGTTTACACTATAGCGGGAAATGTATTGGCGAAACGGAGAACCCTCGCATTAAAGCCAAAATGTCAAAAATAACATGGGTATAGCTATTTTTAGTAAGTTTATAGGATTTGCAAGGCTCACCCATGACCCCCGCCCCCCTTTCAACAGGTTCTTGTCCACCCCAGAAAAATTTTATCGACCTCAGAAAACTTTGTAAGACAATACATTCTATTTTGAACCAAATTTTGAACTGAACCAATGAATTGAACCAAATTTGCACGCCAAAAGGTGGAATATGGCGATCATAAATGTACATAACATCTGTATTACTCTGTAAACACCCATATACGCAAATAAAGATTATGAATTATTTTTCTGGGTGGGCAAAAGTAGCCATGAGACAATCTTTAAATATTGGCGTAGATAAGGCAAGATCTTAGACATTTGGCCCAGTCTTGTCCTGATCAAGCCGCTGAAAAGCTGTCATTAGGTACAAAAAACCTGCATTGCGCGAGGAAAATCTTCTTAGATTCTTCTGCTTCCATCCATCCATCCACCCATAAGCCGTAGAACATCCATTACTGGACGTAGGCCTCCTCCATGGATTTCCAATGAGGCCGGTTTGAAGTGGCCTGCTTCCAGCGCGTTCCTGCGATTTTAATTTATCGTCAGTCCCAAAGGACAGTCCACTGGTCCGTGAACCTGAGAGCTTTACGACCCCATCGGCTATCCGTTCTTCGCACTATGTGCCCTGCCCACTGCTACTTTAATTAGCTAATCCGCTGGGCTATGTCCGTAACTTTGGTTCGTCTGCGGATCTCCTCATTTCTGATTCGATCTCGCAGAAAGACACCGAGCATAGCCCTCTTTTGCTTCTGATCTCTGCTCTCTTCTGATTCTTCTACTCACGTTTTCTCTCTAAAAAAATATTACTTCGATAACAACACTTTAAGAAACGAGTGCAAACTAAATAAAATAAGAGCTCTCGTATCGTAAGTAGACCTTCACTTCGCTTTGTCTAAAGACAATTATTGATGGCGGTAAAGTACCTGCATAATGATTCATTATGTTCTGTAATTTCACCGAGGGCCCCGGGTCGACCACGCAACGCTTGCCGAAGGTAGCTGGCTAGATATGGAAGTGTTACAAGGATAGCATCGCATCTAGAAGAGCAATAAACTTATCCTTATAGATCGATGCCATTTATTTTTCAAGAAAATCTCCTTTTTAACTAGCCATTTATTATTTTACGTTAGTTCCATTTTTATTCAATGACATGAATCAGACGAATTAGGCGTCTACGGTCAACATAATGAACTACCAAAGAAAAAATCTAGGTACGGTCTACATATAGTGCGACATAACAGACTTGAAAATAAATGAGGTCGCCACCATCGCTTTGTTAGCATATTATGCATTTTTTTTCATACATATTGTTACTGTTTTCCTGTTCAACATATTATCCACAAAATAACACAAAACGAGAAAAATGCTAGGATGTTCACAATGATTGTCAGCTCAGGGGCCTTATTTTGTAAGCGCTCTGACGTTCAGCTTCGCCTTTTCTCCTGCTCGCGCCAGTTACTCACGCCACGAGAGCGACCGGGAGGAAAGGCGAAGCCGAACGTCAGAGCGCTTACAAAATAAGGCCCCCGGTTGTGGTTTCAACAAAAGAGATAATTTAGTTTCCGAATAATTAATTTCTTCTCTTTTGTGTCGCACTGTAATCTAGGTACAAAAGAAAAAATCTTAGATATAAAATATATTTACGATTAATAATTTTTCAATCTATTGGAGGACAATAATATGTAGGTACCTATCTACCGCCGTGGTGGTCAAGAGGTAGTGACACCCGCCTTACAATCGGTCGCGGGTTCGAATCCCCGGTCCCGTACCAATGAGTTCTTTGGAATTTATGTACGGAATTTCACACCACTGGCTTTTCGGTGAAGGAAAACATCGTGAGGCAACCTGCATACGTCCGTAGAAGAAATTCGATGATATATGTTAATCCACCAACCCGCACTGGGCCAGCGTGGTGGATATGGCCCAATCACCCTTCGTGGGTAGGCCTACGTCCTGCAGTGGACTATTAAAAAGGCTGGTACAGTACAGTTTCTATCTACCTAATTGCAAATTCTGATTATTTGTTTGGGTTTACTTATTTTTTTGGTGCTTTTAGAGTTTTGTACCTTAAATAAGATCACTTTGCTGTCCGTCTGTCTGTCCGTAGAAACGTGTGTCAAGACTTTCTATCTCTATCTATTAGGGAACGTTGTCGCCATCGTAGTAGGTATCATTTGTGGTCACTTTGAATTTTAACGATTAATTAGACAATTTAATGTTCAAACAATATTTATGTTGTTACACATTTATGCAATAATTTTGACACCAAAATGGCCACAAACTCATTAAAAATAATAAAATAATCTGTCGAACCTCTACCCATTTTAGATCCTAAAAAAACTTTCTCATAAATTATATAGGTACCTATTTACACAAAATGTAAAGCGGTCTACACACCAAAGCCGCTGCACCCGGCGGCACGGATCGCCGGCCCAACCCGCCGGCCTTATTTTGTACAATCATGCCGCCGGCTTGCGCCCGCGCGGGCAAGCCGGCGGGGCAGCATGCCGATGCCGACGGCATCCCTCTCCACTCACTCAGTCAGTTGCCCGCCGGCTTTCATAGAGTAGTTGAAACTCCACAAACTGCTATTATTAAATCACTGTTATCGTCCTCCTCCATGTCAATTAGGTACTGAAAATACTACTTCTGAATTATTCGAAACACACACGTCCAATCTCTACGACTATTTGGCAATTACTACTTAGAACACCACATGCCGCGGCTGTCGTGCCGCCGGCATTGCCGCCGGCAAAGTCGTTCGGCTTGGACATTCTGAAGCCGCCGGGTTAACCTTCCCTCTATAATCTAAGGGTTAACCCGCCGGCACTAAGCTGCCGCCGGGTCAGCGGCTTTGGTGTGTAGACCGCTTAACAAGCATAGACGGAACTCGGCAATTTGCTTTTTTGGCATGATTTTAACAAAAAACATGTTTTAGCTCTTAAGTTTTTTAGCACTGAAAACTAGATAATTATATGAATTTACGATCGAATTTGCTCATCAGGTCATGATAATCTTCACGAAGCCAAAGAGTGCAACGTGACATTCATCAACAAAATGGTCAAGACTTTGAAGGTTGCTATAGCTGTGAAAAAATCAAACTTGACCGCTGTGAAGTTTAGCTACAAGCTGTGGATAAACAGTCGCGGTCTGCGAGCATATTAATTAATAGTGTCCCGGTAACTCCCTTTCCTCTCCATGCAGTCGGGTAAAATAAAAAGATTTGAGTTTCTCCGTGAACAAATTTGTTTATTGGCCCACAGGGCACAGTAGATCGGTCAGTGAGCAATAGAGGGTGGTATCGGGCCTATACAGTCATAGTGAGTCTGTTCTTTTCATTCTGGACTTGCACTCCCCTGACGTTACGCCGCAGGTGTAGGTGGGCGCTCGTAGGTAAGTGGCCAGGTTCGGGTTGGGTCTGGATGCCGTCGAGTGCAGTGGACGTGTGAAGCCGCTCCGTTTCCCAAAGGGGGACCTTGGACCCTGTAATGCGCCAGACGCGAAAGCATTACTTTCTGGCCATAAGTTACGGAACACCCACGACAACGAACGAGCAGCAAAGCGCAAAGTACGTGGCTGTATTGCCGTGGATGTTCACTATCAGATACGGAGATTACAATTTCGAGAGAAAATGTCAATATTGAAATTATAAAATAAAAGAAATCCCAAGATTAATTTCGTGAAAATAACGTTACCTACAAAGCTCACGCGACGATTGGGTTCCGCGCAGCTGTAACCAACTTCATAGTCGTCAAGAAATGTGATTCGGCTTCTTTGAGCAAATATCTATGCTCGATGTTCGGCCTAGCAGTAGGTATGCATATGTACGAACGGTAACAGATATTTCGAGATAATTAGCAAATCTTTTGACAAACATTACAATCAGATTAGATATACTAACATCTTTAAGATGCCAACATCGTATTGAAGCGAAGACAGAATAGTCTAAATGTTTTGTAAATGAAATAGAGAATTAGCTACGCTGCTATTTTCATATAAAATTATGCTATTATATTAAGCTATTTATTTCAAAGAATTAAAACATTTGTTCTCGAAAGATTATTATTCTTATATTTTATTCTACCCATCATTGTGATGGTAGAAAAAAAATTACCTAAGGTTACATAAAAGGCCTAAACAGGGTATTTAATTTTATTGTAGGTACTATACTCTATAAAATTTTACTTGATCTCTGCGACAGCTGTCAGAAAAATCACGCCTATGAAGTCCTGAATTTCTTAATAGTACAGACAGTACGTCCTGTCAACGTCATACTTTATGGGCATGCCGATTAGTGATGGGCGACGAATGATCGTGACCACAGAGTTTTAGATAGAGTTTTATTTAAAATATCGTTAGTATAAACTATCGATATTTTAAATAAAACTTAATTTATCATTAATTTTATTGTATATTTTAATATTATAACATTTTTACATGTGTTATTAAATTAAACACAATTTTAAGTTACATTAGCATCGATAATTGTGAAAAACGTCGATAAACACTATCGTTACATTATTATGAGCATTTAATTAATATCATAACATTATTTACATGTGTACATACTTGATTTTAAATAATAGTAAGTAAATAAAATCCAATTTCTCACCTTCAACTACTCATTCGATTTCATTACAATATTGTTCGAAAATCGATTTTTTCCTCCGCTATCTTCAATGTCACTGTCGCAGAGATCAAGTTAAATTTTATAGAGTATAGATTTTTCCAAAACAAATTTTCATTCGTTCAACTTTCACTACCACGAATTGTCATGTTCATGAAGTTATTGATTTTTCTCTTTCGTTTTACAATCTTTGGAAATAAATACCCCAAAAACATTAGCTACCCTAATCTCTGATACCAATAGCACTCCGAGTACACCTAGTACACTAACACAAGGCCCAATTATGAAGGCGCCATCGTAATTATAATAGCTAGGTAATTAGAATATTTCCGTTTCTTTTTCACATTAGGCATTCGATAGAAAGAGCACTATACATACTGACACAAATGGGAAAAATATGAACTCTACCGATGTAGAGTAGGTATTACGATTAATACCAAAAAAAAACAAAGAATAAAATTAAGAATTTTATTAAAATGTATACCTACATTTACAATTCTGATGTAACAAATATGGTGTTTTTATCCTTAAAAATACATAATATATAATTCTTATAAAGAAAGTAGTCTTGTTAATTATTTAACCTATTATAGCCACGACACGATTCCACACATTTCGTTAGTTAAGTTCAAATAAAAACATTAGAAGTTTACGTGGGCCTTAAGTTTACCGGAAACAAAAGTTGCGAAATTTTATTCTCTACAATAATGGTCTCGATGACTTTTCCTCTAAAGTGCATAGTTTCACAGATATCGGCCAAAAACGTTTTTTCAAGATGGCACTTGAAGTTCCACCTGGATCTGTTAGCATTTTGTGAGTTTATGCTCTGTAAGTGATCCTAAACCTTATAAAAAAAAATTGGATCGGAACTTTAGTGCAAAGTTAAATTCTATTTTTCCTGAAGTATTATATAGGTAAGCTTAAATTTGCCCGACGTGCTATGGAGAGGTAGTGGTAGGATGTCCACGGCTGATAATGATGATGAACTTTATGTAAAACGTAGTTCTTCTACGATTTTCACAAAATATGCACGTTTCATGGCAGAGTTATGTTCAACGTATAATTTAAACCATTCTACAGGGTTATCTGCTTACCTCGTACTAGCCAAAAGGGGTGATTATGAACAACTTTTCGGGCAACCCGGAATTCAAGAAAAAAAACAGCTGTTCTTACAAAATTGCAACTCAGAATCGACAAAATGTTTGAAACAGCTGATTTGTTTTTCTCGAATTTCAAGTTTCGCCCTGAGACCAAATAAAAAAATCAAAACAATGTTGAGAAACAAACAAGTGAGGCCGGCAAAACTACACCTCGCCGTATACACACACAAACACGTATAACGAAACTACGCCTTGGCTCGTCATTACTATCGATTACTCGAACTATGGCGGCGCAACCCACTCAACCACATGTATAAAAAATCTGGCCTCACTTGTCTGTTCACGACGTTATGTCTTGATTTTTTATTTGGTTTGAGGTTGCGCCATAATAACGCTGTTCATAATGAAGTTCTGAATCACCTCCTTTTGGCTTAGTACACCAGTTCTGTATAACCCTGTGTATATCCAAAGGAATGTGAGAGTTTATTTCTCGAGGGGCGCGTAGTTGAGGAGTTTTTCGATGAGGTCCACGTGGCCAAGCAGCATCCTCCTGCAGCAGTACCGCTTCAGACCGAGGGCGTCGAGGGCGTCACTGCAAAAATAAAAGTTACAATATTTTTTTGGTAAACCGAAATATAAACCGTGGTAGTCTAGTGGGAGTGACACCCCCCTTATAATCGTGATGAGATCGTGGGTTGAAGTCCCCGATCCCGTACCAATGATTTCTTTGGAATATGTGTATGGATTTTCACACCACTGGCTTTTCTCGGTGAAGGAAAACATCGTGAGGAAACCTGCGTAATATAATTATGTCCTGAGAAGAAATTCCATGGCGTACATATGTGAATCCACCAGTCAATTTCCACAACCACTGGGCCAACGTGGTGGTAATAGCCCATTCACCCTTCATGGGTAGGCCTACGTCTTGCAGAGGACTATTAAAAAGGCTAGTACAGTACTGTACTGTACCAGCATTTTAATAGTCCACTGCAGGACGTAGGCCTACCCACGATGGGTGATTGGGCCATATCCACCACGCTGGCCCAGTGCGGGTTGGTTGATTCACATACGCCATCGAATTTCTTCTACGGACGCATGCAGGTTGCCTCACGATGTTTTCCTTCACCGAAAAGCCAGTGGTGTGAAATTCCGTACATAAATTCCAAAGAACTCATTGATACGGGACCGTGGATTTGAACCCACGACCTCACGATTGTAAGGCGGGTGTCACTACCTCTAGACCACCACGGCCTCTAGACCACCACGGCTTAGTACAGTACAGAGAACCAAAAATATGTTACCTCAAATATAATATGTCAATATATTATATTATACAAAACCTCATTTAGACCGCAGGACCGCGCTGGATACAAGCCGCTACCAACCGGTCTTATATAAAATCTATAAAGGAGGCCTATGCCCAGCAGTGGACGTCTTATGATGATGGTTGACGAAGTAAATATGTTTGCCACACTTATTCCAGACACTCCTACAGTGGGCCAATTTGAGTCGAAGTTTTTGTCTTGTCTTGTGTCGAAGTGAACAACATTTCTTTCCGCCCTGTCTAAAGTCATACTAATCAAGCATACTATGAACATCATCATCACGTACGTGGTCTCCATTCGAGAACTTAATGACCCGATCGGCCATCCTAGTTCTACGAACAATGAGCCCTGCCCAGTGTCCACTGTCGTTTTAACTTGCTAATCCGCTGAGTTACTTCAATAACTTTGGTCTGTCTGTGAATCTCGTCATTCCTGCCATTTCGTAAAGAGATTAAGGGCATAGCCCTCTCCATAGCACGTTGAGCTTACTTATAAGGACCACAGTATAATTAATACAAAACTTCCTAAGGTATTGATGATAAAAAATTAAGAAATAAAAGTACATGATGAGTTTTATTTACATAACTTATGAAACATTGAGTTGTCATTCTATACAACCTAAAATAAAATAGTACACAAAATAAAATACCTACCTAAATAAATATATAAAAAACAGAGGCGAGAAATCGAAAAAAAGACTGTGTCCTTGTGGAAGGGTGCCAAGAACGCTGGCTGCATTCCCGCGGTGAACTGCTAGAGAAATTCTCTGCGCGAGGAATGAGCCAGCTTTCTTGTCAACCATACATTTAATTGATAATTTTCTCATTAAAACTACATACCTATTATATTGCAGATAGCATTGTGACTAAAATATTCTTGAGAAAAGGAATTCATGAATCATTCATGTCTTTGTTTAATTTAACGTCTTATCTAAGTAAATTATATTGAAGAGAGACGCACTAGGTATGTCAATTTTATCAAGGCTTTACGAAATGGAAAAATAACACGTATTTTTCATAAAATTGCAGTAAGCATTGCTTTTTCTTCTTTGTGTACATTTATGAAGCCACATTTTTTGTGTTTTCGTAAAAACGTTAAATTTTCTGTATAATTATAATAAAAAAATGTTGGGGCCTACATTTTTTTATTATAATTATACAGAAAATTTAACGTTTTTACGAAAACACAAAAAATGTGGCTTCATAAATGTACAATATTAATTTCTGGATCTTATGTAATCTGTATTTTAGTAGAATTATCAATCCATAAATAAATATTTTTGTGATAGTGAAAACAATGTTGTTTTTAGTAAAATCTTTAGTTATCCTGGATTGCTTTACTCATCTTCTAATATTGAATTCGAATCAGCATTGCCTATTTAAATAATTCAATTCAATTTATTAAAGTCAAGTGTTATTTCTTTAAAGAAATAGACTTAAGGAAAACATTTCACAGAACGTCGGAAATGCATATAAATACTTAATTTGCGTTCATCGGCATGACATTGAAAATCTCCACACAGGTTTTGCATTTACTGAACGACCTTATAGAAACCTTTAGAGGATATCTTATTCCTTCATTTTGGTATTACTTTATTGTAGTAAGGCCATAACCTCGACCGCTACTGCGATATGCGTCTGCTTTGGAAGCCTAGTAGTTAGTGACCCTGACTTCTCAGCTAAAAGAGGCGTGGGATGGATTCCCACCAGGACAACATTTTTTGTGATGAACAGGATGTTTGCTCTGTGTCTGGGATGTATGGTTTTATCTATACAATGGCATAGGTATTAAACGCAAAACCTTTTAAGGGCGGGTTTAGTACCTACATCTAGACCAACAACGTTTGTTCTAGAACTTTTGGAAAATCACGAAGAAAAATCAGCTTTTTCATACCAAAAGTCAACGCGCGGTAATATGTATAGAGTAGCGAATTTTTTTTTCGCGATATATCAAAAGTTGTAGTGCAACAGTTGTTGGTCTACTCTAGATGTACTAAACCCGCCCTTAGAAGGTTTTACGTTTAATATCTATGACCCTGTATAAGCATATACTTATTTAAAAAATTGTACATGTAGGTATTGTAGGTAGTACATATCAGTCTCTGTCATCCCTATTACAAGGTTTGCTCTTAGTTTGGGGTCAGGCACCGTGTGTAAGAAGTCCATCTATATTTATTTATATCTTTCAACACATTTGGAACATTTGGACTCTTACCTAGCCCTGAAAACGTCTTTAGTGAGAATCATAAACAAATAATTAAGGTAAAAATATTCAATGTTTTTGGGTTTAGGTCCTCCTCAGGTCGTTTGCTCACTCCTGAGCGTCGTGATGTCCCGCCTCTGTATTATGTCAGTGCATATATGTTTCCATCTCTGACGCTCTTCTGCTTGGTGTATTGTTCAGATATGGTTATGCCTAGTTCTTTGTCCACTTGGTCAGACCACCGTATTGGGCTACGCCGCCTGGGTATTTTCCCTTCCACCTTTCCGGTCACCATCAGCTTCTCCAGATTGTCGGAGGGCTTACACGCAAACTGTAAGCCCTCCGACTGGGTTTGGGTTTAGGTACTTACCGACTGAAAAACTACGTTTTTCTTGAGAGAGCATCTATCCACAAGCAATATTTTTCCAATAAGAGTTATACGTAAGTACAAAGAATGTAGCATCTTAAACAGGCTCGTGACTTTAATTCAAGGTTAGTTTTCCATTCCAATGCCATTTCCTTCGCATAAACACTGTTTTTCTCGGCAATCATTCAGGACAAATAGAGTTTAGGTCGTAAAACAATTTACATCGTTTTTATTGCAGTGTTAACGGCTAATTGTAGTTATTAGCTCGTCTATGCGTCATGTTTAATATCTGGTTTAAGATTTAAGAGCTTGGCATTAGACGGTTTTTTCTTTATTATTGCAGTCGTGGGACATCCATAACAGAATACGGCTAAAACTCACGTTATAATTATACGGTCGATCCGCAAGGAATCTGCGCGCAGTGCGCGCGCACCAGTTGACGGGGGTGCGCGAATTCCCTGAGGATGGAGTTCTAAATACTCCGAAACTGGTCGGATTCCTTGCGGATCGACCGTATAATTATAACGTGAATTTTAGCCGTATTCTGTTATAGTTATGATGAATACTCACGGTAGTTTTAATGAAGTGATATTGAAAGAAGCATATAGGAGCCCGCTAGGACATAATTTATTTACAAGTTTATTTAAGCTACTGCACAATTTTTTTTAATGCCTTATAACTGTTGGCCTCTGAGGCCTCTACAGCTGACACTTAAAGCTGTTGGCCTCGAGGCTACTGTACAAAGTCTGAGTCCACTTTGAAGTCCAAAGTCCAAAGATCTTGCAAATACCTTTATTTCGGGCTCTACTCGTGACGTTTTATGATGAGACTCCTCTGTTACATAAGTTTTATTTTGCCTCTGCTTAATAATTTCAGAAACATGCAAATCAGTGACGAATTATCGCTTAACATACGCAAAAAAACCAGAATGTCGAGAAACTCTATTCATTTCTTTTAGAATACATCTATTATCTATTAGAACTGTTGTAAATAAGGCGGAGAGCCTCAATAAGTGTCTCTGACACCACTAGGAGTGTGTGAATATTTTCTTTGGTTACTACTGTGAATTTTAATGATACTGGTGTTTTAAATAATTCGATAAATAAATAGTGGGTCTACCCGTGACCGCGATCGATGTAACTCGGTCGAAACATCACGTCGAGATGATGAGGTATTTATTTATCTCGTAATTTTAGTGCGCGATTGGTCCCGTAGTATACAGGGTTATTTCTAATCAATGGGCATTCTTTTAGGGGCTTATTCTGTACATCAAAACTAACAACTTTTGTTTCGCGGTTAAAAAAAAAGATGATTTTCCATAGAAAAATTTCGTTCACCCGCGACAAAATGTATGGAACAGCTGTTTTTTTAGTCTTGACAAAAGTCGCAGTACAAAAGTTGTTAGTTTTGATCAGAATAAGCCCCTAAAAGGATGCTAATTGATTACCAGTAAATCTGTATAATAAATAGTGTTTTTGTGATAAACGTTTCATTTCTATCTTAATCAGAAGAGAAGTGAGAAAAACTCGTATTCGTTCAAATCATGTGGTCACGACATACATTCGTGTAATATTTATATCACAAAAATATTCTTCAAATACCTATCAAAAAGTTAATTGTGCTTTTTATGTCATTGGAAAAAGAGGGTAAGTAGTTGATAAAGTAAAATTTTCGCGCGTTACTTGTGTAAGTAGATTTAAATCGTGTCGCTTATTTATGTAGATCTATATAAATCTTACCCCGAGCCTAGCTTAGCTAAAACCAACGAGTAGTGTGGTCACGGTAATAGGTAGTATTATTATATCTAATAAATCGTAATAGTAGTGCAGTATTCCGTCTCAATACAAAACGATCGAGACGCAAATCATACCTACGCGCCTCGGAGTTCGGTATACAGTCGCAGGGGTGCGCAGTATTGACGAACGAACGTGTGGATTTGTAATCAGTAAGCATGCGATTTACCTACCAGGCGGCAGCCCTAACGCGTGTTAAGTACTGCGTGGCCACGAGGATTGTAGGTATTTGCAAGCGAGAGGACACAAATCCCCAAATGAAACAAGTACAGAAGTAATAAGGTAATATCGAAGCTTAGAAGTCGCTTAAACTTGCATCTTACTTGTTTGTTAATACTTGCAGTTATTAGTGACCAGTAGGCATAGCATTGAAATCATAAAGTGTGAAAAAACCCCATAACAACACTGTCATGTCTGTCATTACGTTTAATGTTCTTTTGATTGTCCCATTGCCTCATAAACTCATTATTATAATAATATGTTTATGTAGCCACAATAATACTGTTATAGTTAAAAGATACGAGTATATACAAAACAGTACTACTCAGTTATGTGTTTCCTCAGGTGAGTAAGTCGGCAATTACTAAGTACTTTAAATATTAATTGATTGATGCCTTCCTGACAAACTAACACAACTCTAATATTTTTGAAACCGTTGCAAGTGCACCGTTCATGAGATACAGCCTAGTGACAGACAGACAGACGGGTGAACAGCGAAGTCTTAGTAATAGGATCCCGTTCTTGCCCTTTGGATAATGAACCTTAAAATAAATAAATCTTGTTTTTAACTTTCGCGACTTGAACACATTATTACTATATACAATGGGACTAATCGCGCACTAAAATTACGAGATAAATAAATACCTGACTGGACAGTCTACCCGTGACCACAGTCGATGCGACTCGGCCGAAACGTTGGGATGATGAGGTATTTATTTATCTTGTAATTTTAGTGCGCGATTAGTCCCATAGTATTTAGTTAGACTAATCGTGCAAATTACTAATCTGAATCTCCTCATTCGTGATTCAATCTCGCAGAGAGAAAATCAGCATATTAATGCCTAAACCAATTCAAAATAATTCATTGGTTTGGTACATTTCAAACCCACACTTTGAGCTTGTAAGGCGAGCATTATCTCAATAGGTCCCCACAATTTTTAGCCTGGTGAACCTGGTGAGGTTTAAGCTTAGTACATGTAGTTCAATTAGATGGGAAATATTTACCTAAGTATACCAATCAAACCAAGAAGACAATATCAGTAGAGATATTAGGTACTACATCCGCTTAGATTATGTACACTTGTAACTGGAAATTACAATTATTTTACTGACCCTTCTGTGTACTCAGCCTGCAGAAGCCCGAGATACGCTTCCCATTTGTTACCGATGACCTTGCCGCACGTAAAGCATCGCACAGGGATAATCATTTTTCCTGAAATTAAAATTGTGTTGCAATATTTTTTGCTATAAAAAAATTAGTAATATAATAATTTCAACCAGATAATTGTAGTGAATGGTAGTTTCCGAGGAAACGACATTAAATACTACCATATAAACAACATTTCATGAACAATTTACCGCAAAAAGATGAAATTCAATGCAGTATGACACGGTTTTAGGTTATGTTAACAACTTCCTCATGTATTAGTGCTACAGATAGGTAAATGCATCAGTAATATGATTGTTTACCTTAATGATATTGTTGTTGTTGTTTTTGATGGCCGTATTTATAAATAATTTACTCCAAAAGCGTAGAAAACAACATCCAAACAACGGATCGTAACAAAACAAATGAGTGAAACGAAAGGACTGAATGAATGAAATGAACTGAACATGGAATGAACAGCCGTCTGACATACGTCTGACGAATGAGAGTCAAGAATAAATATATTTCGTTCTTGACAGCTATTACTATAACTAGTGATGGGACATCGTTAAGAAACCGTAAAGAAACTTTTATTTAAATGAATTTTAATAATAGCATAACATTATAGTGGTAGCGCTATTATGATTGATGAAACATCCCCACAGAAGTTAGCAAAATAATAACAATTATTTATTTATTTTTTATTTAGTTATTAATTACAAATTGATCTCATAGACTTAAGGCCATAGGGGCCGTTCAACTATTACGTATGCAGATTTATTACAATTATATACCCCCCCTCCCCCCTTGTCAGCAAAAGTAAGCAAAGTTCTTACCCCTCCCCCCATTCTTACGTAAACATTGGTACCTGTATACATTTTTCTTTTTTATGGATTCATGAGCAGCAGATTTAATTCTAGAAATAAGAAAATAGATTTAGCATAGAGAACTTTAACACACATATGCGAAAAGAAATAAATAACTATTGCTGACGTAATCACCTTCTAGACCCTCCCACCCCCATGTCATCAAAAATAAGCAAATGATAAACCCCTCCACCTCTCTATAGTGCTTACTTAGCCATTCAAGTATTACTTGAATGGCCCTATAGTAATATTTTCTCTTACTTGTATATTATTTTCAATTAATATTTGGATGTATAACTAACAACTATCTATATTAAAAAAAAACACTTTTAACTACATAATATATGATAGAGAATTAAAATAAATGGTAAAAACTTAATGGAAACACAAAAAAAAACATAATTGTTTTAAAATAGTGATTCAAATATATTGGATGAAATCACAGACATATTAATAGCATAATACTTGCAGTTTTGCATTTATGTATTCTGATAATTATGTATTATTTTTAATAGCTTTTATTTCGGTTTGTTTCAGATTCCCCAGACAGAGTTTTGAGAATACAATGACACTAAGTTTTGAACAACACATCAACGCAGATGACAGTGAAATGGTGAGTAATATTAATATTCTATTATATTTATATATTATCTCATCATCCACACACGACACGACGACGTCTCGACAGAATTGCATCAATCACGATCGATTATAATACCACTAGTACCGTAGTATAGAATTAATTATTTCTATTCTAATTCAAAATGCGTTACGGAAATCCAAAGATTCCTCTTGACCAACTAAATATTTAGGTACCGTTCGCTAATCTATAATACTATTATACTGCATGTGGTCACAACACTACTAATGTCTAACATCCTTGGTTATCAGTGTCACTTTTGCATATATTTTGGTGTCAACGTCACGTCACTATCGGACATTTTTCAGTGTTACCAGTCTTAAAGCACTAGGACTAGAGCTAGCTATTTACAAAAGCAAAGCTTCACATAGGTATACAGACAACTTTAGTATATTGCTCAGGAAAAGAGACTTAAGAAGAAAAATAGGTCACCGCAATTGATAAAACAAGTAAAGTAAGGACCCTTATCTCTAAACGATAGAGGTAGTCTAGTCTAGGTTATCTATGTTATGTAGGTAACTACTCTTTATAATTACTTACTAACCTTTACTTTAATATCTGAAAAAGCTGAAAAACTTGTTTCACGGCAAATACTATATATATATACTTACATTTTTTTTAGAAAAGATGTTTTGTTTTTTTTACAAAAAAAAAGAATATCGACAAGTCCATTTCGTGCATCCTTTTTTAAGCCTGTGTGTTATTCTAATACACATAAGCATTATTATTGCAAAGTTTCATCTCAATCCGTTCAGCAGTTTTTGCGTAAAAGAGTAACAAACATCCATAGAAACAAACTAGAAATAAAGCGTAAGTATATGTACATACCTATTCAAAGTCAAAGTCAAAGAACATTTATTGTTGAACTGTGTTACATTTAGATCTTAATACTAATAACAAAAATATTGAATCAACAGTTAAGTCCAATATGACCATACAATAATATTAGTAATTAGAACATCAAAATCATACAAATTATTATTATTTAATTAATTTCACAGGTTATGCAATTTATCATCTAAAAATTCCCGTACTCCGTAATAAGCTTTATTAAGCCTATTGCCATTATATTTTTGTACTTGTAGATTACCGCAGCAGTATAGGGCTGGCAACTCTACCTTCCAGTTTTTTGCCTCTAGTTGAACAGCTGTGTTGTGTTTTGTGTTTATTTTTATCAATATTTTTTACTAAATGAATGGCTAGCCTAATGAAATAAGTTTAGAATTACTCGGTGGAAGTGTCACATTATAAATATGCCTTAATAAGTGATGAGTATTGTATTTAACCTCACATTCAGTCACCTCGAAACTACGAGCTACTTCGAGACAAAACTAGAGAAGAAAGCCTTTTGTCCTATAATTGACGGAATTTGGACGGAATAAAATAATAACCTTGGGATTCTGTAGAGTGGCTATGGGAAGAGTTCTTTTCAAAACGCCCCCTTGATATAACAAAATGGTGTAAATGGATTTACCAGTTTCAGATAAAGACCATCTGTTTGCTAACATTTCCTGTACTAGTTAAAACATGGATTAGTCATAGGCATTTATCAGTGAACAACGGTTTTATTATTCCAATAGCATTTGGGGATTCACATTGTCCAAGTCCAACACTGATAAATGATGCTGTTACAATGGAAATAGTGTTCATGCCAAAAAATTAAAAAGTCATTTAAGTTTAGAACCAAAGAATTAGAAATAAAGAAGAAGCAAAAATTGAATGATCATGGATTCAGAAGATGATATTCAACCTCTAATAAGATATGAGGGGGAAAGCAGTAGAGATACATATTTAGAACTGACAGCCCAGTATCTAAATACCGATCCAGAATTTGAGCAGGTAAATATCATGGACTGGTTTGTCAACTTTTTATTTGCTGTAAACATGCACAACTGGTTTTAATCTGAGAAAATAAAAAATATAGGTATATATCTGCGCAAGAGATCTTCAAGGTTACATTGCTAATAATTCAAAAGTCAGATTATTATCAGTATTTTAATTAAATTTCTACTAAAATATACAATACAATATTTATTGTACACCAAAACACAGCTTAAATAACAAAGTACATAATATTCTTAAAATTAGGTGGTACAAGGGCGGCCTTATCGCCTTGAGCAATTTCTTCCAGGCTACCTTTGGATGGACAGTAATCAGAGTACAAAAATGTCATTGGTGGTGTATAGTAAACAAATGTGGAAAAATAAAAAAATTGTTTCAAACTAAGTAAATAATAATATCTTAAAATCAAATAAATATACATACATAAACAAATACATAAATATACTATATATTTATAAATAATTATTAAATATATTTATTTTATTTAAGATGTAGTATATTATTATAATATATTACTACATAGCTAACAAAAAGATCTAATTGGAAATGACTTGAATACACAATGATTTTTAAGAAATTCTAGATTTGTCTTTGTCAGAAGCAGATAAACTTAGACAAGACTAAAACTTACTGACATACTTCTGTTCTATGTAATCTTCAAAGTATGCAACATGCGTAAACTACCATTTAGCCACTTATTTATCATTTAAATATGTATGTATAACTGTATCTATTTAGAAAAACTAAGTTTCATTTGTTTGGGCTTGTGATGTAACTAACTGCCAGGGCAGCCGCCCCTATGTGCGAAGTGTGCGGTGCACACAGGCGCCAAGAGAATGAGGGCGCCGCCGCTACCGAAATTATATTTTATTTTACACTTACACAACAACATATTATTCTTTGTAGGGGGAGTATCGATAACTAAGTAGGTACGATAGTCCCCATTTTGTGATCCTATGCGCAGTAAGAGACCCAAAACCTAATAAAATAAAAATATTGGATCGGTTGATTCCTGAGGTAGGTATAAACTGATGAACATTTCATTATCGAACAATATTAACAAATAATAAAAAAATATTGAAACATGAAACTTCGTAAAAATAGGAGGCGCTTCGTGGGTATCGCACACAGGCGCTGCCGGAGGTCGGCGCCGGCGGCCCTGCTTGCTGCCCGTCCTGACTTCGCCCGGTTACGGATGAGCTAAAGCTATAAACCTTCCAGAAGAAATTTTCTAAAAGATAGTGAAAACCGCATTGCAATCTGTTGTCTAGTTTGGTAGATATAAGCAGTTAGACAGAGACACACAAAAATAACAGTTTTGCTTTGTACTATGTAGTGAAGCCTTACATATTTGAAGAGTGGGATTTTTTTTATCATACTTGATGTAGCATATCACATTCCTATATTAAGTAGTCAGAGGTCAGAATAAATGTGGAGCACTGTTATTAATCAATCAATAATTGTACTGATAAAGTAGCTATTTTTGACTGACAAACGGAGGAAGTACTCAATTCGACGCATATATATATATATATTTTTATGTATAACCACACATAACTTTATACCTTTTTTACCTATTTCAATAATTCATTTTTATTGGAAAGAGTATACTTCGAAATTGGTCCCATTTAAATTTTATTGAAACTGTCTAAGCCATTTGTAATAAGTCAACAATAATGTGAAAAATCCTACATTGATCCATGCGAAATATTCGCGAATTCTGTACATGGTTGAAATCGATCATGCTATTTTTTGCAAAAAATAATTACTTCGTCACTTATTGGTTTTTATGAATGAGTTTGTTTGCTAGGAGTTGGAATATTATCTTCTCTTAAGACCTAAAGTACAGTTGTAGTTGTTTCCTTAAGCAATTTTGTTTGCTAATTTTAATTAGCTATTTGTCTAAAAAAAATATTTTTAAGGAGAATAGCCAGAATGCTGTTCAAAAAAACTAAATTATGTATATAGTATAGTCATATAGTCATTTATTCATAACACCATTTGTTACAAGTCAATGAGTAAACATTATAAATAGAAGTAATCATTAGATGATATAACGGCAGTTTTGTTTTTAAGAAAGGCCAATGAGGGTGGCATGATCATGCTTGATCAGACACTCTATATAAAAAAAAAATAATAAAGATAAAAAAAAAATAGATTAGGCGGTATTAGTAGCTCTCAATTCAATAATTAGATTAGGCAGTATTAGTAGCCGTGGTGGTCTAAAGGTAGTGACACCCGCCTTACAATTGTGAGGTCATGGGTTCAAATCCCCGGTCCCGTACCAATGAGTTCTTTGGAATTTATGTACGGAATTTCATACCACTGGCTTTTCGGCGAAGGAAAACATCGTGAGGCAACCTGCATAAGTCCATAGAAGAAAATCGATGGCGTATGTGAATCCACCAACCCGCACTGGGCCAGCGTGGTGAATATGGCCCAATCACCCTTTGTGGGTAGGCCTATGTCCTGCAGTGGACTATTAAAAAGGCTGGTACAGTACAGTACAGTAGCTCTCATATTAACACCACATAACCCGAGTATTATGTTTCTGCACAATACATATTATTTTATTATCAGCAGTGTTATGTAACATGAATTACCCATACTATCAGATAAATTACTGTTAAACATTGCTTACAATATGTTTAATTGTTTATTGATTACAATGTCATTAAACATTATTCATTCACATGAAGTTTATTGTTATTAATTAGGTATTAAAAGTCTGATAAGAATGTTGGATTTATTTATTACATTTTATTTTACGAGGAAATTTAAGTGTTGACTCACACATTTACTTATTTTTTTTTTAATAAGAGGCTCTAGAATATATTTATTATGTATTTGCAGGAACAAAATACGGCACTCGGAAACAGTCCTTTCAATTTTAATGAAATTCAAAATTTCCTCATTTCAGGCAAATATACCCATAGAACAATAATTCACTAGTATTTTAACAATAGTCGTCACACAATTACTTAATTATTTTTTTTTAATAAGAAGTTTTAGAATATATTTATTTGCAGGAACAAAATACGGCACTCGGAAACTGTCCTTTCAATTTTAATAAAATTCAAAATTTATTTATTTCAGGCAAATATACCCATACAACATTATCCTCCTAAGCTTTCACTAGTATTTTAACAATGGTCGTCAATATGTAATGCTATAGTCAAAACATAATTATGAAAATGAAATAAAATTGTACAATTACATTAAATTCGATAGTTAGCTTTTTTTATAGATTTATCAGTATGGGGATAATTATATCCGCAAAAAGGTTTTTTTTTTAAGTTTTGTTCTGAACTTAAGACTTTTTAAGACAGTTACTTTTCCTAAAACTAAAAGACTAAAATAACAACTAAACGGTACTGGGCACAGATATCTGGTACTGGGTATGTGATAATAGGCCATTGTTTATTCCTCCAGGTATAATTATGGTACTACTATATTACATTTTCTTTGGTAGGTACATGGATGAGTGGTTAAGGTTTCTGGGAATTCTTCAGCAATGCAGCAGTTTTATGATATTATTTAATAACTGTTTCCTGTCTTGTGTTCATTGTGTCTTAATAGTGTGTGGTGTCTGCATATTAGTATTGTTACTGTACGAAAAGCCGTAGTGGTCTAGTGGTAGTAACACCCGACCTGCAATCGTGAGGTCGTGGGTTTAAATCCCGGTCCCGTACCAATGAGTTTCTTGGAATTTATGTACGGAATTTCACACCACGGGCTTTTCGGTGAAGGAAAACATCATGAGGCAACCTGCATACGTCCGTAGAAGAAATCCGATGGCGTATCCACGAACCCGCACTGGGCCAGCGTGGTGGATATGGCCCAATCACCCTTCGTGTGTAGACCTACGTCCTGCAGTGAACTATTAAAAAGGCTGATACAGTACTGTACGTAAAAATTTGGCAACTTGTCCTTTTAGATACCTTTTCTAGAGGTAGGGGAGCAGCTGCCTACTTTTGCCTATCCTACATTTTTTTTTATTTACTTTTAAGTTTTTAGGGCCCATCCATGCTCAAGTGCCTATGACACAGTTTACTAAAATGAGCCAATCTTTTCTTACAGGTAGTATACGGGTACCGCAAGAGCCGATGGCGGAGCGTACTAGTGGGGTTCCTATGCGTGATCACTTGCGGGATCCCGTGCCTCGTGTTCCACTGGCTGCCGACGTGGCTGCTGTACGCCACGTGCGTCAGATGCTGCTTTCAGATCGCTGATAGAGTTCTCGTTGTGGTAAGCCATTGTAATTTATTTTATAACTAGTAGTTTTCCAAACAGAAGACCTCGCACGCGTCAATATACTAGTGGTGGGTACAATTTTGCTTTCGGCTGTCCGGACTCCGGATGTTGAATCTCCTTTACTGGTAACATTTTTCAACGAATATTGGAGAAACTTGGTACACGGAATCAATATATTTTTGAAATTTATTTTTCGTCGGCGATTATTGATTTGTTACTTTACTATATAATATTATTTTGTAAATCTCGTATTTTTTTTTATTTATTATTTCCTAACCACAGACTCCAGGGTCAGTGCCCTTTGTTAACTAAAATTTACAATTATTTGACTATACAGTACAAAGAATAGAATAGAATAGGTTAGTAGGTACTAGAAATCTTAGCCTGAGTTAGTCAATGCACTGCGTGAATGCCACGAGCAGACCGGCGACCCGCAAGCAGCACCCGATCACGAGTGTGACACATGTGCCAGCCATCGCTCTCCTCGACCATATTTGAGGGAGGAGAACGACCCGACACATGTTGCCGCCGCAAGAAGGAGCCTTCGATGGAGATCATGAATGCTTGGGGCATGCACACGATGCTTATTTGTTATAAATTACAAATACACATTTTTCACGTCCTATGCCAATTTTTTCCAAAGAACTCATTGGTACGGGACCGGGGATTTGAACCCACGACCTCACGATTGTAAGGCGGGTGTCACTACCTCTTGACCACGACGGCTTAATTTTCACACCACTGGCTTTTCGGTGAAGGAAAACATCGTGAGGCAACCTGCATACGTCCGTAGAAGAAATTCGATGGCGTATGTGAATCCACCAACCCGCACTGGGCCAGCGTGGTGGATATGGCCCAATCACCCTTCGTGGGTAGGCCTACGTCCTGCAGTGGACTATTAAAAAGGCTGGTACAGTACAGTATGCCAATTTTGTTGCCCATCCCCGCCTCGTTCCGATCTCTGAGAGCCAAACTCGTATTTATATCAGTGATAGTGAGTTAAAATTTAAATTATTGTAGGCTGGATTATGTGCATGAGTCTAGGAATCTAGCAAAATTGATGTTGTTATAGATATTGTCAAAAATATCTGTTGGCTTGACATGCATACATCATTATTCTATAATTCAATATGATTAGATTAGATATTCGAAATAATATTATTGAAATAATGCGATAATTATATCTCGATTTCTTTTATTGCAGGAAACATACCAAAGAAAATGCAGAAGTTTCTACATTCACAGTGTATTAGAAAAAGACATTGCAGATGCAAGGTATATCTATGGATCCCCTTACATTGTATTCATCATCATCTTCATCATTTCAGCCATGGACGTCCACTGCTGGAAATAGGCCTTCCCTAATGATTTCCAATAAGACCGGTTGGTAGCGGCTTGCATCCAGCGCGATCCTGCGGTCTTAATAAGGTCATTCGTCCACCTTGTGGGTGGACGTCTTAAGCTGCGCTTGCCGGTACGTGGTCTCCACTCGAGAACTTTTCGACCCCATCGGTCATCAGTCCTCCGCGCTATGTGCCCTGCCCATTGCCACTTCAACCTGCCAATTCGCTGGGTTATGTCGGTAACCTTGGTTATTCTACGGATCTCCTCATTCTTGATTCGATCTCGCAGAGAAACTCCGAGCATAGCCCTTTTCATGGCTAGTTGGGCTACGTGGAGCTTACTAATAGACCCAAAGTGAGAAACCACGTTTCTGGGCCATAAATCATCACTGGCAACACTCACTGGTCGAAAACTTTCGACTTGAGGCACTGAGGTATGTCGGAGGAGAAGACGTTACGCAATTTTCCGAACGCTGCCCAACCGAGTTGGATTCGGCGATTGACCTCTTTCTTGAAGTCGAACCTACCTAACTGGACTAGTTCACTAAATTGTATTGTATCTATAAAATTATCCTTTAACTTTAATTAGTAAAGAAAAACATCGTGTGTAAACCGGCATTGCTATTATTATAATTTTTAATGTTCTCGAAGATATTGAAAAGTCAACTCGAATTTGGCTAGCATAGTGAGCTATGGCCTCTAAATCGGTACCGATTTTCGGGATTATGCTTCTACAAAAAATATGGTATAAATTATTTATTTTAGCTTTTGTGTTTTTTTTCAGTGGACTGTTAAACGAGGCTTTCCAAGATGAAGAAATGGTGCCAGAGAAAGAGCCCGTGGAAAGCGCGGATGCGATACATACGCCTTTGCATTTGGACGACGGAACTACTTTGAGTAAGTTTTAAAACACTGGGTTTTATGTCCAAAAACTGTTATTTTTTTTCGAATTAAAATACTATTGTATACTGCTAAGAATAGTAGTTTAATGTAAGAAAAATAAATTAGTTTGTTTCTTGACGCTTTCATAAAATCATTTTCACAGGATATTTGTGATAGTGAGAGCTTACAGTAAACATTATTTTTTATTGTTTATTTTGTAGGTATATAAGCATGAGGGTTTCAAATATTTCAAACAAAATATACATAGTAACAGATTTTAGCGGTGATTTTGAAATGAGTCTGAAAATGAAATGGAATAATAGCTTGGGCATAGTCATCTTACTTCCTACTAATATTATAAACGCGAAAGTTTGTGAGGATGGATGTATGGATGTTTGTTACTCTTTCACGCATAAACTACTGAACGGATTGAGATGAAACTTTGCAATAATATAGCTTATATATCAGAATAACACATACTTCATTAAAACTAGCGTGAGGATTCATTATTAAAATTTATATAAACACCGGATACAACTCACGATTATTTGAATACGCTTATTTGAATACGCGCGCCCCCGACAACGGCGTCCGTTGTCGGGGGCGCGCGTATTCCCTGAAGAAAGAGTACTAACTACTCTGAAACCGGTCGGACGCATAGCGGCTCGACCGCTCAAATAATCGTGAGTTGTATCCGGTGTTTATATAAATTTTAAGAATAACACATAGGCTATAAATTATAATGATATTGCGTCAAAAATCAAAAAATCATGCGGACTTCGCGACTTCGCGCGGGTAAAAACTAGTTAGTTATATTTCAGTTTTGGGGAGAAAAAGAGTTGATTTCTTACACTTGTTCGGCGTAGGGTACGCGGTAGTGCGATAGAGCGTGACGCTAATATAATTGAGATTTTAAGCCACATTATTCACTCGAAACTTTTATGTTCCCGATATTTTAAGATATTTTTATCATTCGAATCATTGCTGTCCCTTTAATATACTTGTAGCGTAGTTTTACTTGGTTTTTGTAGCCATCACCAGAGTTAAGCAACGTTCAGCACGGTGACTCTTCGGATCGGTTTTGTAGACCCCGGGTTGTATTTACCGTTTAGCCATAGGTATCAGATGCCTTCAGGCGGCTTAATAACTCTGACACCGGGGCTAGCCACCTGGCCTGTACAAACTTACTTAATATAGTTGTTATTTTTCAGACAGCCAACGCTACCGTTACTTCCGGCACAAAAAGCAGACGTTAATATGGGACAGTAGCCGCGCGCAGTGGAGCCGGCTGGCGGGGATAGAGAGTGGCGCCACGTGCGCGCAGCTGCAGGCCATGGCTGCCAGACCACCTTCCAGCGAGAAACGACTTAGAATGTGAGTTATCATGACTTAGAATGTGAGTTATCATGACTTAGAATGTGAGCTATCGTGACTTAGAATGTGAGTTATCATGACTTACAATGTGAGCTATCATGACTTAGAATGTGAGTTATCATGACTTAAAATGTGCGCTATAATGACTTAGAATGTGAGTTATCATGTCTTACAATGTGAGCTATCATGACTTAGAATGTGAGTTATCATGACTTACAATGTGAGTTATCATGACTTAGAATGTGAGTTATCATGTCTTACAATGTGAGCTATCATGACTTAGAATGTGAGTTATCATGACTTACAATGTGAGCTATCATGACTTAGAATGTGAGTTATCATGACTTACAATGTGAGTTATCATGACTTAGAATGTGAGTTATCATGACTTACAATGTGAGCTATCATGACTTAGAATGTGAGTTATCGTGACTTACAATGTGAGCTATCATGACTTAGAGTGCGAGTTATCATGACTTACAATGTGAGTTATCATGACTTAGAATGTGAGTTATCATGACTTACAATGTGAGTTATCATGACTTAGAATGTGAGTTATCATGACTTACAATGTGAGCTATCATGACTTAGAATGTGAGTTATCATGACTTACAATGTGAGCTATCATGACTTAGAATGTGAGTTATCATGACTTACAATGTGAGTTATCATGACTTAGAATGTGAGTTATCATGACTTACAATGTGAGCTATCATGACTTAGAATGTGTATTATCATGACATAGAATGTGAATTATCATGACATAGAATGTAAGTTATCGTGACTTAGAAAATGAATTATCATTACTACTAAATATAATATACACAGAAACAGATTGTAAGGAGGTGGAGAAATCAAACAGGTGCAACGCAGTGTACCGTGCGACTATCTCTCAATAGCGCTCAAAGCGAAGTGAAGTAAAAGTGCTCGGGGGTCAGATTATATATACTGGTAGAGTGGTGGTTGGCAGTCGGGTAAATGCTGCAAAACAGTTGATAACCACACAATGTTTGTTCCAGGTTAAACATCTACGGGCTAAACGAGATCAAAGTTCCAGTCCAGGGCATCTTAACCCTGATTCTCCTGGAGGTTTTCAACCCGTTCTACGTGTTCCAGCTGTTCACAATAGCCGTGTGGCTGGCTGAGCCATATTACTACTACTGTATAGCTGTAGTGTTGATGTCGACGTTTGGTGTAGCCACGTCCGTTATACAGACTAAAAAGGTATGTTTAACTTGATTGCTTCCATACTACGATTGTGCTTTCACTTTCGGATGTTGATTTTTATCTACAGGTCGCATTTTTCAACAAATCTCGAAGAAAATTGGTACACAGTTTTATATGTTAATGGATCTTTTTTGTCGTCGGCGATTTTTGATCGGGGAGTTAATTTCCTCAAAAAAGGGTCAAAGGACATGTCCACAAATTGTATGGAGGCTGGTATAATAATAATCAACAATTCTAACCAAAACACTCGTTACATTTCGAGAAAGTTCATATTTTTCTGAGTCTATTACATCAGTTAAAAACATAAAAGCGCCCTCCGATTTTTTTAAAAATAATTTTGAATCTATTAGGATAATTAAATATATTTAGCTCAATAGGTAGTTTATATCTTGCAACCCTGGTTAAGTAACCTCCATTATTGTTAATAGAAGCATTTTTAGACCAATTAGACACAGTTTTTAAGTGTTTTTTTGTCACATTTTACCTACTAACTGGTCACACTGGTTGGTCATAAATTTTAATTTTAGTAAATTAAGAAATGAATGTGGAAGAATCTGCTACGAATGCAAGTAAAATAACGATAGAATCACTTTATTATTGCTATACTAGAAATAATACAGAGCTGTATTACTATTTTTTATACAATCTATTTTTCACATTTAAAAAAAAAATAAAGGGATAAAAAATTCAAAATTAAATATTTTTGAGAAGCCCATAAATTAAGCTTTCAAATTATGTATTTATCATGTTGGTTCGATTTTTTCTGAATAATATACCACTTGTGGACGTCACCTTTGCTGTAGCACTATTTATCAGCCGATTCTCAAAATGCTTGGCAAGATCGTTTAATATAAAAATTCTAACAAGATTTGCTAACATGGATAAAATCAGTCAAGAGCGAGTCGAGATATGGGCTAATAAAGATTCAGTTAAACTGATGCTAGGTCTACTGCTCGAAGAACTAATTTTTAAAGAATTTTAATGGTTTAGATCGAATAAATTCTCGGATCGTACAATAGAATAAATGAACGTTTCATTTATACACATATGGAAAGAGGGCACCCAAAGGCTGCCTTTGGGTACCAGTTATTTGATTTGGATCAACTGTTTCTCAGTGATTGTCTGAGATATTTTCTTTTGTACTACATCAGACTGGAGAAAGATAAAAACGACAGTTGACATTTTTTCACCGGGCTATATCCCTGACATCAACTTTCTTCACATCAAGCCGTACGTAAAATAACTGATGTGTTGATCATTATTTAGGTAGTATACCATAGCCGTGGTGGTCAAGAGGTAGTGACACCCGCCTTACAATCGTGAGGTCGTGGGTTCAAATCCCCGGTCCCGTACCAATGAGTTCTTTGGAATTTATGTACGGAATTTCACACCACTGGCTTTTCGGTGAAGGAAAACATCGTGAGGCAACCTGCATGCGTCTGTAGAAGAAATTCGATGGCGTATGTGAATCCACCAACCCGCACTGGGCCAGCGTGGTGGTTATAGTCCAATCACCCTTCGTGGGTAGGCCTACGTCCTGCAGTGGACTATTAAAAAAGGCTGGTACAGTACAGTACAGTATACCATAGGAGAAAAGTAGTACTGTACTGTATCAGCCTTTTTAACAGTCCACTGCAGGACGTAGGCCTACCCACGAAGGGTGATTAGGCCATATCCACCACGCTGGCCCAGTGCGGGTTGGTGGATTCACATAAGCCATCGAATTTCTTCTACTACCTCTAGACCACCACTGCTTTTAATGGTATCCTGTATACAAATAACTATCCAATAATTATTATTTTATTTATTTATTAGACTTCACATTGACAACTACATAAAAAAAAAACATCAATTACTTACATACTAGCTTAGACTAAATGCATCATCTTTTTAAGGAAGCACCACATGCAAAAATTTTACAAAGTAGCAAAAATGTTACTAAACTAACTTAAAATTACAGTTATATAAATATTAAAGATTGTTAGCAAAATTATTATTGTGTGCCGTGAGAAGAGTTAGAGAATGGGTTGGCATTTTCTGCCATAATTGAGTTTAAATTAATTTTGAACTTTGTTACTGTGTCTCCAAAAATATCAAACAAATTATGTTGCTGGTATTTATTTATTAGCCTACTAAGTCTGGGGACAGGTGAATTTGCACCTAGCACGGTTCTGCGAAACACTGGAGCAAATGGTGTTATTGGCATGCGAGGAAATCTGAAAGAAATTCTAAATTTAAATTTCATTAATAGGTTTGGACAGTCTATGTAGTTGTGGAGTAGATTATACAGAAAAGTAATGTCTAATTTGTCGCGACGATCAAATAGTGTTAGCATATTAAAATGAGTTAGTCTCTTTTTATAAGATTTTAATACCTTAGCCTTCTTTGTAGAGTAAGCCAAATGCCACAAGAATCGTTTTTGTACTCTTTCAAGTCTTAGAGAATGTACTGCTTAATGTGGTCTCCAGACTGGACTACAATATTCAAGTATACTACGGACTAGGCAGTTGTAGAGTAGAATCTAGTGTTAGAGTGCTAGGTCTATGAAAATCCTTTGTATTTCGAATTAAAAATCCTAACATTTTCGAGGCTTTTTTAGTAATATTATTTATGTGGGGAATAAAAGTTAGTTTTTCATCGAACGTGACACCGAGGTCCTTAATGGATTTAACAGATTTTAAAATAGATGAACCAATTTTGTAGTTGACCTTGATATCGGAGACTTTCCTACTAAACGTTATTTGATAACACTTGTCGGTATTTAATGTCATTCCATTCAATTGACACCAGTGATTTAAATTATTTAGATCCTCTTGTAGTTTGTGACAATCCTGAACTGATTATTATATCCTGACGGTTGATATTTGGTGATAACACTAAAATAGATCAGATTCAGATCTCATAAAATGACCAACCCTTGTTGTTCCAGAACCAAGAAAGCTTACGCGCGACGGTGGAAGCCCACGACACGATCCAGCTGTGGGACGGTCGGACGGTCGACAGCCGCGCCGTCTCGCCAGGAGACGTGGTGGTGTTGCCAGCTCGCGGCTGCACGCTGCACTTCGACGCCGCGCTGCTGACTGGCTCCGCCGTGCTCAACGAGAGCATGCTCACTGGTAACACTCACAGCCGGTCGCTACATGCGCCGTCTAACCTGCCGCCAGTGCCGTAGAGACGTGGCGGTGTTGCCAGATCGCGGATGTACGCTGGTCTTTTTTAAATCTAAAAAATAAATATTATGTTATTCTCGAACAAATCTAATCTGATACGAACAAAAATAACTTCGCTCTATCGATGAAAAAATGAAAGTTAATCGTGTCTTGAGTTCTTGTTTTTTCTATGTATTATGGAAAGAACTAAAAAATAGACAAAGGTTATCAAATAGTCAAAAAGTTGACGTGATAATTTTACATGAATTTGTATTGTTTATTTCATGATATGAAGACGCGCTCCCCTCGACGCCTCGCCATCTTTTTCTTAATTCATAATAAGGCTGCATTTGGCCACCTACTAGTCCTAACTAGCCTGATGAAAAGCGAAGTTGTAGTCGAAGATAGAGATGGTTGGAGGAGGGTGCCATACTTTATTTGCTGAGCGTGTCGACGCTCGATACGCTTTGAAACTTTCACAATATACCGGGTGTTTGGTAGAGGGTCCGACAAACCAAATGGGCGTGTTCGGGTACCCATTTGAAAAATACAAGTTGGCCAAAAAAAAATCCCTGACACCCTATTTTTTTTAAAGATGTTTTTTGTTGTTATAATAAATAAATTTTTAAATTTGTTTCGATTTTTCACTCTATGAACTCTACATCAGTTAGTTAGCTCAGATTTGTGTCTGATTTTACTTTACGTGGCCTAAAGATATATCAGAGACTAAACTTAAGTACAAACATCCTGTTTAAAACAGATTTTACAAATGTTATGAAGGTAATACGTTCAATTTTGATGAAAGCCGGAAAATTAACAAAAATTAAAAAAAAATTGATGGTCAGGGATTTTTTCGGCCAACTTGTATTCTCCAAATTGGTTCCCGGACACGCCCATTTGGTTTGTCGGACCCTCTACAAAACACCCAATATATCAATTTAGGTTAATGTTTTGATCAGAGAGTAGCGCTCGCAAACTATGTTTTACTAGTTTTTACCCGCAGCTTCGCCCGCATGATATTTTGATTTTTGTGCTATCCCATGGGAACCCTTTATTTATCCGGGATAAAAAGTAGACTTTGTCACTTTCCGTCTTTAAAACCCGAGGTCCTACCTTACCACCTTTAATAATAATAGAAGGTGGAAAAAAAAAAACGATTTGACGGTGGCTCGATTCGACAGTTGTTTTTTTGACATTTCTTAAAGCGCACTCTAGAATAGCTCGCAGACAGCAGAAATTTTCCTATTCACTTAACATTTATCGTTATATTATGTAACATTTACGCAATATCATTATAATTTATAGCCTATGTGTTACTCTGATATATAAACTATATTATTGGAAAGTTTCATCTCGATCCGTTCAGTAGTCCGTCCGTCCTCACAAACTTTCACGTCCTACTAATATTATAAAGGCGAAAGTTTGTGAGGATGGATGGATGGATGGATGTATGGATGTTTGTTACTCTTTCACGCAAAAACTATTGAACGGATTGAGATGAAACTTTGCAATAATATAGCTTATATATCAGAATAACACATAGGCTATAAATTATAATGATATATTGTGTATGCGGGCGAAGCCGCGGGTAAAAACTAGTTTATAATATTAGTAGGATATACAATTATTCCAATTAGGCGGTTTTAGGCTATTGCGCAACAACTTATAAACGACTTGAACATTAAAATAACTACCGCTACGTCTTTTTTAAAAAGATGTTTTGCAAAATGAATCCTATCTTCTAAATACACCGTTTATTTCCCAGGCGAATCCGTCCCGGTGTCCAAAACCGCGCTCCTGCGAGTAGACAAGCCTTTCGACATGAAAGAACACGCATCCAGCATACTGTTTTGCGGCACCATCGTCAAACAGACGCGGTATTACGACAACGAGCCTGTTAAGTGAGTACACACATATTTAGAGAAAGGAGCATGGAATAGATTGCTTTTAGTGATTAGATCAGCTGCTGTTTTACTCGGTTTTCAACTTTTTGTATAGTGTGTTAAATAATCTAGTCTGAAACAATAAATATATAGTATCTTACTTTTTGGTCGCGGTTAGACAGACGCGACCAAAGCGCCACCCTTTTGTGGTGGACATCCCGCGCGTTAGAACCAAGCGTTTTGAATCCTCATTCCTCATACGAACAGCCGGAATGTGGAACTCTTTGCCTGGGTCTGTCTTCCCGCTAAAGTAGGTGTCTTCAAATCTCGGTATCTTCTAGGTAAGCGTGTTACATCCTAAACCGCACATCTGCTTAACATCAGGCAGTATGTAGTCAAACGCAAACCTATTTGAAATAATAAAAAAAACTTGCTATGACAATGAGAAGGAGAGAAGAAGGAGAAGCTCCTTTCTTTGTGACTTCTTTATAAACGTGTTACACTATCTTCATCTTAATAGTCTCTTATTACACTTTTTAGGGTTCCGTACCTCAAACGAAAAAAACGGAACCCTTATAGGATCACTTTGTTGTCCGTCTGTCCGTCTGTGTGTATGTAAAGACTATTTATCTCGGGAACGCGTAAAAATATCGAGTTGAAATTTAAACTGTATACGTATATCTATGATTTCTTGCTGTTGTGTAAAAGAAAAACTTCTCAGTTATCGTTTAAAAAAGTTAGAGCCGTTTATGTCGCAAAAAACCGCATATTTTGACATTCGCAAAAATCAAAACCTACAGGATACTTCCCGTTGACATAGAACTATGAAATTTGGCGAGAAGCATTGTCTCAGAGTACACATATAGGAATAAATCTGAAAACTGTACATTTTTAATAAAATCACAGAAAAATAGGGCCTCTAAATTCACAAAATATGGGTTCAAAATTCAAAGTGAAAAAATCGTATCATGTAAGGTATTATATAAAAGAACTTCATTAGCACATGCTAAAACAGGTTTTTAATTATTTTAACAATGTGTTTGTACGGAACCCTCGATGTGCGAGGCTGACTCGCACTTGTCCGGTTTTTTATTTTCATTTGGTTTGTAGGCGTTTCTTAAATGTGCTAGTGTTTTGTATTAAAACTTCTCCCATAAGCCAACTCCAGAAAGACAGAAAATACACAAACACTAATTATTGTAGACACAGATACCAGATGTGTGGTTCAAGTATTACTAAACTTTTCGTGAACTCTATATCGACGCTTGAAAGGCAAAAATTACCAAGCGACAGTTTGGGCGATATTGAGTTATATATATCACTGAAATCAGAAAAAAAAACTGCGTCGATTGGTCTTACTCTCACGGCGCTAGGACGAAGTTTGTTGTCGTTTGGTAACTTAAAAAAAGACACATTTTCACAGTTTTCGGCGTCCAAGCGACTAAAATTTTAATGATTTATGAATATTCTTCACATAGTAAGGATTAGATTTTTATAATTTACACTAAATAATTTTTGCCTTGACTCTAAATAATGCATCTAAACATAAAGTATTTTCTGCCTTGCGAGTACCCAGGAATTAGCATTACTTAAGAATTTTTACCTGATTGTTGTTTTTCTCTCTTGTAATTTAAGACTTTTTAACACACCTTCAATAGACTTTCTTTGTCATTTAGTACTTTTTACCTAAATATATTTTATTCAAAAATGTGAAGTAGTGAATATTTACCTGCCTAAAACAGGATATATTTTGTCGTTAAGTAATTTTCTACCCGCCGATTTTTTTAAAGTTTATGTCACTTAGATAACTATTTCTGATATGAGATTTCTCTAAAAGTGACCTTATCCATGCAGCACCTTTTTTGTTTTGTCACTTATCCGCACTGTAAATCAGATTCTAAGTGGCTGTTGGTAACAAAATAACGATTACGTCTTCACCGAACTGTCGCTTAGACAACACGCATGCGTGCGCGCATGGTGCAAAGTGCTTAATCTCGTAGCTTGTTTGTGTACTCGGTAAGTGCATTATTAAGATTTTATGACTTTATATTTATAGATTTTCAGATATGACTTTATATTAGATTATTAAATTTATATTTTACATTAATTTAAATATATTGTTAAAAGTACATAAAAATCGAAAAAAGCGAGTATATTGAAGCGAGATAGAAGCTTGGTAATTTGGTGTGTTTCAGTGTGTTTAGCATATGTGGACTTTGAGATAGCTATTGATTCGGTCAAGACATGGGCTGTGCTTGAGTCTATCCAGCGATGCCGCAAGTAGTCCAGCCGGTCTGGAGACAGGTCAGTTCCTAAATTTACGGAAGACGGATAGGTTAGTCCTTCTGAGGAAAGATGGACGCCCTGCGGACTCTCCCTCCGCATACCGCCCTATAGTACTGCTGGATGAGGTGGACAAGCTGTTCGAATGCGTGATAGCTGCTTGCCTCATCCAGTATCTTGATAGGATTGGTCCACACTTGTCCGACGAGCAATTTGGTTTTCGGGCGGGCCGGTCTACAATCGACGCTGTTAAACGTGTCAAAGCCCTCTCGGACGAGGGGGTGGCTCATGGTCAAGTGTTGGTGGCGTGTCTCTAGACATCGCCAACGCATTTAATACAATGCCATGGGTTTGTGTAGAGAACCTACGAAGAGGCTGCCAGTCTTGCGATGGCAACGGTGCAGGTGGTGGCGAGAAGGATAGTAAAACTGGGACTCCAAGTAACGCTGAACAAGTCAGAGGCCCTGGTATTCCATGGCCCTCGACGAGCGCTGGAATCACTAGGGAGTGAATCGATTAAGGTAAAGCCTACGATGAAGTATCTAGGGCTACACCTCGATGAAAAGTGGAACTTTTGGGAGCATTTCGCCCAGTTAGTTCCTCGAATAATGGGTGTGGCTGGGTCACTTAAACGCCTTCTTCCTAATCTTGGGGAACCTATTGCCGCTAATCGTTTTTTTATCTTGGAGTGGTGTGGTTGATGGCCTTGTGCGGGGTGCTTATATGGACGGACGCCCTAAACCGAGAAACGGTCGCTTTTCTAAAGTGACCACAACGTGCAATGGCCATCAGGGTAGTCAGAGGTTATCGCACTATTTCGTGTGACGCGACATGCCTTTTGGCTGGGTCACCTCAATGGGATTTAGAAGTGGAGGTAAATAAATAAATAATTTTATTTTCAGACAACACAGTAAATCGTTAAAATCAGTAAATACAAGGTACATGCGAACATACTCGTAGCGCACGGAGCTCCGCCAACGCGGGCAGAATCTGGCACTTGCATGCATGCTCAAGGAGTGGAAGGAAGAGTTGGCCAAGCATACAGCTGGCAGCTGGACCGTCGAAGCTATACAGCCCGTCCTCGTTGACTGGCTGGGCAGGGCGCATGGGTCACTTATCTTCCGGCTCGTGCAACATTCGCAGGTGCTTTCTGGGCATGGATGCTTCGAAAAGTACTTGTGCCGCATAGCCGGAAGAGAACCGACAACAGTGCCACCACTGCGGCTGCGACGAGGATTTGGCGCAACACACTTTGGAGGAGTGTTCAGCATGGGCAAATGAGCGCCGAAGCCTCGTCGGAAGTGTAGGAACTGATCTCTCGCTTCCAGCATTGATTCAGTCAATGCTTGGTTGTGAGAGATCGTGGGAGACGGCCGTTTCCTTTTGCGAACAAGTTATGTTGCGCTTGTGTCGAAAGGAAACGGTGGAGCGCGAAAGGGAGAACTTTTCGGAACTCCCGATGCGCCGCCAAAGAATTGGGCGTCGGAGGAGGATTTTCCAGGCTCTCCTTCGACCCCGTAACAGGTGGCTTGGGCAACGAATTCGAGGGAGTTCGTTGCATGAAAAGCGTAGCCCGAGGGCTACGCTAGGAAGAGCGTGCGGTATTTCCCCGCGCCACTTCAGGAAAGAAGGGTGAAAATCCACCCTTAAATAGGGCAAGGTCCTAGGAGCCGCGAACGAGTGCGAACGTGTCCCCGCAGCTCCAGCACATAGGCAGCAACATCCCCGGGGTTTGTAGTGGGTACACCGATCAGTGGAACTCCCACATAACCACCCTGCTCCCTCGGCGGGGTGGTATCCATAAAATATTTCTTTGGAAAAAAGAAGGACAAGTAGTCCAGGTAGGTAAATCCAACTTCAAGAAGGAGGTCAATCGCTGAATCCAACTCGGCTAGGCAGCGTTCATCCGATAAACCTCAGTGCCTCAAGACGAGAGTCCAGTTGTGTGTTCCCGAAACGTGATCGTTTACTGTGGGCCTAATCGCAGCGTAGTCTTGATATCTAGATTATGGGTCCACCTCCGAGATGAACGGAAGATCTCATCAAGATTATTATTATTATCAATTACCGCAGCATCGTGCTGGAAGCAAGCCGTTTCCAGCCGATCTTATTGGAAATCTATAGGGGAGGCCTTAGTCCAGCTGTGCAATGTCTGCAAAGACAACGACGACGACAAATTAATAGAAACAATAACTAACAATAAAATAGGTAATGATTTGACATGGTTGATTTTTATTATAAACTAGCGGACCCGGCGAACTTCGTACCGCGAAAGTTAATGAATGTAGGTAGCTACCCTTACGGAGATACCTACATTAAGATATTTTAGGTGTAATGGCTGTCATCCAAAATGTAGATCTCATTAAGCTATCTCACTTTTGTGAAGATAGATAAAATATTGATCAAAAATTGACATTTGCGGAGATAAACCACTTTTAAGTTCGACTGCTGTCATCCAAAATGTAGATCTGGTTTAGCTATCTCACTTTTGTAAACACAGTAATGATCTAAAATAGGCAGATACGAAGAAAAACTACTTTTAAGTTCAACAGCTGTCATACAAAATGTAGATCTGATTGAGCTATCAAACTTTCGTGAAGATAGCATTGATCAAAAGTTGACAGTTACGGAGATAAACTACTTTTAAGTTCAACAGCTGTCATACAAAATGTAGATCAGGTTGAAATATTTCACTTTTGTAAAGACAGTAATGGTCTAAAATCGGTAGATATGAAGTAAGTAATAGGAAGTGCGCCACAAAATATTAGCCCCAATTCAATGTGAAACGGTACACAAATATTGTAGCAAACAATCATTTCAAACCCAAGAAACAGTCAATCTCAACTAATTTGTTCCGTCATGGTTATCATCCGCAGCTTTCTTTATCCCACTGCTGGGTATAGGCCTCTCTCTTTCTGTGACATCTACCTCGGCTCTTTGCCGGTCGTGACCAGGCTCGACCGGCGGTATTGATGATATCGTCGAGATAGTCGACCCATCTTGCTACCGCGCCGCACATAGCTGAGCGCTCTCACCCATTCAAGTACCCTGGTTGACCAGCTCGGTTACCACCGTCTTTCTTGCTCAAGAAGCGCTTACGCAGGGCTTTTGCGACCGCCAATATAGCAGCCGTACTCGAACCGAATGGGTTTGTGCTTGGTGATGGCAAAAGGCCTGACGGTATGAAGCTGGTCGCGTCGATACTTTGGTGCCGTCACATCTTTCTGAGACTCAGAGAAGGGCTGGAGCGTTGGCCGATTCGGAGCAGCACAAACGGCGCAAATATGCTAACCTCGGCAGTGATTACATATTTGAGCCGTTTGAAATTGAGACATTGTACCCGTGGCGGCCGGTCTTGTATTCAAAAGTCTTTCTGAGCGTCTGGTGTACCCGACGTGTGACCAAAATGCTGGTGTTTAATTAGTTAACATATAAGCATTGCCAATCAGCGTGGCAATGCTGCCAACATGTTGGGCACGCTGCTAACTGGCAGTGGGATTGAGTATTTAGATTATCTTTAGACCTTCAAGGGTCTGTGGATGATCCAGTTGCTCGTTATGTAGTAGTAGTTTATGAAGTTTTACATTATAAGTCTTGTATTTAGTGGTAGTTAATAAAAGCACTTGCTCTATAAAAAAAAAGTCAAGTACCCTATTGCACCTTGCTACTGTCCAAACCTAACCTGACATCATAATACCTTATACTTTAAAATGCTTCTGTTGATTAAGATAAGGTTAGAGTGTACGGGTCCCCGCTTTGTCGTGGCGGGAGAACTTAGTAGCCGAGGCTTATGGACGGCGCGGGAATCCGAGATAGAGCCGCTTCTCTGGGTTTCTTCTGAGACAGCTGAGAAGGCGGCGCTCGAGGCTCCCGATTTTTTCGGGTCTTTTCTCCCTTGGCAGCTTAGAAGTTTGCGCTCGTAGTTTGGCCGCTTTTCTAACTAAAGCAACTGAGAGGCTGGCCGGTAAGTTGCGTGCCTCATGAAGAGTGCCGCAACTGAGGCGGGCTGCACTTTTATCACTGTTCAATCCTAACCAAACCGACAGAAATGTATGTTCGTGTCAAGGTCACAGTTAACAGTAAAGGTTAATAACCTTAGAGTCAAGATACTTATACTCATGCCATACTACTCCTAAAAATCAAATCTTTCCGTTTCTTCGTATACAGTAGAACCTCGTTAAGTCGAACCTCGATAAGTCAAAAACCTCCAAATCTCGAAAAAAGTTTTTGTTCCCTTCCCTTAAAACACCAAAACCTCCATTACTTGAAATCTTGACCCTCTGTTAATCGAAATAATCACTGAGTCCCTCCAAGCCATTTTGGTACATATTTTCACTCTATTACTCGAAAAATTAAATTTGACCTCTGTATCTCGAAAATAGGAACGTTTTATTTTACAACCTTTACAACTTGATCATTTGGAATTTATTATCTCTATTGTTCGAACAAAAATAAGTTACCGACTTTAAGAACTTGCCGACAATGTGAGTACACTATTGTTTCTTAGAAAACATTTTAGGAGTATACAATAAATAAATTTATGACTCATGGATACACGTGTTTGCTTGCTTTGTGTCAGGTGTTCAATTTTGATTCCCTTTGAAATTTAGCTAAGCCAGTCATTTGTTTTCGACTTAAATACCGTCAGAAGTAGTTTGGTTCTACTGCAATACACATCAATTAGTACAACAGTTAACATGAACCGCATTGAATACCTTACGTAATTTTGTAGAGCAAACCAGTAACTCTGAAGAAGAAGAATTTTCTGCTCTTTATAGATTAGACAATGCTATAGATAGAGAACAACCAAATTATCTAAAGCAAAAAAAAATTACTGACTTTTATTAATGCCATATTTTTTATTTTAAAATGATTTGAAATAATTTTGATTTATAATATGTAAATTAAAAAAATGTTTGTCACCTCTGCAAGTTGAATTTTTATTTATTTTACCTCTCTAACTCAAAATTTATAAGAATAAACCTCAAACTCTTTATGTCGAATCAAAATCCGCCTAAGTCGAAATCCTCCGTAAGTTGAAAACTCTATAATTCGAATTTTTTGGCGTCTCCCTTGATGTTCGACTTATAGAGGTTCTACTGTATTAGTATGGATTCTGTACCATAAAGGTAGAATAAAGAAACATGTTTAACCTCTAACGGTGGTATATTTAAAAATATTTTTAATGTCAGACAAAATGACGGCCCAGTATTAAACGTCATTCTAATATGTAGCATGGCATAGGGAAAAACCATTTAGTCCAATTTTAATGTCAGTTGTCATTGTCAATCCATACTATGTTTCCTCTTCGAGGAGATATAATGGTGAAAAGACAATTTGTCTCTTTGCTATGCTAAGCGTGACATTTATAAAAGTCTGCAGTCATAAATATCACCTGTCATCTTATTACGTTTCGTCAATCCATATTAGGCCCAATTATGAACGCGCTATCGTAAATTTAATAGGAATGTAAAAAGTGTTCTCTCTATCGAATGCCTAAAGTGAAAAAGAAACAGAAATATTCTAATTAGCTGTTATAATTACGATGGTGGCTTCAAAATTGGGCCTATTAGCGTCGTTGTGATAGGTGACAGTTTCGCTAACGATTTTTTAAGGGAAATGATGATATGAAAAAGATAAGATGAATAACTATTAAAAAATAAAAAATAAAGGAACGGGATAAAAAGTATCCTATGTCCTTCTCCTGACTCTAAACTACCTCCCTGCCAATTTTCAGCTAAATCGGTTCAGCCGTTCTTGAGTTATAAGTGGAGTAACTAACACGACTTTCTTTTATATATATATATAGATATTTAGATAGGTTTTCCAGAAACCGATGTCAACTTTATAGTTTTAATTTTAAGTAGTTTTTATTGTGACAATATTTTGATAACATTTTTTTCATTCATCATCAGATGAGGTTCATACTCAGTAGAGAGTGATTGTAGATAACTACAAGGGCTGTTTTAGAATTGGTGATGACGATATCCGTTGAAAACTTATATGCAAAAGTTTCTAATGTAGTGTACAAACCTGAATTTTTGTTAGGTTGTTCCTTTTTGGAAGGTAAGTGTAGGACTTTTTGTCCTACACTTACCTTATTTAAATAGGACTATGGTTGAAATTGCCTGGCAGTAAAGTGGTTTATCTTTTTATTTCGCTCATTTTACCTATGTGTTAAACATCTGTTTATTCTGGATGCATCATTTTGCTTCAAATATAATCATAAAATATTGAGGTTTAGTTAATTTTACATGTTATATGACAAAAATTTGTTTTTGGTTAGTAATTTTTACCTGTTTGTGATTTTGATCAAAATTTTACTAACCGACACTATCTCTTAAATTATTGAGAAAAATCATATTTTTTAAATGACAGTTCATAAAGCTTTTAAATTTCATTTATAATCTATTAAAACCGAGTAGAAATGAGTAATAGAAAATTTTATATGATTTTTTTTCCAAAAAATAAAACTTTAAAATGCTCTGGTGTAAAGTTGCCAATATGTCGCTTGGTAATTATTGCCTTTCAACCGTCGATATGTACTTCAGTAAATCACTGCACTTTGTATTTATTTATTTTAGTATGATGATCATGAATAATTATGATATACCAAGCGCCACACAAGACGTCGGATGAGAAATCAGCCGCAGATGACACTTCACGGTGATTCACTAATTATTGCGCATGGGTGCACAATTCCGACGCTGCGTGTCGTATTGGTGAGGACGAGCGTGGGGAGCGCGCGGGAGGCATGTGGGTGGCGGGCGGCTGTGCCCCGGCGTCTCGTCTCTCTAGCTCCCTCGCATAGCTATATTTCGGCCTTTGCGCAGCGTTCTGCGCATAACTTCCCATCCGCTGACTTGTGTGGCGCTTAGTATAAATAGTGTAAAACTTAACTGTTTTCTCCTCAGAGCGCTGGTCCTTCGAACTGGATACAACACGAGTAAAGGGCAGCTGGTGCGCAGCATCCTATACCCGGTGCCTGCAGATTTCAAGTTCGATCGTGACTCTTACAAATTCATCATCATTTTAGCCATCATTGCTATGTTTGGACTCGCCTATACTGTCGCTTTAAAGGTATCTTTATAATAATGTATTATGTCCCTATAGAATTATTCCTTGGAGCTAGGTTGGATAAATATCTCTTAAGTTGGATCAAACTGCACACAGTGTACAAAATTTGGTTGAAATCGGTTCATTTGTTGAGGAGTTCATCGCGAACAACGTGACACGACATTTTTATATATAAAGATTATTTTCCCTAAAGTGTTGGTCCTTCGAGCAAGGTAATGTGATGTCTCCAGGAAAAGACTCGTCTTTAATGTCGAATTTCAAGGTACAAGCCGTACGTATCCGAATGTAGTAATTATTAATTAGCCATGTCTGAGGCCTTTAGGCGGCTTTAATACTGACACCAGGGCTAGTCACCAGGCCTATACGAATTACTTTTTTTATTATAGGTCTAATTTAGTGGAGTAGTCAAATGCGGTCTTATTCGCGATAAAAAATGTTTTAAGATTTGATTAGGTATTGAGGTTTTAAAAATGTAATTTGAAATGGTTTTTAACCCCCCTCGCAAAAAGAGGGGTGTCATAAATTTGACCGCTCTGTGTGTACGGTGTCTTGTCCTTGGCACCATGGCTCTGAAACGGGTAAATGGATTAGGGTGATTTTTAGGGTTTCATAGTAAAACATGAGGACAGAAGGAAATAACTTCGTTGTGTCTAGGATAGTTTTAGAATATATCTGTTTCAATTACTTCTTAAATTTTATAAATCTCAATTTCAATTACTATACTTACTTTAAAAAAATGTGTATTTAACGGATATCCTACTATCCTACTAATATTATAAACGCGAAAGTTTGTGAGGATGGATGGATGGATGTATGGATGTTTGTTACTCTTTCACACAAAAACTACTGAACGGATTGAGATGAAACTTTGCAATAATATAGCTTATTTATCAGAATAACACATAGGCTATAAATTATAATGATATATTGCGTATGCGGGCGAAGCCGCGGGTCTGTCTTCTATACATCTAAGTGAGGATGAAAATTGTCTACGGAAGCCTATCATACGCGTGTCTCGACATGCACTTGAGAACTTGTTATTTTTTTTACAAGACGTTTTCCAACTATGCTTCTTAGATATATTTGATCAAAATAGCTTCAGCCATTTCAAAGTAAAGTTATTTTGGAATTATTTGTCTAATTTTAAAAAAGTTTTTTTAAAATTTTAATTGAATCTTGTCTTCCGCAGGCATACCGCAAACTGACCCCAGGCGAAATCGCGATCAAAGCTCTAGACATTATAACTATAGTGATCCCTCCGGCGTTACCCGCCGCCATGACCGTGGGCCGCTTGTACGCCGTGTCGCGGCTCAAGCGCGCGCGCGTCGCCTGCCTCAACACCAGGGCCGTCAACGTGTCCGGCTCCGTCGACTGCATCGCTTTTGATAAGGTTAGTAAAAACTGAGAATTTTTTAAATTGTCCATTTTTAGGGTACCGTACCTCAAAAGGAAAAAAACGGAACCCTTATAGGATCACTTTGTTGTCCGTCTGTGTGTATGTCAAGACTCTTTATATCGAGAACGCGTAAAGATATCGAGTTGAAATTTAAACTGTATACGTATATCGATGAACTTTTGCATTTGTGTAAAAGAAAAACTTCTTAGTTATCGTTTAAAAAAGTTAAAGCTGTTTTTGTCGTAAAAAACCGCATATTTCGCACTCACAAAAATCAAAACCTACAGGGTACTTCCCGTTGACATAGAACTATGAAATTAGGCGAGAAACATCGTCTTTCCCTTTCCTTTCCTTTTCTTTTTTTCCTTTCCTAACCAGTCATATTTGAAAATAGAGGAAAGCCTATGGTAATCAAAAATAAGATTCAAGAGGTAGGATTTTTAGTGTATATTTTATCATTTGTAATCTTTATTCTTACGTACGTTCGAGAGTCGGAAACAGCTCTATTGAGGCGATTTATTTAGATAGCAATTTCGATGTAACTTAACTGTATGTGTTGTATTCCTTAAAATACAACGAAAAAAATGCATGTCTATAACGCCCTTTCATGCCATTTACTTCAATTTATTCGATGCCCGGGTGTTAGTCGGTTATTATTTACAGAAATAAAATTTTAGTATGATGCAGTTATATTTTATTTATGTTATCCACTTGAAACCAAAGTAAAATGAAATCTTCTCCCCCAGACTGGTACTCTAACTGAAGACGGCCTAGACATGTGGGGCGTAGTCCCCGTGAGCTCGGCGACTGTGCCGTCGCGGCTCGGCGCTCCGCTGCGGGACCCAAGAACCCTAAATGACCTACATGAACTAAAGATCGGTATGGCAACTTGCCATAGCTTGACCCTCTTAGATGAGGAACTATGTGGCGACCCGCTTGATCTTAAGGTAAATATTATATCTATCCTTACTATATAATGTCATAAATCCTAAATTGTGTTCTTTTGTGTCTGTTGCTTTGTTTGTCACTAATTACTGCAGCAAAAAAGCAACGGATCGACTTGATTTTTGTTTTGGATATAGCTCAAAAGCCGGAAAGTGGCATAGACTATTGTTATCCCGGAAAAATGTATGGTTCCTTGGTAAGTTGTTGGTATAGGTAGTCTTCTTATATCGATACATATTCTATTCATTACTAATATTATAAATCCAAAAGTGTCTTTATTGGTTTGTTACTCATTCACGCAGCAACAGAACGACTCGATTTTTGGTATAGATTTAGTTCAAAAGTCAAAAAGTGACAGAGACTACTTTTATTCCGGAAACATTTGCCATAGCTTAGCCCTCTTGGATGAAGAGTTATGTGGCGGCCCGCTTGATCTTAAAGTAACGTGAATGTAAAAAGTTATTAAATTGGTAAAATTGATTCTGAGTTCTAATTACAGATGTTATACGAATAAAAAACACCAATTTTATTAATTATTTGGTCCTTCGAGCCGATAAATGCTAATAATTGTAATTTTTCAAAATCAATGGCTTACTCGTTCATTAGCACTAAAGTCAAAAGCTTTAAGATCAGATTAATTAGAAGATTGATTACAAAAATCTCCGAACCTCAACAATCAAAGCAAAAAGTTCAAAGCAAAATAATATTTTGACGGCGAGGGCGCTTTTTTGAATCCAGAGCGAAGTGAGGGATTCTTTAGCAGAATCCTGAACGAAGCGAGGCATTCAAAGTACGTCTCCCGAGCCAAAAATATATTTTTCATCACATCTATTCGAAAAGGACTACTTGGTTCGCCTTTAAGTGCACCCAAAGGTGGTGTTTTCTATAAGGAACTTTATAAGTGCGCCGGAATTATCTTTGCCGCGCACTTTTTGAAATTGGAAGTATTTGTAATGTTAGTGTTCAGCGCCAAGAAAATGAATGAAAAGTATAAGTTTTAGAAACTGGCATATTTTACTCAAAGAAATATATTATAATGTTTTGTAGATGTTTGAGTCAACGGGATGGACGCTAGAAGAGCCCAACGTGCCGGACCCCGCGAAGTACGAAATCCTCATGCCGACCATTGTGAAACCGAAGAAAACTGCCAACATCAATGTGGACGATATTCATGTAAGCATTTTAAATGATAATTATGATTTTAGCCATTCATCCATCAGCCATAGGACGTCCACTGCTGGACATAGGCCTCCCCTATGGATCTTCAGTAAGACCGGTTCGAAGCGACTTGTATCCAGCGCGATCTTGCAGTCTTAATGAGATCGTCCGTCCACCTGGTGGGTGGATGTCTTACGCTGCGCTTGCTGGTACGTGGTCTCCACTCGACAACTTTTCGACCTCGATCAGCCCTTCACGCTATGTGCCCTGCACACGTTGGGCTATCTGGGTAACTTTGGTTAGATTCTCCTTATTTCTGATTCGATCTCGCAGAAAGACTCCGAGCATAGCCCTCTCCATAGCTCGTTGGGCTACTTGGAGCTTATTAATAAGGCCCATAGTAAGAGACCACGTTTCAGTGCCATAAGTCATCACTGGCAACACACACTGGTCAAATTATGATTACTACTATAATCCATAAATTTAACATGAGAAGTTTTTTAATTATTCCTTCTTTAATGATCTTTTGTTATACTACACAATAATGATGAATAAAATTTATATGAACACCGGATACAACTCACGATTATTTGAACGGTCGAGCCGCTATGCGTCCGACCGGTTTCAGAGTAGTTAGCACTCCTTCTTCAGGGAATACGCGCGCCCCCGACAACGGACGCCCGCGCACACGTGCAAAAATTAATACACAACAATTAAATTATCTGTCATCACAAGATAACTAAGCTGATTTTTAAGGTATATTGAAATATAAGGTAGATAAAAAAAATATTTAACAAAATCTACGCCAATCGATTTATTTAAATTACTTATTGAGTGCGCGGGCGTCCGTTGTCGGGGGCGCGTGTATTCCCTGAAGAAAGAGTACTAACTACTCTGAAACCGGTCGGACGCATAGCGGCTGGACCGTTCAAATAATCGTGAGTTGTATCCGGTGTTCATATAAATTTTAATAATGAATCCTCACGCTAGTTTTAATGATGTAATAATGATGAATACCTAGCACATCATTTACGTACTCTGTAATCATAGGGGGGAGTCCATTTCGACTGACTAACTGATGTTACTGGCCTAATTGTATGGTGCTGAGCTTTGGGCGGGGGCAGCTGAGTGGAAGCGAACTTTTGTTTGCCAAAAGCGAGCCGTCCTTATAATAGCACGCATCCCGACTGATGAATCAGCTAGACCATTTTTCATTTCGTTGAATATACTTACACTACCATCTATAGGTATAATGCAAGTGGCTATTTATTTGAGAATTAACCTTGAATCTTACAAAGTGATGGGGCAAGCACTATATGAATCCCAACAACGTACTACTCGTCACAGGAACAGGCTCTTACCTGTGAAACGTACGCTGACAAAGTCCACCAAGTTGACCCATGTCATGGTTACTATGATCAACAGATCAACAGACTTCCCCGAAATGTCATAGAAGCATCTAATTTGACCATATACAAGGCAAGACTACTAGACCAAAAGCGAGCCGTCCGCATAATAGCACGCAACCCGACTGATGAATCAGCTAGACCATTTTTCATTTCGTTGAATATACTAACACTACCATCTATAGTGATAATGCAAGTGGCTATTTATTTGAGAATTAACCTTGAATCTTACAAAGTGATGGGGCAAGCACTATATGAATCCCAATAGGCTCTTACCTGTGAAACGAACGCTGACGAAAGTCCACCAAGTTGACCCATGTCATGGGTACTGTGATCTATAACAGACTTCCCCGAAATGTCATTGAAGCATCTAATTTGACCATATACAAGGCAAGACTAAAGCGGTGGCTTATCAGTCAGGCGTTCTATGATATAGAAAAAGAATTCATGACGCTAAAAGTAACCACATACTGCTAGTATGAAGCTTTATAATTATTTAATTGAGTTAATATTATTTCTATTTTCTGCAATTGTTGTAATGATTTGTATAATTTGATGTACTCGTATTTAATTTTATTTTTGACCGACGAACCACCGGAGGGGGTATACAATTCGACGCGTATATATTTTTTTATGTATAACCACGCATAACTTTTTTTATAGTAGTCCGATTTCAATAATTATTTTTTCATTGGAAAGAATATACTTCGAAATTGGTCCCATTTAAATTTTATCGAAATCGGCTGAGCTATTTTTGATAAATCAACAATAATGTGAAAAATGCTACATCGATCCGTGCATAATATTTGCGTTCTAGCGATGCGCCCTGGCTTCGCACAGGTGTATTATACATATAAACATTTCTCTTGAATTACTCCATCTATTAATACAAACTGCATCAAAATCCGTTGCGTAGTTTTAAAGATATAAGCATACATGGGGACAGACAGCGGGAAGTGACTTTGTTTTATACTATGTAATGATTCTGTACACTGGTGAAGACGGTCATGCTATTTTTTGCAAAAAATAATTATAATTAGAATGAACATAATTTCGAATTATCTCAAAGTTTATTTTGTATTAAAGTTGTTAAATTATTATTTGATGTAATTAAATGACGTGTACTTAAATGTATCAATAAATGAGTATGCGTAATTTGACTGACTGACTATTGTTACTTTTTTTTTTCTGTTAGTGATACGAATTTCTTGGGTCAGTAAAACATTTTCTAGGATGGATATCGGCCACCCATGCCTGTCTTCTTTCCTTCTTCCCTCCTAAATTTATGATAAATAATTTTCAGACACGTTTTATCATGATCTCAGGTTTCTCATGATGGTTTCTTTCACTTTATATGCAGTCATTTTTTTTTTTAATCTTTATAGAGGGTTTTATCCGCAGAATAATGCCACCCTCGACGCACTTTTTACATTTTAAACTTATAGATATCTTACAGTACGCTTAATTCCTAATTTAACTATTTTATATAGTACCCTGGCTCGTCGTGACGATGGATCGGTCAAAATACTGTTATACAGCCCTAGACTGTGGGCGTCTAAATCGTATTCGAGTAGAAATAAATCCCTCTCAGGTCCATTCCGGACACACTCCGCCATTATGTGGGTGACATCTTCAACCACCATACACTCGGAACATATAGGAGTTTCAATCTTACCCATGAGATGCGCAATACTGTTCAGCGGGATGTGTCCGGAGCGAAGTCTTAAAGCGGTAACGAATTCCATTCGGTGCATATCTACTCCAACGAACCAGGGTGAACGGGGAAGGTCAGGTTGAATGGTTCTATACCAAATACCCTTGCTTCGTGACCTCTCATCAAAGTATTCTTTCCACATATTCCTACACTGGGCGCGGACAATTGGGATGAGGTCGCTAAAGTAGGGTACAAAGTTTAATGGCTCACCATCTGTGATATGCAGTCATGTCATAGCAACATGTGTTGTATATAAATAAGCTTTACAATATTATGAAATAATTTATATGTAAATATTTTTCAGCAATGAGCTTGATTCCCACTGCAGTGGATGGAACACCAAAGCTCTCGATCGAGAAAAATGGAAAGAGGGAAGGGAGGCCTTTGCCCTGCAGTGGGACAATAACAGCTAAAAATAAATAAAAATAATAAATAAATATTACTTTTATTATTTTTTAACATTATTGCTATTAATAAATTTTACGTGAAAAACAAATTAAAAAATAACACTATAACATTACTTGTAGGCTCAGACCATTTTAAACTTAACATTATTAATATTTTTTAAATTAAGAAGTCAAGAATTTTTAGATACCATTAATTATACTGTAAAATTCATAATGATGTAATTATTAGGAAGGCTATCCGTCAAAATACAGGTGTTCTCACACCTAGTTTGATGGCCATGGCTACATATGTCTTGTATTAATTGTACTGAGAGAAATAAATTATTTTCATTTTTCATATGATCCTACCGTTGTTACAGATTCCTCTAGAAGTGGGAATAGTGCAGCAGCACCAATTTGTTTCGTCTCTGCAACGTTCGAGCGTAGTCGTGCGTTTGCTTGGTGAAACTGTGGCGAGAGTGTATTGTAAAGGAGCTCCGGAAATGCTGGTCACTCTATGCGACCCTAATACAGGTATTTATTACTAAACTTCCGCGCTGACTGCACCTTACTAATACCTATGGTTTCCCCTGTTTACCCCTTATCAAAAAAAACATCGTATCCTAAAATTTTCGACAGAATGTTAACTTTTTAAGAGATTTCTGGTCTCAAAGAGTTATCTTTGTGATAAGCATTTCAAAAATCTGAAGCGAACGCAGGATTTGAACCTTGCCTCTTCGGATCACTAGCCCGACGCTCTAACCAACTGAGCTAGCTCGCCTCCTACGCAAGCTTCAAATTTCTGAAGTGCTTACATTTCCCAACTTATATGTCTAATACGGGTATCACAGGTGGCGCCACCAACGCTATAAGTTGGAAAATGTAAGCACTTCAGAAATTTGAAGCTTGCGTAGGAGGCGAGCTAGCTCAGTTGGTTAGAGCGTCGGGCTAGTGATCCGAAGGGGCAAGGTTCAAATCCTGCGTTCGCTTTAGATTTTTGAAATGCTTATCACAAAGATAACTCTTTGAGATTAAAATCTAGTGTGGAAAGCACTTAAAATAAACATCATAACATAGATTTCTGGTCCTGAACATTTATTCGTTTTCGCGCAATCAAAATCACAAGCTTTGCTTAGTTTGGGGCAGAGGCCGTGTGTAAGACGTCTAGGGTATTTGACTAGTTTTTAGAAATAATTTTAAATTATTCGTTAGTACATAATAAGCACACTACATTTATATTTCCGAGAGATCTACTGTATTAACAATGAAAATCAGTGTTAAAGAATAGATTTTCAAGATCCCACCAAAAACGACATTCTGTAATGGCGCTGGTCTTTGACGTCACACACTAGTAAATAACTTTAGTAAATACGCTAGTTCACATCTAAAAATTGACAAAAATACTTTAAAAGTAACTTACAGATCCTGTAATATGACTCCGAAATCACAAAACACAAATTACACAAACAACAGTGTATCGAGAAATTCTTGCTTACTATCATGTGACGTCACCAGAGTTGCCGCCCTTCTTAGAGCGTTTACGTGACATAAAATATCAAAATAATATCGTATTTTATTTCGTGCGATTAGCGAAAATTAGACATATTTTAGTTTAAATAAAGTGAAATATGTCTTTTACAGGCTATTATCTTTAAGGATTACCACACTCAATAATAGTATATTTTCTATGTTGTCAAATAGCCTATTATTTATTTTAAAAGTCAAAGTTATTTATTTACTAAAATTGAAATACACGAATGAATACATGAATAATAGTTGAAGTAATACAATACATGAATAACAGTTGAAATTGGGCAAGATAATTAGATTCAGGATTCATAACCGAAATATCCTTTGGTCCCACACTAGGCTCGAGGCCCGCGTCGTGGGTGCCATACACAAAGTTATCTAGTGGTGACATTCTGGGGTAGTCCTAAGGGACATGTCCACAAAATGTATGGAGGCTGGTATAATAATAATCAAATATTCTAACCACAACACTCGTTACATTTTGATAAAGTTCATATTTTTCTGAGTCTATTACAAGAGTTAAAAACAAAAAAGAGCCCTCCGATTTTTTTTAAATTAATTTTGAATTTATAAATATATTTGGCTCTATAGGTAGTTTATCTCAAGCAACCCTGATTAAGTAACCTCCAAATTGTTAAATAAAAGCATTTTTACCAATTAGACACACTTTTAAGTGATTTTTGTCACATTGTACCTACTAACTGGTCACACTGGTAGGTTATAATTTTTAATTTTAGCAAATTAAGAGATGAATGTGGAAGAATCAGCTACCAATGCTAGTAAAATAACAATAGAAGCACTTTATTATTGCTAAACTGGAAAAAATAATAAACTGTATTGTTATTTTTCATACAATTAATTTTTCGCATTTAAAAAAAATTGGAGGGGTGAAAAAATTTAAATTAAATATTTTTGAGAAGCCCATATAACAAGCTTTCAAATGATGTACTCGTATATATCATCTTGGTTCGAATTTTCTCTGAATAATATACCACCTTTAAAGAAATGCTGATTTATCGAAAACTGTAAAAAAATAGTGAAAGTATTTATTTAGTGTTATATTTTCCCCAGTGCCGGACAACCTGTACGAAGTGCTGAACTCTTACGCCGAGAAGGGGTACCGCGTGATAGCGATCGCCACGCGCATGATGGAGATCAACCTCAAACAGATACAGACCATGACTAGGGAACAGGTAAAATAAAATAAAATATCCTTTTATTTCTTGCAAAGATACAGAACGCTACAACTTTATAATTATATACTAAATTATCACTAATTATTTTCTAATATCTATTTATTATACGCTAACTAGTATTTTATTCTTGTTTTTTTTATGTATCTAATTTTAAGTTTTTTTTTTTTTTTTTTTTTTATTTTGAATAGGTTTGCGTTTGACTACACACTGCCTGATGTTAAGCAGATGTGCGGTCTAGGGTGTAGCACGCTTACCTAGAAGATACCTATTTACTCGGGATTTGAAGACACTCACGTTGTACTTTAACGGAAAGACAGACCCAGGCAAAGCATTCCACATTCCGGCTGTTCGTATGAGGAATGAGGATTCGAAACGCTTGGTTCTAACGCGCGGAATGTCCACCATAAAAGGGTGGCGCTTTGGTCGCGTCCGTCTAGCCGTTTAAGTCTACTAAATTCTAGTAATAATTCTATGTTTTGAGTATCTAAGCGTGATACAATGTTTTTTGTTTAATTTTATTAGATTATGTTATTACTTAAGTTTCTTACCTATTCCCTAGTATATATATTTTTTTTTATCTATCTAACTTTTACAAAGTGTTATTATATTTTTTTTCAGTTTATTAATATTTAATTTTTGTTATATAATATACGTACATCTAATTACAGGTATCTACCTATAATATTATGTTTCATTTCTAGTAGTTATGCGAACAGTAGATCTCGCGTCACATCTCTTTAACTAAATCTTTAGGAAGTCTATATCTCGACTAACTCTTGATCGATTTTGTTTTATTTATTTATTTATTATTAAAATTATCTGTACTGTACTGTACCAGCCTTTTTAATAGTCCACTGCAGGACGTAGGCCTACCCACGAAGGGTGATTGGGCCATATCCACCTCGCTGGCCGAGTGCGGGTTGGTGGATTCATATACGCCATCGAATTTCTTCTAAGGACGTACGCAGGTTGCCTCACGATGTTTTCTTCACCGAAAAGCAATGATGTGAAATTCCGTACATAAATTCCAAAGAACTCATTGGTACGGGACCGGGGATTCGAACCCACGACCTCACGATTATAAGGCGGGTGTCACTACCTCTTGACCACCACGGCTATATTAAAATTATCACAACAAATCAATGAAGTGCCGTAAAACTAGAGTAAGTTTGTCACGGCACTGTTATTCCCACACACGCTGACTGTCACAAAGTGCGTGAACTAAAAATAGTAAATAAATTAACAGAATTAGATTTTGGATACTGACAATATGCAAATAATAACAGATTAAAAATGGAACATTAGCATGCATCGATTGATCACATTTTCTTATCAGCCAAGTTAATACTCACAAATCTTGTTAATAGAAATAGAAAAAACTTTATTGTTCAGCTGTGTACAAATAATGTTACATAAAATTTAAAAGTTCAAACATCTTGTCCTTTTCGAGCGTACAATATTAACACACACATATAAAGAGTCTAAAGCCGGAAACATACTATCGGACGCGGCTTACGGGCGCGACTGACAGCCGCGACTGATAGGTATCTAGACTATGAAAGTACACTGAGCCGTGCACACTATCGGACATAAGTCGCGGACGTCACCTTCGGACGACCTTGAGCGCTCGGACGTCCGAGAGCGATCTGGCACACCGGATGTTTTAAGACTGTGCACATTGCTAAGTCGCGTCCTTCAGCCGCGTCCGATAGTATGTTTCCGGCTTTAAGCTAGAGTAACATAATAAAATTTCAACAACTTTATAAATTGAGTAATCCGAAGGTAATTAATTTGTGGTTTTCAAAGTATTCTTTGATAGAATAGAAGACTTTTGAAACTAGCCAGGATTTCAGAGTTTTTTAAAGCTATTTCCTTTTAATAATGTATAGGTAAACAGTTATAGATTTTAATAGCCATAGCGTATGCGCTATTTGAGAACATGGTATTATTAAACTGAGGTATACATATGTTATATTTGTGTTTTGATCTCTGGACTTCGGTACAATTTGACTTAGAATAGGATTCAGAGTTAGGATTCATATACTAAATAATTTTGCCAAATATTATCAAAATTGGTTGTTAAAACAACGCTACAGCAAAGATCCCTTTTTGAGGAAAATGTCCCATAAGTAGAAAATCGTCGATTACAAAAAAAAGGAAACAAAAATATATTGAACCCAAGTTAGTATACCAAGTTTCACTCACGGCCGTCGCTGACTCCAGTGCGCGGGCGTCCGTTGTCGGGGGCGCGCGTATTCCCTGAAGAAGGAGTACTAACTACTCTGAAACCGGTCGGACGCATAGCGGCTCGACCGTTCAAATAATCGTGAGTATCCGGTGATGTATCCGGTGTTCATATAAATTTTAATACCTTTTTTAAAATTGTGACCTGTAGAAGAGAACAACCGGACAGACGAAAACAAAATTGTCGAGTCAAAACTAAGACTTCCACTTCGTTCGCTTGGTCAATTAAACATTACTTCTATTGACCCGAGTATGTTTTCTTTGGCAGATAGAGTGCGAGTTGCAATTCCTCGGGCTAGTGATAATGGAGAACAGACTGAAACCCGCCACCACTGGCATCATACGGGAACTCAAGGAGGCCAATATACACGTCGTTATGATCACTGGTAACATTTTACTTAGTACTGTACTGTAACCAGCCTTTTTAAAAGTCCACTACAATATCGGAATAGCACCGAAGCAAATACATTATTTGTATCACAAAAAAAAATGTATCCGTATTATAGCAAATATTAAACAAAAATGTAGCAGCAGACCGCATTTCATCCGCTTAAAAATTCATACACTCCCATGTATCTACATACTAGAAACAGCAATATTCGTCAGAAAGAACATAAATATGTACAACAAATGCAATAACCCTCGAAGAAATGAGCAACTATTACTACCAGAACTAAAATTGGAAATATTTAAAAGAGCCCTGAATATATGTGCTAAAAAAATTATTATAAAATCCCAGGTACAATAAAAAAAGAAACTTTAGACAAATCCTTTCAAACGAAACTTCCTAAACTACGACACTTCCTAATACAAAAATGTTATTATGACATAGGTGACTTTTTAGATGATAAATTCTGATCTCAGCTTAGGTCTAACAGCATAAATATTATTGTATTAGGCTATTAGTTTACCTAGTTTTAAGTAAATTACTCAAATTACACCTGTAAATTAAAAAAAAAATGTTACATCCTTATTAGAATACTACTAAGTACACTGTATTCTCAATTATTAAAATGTAGCGCTCGTAGCGTAGTTTGACTAGGTGATTGTCAGCGATCAGCGAAATTAAGCAACGTTCCGCACGGTCAGTATTTGGATGGGTGACCGCGGGTGGCATTTTCCAACTGAGCGCTACCGTGGCTCGGATGACACGTTAAATTGTAGGTCCCGGTAAGTAAGTTCGTATAGGCCGGGTGGCTAGCCCTGGTGTCAGAGTTTTTAGGCCGCCTGAAGGCCTCTGACATGGCTAAACGGTTAAAACAACCGGGACCTACAATTTAACGTGTCATCCGAGCCACGGTAGCGCTCAGTTGGAAAATGCCACCCGCGGTCACCCATCCAAATACTGACCGTGCGGAACGTTGCTTTAACGTTGAAGGTCCCGGTTGCTTTAACCGTTTAGCCATGTCAGAGGCCTTCAGGCGGCCTAAAAACTCTGACACCAGGGCTAGCCACCCGGCCTATACGAACTTAACTACTTAATTATTAAAATCAGCCATGCCCTATGTAACAGGGTGACATGTAACTAATTAGATATACACTCTAATTGTACCTATGTGTTTTGCTGAAATAAATCAAATAAAATAGAACTCATTGGTAGGGGACCAGGGTTTGAGCCCACGGCCTCACGATTGTCACTACCTATAGACCACTACGACTTAAAAAATATTTAGGATATAAATAATAATGATAATATAGACTTGATTTGTCAATAGATTGCCGCCTTTGATTCTATACGACTCACATATTGACTTAAATGTGTATTGTATACATTTTCATACAAAATTAAAACGTATTTACAGGCGATAACATCCATACAGCGGTGAGCGTGGCCAAAGAGTGCGGTATATTAGAAAGTGGGGAGCGCGTGGTGCATTTAAATACGGACTTCTCCGGAGCCACGCCCGTGGTGTACTGCGAGAGCAGATTACATGGGGTGAGTGGTATATTATGGTGACGCATTGTTAAACTATTGTTTCAAAAATTCTCCCTTCACTCGGACAAATTTTACGCGGTCGCGCTCGACAGGATCGCGCCAGAGCGGCGGGCGGCAGTGAGATGTTAATTAATAACTCATAATAAATAAATAAATATTAGGGGACATCTTACACACGGCCCCTGATCCCAAACTAAGCAAAGCTTGTGATATGGCTGCCAGAGACTGATATACTACATATACTTATTTTTAAATACTTACTTAGATAGATAGTAACTAAATAACACCCAGACACAGAGCAAACACTTATGTTCATCACATAAATATTTGCCCTAGGTGGGGATCGAACCCACGCCTCTTTGATCCAGAAGTCAGGGTCACTAACCACTGAGCCACCGAGGCAGTCAAATTTTTTAATGTATGCATTAAAAAGAATTACTTCTCGGTCTATGATAAAGAATAGTGGTCTGGCTATTTTATTCGTAGAAAATAATGAGATGTTGACGCTGATAATATAATTCTGAGCATTCGAATTATTAAACTTTTTTGGTGAGAAATTTGTAAGTTTTTTTTTTAAATAAAGATGGTTACTTTTCAAAATTTTGTCCGGTTTATTAAATTTTTCATAATTTTCCCTTATCTATGATATTTTTTTAATTTGAATATATATCATTCGTCCTCTCACATCGCGAATTCAAAAGTACTCGTTTTCGTGTTTTTCGACCCGATGCAGCGATGCCTCATCTTATGTTATTTTTAATCTTTCGCGATTTGAACACATTGTTTTTATGTACTTCGGGACTAATCGCTCACGGATAATATGAGATTTAAAAGGAACCAAATTGACAACACTATTGCTTAAAGTTGAGAGTCTTATCCATTTCTTTATCGCTTACTCGGCTAAACTTCCCAATATTAATATTAATAAATGAGTTTTGAAGTTTTAAGTATGATTTAAGAAAAATCTGCTATCGTAATTTATTTATTTTTATGTATATTATTTTGATGTATACCTGTGTATTGTATAGGTTGCCGTTGGGCGTAAGACCTTGCTACAGCGCTCGTGGAATAGCGACAGCGGCGGCGGGTCGTGGCGCTCCGCTGGCGGCTCGGGCGCCTCTGACGCCGAGAGCGCTCTCACACCGCGGTATAAGATAGTCATGACTGGAGACACGTGGCGGGTATGTATACTAGTGTTGTATACTAGTGTTGTATACTAGTGTTGTATACTAGTGTTGTATACTAGTGTTGTATACTAGTGTTGTATACTAGTGTTGTATACTAGTGTTGTATACTAGTGTTGTATACTAGTGTTGTATACTAGTGTTGTATACTAGTGTTGTATACTAGTGTTGTATACTAGTGGTGTATACTAGTGTTGTATACTAGTGTTGTATACAGGTGGCCGTGGATAGTAACTAAAAATTTAAATCTGTTTATATGTAAAAATGAATCGTAGATGTTAGTCTCGCTAAAACTCGTGAACGGCTGAACCGATTTGGCTAATTTTGATCTTCAAATATTTGTAGAAGTTAAGGGAATAAACGGCGAGAAAATTTATAAAAGTTGCGAGAAAAATATTAAAGTCATTAATTTCATATTCCCATGTTCCTGCATGTAAAAGTTGTCATTGACAGGTTGACAGATGGTGAGACGAAGTTCACCGGGTCAGCTATTATTGAGTAATTAAAACAGTTTCACCATATTTCATGAAAACACGTTCTTCTCGTCCACTTACCGCGCCGTCTCAGTTTGTTGGCGTCGCTTACGAACTACAACTTAAAAAAAAATTACGATAGTCATTTTTAGATACAGTAAAATATCTTCATACAAACGTGCCGCTCTCGGTTTGAATGTGTGAGTGCGCGCCGCGCGCCTTGTCGGCACGCGATTTCACGCACACGCTAGCATAATATATGCGGGAATAAGCTGGCGGCAGTACGGGCTGTGCAGCGCGACTGTGAGCATGTGCGTACGTTACATGACCGCTCGCGTTCCTACCTACTACGTACCTACTTATACTTAAATCTTATTAGAAAATGTGGTATTGTATTGTTTATTTCGCAGTTTATTTGCTTTATTAAGAGCGTAGCCGAGTCGCATTTTTCCATATAAATGTATTCCCAAATTTACTTCCTGACTACTATTTTTAGAGCTAAAGTTTATTTTAAGAAGTCTAGTTTTACTATAAATCAGAGGATTGAGTACGAAACATCGTTTAGGTAAACGTATTTGTCGCGTATAGTGTAATAAGGGCAATTTCACAATAATTAATATTGCAAATTACTATTGAATTTTTTTTTCTATTGTCTTATGTGTGAATAAAGGCTTTTTATTTTTAGTAAATTTGTGAATTGGTAAAATATTCAATCATAATATGCTTTTTATTGCATAAATTTAGATCAAGTGATGCTTGTTATAAAATATTAACTAAAAGTAAAAGTGACAACCCTGGGGATCAACGCAAGAGTAGGCTAATAACTCGGCGGGCGGCCTTAGATAACCTACTGTTATGTATTTACAGTGCCAATGAGCTCGATCGATTTAAAAGTTATACTTATCTATTCGAAGGCGATTATCTTTTGCTCATTTTTAGGGTTCCGTAGTAATAACTTTCCATTGTTATTGCAGGTGTTGCGCGAGCACTACCCGGACATGGTCGCGCGAATAGTCGCGCGAGGTGCGGTGTTCGCGCGAATGACGTCCGATCAGAAACAACAGCTTATAGTCGAGTATCAGGCGCTCGGATACTATGTTGGTAAGTTCTACGTGTGTTGTTTAACTGCTGCGTCACACTTTATCGAACCTTATCACTTTATCACACCTGCTCGTACTAAGCGATTCGCTTTTTCTTTCATAATGCGGACCGCCAGGGATTGGAATGCCCTGCCTCCGTCATTATTTCCTAACAATGAGGCGTTTTCTAAAAAAAAAAAATTGTCATAAAAGTATCCAATAGATGGCGACAATAGTTTGAAATCGTCGATCCTTTGACTATGAAAATCGTAATGTCATTGTCAAGATGTCTTCTTCGTCTTTTTTATGTTTTGGCGTCGCATTGTTGTGCATTTGTCAATATCAAGTGAATTTTATTATAATCGGTTAAGTGGTGTAGGAGTCCATTGAGGACAAACATTGTAACACGAGATTTATATATATTAAGATTACGCTATCTAGTAAGTTTTGTGAAACTATTTTTTTTTTTTTTTGAAAACTCCTCATTACAATTTGGATATTTTCAAGTCAAGAGTGAATAGGTATCTTCTAGGTCTACATACTCCATCTTCGACTACAACTTCGCTTTTCATCAGGCGAGATGGTGGCCAAATGTAGACTCATTCTACACAAAAAATGAAATGAAAATGATCTTTAGGTGTTCAAAAAAAATATTTTAGAATTCCCCAAAACGAGTAACCTAAAACTCCAAGGTTAACCAAAAATAAAATTACTTCTGGAGGGGTTAGTATGATTAATATTCGTAAGCGAAAATTACGTTTGTTTGCGTGTACTTAAAATTGTTAAGCGACTCTGACGGCCTTAAACAAAAAAACCGGACAAGTGCGAGTCAGGCTCGCACATCGAGGGTTCCGTACAAACAGATTGTTAAAATAATTAAAAACCTGTGCTAATGAAGTTCTTTTATATGACAACTTTCATGATACGAGTTACTCACTTTGAATTTTGAGCCCATATTTTGTGAATTTTGAGGCCCTATTTTTTAGTGATGTAAATAGAAATGTACAGTTTTCAGATTTATTCCTATATGTGTACTCTAAGACAATGCTTCTCGCCAAATTTCATAGTTCTATGTCAACGGGAAGTACCCTGTAGGTTTTGATTTTTGTGAGTGTCGAAATATGCGGTTTTTTACGACATAAACGACTCTAACTTTTTTAAACGACAATTGAGAAGTTTTTCTTTTACACAACAGCAAGAATTCATCGATATACGTATACAGTTTAAATTTCAACTCGATATCTTTACGCGTTCTCGAGATAAAGAGTCTTGACATACACACAGACGGACAGACGGACAGCACAACAAAGTGATCCTATAAGGGATCCGTTTTTTCCTTTTGAGGTACGGAACCCTAAAAATGTACGAAAATATGACACATGATAATAATTATTATTTACTGTATTATCTCATTCCGAGATAAAAAAAAAACTACAGAAATATCACTTTAGAGGGTGGATTCGCATTAGTCATGGTGTTTCAATAAGAAAAATAAACTTGAAGTTATAGTCCCGTCATATACAGGGTTATTTCTAATCAATTAGCATTCTTTTAGGGACTTATTCTATACATCAATATATTTTTGTCTACTAATACACTGCTACGATGAAGAATAAATACAAGTATTTCCAAAGTATTTTTTCTGGAGGCCACGTATTTGAAAATTGGAATATTGATAAAATTATCACATTTAACTTCAATTTTTTTGTTTCAGGCATGTGCGGCGACGGGGCAAACGATTGTGGCGCCCTCCGCGCGGCCCACACCGGCATATCCCTCTCCGAAGCCGAAAGCAGCGTCGCCGCGCCCTTCACAAGCTCCCAACCGGACATCATTTGCGTTTCTCGAGTCCTACGCGAAGGCCGAGCGGCCCTCACCACAAGCTTCGGCGTTTTCAAATTCATGATCGCCTATTCCCTCACAGAATTCTTCTCCGTCGCATTCCTGTACTATTTCGACTCTAATTTGACCGATTTTCAATTTCTCTTCATAGATGTCGCTTTGATCGTCAATTTCGCGTTTTTCTTTGGCATGACTGAGGCGTATACCGGAAAACTGTGTAAAATACCCCCATTGACTTCGCTTCTAGGTTTAGTCCCGTTGCTATCTCTTATAGGACAGATGGTTTTGATCGGTGTAGCGCAGTATCTGAGCTACTACGCGCTAACGCTATTTCCCTGGTACGTGAGGCATACTTATGAGGGAGATGAAGCAAATCAGTGTTGGGAAAACTACTCTATTTTTGCTGTATCCATGTTTCAGTATATCGTAATGGCGATTGTATTTAGCCACGGCGCTCCGTATAGAAAATCAATTATTACTAATAAACAGTTAACATGTAGCATGCTGATAATGACAGCTATATGTGTATACATAGCTGTAGCTCCGGCGGATTGGCTCGCGAAGTTCCTTCAGTTGGAAATGCCTAAAGATGTGCTACTGTGTTATATTGTACTGTGCATAGCTGCGGTATATTTTCTTATAGCGTTGTTTTTTGAGCGTGTTATCATACAATATTGTATGGAAAGAAAGTTGATGATTCCTAGATGTTTGAAGGAGAAAATTGTTAGGAAAACGCCGCATTTGACTATTAAAAGAGAGTTGACTGAGATGGATTATTTAGACTGTGCCAGTGTGATTTCTTATGACAAAGAAAACGGTTCGGAAAGCTCGATTTCGGGTAATAGATGAGAGAGGCTAAAAGTTAATACCAAAGGTATTAATGTTAGAAAGAAAATTATTTAGCATTGTTAGTGTTTTCGAATATTTGATTGTTTGTAACTTAAGCGGTAATACAAAAAAATGTGCGCTTGGTGGGATTCGATCCTGCATTGTCTCGTTTCTAAACTAAGATTGTCTTAACGTCTTTAATAGTATACTGAGCGCCACACAAATTGAAAGATGGGAAGTTAGCCGCAGATGACACTTCGCCGTGATTCGCTAATTATTGCGCATGTGTGTACAATGCCTATACAAATGGCGAAGTAGTGAGCTCGGGCGTAGGGATCGCGCGGGAGGCACGAGGTTGGCGGGCGGGTGTGCGCCGGCGTCTCGACTCTCTGGCACCCGCTAACGTCTATATTTTGGCGTTTGCGCAGCTCTCTGCGGCTAACTTCCCATCTTTCAATTTGTGTGGCGCTCAGTATACGGTCTATCTTTTTATTTTTCTTATAGGAGTGTAGTATTGTTAGAAAAAGCTTACAAGCAATATTTATTATGACGAACAAAGCTTTTATTCATATTTATTTACTATTACGTATCTTCCAACGTAGAAAATAAATTAAGTATTTGGTGAATTATACCACAGTTTTGATGATGAAATTATGATAGTTGTAATTTATTGTTGCCATGATATTTTTATGATATTTTGAATTTATTACAATTTTTAGAATTTTCCACATTAGCAATAATAAAACGTATAATTATGGCACATATCTTATAAACTTAGCAGCTTGATTTTTAAATATTTTCTTTTGTATTTCTAATATTTAAACTTTGACATTTACATTTTCAATTTCTTGATGAATTTATGTATTTCAATGACTTTTATCTATTTTAATTGAAATATGTGTAAGCTTAGATTTTAAATATATTGACTTGCAAGTATCAAAACGCCATTTGTACCGGGTTCTATGTAACGGGTTATAATAATAGGCTAAATTGAAAGGAGTTTATAGTTTCCCAATTCTTGTTATTTAATATTCAAAAAATCGAATAAAACGCTATTGAAACTAAATGTATAGGCCGCGCCACACAAGTTGGCGGATGTGAAGTTAGCTATAGTCTGTTCCATTAGCGCTGAGAACGCACACGCTAGAGTCCTTCGAGTCGGGATTGGCCCACGCGGTACGACTCTGGGTCAAAATATGTTCGCAACCCTCATCCTCTACCAAGAAACGTGGCAACTGCGTTATCGACACGAAAGCGATACATATTGAATAGAAAACGACACTTTTGTTTTCATTTCGCCAAGACGAGTGCTACATAATACTGTCGAAGGTTCTAAAGCAGTTCGAAAGCTGTTCCATTCCCTGGCGGTGTGAATCAGAAATGTTAAGTCAAACCGCTTCGTACATAAATTCCAAATAACTCATTGGTACGGGACCGGGATTTGAACCCACGACCTTACGATTGTAAGGCGCGTGTCACTACCTCTAGACCACCACGGCTTTTTACGCTGTAACGCCTTCGAGTAAATATCTATAGAGTCACAATCGTGCTAAAAAGTGTCCGAGTCAAAACTCTGCTTAAACTACGTAGTGGGCCGGATTTTTAGTTCTTCATAAGACGATTGCAAGCCGACTACAACGCCGTGCGATGCGAAAGTGCTCGGTTACAAGCAATTTTGTTCTCGATACGAAATTGGATCTTAACTTTTATTGTAATTAGATCAAGTAAGAAAAAATATTCCTGATGGATACATCACTCCAAAAATGGATCTTGTGAGATTGGTTTTTCTTACTAGATCCGTTTATTATTCTAAATGGATCTACTGGTAAAAAATGTATCATTAGATACATCGCCCCGAAATTGGATCTAATGAGAAAAAAATGTCTCACTAGGTCTACCGTGCATCTATCCAGTAGCTATCATAGTTGCCCGCCTTTCGCCGCGAATCCACGCACGTTTTGGAAGCACTTGGTGACCGCGTGGCGCACCCGCGGTGCAGGAATTTTATATTTGGATTGGTGAAATTATTTGGTGCGGTGTTTTGTATGGGCTGCGGTTGGCCCCCACGCGACTATAAGCCCCTTTCAATTTAGCATTTGCTTTCAGAATAACCTTGTATCACCTATCGACATTACGATATATCGATATTACGATCGGCTATGAGCCGTGAATTTTTTTAAGTTAAATTAAAATGAATTGCCGATCAATATCGGCCTGTATAAATACAATTATTTATACAGGATGTTAGCGTAAATAACTATCTAGAAAACGTTACGGTTTTCGCTAGCATTAAAAAAGCACATGTGATTTTATAGACATTGTGGCCAATTTTAAAGGCGCCACCGTCAATTTAATATAGCAACTTAAAATGTTCTCTCTTTCAAATGCATGTAGTGAAAAAGAAACAGCAATATTTTAAGTTGCTATTAAATTTACAATGGCGCCTTAACAAATGGCCACATTAAATAGATTTAAATATTAAATGTTCGATTAAACTACGGACATAGTACTGTACCAGCCTTTTTAATAGTCCACTGCAGGACGTAGGCCTACCAACGAAGGGTGGCGGACATAGTATTGTAGGTATAGTAATAACGTATGTAAATTATATTATAGTAGATTATTATCAGTACATTTTTTACTCTCCTATCAAAACAGAAATCGTGAAATACGCACTACACACATCTATAGACCGAATCAAATAACTAGGCGGCTGTTATGTTAGCTACAAGCTGCCGACAACCCAATCCTCGCGCAGCTGTGAAGTGAGCTCCAGTTAGGTTTGGGTAAACTCAGCTTGTATAGGCCGCGCCACACAAGTTGGCGGATGGGAAGTTAATTACAAGCTGCGCAATAGCCGATCAACGCGCGGCTTTATGTGAGCTTCAGTCAGGATTGGATATTGCGCAGCTTGTAGCTAACTTCACATCCGCCGACTTGTGTGGCGCGCCCTATACCTAATTTCTGCCAACTTCATTCTGTTATTCGTAAAGTGCAATTTGTGTATTTAAATCGAGATAAGACATCTTCAGTAAAAAAAAAACCGGACAAGTGCGAGTCAGGCTCGCACATTGAGGGTTCCGTACAAACATATTGTTAAAATAATTAAAAACCTGTTTTATTTGATAACTTACATGATATGATTTACTCTCTTTGAATTTTGAACTCATATTTTGTGAATTTTGAGGCCCTATTTTTATGTGATTTAAATAAAAATGTACAGTTTTCAGATTTATTCCCATTTGTGTTGAGACAATGCTCTTCGGCAATTTTCATAGTTCTATGTCAACGGGAAGTTAGTAGGTTTTGATTTTTGTGAGCGTTGAAATATGCGTTTTTTTACGACAAAAACTGCTCTAACTTTTTTTCGAAGCTTTTCTTTTACACAACTGCCAGAATTTATAGGTTTACGTATATAGTTTAAATTTCAACTCGATATCATTACGCGTTCCCGAGATAAAGAGTCTTGACATACACACAGACGGACAGACGGACAACAAAGTGATCCTATAAGGGTTCCGTTTTTTCCTTTTGAGGTACAGAACCCTAAAAACTATGTGTAACGTGTATTTCTTTTCACGATTTCAGTTTTTAATTTTCGCTTCGCCTTGTTTTTTTTGCCGCGCCACAGAAGTTGGCGGATGTGAAGTTAGCTACAAGCTGCGCAATAAGTCCTGACTGAAGCTCACATAAAGCCACACGTTGATTGGCTATTGTGCAGCTTATTATAGCTAACTTCACATTCGACAACTTATGTGGCGCGGCCTATAATATTGTACATAGTGACATTACGAAAATTCAGTGACATTTTCAAATGTGTAATATTCAATCGTACCGAACAACCTGTGCCTTAATATTAATAGTATACAGGGTTATTTCTAATCAATTAGCATCCTCTCAGGGGCTTATTCTGTATTTATGTTCTGTTGATTAGAAATAACCCTGTATAAATAATAAGATAACATTCCAATCTTATCATTATGGTGCTGTTTATAGGAACTTTACCACATAGTATTGTAATGTTCAATAAATTAAATTACAATTTAATTACACTATTTAATTGTGTGATAAAAATAATTAACACAAATCTAGTATTGTAATGTTTTAGTTTGTGAAATGTGATATTAGTCAGTGCGATAGAGTAACGCTCTTGGGGCGTTTCTTGATTATGCGAATCGCTTTAAGAAATCTGTTATATTGGTGGTTTCACTAAATTTTTACTTATACTCTATAAAATTTAACTTGATCTCTGCGACAGCTGTAAGAAAAATCACGCCTATGAAGTCCTGAATTTCTTAATAGTACAGACAGTACCTGTCAATGTCATACTTTATGGGCATGCCGATTAGTGAAGGGCGACGAATGATCGTGACCGCAGAGTTTTAGATAAAGTTTTATTTAGAATATCGATAGTTTATACTAACGATATTTTAAATAAAACTTAATTTATCATTAATTTTATTATATATTTTGATATCATAACATTTTTTACATGTGTAATTAAATTAAAACCAATTATATGTTACATTAGCATCGATAATAGTGAAAAACGTCGATAAATACTATCGTTACATTACTATAAGTATTTAATTAATATCATAACATTATTTACATAATATGTACTCACATACTTGATCTTAAATAATAGTAAATAAATAAAATCCAATTTCTCACCTTCAACTACTCATTCGATTTCATTACAACATAATTTGAAAATCGATTTTTTCCACCACTATCGCAACTCTAAAAATGTCAATCTTCTATGTCAATATCACTGTCGCAGAGATCAAGTTAAATTTATGGAGTATAGTTCTGTTGCTGTCCTCAACTATCAGAAACATAAGAAACATTTTTTTTGTGATAGATTTGTATCACAATGGAAAATTAAAATCAGACTTATTTTAAGCATTTTAGTGCGCACTATCTCTTTCTTGTATTTCTGATAGTAAAGGACGGCAACAAAACTAAGTATACTTTAGTAAAATCAACAGGACTCGATCAATTGTATATTTTTAGGGTACATAGTGAACCATATCATACACATATCCAGTGCCGGTTTTAGCACTACCAGCGCCCAGCCGGGCTAGAATGCGTGCCACGAATTATTTCGTTCGTAGTGTCAGAACGAGACAGGGCTATGGCAAAGTATATATCTGTCACTTTTTCACACGTTGAAATGAGTTCTATTCGTGGTCGCATGCTTGACTAGCTGGGCGAGATTTCTGCGGCGCCCCTAACTGAAATTCAAATAATACTACTTATAAAACTGAGCAACTGGTTTGAGCAATCCTTCGATGGTACTACAATATTGTAACTAAGCGCGAGCGTAGCAAGCGCAAAATTTTTCGATTTTATCTTTCACTGGAGTTCTTGTACTGTACCAGCTTTTTTAATAGTCCACTGCAGGACGTAGGCCTACCCACAAAGGGTGATTGGGATATATCCAACACGCTGGCCCAGTGCGGGTTGGCGGATTTACACCTGCAGCGCCCTTTAATGTCCCGCGCCCCTGGACGCCCCACCCTACCCTAAACCCGCTACTGCACATATCAACTGTGAATGAAGATTCTTGTCTTTGTTTAACCTAATTGTGTATTACGTATCGCGTCTTAGACTTATGATACCGAACTATGTACCTAATCTCAGAATGTATTGCTTATGACGTTTAAAATAAGTAACAAAATGGAATTTTAATAAATTAATGAAATCTGAGTATTGTTTTCTTTTCTGTCTAATTTTATCTGTGCAAACTAATTTTTGAGTATGGCACTTTTTTATTGCGCGCTAAACAAGGAATCAGACATGAGATCTGTAGAAGAGTTAAATAGTTATCGACATAACTCAGCATGATTGTCAAGTTGAAATGGCAGTGGGTGAGGCAGATAGCACGGAAAAATTATGATCCTCAGTTCTCCACGTACCGGCTACCAGCAAACGCAGTGTACGTAACCCACACCCACAAACTGGACAATTGACCCTGGTCTTATTGGGATATCTTATAGGAGAGACTATATGTCCATCAGTAGACGTCATGGGTGATAATTATGACGAAAGTAGTTTTAGACAGGTATTTTTATCATTATAGCGCCTAAGAAGTCGCGCGCGCGCACCCCTCCGTGTCGGGCGCATTGTGAGCGTTAATAGCGCTAAGTACGAAAAACAAAAATGACGACAGTTAAGTGCAACTCGTGCAATATCGTGATAGACGAGTTGCTTTCTTATGTGCAAAATAAAATTTCGATCGTGGACGAAGACACTTTGGTGCGAATTTGTACGACATCATTTTCTAGTGATGAAATCAAAAGCTCAAAATCATTGTTATTTGGATCGATTCCGACGGACAAAGTGAAAATAAATCGAAAACACAAAGGAAAAGAAGGAAGAGATTTGTTAGATATAATAAATCTGTTTAAATCGACCGAACCGGATATTATTCCGGTATTTGTAGCTCGCCAGTTAGAAAAGCTACCACCGATTTTATTTGATCATCTCGACTGTACAAAATTATTGAAAGATCTGCTCAAAGTTCAAGATGAGGTGAACTTAATAAAATCAAACTATGTCACGCAAGATCAGCTGATTGAGTGCAGAAAAGAGTTGTTACAGATGAAGAATGACTCATTACCGCCCGTCGCCGCACATCATAATATTAATACAAAGAGAGGCGCATGGCTATTAGAGAGTGGTCCGATGGGCCTGTCTCATATAAGTAATTCAACGTTAAATGAATCAACTGATTATAACGAAAATCGAGCTACGGATCATGGTACTGTGGCGGTATTTAGAGAAATGATGAGGGTAGACCGAAAAACTATGCGGAAATCACGGTCACCGAGCCAGCGGTCACCGACCCTAGATATTGGTGTAAATAAACAAGAAACGAAACCGGCGAGCAATTCCGGCACGGACGAGCAGCGAGTTGAAGTGACGTCACTCGCTCCTGTTGCGTCGAGTGGGGACTGCGAGTCGTGGCAGTGCTTATATATTCTTTGGCAGTGCACTGATAATGAAGTAGGTACTGATACGGGCGCCTTGGTGCGCCACAGCGTAATGGATGCAGTAAGTCAAGTCGAACCTCTCAACGAAAAACCTAGGGAAGGCTGGATTACTGTGTCAAGGCGTAATAAACCGTTATATCGATACCACGGTGTATCGGGAATTTCGCGAGATTTGGAGGGAAAATTCAAAGCTGCGACTAAGAAAGTGCCGATTTTCATTACTAAAATACACAAAGATACGATGGAAAAAGATATAGTCGATTACGTCTACAAGAAAACAAAAGAAATGATTACCTTAGAGAAAATTTCTTTTAGACATGAAAAAGATCACATCGCTTTTAAATTTTTTGTATTCGAAGATCAGTTGGATATGTTCTTAGATGACAAACTGTGGCCGCGAGGAGTGATATTTAGAAAATTTGTGAGCTTCAGACGGAAAAACGTGAACGGCAATAGCGCTGTATCGGCTTCAGAAAGAGCTTATCATGGAAAGCGGTGACTTATACAACTTTGTTAGTTTTAACTGTAAGAACGTGAAGCGCTCAATAGAAGATGTACGACAGTTGTGTAGGTCATCGCACATAATTGCTCTGCAGGAACACTGGTTACTGCCGAATGAAATCGACTACTTGAGCTGTATCGACGATGATTTTGCCTACACGGGTGTATCGCCGATGGACCTATCAGACGGCATGATCGCGGGCAGATGTTGGGGCGGTGTTGCGTTGCTGTGGAATAAGAATGTGTTTCACAATGTGTCAGTGGTGAACTGCGATAACACACGAATGTGCGCGATAAAAATAGTAGTAGGTGAAAGGTCATTTTTAGTGTTCAGTGTGTATATGCCGACTAACAAAACGGTTAACTTAGCGGAATTTACGGATTGTCTTGGGTCATTGACCGCTATCATTGCGAACGAAGATATTCAGTGTGCTTACATGCTGGGTGACTACAATTCAAATCCCGGTGAGCAATTTTTCTATGAACTTACGAACTTTTGTACTGAGTGCGAATGGACCTGTGCTGATGTGGAGAAGATAGGTTTGCTTTCGGACATGTACAGTTTTATCAGTGACGCAAATGGGTCGGTGAGCTGGTTGGACCACTGCGTCTGTACTGGGTCGGCTTTTCAGACTGTGGTTAATGCGAGCATTCGATATGATCCCGTGTGGTCCGACCATTTACCGCTCATAATGCAGTGTAGGTTAAGTATAATCAAACCAAAACTTGTGCAAGCTAATATTAATATTTGTAATACAATACGATGGGGTGAGAAAACCCCCAAACAAATTGACATGTATAGTAAATTATGTAATGAAAGATTAAGACTAATAGATTTTCCGATTGAATTTACTGACTGTTGCGATAAAAATTGTAATATTTCAGATCATTACTTAATAATTGACAAATTGTATCATAATATTGTTGACGTTTTATGTACGGCCGCCTCAGAATGTCATTCTATCCCTCCGACAAGAAAGAAAAAACCTGTTATTGGATGGAACAAGCACGTTCGTGAGGCTCACAGGGTGGCGAGGTGCAAATTCAAAGTATGGCTTCTTTGGGGTAAACCTAAACTGGGTAGTGCTTGGGAAGAGATGCGGGAGAGTCGTAGAATCTTTAAATCGCGTTTAAAGTGGTGTCAAAATAATAGCGAACAATTAAAGATGGACATACTCGCATCGCAACATTCTAAGCATGATTTTCGTGGTTTTTGGAAGAGCACACAGAAAATGAAAAATAAGCCTGGCCTACCTGTGAGCGTCAATGGACTAAATGACGCGAAGTGCATAGCTGATATGTTTAAAGAGCATTTTACTGTGAAATCGCCATTGGGGCCACCACAGTCTACCGAGGTGGGTGGACCTTGTGGACAGGACACGAGTTCGAGATTTTTGGCGAAAGATGTCCGAAAGGCTATTACATCGATGTCGCGCGGAAGGTCTCCTGGCCATGACAGCCTGAGCATAGAACATCTAAAGAATGCTGGCGTCCACCTGCCTAGAGTTCTCGCTATGTTTTACTCGTTGTGTCTAAGTCACTCATACTTACCGGCAGACATGATGAGGACAGTGGTGGTGCCAATAGTGAAAAGCAAAACTGGTGACATTGGTGATCAGTGTAATTACAGGCCGATCTCTCTGGCAACGATAATGGCGAAGGTGCTTGATAGTTTGCTTAACACTGAGCTCGACAAGTACCTGAATATTCACAGCAATCAATTTGGTTTTAAGCCTGGGCTATCAACCGAAACAGCTATATTGTGTTTGAAGCAAACTGTCAAGTACTACACCGATCGTAGCACGCCTATATATGCGTGTTTCCTCGACCTCTCGAAAGCGTTCGACCTTGTTTCGTACGACATTTTGTGGCAGAAACTAATCGACATATACATGCCCAAAGAATTAGTGCACTTCTTTAAGTACTGGTATTTGAATCAGGTCAACGTCGTTCGGTGGTCGAGCGCGCTGTCGGAGCCATACAGGTTGCAGTGCGGTATGAGGCAGGGAGGGCTGACCTCGCCAAGGCTCTTTAACCTTTATGTCAACGCATTGATAGAGGAGCTCAGCAGCACACGTGTCGGCTGTCATATTGATGAAGTCTGATTGAGAGCTGAAGCGGGTAGATCAGTTCAAGTATCTAGGACATAATAATATGTTAACCTCTGACCTGAAAGACGATGCAGACTTAGAGAGGGAGCGGAGGGCGTTGTCTGTGAGGGCTAATATGATAGCCCGCAGGTTTGCGCGTTGTTCGGGAGGCGTCAAAATTACTCTATTCAGAGCATTTTGTACGTCCTTCTACACGGGCAGCCTGTGGGTGGCGTATACGCAGAAACAGTACAGCGCCCTTCGTATTCAATACAATAACGCGTTCAGGATGCTGATGGGGCTGCCCCGGCACTGCAGCGCGTCGGGGATGTTCGCCGAGTCGCGCGTCGATTGTTTCTATACAACGATGCGGAAGCGGTGCACATCTCTGGTGCGCAGGGTCCGGGCCAGTGACAGCACCATCCTGAACGTATTTGCGAACCGTTTTGACTGTAAGTACATGAATCATTGTTATATGATTCATGTGCTTACAAATAAACAAAATATGACATGTAAATAACTAAATTTTAATGTTTTTGTAAAATTGTGTAAATCTATGATCTTTTGGTCGAAATAAAATGCTTTATTATTATTATTATTATTAAGAAACGAAGGCTAAAAGAATAAATGATTTATTCATTATAAAATTTGCCAATGCCATCGTCCGGTCGCCACAAACGCTGCCACTGTTTTTCATATTTTGTGGTAATCTATACTAATATTATAAAGAGGAAAGATTTGTTTGTTTGTTTGTTTGTTTGTTTGTAATGAATAGGCTCCGAAACTACTGAACCGATTTCAAAAATTCTTTCACCTTTGGAAAGCTACATTATCCCCGAGTAACATAGGCTATATTATATTTTAAAAAAAATTAGGGATCCTTACTAAAACTCCAATAATGTAACATAAGGTGTAAAAAAAAGACCTGAAAAATTCCTTAAGTCGCGTGCGCTGAGAAAACTATTGATGATGGAATAAAATAATGTACTACGACTTTATAGAACACACCATAATTTACAAAAAATGTCGGGACAGCATATATCTAACTATTATAGTTAAGCCGTAATAACTGTTCTTTTATTCTTAAAAATTAATTGAAATACCGTCGCAGGAAAAGGATCTTAATTTGTATCTTGGTATTAATCCTTATCAAAATAAATTATTTCATATTCAAGACTGTTTCAATAGCTTTATGTAACTTTTTAAATTATTTAATTCAGACATTTTATTACAAAGATATTACGAGTTCAAAAATGTAAGTATTATAAAAGTTTCGTTTCGCCGCTCACTCCGCTTGGCAATTCATGTACTTTGTACAATGTACATAATACAAAATTCACTTCGAGCAAATATCTATAGAGTCACAATCGTGAAAAAAGTGTCCGAGCCAAAATCCTGCCCAAGCTACGTAGTGGGCAGGCTTTTTAGTTAGTCGTAAGGCGATTCCAAGCCGAAAAAGAAGAAGAGAGACAGGCACTTAATATTAGGTAACATAACGTCGAGATTCGAGGAAACGGGTCATTGAGAATTGAGAAGGGTGCTTGGGCCATATCCACCACCAGTGCCAGGGCCCAGTGTGGGTTGGTGCAGATTGCCACACAATATTTTCCTTCGCCGAAAAGCCAATGATTTGAAATTCCGTACATAGGTAAGTTCCAAAGAAACTTATTGATACAGGATCGGGATTTGAACCCACCACCTCACGATTGTAGGACAGGCGTTACTACCACTAGACCACCAAAGTTATATATCTCCGCCATTAGTGTGTCGATTTTTTTTTTTTTGGTAGTAAATAGGTATGCAGTGGCGTAGCGTGCCTTGGAGGAGCCCAGAATCAAACATAGTTGGGGAGCCCAAATCACTCATTTCTCACAAAAGAAACAAATATCCTTGCATTAAATTGAAATAAATACATACCACCTTACCGCAAAAAATTTAAACACTGTTTAGCCGTACAATTTGTACTGTTAAACGTTGTCAAAAGCCTGCATAAAACTTTAGTGGTAAGACGGTTATTTATAAGTTGTCCCTTCCTCCTAGAAATTGAGCTAGCCAAACAATTCAAATGAAATATACACTTTTCTTGCCTTTTTTTTAAGGAAATTGATAATTGATAATGAATAGAATATAATAGCAGCGTTTTACCTGAAATAAAACGCATATTAAATACTTACCTTACTGGAAGCTTTTATAATGAGAGTGCGTATCCCTTTCCGTCGATTAGTTATCGTTTTCAGTCCCTTTAAGCGTTGTAACCGGAAGCCTCCAGGTGGCGCCCTTGTTGGCGATTGCGCGCCATTTTATTTTCTAGGAAAAATAGCGTGCCTTTTGGCCTCATTGCGTTAATTTTTGTAATTTCCACCAGGCAGAAATCAAAAGTAAAGCTTCCAGTAAGGTAAGTATTTAATATGCGTTTTATTTCAGGTAAAACGCTGCTATTAAATAGCTTGACCGTTACTGGAAGCTTTTATAATGAGATTCTGTTTGTTATCGCCTGGTGGCGTCACCTGGAGTGGGGCTTTTAATTATAACTTATAATTGTGTATTACGCCAATGTGATAACTTATGATTATGTATTACGCCAATGTGATTACGCCAATGTGAGATATATAGCTCTGGTGACAATTTAGTTTATTAATTATTAATGATTTCAAATAAATTAAGCTATATTTATAGTGAAAAATGTCCTGAAAATATATTTTTAACTCAAATCTCAAAGGAAAACAGATATCAAGAATCTTCCGGTCACTTCAAAGACCACTATCTTTAATTAACATGACCTTAAATAGGCAAGATTACTTTTAATTTGCAAAATAAAATTTAAACAGTTATTTAAGTGTTAACGTACAAATAATTTACGACATATGTAAAGCTTTACTATGTACATAATCCAAAAACGGATTCTACAACCAACGCGATTTCGTTGTGTTCATCGCATATCAACATGTATATACTTACGGTTAGGCTGGGCGGCTCACCCAAAAGTGAGGGTTTCTAAGCCACTAGAAATAATCTGACAACGTATAATAGATCCTATTGAAAAGGATTTGTTCGGCAATGATATTTACCCAAAATTATTGCAGGAATGCGATATGCATTTATATTCTGCGTCATTACTAAGCAGGGAGTCCCACGCGATGGAACTGTTACTTTTAGAGTACTTCTTCCTCTTGAGTAGCGGTGGAAGGCTTGCTTAGCCTGTGCCATTATTGCAGTGATGCGTTATGCATTCATATTTTGCGTCATTGCTCAAGCAGGGAGTCCCACGCGATGGAACTGTTACTTTTCAAGTACCTACCTCTCCCTCGTGAGGGGCGGTGGATGGTTTTTACAGGGATGCGTTATGCATTTATGTATGTTTTGAGTCATTACTAAAGCAGGGAGTTCCACGCGATGGAACTGCTACTCGTGAGGAGCGGTGGATGGCTTGCTTAGCCTTTGCCATTATTTCAAGGATGCGTTATGCAATCATATTTTGCGTCATTGCTAAAACAGGGAGTCCCACGCGGTGGAACTGTTACTATTCAAGTACTTCTCCCTCCTGAGCGGCGGTGGATGGTTTGCTTAGCCTATGCCATTATTACAGGAATGCGTTATGCATTCATGTTTTGCGTCATTACTAAAGCAGGGAGTCCCACGCGATGGAACTGTTACATTTAGTGTACCTTTCCCCCGCGAGGGGTGGTAGATGGCTTGCTTAGCTTGTGCAGTTCGACACATGAGTCGATAATTTGGCAATAAATTTCGACTTTGTAAATAAGTAATAAAAAATAAATAAAATTGATGTACTTCAGATTTTGACCCCAAATTAGCAATGTAGAAGCCAATTAAGTCCATATCAAATTATAAGAAAATATTAAAATGTGAAATACAAAATGTCACTGACCCACTAAAAAAATAATGGTCAAACCAAAAATGGCAGCCAAAATAAAATCAAAGTAATTATGCAATCAGCTGTCACGGTACAGCTATTTGTCTCGTACTTATACTTACAGAATACATACATATACTAACAGATACACCTGTTATTAAATCTCTATAGATTTAATGGTCTTTGGAGTTGTGACTAAAGATTGTCATGCGAAGCAATAGTGCAGCGACTTAAGAGTTGTTTTAACTGCTACTAATAATGTACGAGAAATAGATTGCTTTAGTTCGTTCCAATGCTAGGTTGGACAAACTCACTTAAGGAATTTTAATAAATAGCAAAAGAAAACAAAACTAAGAAATATCTCACAAAAAACACCACTGGCAAAATTAACCCTTTGAATTTTAATACCTCCCGGCACGACTGTCAAGTTGCGAATGTAGGATTGATCTGGACTTAACGATTAGTTTTATGTAAATCAAGTGATTTTAATTATATTTATTTAATTTAAATAACTCAAAATCAGTTAGGCTGATTTTTATAATGATAATATGTTCGATCACAACATTATCAAAAATTAAGTAATCTCATTATTTTTATTGACTGCGTAGGCGGCGTAAAGTTCGCCGTTACCTATGTACTTGCCAGAAATATTCATAATATTTTATGAAAAAACAAGGTAGTAGACCTACCCTCCACACCAAAAAAGTTTTGTTATTTAGACTAGACTAGCCAGGGTTATCTGACGCGCATTTTTGTTTCAATCTATTTCATAATATAAAGTAGGTAGGTTGATATGTTGCTGGGCCTTTAGTAGCTATGCATTTTGTTATGCCGTTATAACGTCAGTTATAATGAACCCCAATAATATCTACATCCTATAAAATGACGTTCATTTTATGGTTAACTTAAACAATGCTAACATAGTAGAAAAAGAGGGTACAGATAAAGTAAAAATGTCGCAACGATAATTTAAAAATCTTTTTTAAACGATTTTTATTAAAAGCAAAAAACAAAGAGAGAATGTAACTCACTTTTTAGTGACGTATATCTATCATTTATGTTTCTCCTTAACGGTAGGAGGAAACTGTTTACGATTGCTATCCTTGCGGATAAGACATACTAATTTTCTCCAAATAGTTTCGATTTTAGTAGAAACACAACATAGTACTGCTTAAGCAAGTCTTGCTATCACCTTAACAGGGTTCTTGCATGATTGCATCTTGGATGGTTTTCTGTCCCGAAAATGTGAACAGACTTAATAGAGCTTAAATAGATACGAGCTGTTTAGCTATTTCTTTATGTTGTTACCATTTACAAACTTCCTACAAGGAAAAGTATGATTTTTCTTATGGCATATTTTATTAATGTATTTTAATGATATAGCCCCATTTTACACAAACCCTTACTTATTTTATTATTTTTGGGTATGCTACAAATAAGACAGCTTATTGCTTTGGTTTGAGATTACTGCCAGCAGGAAGAAAATCACTACGTTTTCAGTGATTTATTACAAGCTTTTGAATGCTTGATAGTTACTGACATAATTTCACTACGTCAGGATTGCAATTATTGAAGTTAGGATCACATGAATTATTTTTATTCAATTTATTCAATGAAGCAACTGGTCTTGTAGCTAATATATAGTAATTCGCGCTTTTAATTCTGCTCTTAAAATATCGAATAAAACAGTACTCGCAGCTTATTAAGTTGGACAACGCTAATATTACATCACAATTTCACAAGGAGCTGCGAGGATAGCATATTATAAATATGTGTAAAACACATTTACACTCAGTCTTTAATCCTGTTACGCTAACATAATATGATTTGTAGAAGTACATTTACATTCAATTTTAAATTATTTGCATAAATCGTGTAGAATTCACTCCGCGGGAGTGGCATGTATCACAATAAGCACTGACCCCATTACGGCAGTTAACTGATATGATGTAAAAGTGCATTGTACACTGAATCACTCACTTCCCAAGTAGAGAATTTCACAAAAAGCACTGATTCCCTGAGGGTAGTTAATCCGATAGGTGCGCTAACCTGTTCGTATTATAATCTTATCGATTTTCGATCGGTAAAAACATGTTCATTTATTAAGCACACGCCACTGATATTATGGTAGCTTGTTCCGTTCATAAGAGGGCGTTAAAAATACCGACCCCACAAGGGTGGTTCTCATGCATTGATGCATAGTAGTGTTGCTTCTTCCATACTGTTCTATATGGTTTTGTCAAACAATTTGCTAAAAATAATCAGAAGGTAGTTATTGAAAACTACATTTACCCTAAAACGGCAGAAAAAATGTAATATCACGTATATTTCGAGTCGTGACAACAAAAGTTCCTCGCAAGGAGATGCTTAGCTAATCAGCAAGCTCGATAGAAACAACGAAACAACCAATCATTAACTCTTTATTTTCCAACACGTGTTGGAATCATTTGCAAGTTTTCTAACAAAGAAAATTAAATCTAAGCACATCATTAACTGCTAAAGTCCTGATCAATTTAGAAACTCTTAAGTAAAATTAAGGTCGTAAAGTGGGTGTAGTTATCGGCTATCGTTAGGTGCAGTATATTTTTCCCAAGTTGCTTGATACTAGGTTTAGGAAACCTAGGTAAATCTTACGGTGCCGAATATCTCAACACTGCAGTATTAAACTGCAGTAAAACAAAATTCTGCTGCAATGTAAGCTTAAAGAAGTTCTTACAATGACTCGACTATGTACAGTAGCTCATTTACTAAATAAGATTTAATATTAAAATACCTGCCCCGCATTTGATGCTTAATTTGAATGGTATTTCATATTTTCTAATTTGATTTTTGTTCAAGGTGGTCATCAGGCAGACATATTTTACAAGCAATATCAAAATTTTGTAACATCCGAAAATAAGAAACTTCTTTAACTGAGGATGATAAATTTTTGCATTATTTCTTTTACTAAAAATCCAGGTATAACAGTGTATAGGCATATCTCAAGGTGCCGAACACTGCAGTGTTAAACGGCTACTGCAATATAAGCTTAATTTTACCAAAAATTCAAATTTCGCTCACCCATTTTCATCGATAGATTTCTCCATCTGGTTGGAAACGTTCAGCACGCTTACCCGCTGCCGAAAAAGTAGCTCTGCTTAGCTGACATCACACGACTTCTTGAAGCAGTCGCGTTCATCTATTTTTTAAAGGAATATATTTAACAGGGATGAAAACAATGGTATAGGGCGTCCGATTGCCCTATTTTAAGCACTTTTTGTTAAACACCTTTAGGCTCTGTTGGAAATATTTGTAAACGAACGGCAAAAGCCGTTAAAAATTAATTTATTAACAAATTGCTATGCTACACTGGTTGTCAAACCTTGGACACAGTAAATTTGTTTTAATCCATTTTCTAGAGAAATAGATGAAATATGTGGGCACTTACTGCGCAGGTATACTTAGCTCCGTTATTTCTTGGAAATAACGTGTTAATTCCGATGATGAGCACCACCACGTATTCACTGAGTTTAATCTTTATATTAGTTATAATATACTCGTAGTTAATAATTTTATAAATTAAAACTGTGCAACAGGCCGGGAGCTAGCTAGAGCTGCCCGGAGCTGTTGCTTCGACGAAAAATTCAACGCCAATGAGGCCAAAAGGCACGCTATTTTTCCTAGAAAATAAAATGGCGCGCAATCGCCAACAAGGGCGCCACCTGGAGGCTTCCGGTTACAACGCTTAAAGGGACTGAAAACGATAACTAATCGACGGAAAGGGATACGCACTCTCATTATAAAAGCTTCCAGTAACGGTCAAGCTATTTAATTTCCTATATCAGCTAAGTAAGTCTAGCTGAAGACGATTTCAGTTGTTATAAAATTTCTGCCTCTTAGGACAACTTTTGGAAGAATGCTTAACCCGGGAAAAAAAGAGATGATTTTTTTCGGGAAGCACGAGATTAGGTGACATTGTGGATAACATTTTACTAGGTTTTGCTTACACACGTTAAGGTCCCTGTAGCCCGGGAGCCCCGTATTATTGACACGGCTGATACTGCGGTAGCTACGCCCCTGCACATAGTATGTGAAACGAATTGTCGACCTTAAAGTTCTCGAATGTAGACAATGTATTGGCAAGTGTAGCGAAGGTCTTCACGTGAATCTAAGATCAGCCCCCCTACCGCCTAAAGCAATAGCAATCGTAATAGCAATCGTTTATGACTTCATTTTAGTCATTTGGCACCGCCTATGTGACGTTAGCCATCAAAGTTGTTCATTCAACGATTGCTTTTGCAATCCGCACAAAGCAATTGATGTCTAACGTCACATAGGCGGTGCCAAATGACTAAAATGAAGTCATAAACGATTGCTATTACGATTGCTATTGCTTAGGCGGTAGGGGGGCTGGTCGTGACGTCCGGAACACGTTGGATGCCAGCGCTTCGATTCCTTCCATCACAGCTCTTTGGGTTAGCAAGTTGAAGAGGCCTTAGGTAGGGCACACAATTCGTAGAAGTAGAACTGATGTCCAATGTTTTTCAAAATTCTCGAGTGAAGACAAGATCAAGAAACTAACTTACATGGGTAGAATGTACAGACTGTGGGTCTGTAATATTTTAACGTCGCTTTCATTCTCATCATTGTCATTTTCTGAAATCAGGGCTATATATTATGTACAGCCACCCAACACATACGAACTCACTTTTATTTAGATATGCCAATACCTACTACGAGTATCTCTTTTTCATAAACTTCGAACAGTTTAAGATTACGGAAACTCTCGCGATTTGGGTAGGTTTTAAACTCATCATAATGGTTCATCCGGTATGTCTAGCATGTGTGTGGCGCATACCTACATTACGTGGTAAGTATATGTATAGCCAATCATACCCGGGCAAAGCCGGGACGGGCAGCTAGTGTATGAATAAATGCACCATGCGCGACCTTGGAGGATTTAGCTACGAGAGATAAAACATCCCTGCGCGGCAGTTTAGCTGCCACAGATATCGTTAGCCGCCGATGACGGCGAAGAGTGGAATTTTCTTCCAGCAACCTCACACGATGGGTTATCTTTCCGGTCGTCGGCGTTTGTAGCTGTGGTGACTCGGTCGTTTGCGCAACCTATAATACTATGACAACCCTCACTAAATCATAGTCAAAGTAGTTAATACTTGACTATGCAGTAAATATAGCTCTGTGCAGTAAATAGATAGAAAGTCAGAAATTTTGGAGTTGGCAACTCTGAATCGATTGTCAAGTCAATGCAGTGAATATCAGTTTACTCGAATATGGCAAATGCGCCGATTGCGCGAAGCTAAATGCCCCAAATGGGGAAAGAAGAAAAAAAAAGAATATCAGTTTAATTGTCAATGTCATGTCTTTTGTGTCAATGTCGTATTGTGACATGAAATCTCTATAATCTAAGCATGAAATGAAATGACGTGCCGGAATTTACGAAACAAAAATAAAAACAAATCTCAGTAAAAACCGCGCAAATGGTAAATTATTGTTGTGTTTTCGGCTGCGGCCGAAACAGCAGAAGTAGTAAACATCTTTATTTCTATACCGCGCCGAAAGAACTTCATCGGTGAGTTAAATTATGCCATGAAGATTTGCACATTTTCATTTGATTTCAACCATATGGCTCCACGAACCACGAAGTCTACGAGTAGATTTTGTTAATCTCTGTGATATCTATTATTTCCTTTCAGGCAAGAACAATGGTTTGAATCGGCCGGCAGAGCTGACATACTGAACAAACCGCCAGAGAAGCGTACCGCTTACCGATTCTGCTCGAGACATTTTTCGACCACCAGCTTTAAAAACAAGCACTTATGCGCTGACGCCACACCTACGTTATGTCTTCCAGGAAGTGAGATCGAAGGTATAGAAATTATCTACATTTTCGTTCTGCCTCGGTGGCTCAGTGGTTAGTGAACCTGACTTCTGGATCACAGAGGCGTGGGTTCGATCCCCACCCAGGGCAAGCATTTATGTGCTTAACATAAGTGTTTGCTCTGTGTCTGCATGTTATATAGGTACTATTTATATAAGTATGTATTTAAAATATGTATATGTAGTTATCAGTCTCTGGCAGCCATATCACAAGCTTTGCTTAGTTTGGGGTCATAGACCGTGTGTAAGATGTCCCTCAATATTTATTTATTTATATAGGCTTGTTTTTTATGACATTATGAAAGTACAAATGTTTCAGATCATATAGATGTCTCAGACGATGAGAAGAAAATCCATCCCAATATATCTTGCAATAACTGTGGAAACGCCGTTATGGGCTTCAGATACAAATGTGTGATTTGTATCGACTATGACTTGTGCTCTCGTTGTGAAGTTATTGAGACACACTCTCAGCACATTATGATGCGCATACCGGCACCTGCTAAATTTGTAAGTAAAATGACCAAAGAATACTTTAACATAGCATGTTATTCATCATAATAGAACTTTTAGACATCATTAACACACCTTACATATAGTTTATGCAATGTCAGATTTTATAGCCCTTATTCTTCCAGCTAAATAGATCAATGCTCCTGTTCTGTTATTTACTTTTTGTATTCATTATTCACCCTTATTTTTTTCTATTATTGTTGACCCTGAGTTACCTTCCACATGAATTTAACTCTTACTTTACTTAACTCTCATTTGTTTACTTAGGAAATAAAATTAGTTCCAAGTTTCTCTATAATTTAATTCAAATTTTCAGAAAAACATTGATAATTTGGTCAAGAAATGGCAGGAATACTATAAAGAATCAAACACAGACATTAATGATGATTCCAGTGATGATGAACCGATTACTAAATACGCTAAAAACTATGACAGTGGCGTAGACTTGTCAGAAGATGTGAAAGAATCAATAAGAAAAGAAGTCACCAGAGTTTTAGCACAGAAAACAGTTGATACAAAGAAGAGTAAGAAAACATTGTCACGTAAAAGGCCATCGGAAACTGAGAAATCAAGTAAAATGCAGAAAATTGAATCTGTTGACTTGACAACCTTATTTGCCAATGCAGTTTTCACGGACGACGAAATTGAAGGTGTTGGTAGCAGTACACAGATGGATGTTAAGAGCGAGTTGCCAGGTTCATTACAGGAAAACATAGGTTTGTATTTTGGTTACATTTTTGGCACCTAAAATTTTTATGTGGTACAAGTCTAGTATTTATTATATATTTTTGTATATGACTTAACTACTACAAAAACAGTACAACTAATTTAAGTAGTAAGTACTTAAACTACTAGGAAATATAAATCAATTGGACCATCCACAGACCACTGAAAGTCCAGGTAATCTAAATGCTCCACTGACGGTTGATATAGGAGAATGTAGTCAAATGCAAACCTATCTAAAATAAAAAAAGTTGGTAGTGAGCCCAGCATAGCAGTCTGGAATTAATATTGCCCGGTACATCAATTTTTATATATATATCATTATAAATTATAGCCTATGCATTATTCTGACGTTTAAGCATTATTATTGATCAAGCTCTCGTCACACAGAGGCGGGAAGTGCGGGAAAGCGATCGCGAGCCGGGACGGGATTTTTTTGTAATATTCGAATTTGTATACAACCTGATACATAACAAGCGAGCGCGATGCGATCTCCCGCGCGACAGGATCGGGACGACAAACAGGAGATTGCTTCGCGGAAAGGACGCGCCGGGGTGCGGGACGGGCGGCTGGCGCGGGCGCTGTTTTCTACGGTAGTCACCGTAGTCAGTACAAGCTGTCATTCAGGGCAAAGCGATCGCGTAGCGGTCGCGGTCCGATCTCACGAATAGTATTTTTTACAACTTAATTATGCGATGGTTCTATTTTAATTATGAATCGAAAAAAAAAACTGATTGAATTAGTTAGATAACACCCATGTCTATATCATACTAAAGACAGGAATTATAAAAACACTTTTAAAAAGGATACTCTTTGGGAAAAGATAGCCAAGGAGCTTAACCAAAGTCGTGAGTAGTCTTTTGGTGTCACACCGGCTGTGTTCTCGCCACCTACCCGCCGCGGGCTGTGGGCGGTAGCCCTGTGTGACAAGGTACGGACCGCTATCGCTTTGCACTGGACCGCTTTCGGATCGCTTTCTCGCGGCTCCCGCCTCTGTGTGACCTGAGTTTAAGTTTAATCCGTTCAGTAGTTTTTGCATGAAAGAGTAACAAACATCCTTACACACAAACTTCTGCGTTTATAATAATTAGTAGGATTCACAGCTATGAACTGAGTGCCTATATTTAATCACAATGTAATATTATAGGAAATATCTTTTTTGCAGAACCTGCACTTCCTATAATGGAAATGAAACTCAGTGATGATCTCTCAGAGCTCATGATGGAAGTCACAGATCAGAAATCCATGTTTTAATACTATGTCATTTTTTTAATCAATAACTTATTTTATCAATGTATGTAAATTAAACGAGTAAATATTATTTTATACCCTTTTTAAACTAATCTAATATGGTAACTGATTGAATATTTGTTTATAGGGAAGCAGTTTTGAATAATATAATTAATGCAATAAGAAAACAATTTTAAAGAAAGCAATTAAATGCCCATGTACTGCTATGAATCAAGTATTTGATAAGTTTATTTATGCTGTGATGGATCATATAATTAAAAGAAACTTTATTTATTTTAATTATCAATTGGTTTATTTTAGTCAAAGTTATACTACTGAACCCAGTTCATTGTGATTCCTAAATGCAGCCTGTAGATAAAGTGGCATGCGTCCTTTAGCCATTTTATCTCTCTTATGTACCCGTAACTCATGTCTCATCAAAGCTTTTTTGGTTCCATACTTATTGCCACATATATTACAACAAAACTCTTTGATCCCAGCATGGTCAGCCCTTAAATGGACATCCAAATCTCGCTGTGTATAGAAACCTCTACTACATTCGATGCATTTAACTGGCTTCTCTTTTTCATGGGTTAGCAAATGTCGGTTGAGATTACTTCTAGTAATGAAACGTAATTCACATTTGTCACAAGAAAACGGTTTTTCGCCAGAATGTTTTCTCATATGTATCTTTAACGATTCCATAAACCTGCCCCTGTACGGACAGACCTGGCATTGAAATGGCAACTCATTACTATGTAACTGTAAATGCCGTATTAAATTGTCTTTTCTGTACAGTTTACCACAGACCTCGCATATCAGATGTGATGCTGATTGATGCCTAGCCAAATGCTTCTCGTAAAGCTGCTTAGTAAATAACTTCATGCATATCCTGCACTGGATTCGGACATTTCTATGCTTTTTGGTGTTTTTATGCTTTGTTAATGCTTCCAATGTTTTAAACTTTACCTGGCATGTCTTACATTGGTGTTCAGTTACTACATCAATTTCTTTAGGTGTTTCTGAATAATTTGCTATGTCATCGTCACTCAGTACTGGAGTATATAAATAAGATTGACTTGATATTGTTTGATGCAATATTTCATCACTTTCCCTTGCTGATTTTCTGAACAGTATGGCTCCTTTTAGAAGAGAATGACAGTCGCTACACAAATATTTAGGGTACATATCATCTTTACTTATTTCCACACCACTGATTATCCTTATAGCATTAGGTATATCAAAGGCTATATTTGCATCATAAATAGGAATTAGTCCCGCATTCAAGCAAATTCTACATTGACTGTTTTGATCTTCGAACAACTCCTTATAGTTTATTATACCTGGTTTGAATATACTTTTAGCCTCCTGCTGAGTAATTAACTGTATTCTCTTGTTTCGGTTCTTTTTTAACATCTTCAACTTGAAATAAGAACCCGACATGCTTTACCGACTGGAGTCTGTTGAGAGGTAGATTTTATTTACTTCTGTGATCGAGAGTAGGACTTACGATTAATGATTGGTCTCCTTGCGTCACGCACAGCGAAACCAATCTGGCCACTGACATATAGATTAATAATTGGTCTCGGTCGCTGCGCTCGACAAGGGACACTAATCATTAATTTAATCATAATTTAGACGATAATAAATGAACAGGTACAACATAATATTATGAAATAAAATAATGTCAAACTGAAATTAATCCTAGAATTTCAATAGTAGTACTTAATTATTACCTTGTATTAAATTAAAAGTAAAGAAAATTTTTTTCTTCGCAATGATACAAAATACAATAGCTCTATGAACAAAACAAAATGGAAATTGGAATCAAGAATTCAAAATCTAACAGTAGGTAATACAACAACAATACAGAATGTTGTTTAAAATGACAGCAGGAAAACAAGAAACCCACCACTGTGATGTAAACAATTTTTTTTTCTTTCGTCCTTGGCATCGTAAGATTTATGCATTTGCCAATTCGTGCAAATATCTACAGAGCCACAGTCCCTAAATGAAATTATCTATTTTTGACCGACGAACCATTGGAAGAGGTATACAATTCGACGCGTATATATATATTTTTATGTATAACCACGCATAACTTTTTTCATAGTTGTCCGATTTCAATAATTCTTTTTTATTGGAAAAAGTAAGTATACTTACTTCAAAATAGGTCCCATTTAAATTTTATCGAAATCGGCTGAGCCATTTTTGATAAATCAACAATAATGTGAAAAATGTTACATCGATTCGTGCGAAATATTCGCGAATTCTATACACGGGTGAAGTCAGTCATGCCAATTTTTCAAAAAATAATCTTGTCTCGAATATCGACGGTACGTAATTTGTGCTTGTAATCCAGCCATTAAGCACTTTGATTAAGCAGGTACCTAATAGGTAGGTATTTATTGAATCCAGCACTTTGTCATCGCGGGTGTTGTAGCCGGCTTGAAATCGCTTTAAAAATCCTGCCTACTACGTAGCTTGGGCAAGGTTTAGTCTCGGAGACTTTTTTGCATGATTGTGACTAGGTATAGATACTAAACTTGCTCGACGATTTGCCAACATTTTATTCTATGGAAATATGTAGCGTCGTCAATAACGGCGTCTGTAGTAGGTATGTAGCACAAGTTAGTTTGCTATTGCTAAGCACAACATAATATAGTATAATAGATTCTGTGCAAGATATTTTGGAGACTTAGTAACTATCAACATTTTAATATGAATTAGTATAAATAATAATAACGCTTGTGCACAGTAGTAAAGTGTTGATTGCAGTACACAGTGTCATCAAATAAGTACAACACTTCTCTGTCTAATAGGTATAATTTGTTTATTCAAAATCTCTTCTGCAGAACTGATTTTATTTACATAAAATTATATGTTTAGTAGTATAAGGTAAAATATTACAAAATGAAAATAAATAATACAGATTTGTATAATTTACAGTTGCAGTAAATTCAGTAATAATAATTATATTCATGATACTTTGAAAAAGTATGCATATATAATAAATAAGTTTAATTTAATATTCTTTACTTTATATGATTATTCTGGCTATGACTCGACTAAATAGCGCTGTTATGCTTGAAAAATGCGGAAAGGTGACGTCCACGAGTGGTATATTATTCAGAGAAAAATCGAACCAAGATGATATATACATCATTTGAAAGCTTGTTATAATATGGGCTTCCTAAAAATATTTAATTTAGATTTTTTCACCCCTCCGATTTTTTTTAATGCCAAAAAATAAACTGTTTGAAAAATAACAATACAGCTTATTATTTTTTCTAGTTTAGCAATAATAAAGTGCTTCTATAGTTATTTTACTTGCATTCGTAGCTGATTCTTCCACATTCATCTCTTAATTTGCTAAAATTAAAAATTATAACCTACCAGTGTGACCAGTTAGTAGGTACAATGTGACAAAAATCACTTAAAAAGTATCTAATTGGTAAAAATGCTTTTATTTAAAATGGAGGTTACTTAATCAGGGCTGCTAGATTACCTATTGAGCCAAATATATTTATTTTTTCAAATAAATTCAAAATTAATTTTTAAAAAATCGGAGGGCTCTTTTTTGTTTTTAACTGTTGGAATAGACTCAGAAAAATATGAACTTTTTCGAAATGTAACGAGTGTTGTGGTTAGAATTTTTGATTATTATTATACCAGCCTCCATACATTTTGTGGACATGTCCTTTACAGTGTGCCAGAACCAAAGCCAGAACTGCAAGATTAGGTTTACCCTTAGATTATAGAGGGACGAGAGATTATAGAATGGGTTTACCGGACCAGGCACAAAGAAGGCTGTGTATGACGTGAATGTAGGTACCAAATGTTTAAAAAAATTGTCAGTTATCACAAGCTGTGTATGACTTGAATGTAAGTACCAAATGTTTTAAAAACTGACAGTTATAACAAGCTCAAAATAACTGCCTGCGGGGCGAAACGACGCAACACTCCTCAAAATAAGAACTAGCTAATATTGTTCTGAGCTGTGGTTCTAAGATCACAAGACTCCTAACACGCAATTCAGTATACTGAGCGCCACACAAATTGAAAGGTGGGAAGTTAGCCTCAGATGACACTTCGCTGTGATTCGCTAATTATTGCGAATGTGTGCACAATGCCCATACAAATGGCGAAGTAGTGAGCTCGGGCGTAGGGAGCGCGCGGGAGGCACGAGATTGGCGGGCGGGTGTGCGCCGGCGTCTCGTCTCTCTGGCACCCGCTAACGTCTATATTTTGGCGTTTGCGCAGCTCTCTGCAGCTAACTTCCCATCTTTCGATTTGTGTGGCGCTCAGTATAATAAGGTATTGTTTCAGATATCACAGTATCTAGTCGAGCGTAGAGAGACCAATCATTAATCCAAGATTCTTTACTTCCACTTTCCACATTCCATTCCAAACTTTTTAGTAGACATTTTCTAAGATTACAAAAAATATAAAACTTTAAGCAGCATCACACAAGTTGGTGGTAATGAAGTTAGCTACAAGCTGCTCAATATCCAATCCTGACTGAAGCTCACACAACGCCATGCATTGATTCGATATTGCGCAGCTTGTAGTTAACTTCAATTACGCCAACTTGTGTGATGCGGCTAGAATGTTTATGATTGTAACCATTTTACATTATTCCAGTTGCAATCCAGCACTTCAGGATTTGATCACTGGAACAATGTAAGCCGATCATCATTATGTAAAAGTTTATTTACCACTCTAAGAGTCCTGACAATGAATATTAGTTTTGTATAGGCTAGGTAGCCTTGGTTTTAGAGTTTTTTAAGCTGCCTGAAGGCCTGACATGACTGAAAAAAAAAATGCTGTAACAGCTATACATTATTACGTTAAACAAATGATACAAAAACCATATAACATGAAAATTTGAGTTCACTGTAACATCAAGCATTGCCAATCTGATGTGAAATTCTCAAAAAACACACAAAATACTCGAGAACTCTTAAAATTTAAATATTTCAAATCCGCTTTTAATGCAGCGCAACATATACTACTCATCACTTTCATCCTCACTTTCTTCATGGCTAAGTTTATGTTTTTGTAATGATCGTAATCTACTTGCACTGTAGTTACATTTATCACACTTATGAGGCTTAACACCTAAATGATTCCGCATATGTGCCTTTATGCTTGTTGCCGAGGCATAACCACAGATTTCACATTTATAAGGCTTTTCACCTGTGTGAGTCCTCATGTGAGAACGTAAATGGCTCGCATGGCCAGCCCTATACTCGCAAACAGGACATTTATACGGTCTTTCTCCTGTGTGGATACGTTTGTGTGCCTTCAAGCTACTCGCTGCCGTTGTCCCATAATCACATACATCACATTTGTAAGGTTTTTCACCTGTGTGTATTCTAATGTGTCTTTTTAAAGTACTCGATACAGTTGCAACGTAGTGGCATATGTCACATTCGTATGGTTTTTCTCCTGTATGTACTCGCATGTGTTCTCTTAAATTACTTGGCCGCGCGGATGTGTACTTGCAAAGGTGACATTTGTAAGGTCTTTCCCCCGTGTGAGTCCTGATGTGACTTTTCAATGTCCCTGCTTGGTTTGTCTTGTAGTCACACAGTTCACATTCAAACGGCTTCTCCCCTGTATGAGTCCGGCTGTGTATTTTCAACGAGCCAGCAAAATTTGTCTTGAAGTCACACTCACCACATTGGTATGCCTTGTCCATGTCAATTACCGGTTTACTTAGGAGGCTTCTCCCTGCTGGGTACACACTGGTTTTGATCTCTTCACTGGTAGATTCGGAGTCTTCATTCTTTATGTCGATCAATTCCTCAGAGTTCATGGTTGTTTGGAATTAAACATTAGTGCCGCGAACTAGGTGTAGTGTTTACTATTGGTCCAAAGTAGCAATCATAAGGTAATGACAATTCCAGCGTCTCTTATCCAAGCACAGCTAATTATTAAATCACAGAAAGGAATCACTCAAGCACGATTTTAAAGCACACTTAAATTATTGGTTAAAGTACAATAATCATGAAATAAATTGCGAATTATAGCGATCGACACAGTTGTCTGACAGCTGTTCCGCTTTGGTACGTACGGTACCCCGTTCCCGCAAACGGGAGCCAATAATATACGACCCAGTAATTCACGACATGATAATGTACAGCCTAATATTGTACGGCATGATAATTTGTGTCCCTGGCCATGGAATATCAGTCTGTGAAAAACAGGCCGTACATTATTGGCCTGTGTCGATAATGTCCGGCACAGCATTGCACAGCCCGATATTGTACGGCCTGATATTTTGTGTCCCTGGACCTTGGTTATTTTATGGCAAGGTATGAATTCTCTAAGGTAATTCGACTCTGTTGGTTAGGTTGGGTTTGAACAGTGACAACAATGTGCATACCAAGCGAGCGTGCCGTGGCAGCGGCCGGCGAAGCGCCAGAAACAACCTGTTCTTATTTCGAGTTAAGGATACTTTTAAGGTATGCGCGGGACCCAGAGAGACGAGACGCTGGGACACACCCACCGGCCAACCTTATGCCTTCCGCGTGCTCCTTACACCCGTGCTCAACACTACGTCACGCGGCGTCAGCATTGTGCACACATGCGCAATAATTAGCAAATCACAGCAGTGTGTCATCTGCGTCTAATTTCTTATCTGCCGAGTTGTGTGGCGCTTAGTATATCTCTGTGGAACTGACAGAAGTCACAGACAAACCAACTAATAGGAGCAAATATTCTTCGTGTAAATAATGTACAGCCCGTATTTTGCGACACAACAATGTACAACATGATATTTTGTGTCCTTTTCTTCGGGACACGTTTTATCATGCTGTACATTATTGGGTCGCAAAATACGGGCTGTACATTATTTGCATGAAGTGATAATGTCCGGCCAGTATTGTACGACACGTATTGTACAGCCTGATAATTGGTGGCATGGGACATTAAATACGGGCCGTGCTTACCTGCCCGTACAATTTGGTGTCATCAAATACGTGCCGTACAATATAGGGACTCCCGCAAATGTTCCCGTACGTTCCGCTTCGTTTGACTTTGACTGTCTTCTTCTTCTTCTTCTTAGTTTTGGCGTCGCATTATTGTGCATTTGCCAGTGTCAAGTAATACGTTGTAATAATTTTTGATAATATTTTATCTGTCGTAGTCTCGTCATAGTCCAATAAAGTCGCGGTCAAGTCCAATCATAGTCCAAGTCATACCTCAGTAAAGCAGTGGAGACTTTACTAGAGGCGTCTATGGAGTTTTGGTGACAACACGGAACAACATCTTACGTCACATTATATCACTTGCCTACACTCATGCACGTAAATCAGCTCATAATCAACGAAATACCACCATTTTTCATTAATTATCACTGATAAAAACACAAGTTTAACAAAATAATACAATGAGGCGACATGATTTTTCCGCGTTCCCGCCAAAACTCTCATTTGACTGTCTTTAGGTGCGTTCGGTTTGGGCTCGATGGCGTTTTTGGCATTTACAAAATTATCGTTGATCTAAACAGTTCGGTTTTGGAATTTCACCCATTTGGGTAACCAATAATGCTACTTTTGCTCACTTCCCAAAACGAACGCTGAAACGTCAAACTCAAACGATCACAAAGAACCCACCTCCGCAGATGGGTCAAAAGTGGCAGTTCACGATAGCATTTTTAACTGTTTTTGAGCTATCCGAACTGTGAACGAAACAGTTTAAAATGCAACTTTTGCTCACACATTCTCAAACCGAACCCTGAATGTGATCGTTGTTAGCGTTTTTAACTGATAATTTTGCCACCAGTGGGCTATCCGAACGCACCTTTTGACTTGTGTTTACGGTACGTTTACACCTTGAAGCTAGCGATAAAAATGGAGCCCACACTCCTAATACCTTGGAAGAGTTATCCTCGGGAATAGAATTCTACGCGCGCACCCCTCTGTCATGGTATGAGAACTATAATTCTTACACGTTTATAAAAACCACTTACCAATCGATATTTCAACAGTCATCTGATTGAATCCGCTGCGCGAAGTGCTCATTGAAAAAATGCCAGCTTGTGCAGTTAGAACGTGTGAAAATAAATCTTATACCTCAAATTTACAAAAAGATGGTGTAACGTTTCACATGTACCTAAGTATTTTTTTGTTTCATTGAAGCTTATTTTTATATAAAAACTTAAAATAGTTCACTCGGACCGGCATCGAATATATCAATTCAGTAATGGAGTCTCCGCCAAAGATCGAGAATCATATCCTCCCATGTTTATGCAACATTCAGCCATATGTCCATACCTTACAATCTTTTATTGTCTAACAACTTAGAGAATTTAGCTACTGGAGAAGAATTTAGTACGCGTACCCCTCTGCCACGGTATAAGAAAAATTGTGCCTACACGTAAAAGAGACACCGGACATTTTATTACACAATTTTAGACTTAAGCGTTCAAGCAATTAAGGCGAAAATGGATTATCAGCATCTGGGTGCATTGTTCTCGCTCGCTCCGCTCCATAAACCCGTCACCCGTTAACGTTTCGACTTTACCCTGACATGTTTAAGGTCGAAATTTCAGTGAACACCTCCTCCCCCGCGCCTCACGTAAAGCTGACAGAATGTAGTGAGTGCGAATGGTAGAGCGTTACTAGTCCGGAGATAAAACGTCCCTGCCTAATACCTACTTGAAGCAAATACCTATTTATCGCCATCTCACTTGTCTGGGGTCCGATCTCTCTTTTCAATATAGAATCTCTAACTATGCCAACTTAAATAGAAAATGTAACATAGTTTAACTTAGACAGGTAAACTCTAAAATTTATGTTACCAAAAATTGCATGTCCGCTAGGATAGACTGTTGTTACTAAGAAAATTTGTACCACCATTTTACACAGTTTGTGCAATAAATTTTTACTTTACTTTACTTTAATAAGGTGATATTACTCTACAAAAACCCAGGTCAAAGAAGGAAGCGCGAACCCATACATACCAGAACCTGTCATATACGAACACACTAATTTCTCCTCTCTTATTTTCTAAGAATGATATGTTCACCAATGTAATTTATGACGCTTCTAAAACTGTTCAGATATGTACAATTTGGCTAAATGAATATAAAATAAGAAAAAACGAAAACAATTTTCAAGTTATAAGTACCTATGCATAGACATTGATAGACACCATGAAGTTATAGTTAAAAATGGAGCCAACACTCCTATACCTAATTGAAGCAAATACCTATTTATCGCCATCTCACTCGTCTGGGGTCCGATCTCTCTTTCGTGTGGTCCTCGCTGCACCATATAAAAATTAAAAACTGCCGATATGTGGGAGAATTTTATGAAATTATACTTAATTCACATATTAAACTTTTCTTTTAAAAATAGTGATTTGTGCCTAAATCAGTTGAAATAGTATAATTTGCGAGTAACATATAACATACGAGTGTCAATTTTATCATGGTAGAGCTAGTACAACAAGTACTAATTTTTTGGGATCTGGCATAATCCCCAAAGTGGTAACACTGTTACATACGTGTTTGGTGGTTCCTGTAGATGTTGGTCCTGACCAAGATTTTCTTTTTTCGCAGACAGACAACTGGCTTTGGAAACGACGAAATAGTCAATAATTATTGTTGCAGCTCGATGGAATGTTTTAGATATAGCACGATTAACTAGACGTGAGAGAACTAGATGTTCCTCTATGCCGCGGTTTTATTATGTAGGTCGATTGTGGTCGATATCCTGGGGCTTTAGAGCTTCAGATCGAGAAATTGTGGCTAAATATTGTTCTTTCATTTTTATTACGATTAGTGCTACCAACTTTCGCTTTTTCTTGGCCTTTTCGCTTTTGCCGCTAGATCTTACGCTTTTTTTGGCTTAGAGCGCGTTTTAGCACCTAGCGCTACATCTGGCGCGCTTACGAAACAATATTAGGTACAGCGACACTTGTGGTAAGAAAAATACCGCGAACATGCCGTTTCGTGTTTACTCCAGATTCACTACAGTTTGTGTATTGGGTTAACCTGGACTAAGGCTACTGAGAACCGTAAAGCAGTACTTATGCAGTGTTTTTATAACCAAAAACACTGAAATGCTCTTATTTAATGTATCGTAGAAATAAAAGTGTTTTTCATTACCATACTCTAGCGTTGACATAATAGTGCCTGTGCCATGTTTGTGGTAAAAATGATATGATTTTTTCAATTTATTATTTACATTGGCAAAAACACGTTGGTATCATTACTAAAAGGGGCTTAGGAGGGGGTTCCGTAACCCCCCACCCTTCTCCCACCCCCTTCCCTCTTTTGTCAACTGTTATAATGTACACCATAGCCAAAATCAATTTCTATCCCTTCCTATTTTCATTTCTACATGACGAAGTTTCACTTCTTCCGCACGCAGGGACTCTACACTTCACGCAGTATTTTTTTTGTCGTAGTTACCATTTAGCGTTTCTGGCGCGTTTTTGACGTGCTGATAGCACGTTTTTGCCGAAACGAGTTGGCAGCACTGATCGAATTTGTGAATAACACACACTAATCTAAGAACACACACAGGTTAACTAATTAATTTGGCAAAGGTTATTTACACACACTGACGACAATAAAGTTGATAGGCTTACCGCTTAAAATTTTACTATGAACCCAAAATTTAAAACGGCGTAGTGTACTTCCAGGTGTCATAAGAAAATATAACGTCTCGGCATTTCCTGAAGTTTTTACGTATCTACACTTTCAAAGTGATGATTTGTTGTCAAAACTCCAAATCTGAATCGCGATATAAAGTTTAGGCATTTAAAAAACTACTAATTAAGTAAGATAGCTCTAAGCTGACAACATTGGCATGTGTTGTACCACAAATTAAAAATTGAAACAAATATGTTCGTTCACCACAGCTTATAAAAGGTACAGCATTGATCAGTATTGCCATAGAAAGTAATAACAAATAAAAAGGATTGACTATTAATTGGTTTGGGGTCGTCAGCTAGTCATGAATTTTTTTTAGCAAGTTACGAATTTTTCAACCAATTTCGATGAGACTTGGTACGCAGGTTTCATATATTAATGATTTTTAGAGTTCCGTACTCAAAGGTTAAAAACATATTACTAAAACTCAACTGTCCGTCACTCCGTTAGACTGTCTGTCACCAGGCTGTACAAGTAGCGGCACGTATCTCATGAACCTTAGAAGCTAGAAAGTTGATCACAAATGATGTATTGATGTAACTACCGCCATAACAACAATAATAATAATCGGCCAAGTGCGAGTCGGTCTCGCGCACTTAGAGTTCCGTAACGTACGTAAGTCCCCGTTAGTACTGTAACGCAGTAGACGCCTGTTGTAGGTATGGAGTAACTATGATGTAATCTGCGGTGTGTACGTGATCCGGTTCTGGGAAGCTCTGTTGTTCTGTGAAGCTTTATTGTGTTTTTATTAGTGCCTTTTGTATTCGGTTTTATGGCTTTATGACTTGAGTTTATTTGTTTGGTGTTTACGTATTTGAAAAACAATAGGGATTCTCGAACTTTCAAGTTGTTTACTTGTTAACACAATAGCGTTTATTAAGATCGAGTAATGTTGCGAAATATCTCGTAGGTTCGAGACTGTAGGAAATAACTGATATAAATACGCCGGCCGACCCTTGGGGATCAGTAGTTGTTCGTTTACCGTCGAAGCGATAACATCTCGTGCGATACCAGTGATTGTGAAGTGACCAGTTTGTGTGAATATCAGTGCCAGTGTGAAGTGTTTGTGCGAACCAGTTGTGTTGTGTGTTTTTGTGATTTTTGTGAAGTGATTGTGTGCAATAAAGTGCAAAGTGATTAATCGGCGTTTTAACTGATTATCCAAGAACCCGTTTCGTAACAGTACATTTAATTTTAATTTAATTATTTATTTGTAGAGGAAATATCCAATTTAATATTCTGTGAATGTCTCAGCGTTGTAGCTATCACTATTCATAAAATATAGCCTGGTGACATACTGACAGACGAACGGACAGCAAAGTCTTAGTAATAGGGTGCCGTTTGTACCGTTTGGGTATGGAACCCTAAAAATGGAATAAAATAAATATTAAAAATGTATATCCAACAAACGTGAATTTATGTACAGGTACCTCAATAACTAGTAATTGAATTTAAAATATATAAAGGGGGTTCCCATAACCATCAAAGACAAAATTACTGTATCAAATCGTTTCAACGTACGATGTCAATATGATTTATTGTTTTAGTTCGCAATAAAGCTATTAAATAAATTAAATTAAATTCATTTATTGAGCTCATAACACGGCAAAACCTTTACAGCTACAATAAAATATCATGGGCGTCATGGGCATCATTGAGTTAGAAAATTATTACCTAGCAACGTTAAAAAAAGCCATTGGCGAAAATTACTCGTGGCATTTGATCATATCCCCTCTTGTGAAAATCAATTTTTTTTTCCGCACCCCCTCGACCCTCCATACCCTTTCGAGTGGTTTCGAGTCTCACGTAATTAAAAAATGACCCCTTTGATGGGAAACATGCGCACCATAATGAACTCTATGGCATCGACACAAGATCTGACAACCTGCACTGCATACGTTGGTGTTGTGTGTGAATTGTCAAAACAAACCACATTGTGTGAGCAGTGCGTGTCACACATTGACAAAAACGTTAACACATTGAAACAATTTGCACCCACACTTCGCTACAGTTATTTTTTAATAGTTTCAGATATTATCTGTAATTTCCATAATAATTGCGTCCATATTATGTTACTTTTGTCAACTACAAAAATCGTTAAATATCGCAATGTTTAATTGAAAAACCAGAATAAAACAATTCTCTGGTTACCTAGTAGAATATATTTTATTGTTAATGCGGAGTTAGTTTTAGGCAAGTTTTAGAAGACCTATGATATTATCGTGGGTCTATCAACAGACCCTATTTTGAACGAATGATTTGAGTGAACATTGTGTTATCATTGATTATATTATTTTACTGATTATAATTGCTCCCTATCACTATTCACAGTAAATAAATTGCAAAAACTATCTATTTCTGGCCTGTACTACATATAAATCCTATACACACAGGCGGTACGAGCGGTATAGCAGACGGGCGGGCATCTGTATTGTACTGGTTATAAATAAGAAGGGCTCACACAGGTCCGGTCGCGGTACTGCCGTACCGCCCTTTACCGCTCGTACCGCTCTACCGCTCGTACCGCCTGTGTTTGATGGAGCCTTTAGAGCGCCCCGAAAAAAAATATATAAGTGGCAAAAAAAGACAAGTATCCAGGACAACATGAAATTAGAAAAAATATTTAAAAAAAATGTTAAAAATGACAGTTTGTGACAATAGCCAGTGCGAATTAATTTGTTGATTGCGGTTTGATCACAGGGTTTGATTGAGAGTACCTAGTGCAAATTATAATCGAAATCTATTTGCTTTCTTCGTCCCGCCCGTTAAAATTACATTGTAATGACTAACAAAATCCTTCATATTATCTAAAAACATTTGTGAAATGTGAAGTTCTCATGCTATACAGGCTGACAGCCATGGATACCGGAGGTTTCAACAACCCTAAAGCCCCCAAAGTAGGGAGCTTTTCGCAGGATATTAGTGATCAGCAACTGCCAGGAACATCTAAAAATGAACGGGTAAGTGTGCAACTAGATGTTTGTCGATTTTTTCCATAATATTGTACATGTACGGTTATGCGGACGCTTCAGACGCATAATAACAACTGATATGATCATCAATGTAGTTTTTTTATTAGATCACTCAAGTTCTCGATAGACGAATGCTCTGCATCACACACTGCCACTGAGATAGTAAAAACCAGCACTGCACAATTCTGCATATACATAAATATGCAGAATCATACAAGTTGGTGGATGTGAAGTTAGCTACAAGCTGCGATATATCCAATCAACATCCAGCTTTATGCGAGGTTCAATCTTTGCAAAATATGCAGCTTCTAGCTAACTTCACATCTGTCAACTTGTGTGATTCGGCGTGTACAATAGGTGCTACAGACATTCCTCTGTGCTGGTGCAAGAAAAAGGTTTGACCTCTTTGAAGAAATTGAACTGAACTGGAGAAATCATCATCTACAGCTTTCTTTTTCCCACTGCTGGCCTGTATATGCCTCTTGCTGTGCCATCTGCCTCGGTCCTGTGCCAATTGTGTCCAGGAGAAATATTGAAAACCAAGAGACCTGGTGCAATAAAGGTGGCAGAGCTGTCTCAAGGACCCAAGGCTAGGACGCCCCTGTACCGCGCAGGCGAGGACTAAGTTAAGCAGTAGGATTATAAGACTATATAGGTATAAGATTCTTACAGCCCAACCTAGACTGCCTCGGTGGCTCAGTGGTTAGTGACCCTGACTAAGCGGGCGTCAAAGATGTGTAGATTCAATTCCCACCCAGCGCAAGCAAATATGATGAACATAAATGTTTGCCCTGTGCCAGGGTGTTATTATTAAAAATATGTATACATATGTAGTATATCAGTCTTTGGCAGCCATAACACAAGCTATGCTTAGTTTGGGGTCAGAGACCTTGTCTAAGATGTCTAATATTTTATGCCTAATATATATTGATATTTATTATTTTCTATTTTCAGCCATTGATCAAATTCTCTGCAAGCATCAAGCCTAAAAATGTGCCCCTTACTCCGAAAGGTGTGGAGCAGGCCAAAAAGAGGCTTAGAGCATTTTCTATCCAGAAGAAGTCTTCTCTATCTCCTGTCTCAGTCCCTAAGCCTATTAATACTGGAAGTGAGTGTATTTATTTATCGATTACAGTATAATGTCAAATTTTTTACAATTTTTTTTTGATAATCCACTGTTGAACCTATTGCTACCCAGCTGTACCTCTCTGTGACTTTCGTCAAAACTAAAAAAAAAATGTTGTTCCATAGAAAAATATTGTTCACCCGTGACAAAATGTATGGAACAGGTGATTTTTTATTTGAGTTTTGACGTAAGTTGCAGAACAAAAGTTGTTAGTTTTCATGTACAGAATAAGCCCCTAAAAGGATGCTAATAGATTAGAAATAATCCTGTATATCTGTCACAATTTCACACATCAAAAAGAGTTATTTTCATGGCTTTTCGTGGACCCATGCTAAGCTAGCTGGCCAGACAACTGAGCCATATCAATAATAATAATAAATGATAAATGTATTTTATTTGAAACCAAAGAATGTACAACACATAGTAATTAAGATTAAGATTATTACAGTAAGTATTAATTAAATTAAGTAGGTAATGGAAATGATAAGCATGCAATTTTATCTTAAAATAAAATAATAATTATAAAAAAACATGATGTCTACATGGGGCGCTAACTCCCACAGTAGGATTCCCTGAGTTTGTGGGAGTTAGTCCTCTTCTTAGTGCTATGCTAAGCAGTGCGTACCAATTTATCTGTTTGGAGTTTCAGAGTATGTTAGAATATGAGTTGAGTATGAATAATAATTAATGTATGTATATGTTTGTATTATATTTATTTCTGTTATATTGTATTATTTTGTAATGTTGTCTATTATATTGTATTATTTTTTATCACTGCTGCAAAGTATACAATATAATAATAAATACTGTAACACAGGCCCAGTGTGGATTGGTGGATTCACATATGCAATTGTATTTATTTTGCATACATATGCAGGTTCGCTTATGGTGTTTTACTTTTTCACAACACTAATGGAGTGAATGAATATTATGAGTTTAGTTATGAATGATTATTTGGTCTGTTTATTAAGCTGCTTTTTTGTATTATTGAAGTGAAACTTTTAATGCGACTTCCAACAAGTTTGCATTAAACATTTAATGCTATCATGGAGGGGGTTGAAAGCACTGTTGCGTCAAAGTTTTACTTCTTCCATGCGGAGGGACTCCATGCACTATTTTTTTGTTTGATAATCACACATGTCTTATTACTGCTGCAGATGCTACTGTCTTCATTGGCAAGGCTACCGGTGTAAAGACGGTGCCCAAACCGGAGCCGGACCCCATGATGGAGCCAAAGAAGCTGCCAAAACCACCTAAGCCTGGCACCAAGCAACCTACAGGTATACATAATTAGATATACAGTAGAACCTTGATTAACTGGACTAATTTATGTCGTTGAGTTTTCGGATAATCGAAAATCCGGATAATACTAAATACTAAAATTAAATATCCAACAGTTTGTATAATAATAGTTAGTACCGCAAAATATATCTCGTCAATTCAAAATACATAATAACAAAAATTAATATTAAAAATTGATTAAAAAAAAAAACTGACTACAGCAACAAGATTAAATGCTGTAGAGAGGCAATCAAATACAAAATTAAATAATGTCGGAACAATACAAAAAATCAAAGTACAATGTAAATATCATAGATTATAGAAGTAGGTCAATTAAAATGTCATGGTTTTTCGTCAATACTTAATTTATTTCGTCTTATTGTCTTAGCTAACTTACGATTAGTTTCTTCGTATTTCAATTAATCAACCGTATTTATTTTATCTTTAAGCGACACCACTTTGAGTTCGAAATTATCGAGATCGCGCGGCGACAGCTGAGTACACTTAGCAACAAAAACAATAACAATGCACGAAGAACAGAGAAAGAGCATGCGCGGGCGGGTTATGAAACCCCTGACATGTCCGTATATGTAAGGATACAATTATAAAATTAAATTTTGTTGTTCGCGTATAGTTGTCCGGATAATTGCGAATTCGTAATACTGAGGGCCGGATAATCGAGGGTCCACTGTGTTATGTATAGACAGGATTAAACTTAATGATGTGTTGAAGTTAGCTACAAGCTGCGCAAACCCCTACTCCACATCACCACTGAATTTTAAATTTGCTAATACTGACTATGTTTACTGACTCCAGTAAATTTGATTCGGCCTACACATAGAAAAAAAAATATAATACATTTATATTTTATTTAAAAAGTAAAAACCGTCCACTTTTTTCCATATTTAATATATATAAATTCTTCCATATAATTCCATATGCTATAATTTGTAATATCTTTGTAAATTATAGCCTATGTGTTATTCTGATGTATAAGCATTACTATTGCAAAGTTTCATCTCAATCTGTTCAGTAGTTTTTGTATGAAAGAGGAACAGACATCCATATTTACAAACTTTCACGTTTATAATAATAATAAATAAGTATAAAGTAGGAAGATTACTTTTGTATTGTAATACCTCAATATATATTCGAAAAATATTTGTACACCTGTAAAGGTAGAATATTTGAGACACTATTGTTCTTTAACATCTACATTGTAAGACAATATTCTAACAAATAAACGATTTTTGATTTGATTTTGATTGATTAAAATAACCTAAATTATTTTTTTCAATAATTTTATTATTTTGTAATTTTGATGTCACGCGCCTTGCGTAGCTGTAAGCTATGTGTTTAAATAATATAAAAATTATTTATAATCCCCACAGAGTCATATATAATGTCACAGAAGAAGACGCAAGCCGAGATAGAGGATATGAAACGCAAGATGGAGCTGGTCGACTTGGGAATACCTCTCGGTTTGATTTGTCCCCCACCAAACAGCGACAAGGCAATGCCTACAAAGGCTATGCCCCCCATCAAAACATTTTTAGGTAAGATATCGCAGTTGTGTTTTTAACCGATTGCATGTTGCAAAGGTCAGTGATGTCTCAGTGATGGTAACTAACAGTATTCAGTCTTTATACAAACAACAGGGGTGGAAAATGGTCAGTAAAGTCTGTAAAAGTCAGTTTTTTTGGCTAAGGTCAGTAAAAGTCAGTTTTTCCGAAAAATGGTCAGTGAAGTCAGTATTTTGAGGATCAGGGGCTAAGGTGAAGGTAAAAGTGGTGTAGTTTTTGTAGATTCAGGTGACAAAAATGCTGTTTTGGAGTGGGGAGAGAAAAGCTTTGTTTTGTCTTTAATAACAATTAATACATTTTGAAATCATGTATATATGTTTACCTATATTGAAAGATTATTTATTAATGATCAATAAATAATCTTGGTAATAAAAATCTTTTATATCTTGGTTTTCTTGGCAACATACAGTCCGTTCACAGTTATGATAGTTCTTCTTATTGATTCTTATTATCAAATCATGACGCAAAATTTAAAGCAGCGGTTGCGTCTGGGGATGGTGGAGGCCAAACACAAAATCATTTTTCTTACTTGTTTACAATCATTCTCCATACACAATTAACAAATATATTTAACTAACAGCAACTAACATTCGTATGGTGTCATATTGACCGACCAAGGGTCATTATACATATTTGGTCAGTAAATGGTCAGTATTTTAGGGAGTTTTAGTCAGTAAAATCAGTATTTTTAGCCATGGACTTAGTTTCCACCCCTGAAACAATGATAAATGGTCGGAACGCGAATCATGCCTACGCGCCTGGTAGTTCGGTATACTCTCGGTATGCTAGTCAGTCGCGGCGCGTCGTAGTGACGAACTATCGTGTGGATTTGTAACTACTAAGCGTGCAGTTTGCGTTTCAGTTCCTCGTTTTATTACGGAACCTTGAAAATATTATTGACCGCTTCCTTTTTCATTCACAACGAATTTCTTTTTTGAAATACATTTTTTCATTATAATAGAAACTAGAAAGAAACTCAAGTAGGTAAAGAGTAAGTAGATGAAATTAAAATACTGAAGGCAGGCAGCCCTAGCACGTACTACGTTGTGGCCACGTGGCGCTATAGATATATATTTCAAGGACAGGGCTGAGCCACAATACTGTTAAATATCATTACTGTAGTAATGTTACGGTAATGGTATATCCTATAAATATGGACAGAAAAAATGCCAAGTCGATGGTATATCCCGTAACAGTATTCGGTCGGAACGGGAACCTACGCGCTTCGGAGTTCGTTATGCACTCGGTACACCAACAGTCGCGTAGTGACGAACGAACTTTGTAATTATAAAGCGTACGATTTACCTACCAGGCGGGCAGCCCTAGCGTGTGTTACGTACTGCGTGGCCATGCGGGGCTGTCGCTATTTTCAAGGTATTTCAAGGACAGGGCCGAGTCACAATACTGTATAGATACCATTAACGTACCGTAGTAATGTGTTTCTTAGTCTAGAAATGTAATAGGCTGTTTGACAACATTGAAAATATACTATCGATTGTGGTAATCCTTAAAGATAAAAGCATGAAAAAGACATATTTCACTTTATTTAAACTAATATATGTCCAATTTTCGCAAATCGCACGAAATAAAATACGATATTTTTTTTGATATTTTATCTGTGACGTGAACGCTCTAAGGGCGGCAACTCTGGTGACGTCACATGATAGTAAACAAGAATTTCTCGATTGACTGTTGTTTGTGTAATTTGTGTTTTGTGATTTCGGAGTAATATTATTGGATCTGTAAATTACATTTAAAGTATTTTATGTCAATTTTTAGATGTGAACTAGCGTATTAACTAGTATCAACTAACGTTATTTACTAGTGTGTGACGTCAAATACCAGTGCCATTACAGAATGTCGTTTTGGCGGGATCTTGAATATCTATTCTTTAATACTGATTTTCATTGTTAATACAGGAGACCTCTCGGAAATATACATGTAGTGTGCTTATTAATGTACTAACGAATAATTTAAAACAATTTCCAAAAACAAGTCAAATAGCCTATTGTGCCTAATGTTATGTCTTGCTGCAAGTGTTATTTTATTTTATGGCGAAATGTCTATCAGTTTCAGTGCATCCATTTTTTTTGTATTATATTTTTTATAATAAATAAAGTGGAAGCACATAATATGTGCTTTCGGCCGACCAATGGTCGCAATTCGCAACTGTCCCCCGACCGCCTAAGCAATAGCAATCGTTTATGACATCATTTTAGTCATTTGGCACCGCCTATGTGACGTTAGCCATCAAAGTTGTTCATTCAACGATTGATGGCTAACGTCACATAGGCGGTGCCAAATGACTAAAATGATGTCATAAACAATTGCTATTACGATTGCTATTGCTTAGGCGGTAGGGGGGCTGGTTGTCTATGAGGAGATTTTCTCCTTACCAACCAGTTCCAAGCAAGGATTTTTCTACATATATATGTAAATACATATGGCCATTTTATTTAAATAATGCTATAGGCAGACTGAGCAGAATCATACAACTCAAAAAAATCTGCGTGTTGATTGGGTTTCGCGCAGCTTGTGACTAACTTCACATCCGTCGACTTGTATGATTCAACCTATACGCGGTTGAAGTCAGTTTTGCGATTTTTGGCGAAAAATAATTATTTTTTCAACACACTTGCTCATAAAATGGCTCTAATTTCACCGCAATTAGGCTCATACTGACACCTGTAATCAAACTGTCACTTTTTCATTGCTATTATTCACAAGCGAGTTATAAAGTTTTTTATTTTATTGATTGAGTTGCTTTGTTCTTAAAAAAAGTTTAGATACAAAAAAGATCACGTTCAATAGTAGGTACAAATAAATTAATGTATCTATTGCTTGCTCAATGCTCATTTCATGCAACTTCGTATTTAAATATTTAACTTCACTCAAATATAAATTTCGTTTTCTCTGTAATTAATAAAAAAACTTGAAATGCTTCCTTTTGTACGTGGCTAAACGCTATCCGCCAAAAGCCAAAAAAAGAAACCTCATTCTTTTAGTCTATGGCCGATTGCCATTGCGCGCGCATAGGAAAACTGATTAATTTTTCCCGCCATTTCGAAACATTTTCCACAACTCGTTTTCGCTGTTGAAAATATTTTTGTGTTATTTTATTCACAAGTGTGTTGAAAAACGTCGTATGCTACACGTGTGTATTGATGATTACCGTCCTCAGCTCTCTTAAGATGGCGCCTCAGCGGTAATCACAAACATGACACTTGTTTTTTTGTGATAAACATTTCAAAAATTGACGCGTTCGCAGGATTTGAACCTGCATCTCTCTGGGATTCTGGCTTTGTCCAAATTAAGCTAAAACGCTGTCTGCGAAAACGTCGAATTTATGAAAGTGTTTTATCATTTTTACCAACTACTACATTGTTGGAAGCGCCATCTGTGAGAACTGCTTTAAACCAGTTAGTCACTTAATGTTAAATTATTAGAACTTCTTACCATTAACGAGAAATGGCGCATTGAAATTGGAATCCCAGAGAGATGCAGGTTCAAATCCTGCGAACGCGTCAATTTTTGAAATGTTTATCACAAAAAGAAGTTTCTATACACCTGGTGCGTGAAGCACGATAAAAATAATTTCATTACACACTTGTACCATAATGTACTATTATCGGGATGTTTATCCTTATTTCCTTTGCACCTATTTTGCTTGTTTGCTTATTTGTTCTGTAACCCTGCACTACCCATACAGACAATAACGCCAATGAAACCCGTCCGCCGACGCAAAATAAAAGAAGACCGCAATACATTGCCGTTCGTAAGTGTTAAAGGCGATTTTCGTTTGTAGCAGTATGAGTATTTATTTTTGCATGTTTATTTGTAGTGTAGTAGATTAGAGTAATGTAGATATATAATAATGGATATAATTTACATTATATATTTATTATCAGGTACGAGTACATGTCAATTTAAAAAATAAATGTAAATAACAACGAAACTTACAAATTCAAGTCAATTAACCCGCCCCTCATGGGTCCCGGTGAAAAGGTGGCCATAATGCTAGCAGCATTACGTTGAATAGCGATAGACAGAAATAGAATAAAGATAGTCTAATGTCTACATAGTCCTGAAAAAATTACGTACAGTAGTAGTAGTAAATAGCGGTATGCAAAATAAGTAGTTATTTTGCTTTCCATTTTGAACTTTATATTGTAATAAACAATGTATTAAAGATACATATTCTCATTACAGATTCAGAAAAAGTGGACGAACTCATCCGCGAGGCGAAAAAAGCTAGAGATGAGGGGAAAGAATTCAAATTCGACTATCGCAAACTTCTCCCTGATTACGCCAACCCGTTTCAAAGGAAGAAAGATATGCCCGAAGTTATAGATATACTTAAACCCGATGAACATGAACATAGGAAAAGCAGGGATAAAGATAAAAGAAGTGACAGAACATACGACTCAAGGAGACATTCCTCCCACAAAAGTGACAATAGACATAAGGAAGACAAATATAAAGATAAATCCAATGAAAAAGACGATAGTCACAAAGAAAGAAACAAATCGAGAGATGATTCCAAACATAAAGAGAGAGACTCTAAATATAAAGAGAAAGGTTACAAGTCTAAACAGAAAAAAGAAGTTAAAAAAGATGCAACAAAAGATGTAAAAGAAGCCGAGGTTGACTTGAAAGATTTTGTTGTTTGCGATAGTTGGTCGGACAACGAAGAGAAATCGAAGGATTCTACACCCAAGCCAGAAGATAAAAAGAAAAATATCGAAGAGCAAGTAAAAGAAATAACTCCAGTTCAACCAATAGACCCAATGGAGCAACTCAGAGAAAGTCTCGGCAAGAGAGATGAGCCGGTAGAGAGTCCTAAACCTAAAATTAAAAAGTTAAAACCAGTAATGGACTCTTTCAAATTCGAAATCGAAGATCCAGATGAAGACGACGTACTAGATATGTTTGATGAAAATTCCAGCTTAGATAAATATTCTAAAGTGAGATTGAAGAAGGAGGTCGAGTCACCTGACATGCAAATATTTGACTACGACGATGCCAAAGATGAAACTTTTGACGGAATGGCAGACGACACGTTCTTAGAATCTGTTATAAATGAAATTAAACAGGAAGAAATTGATGAAACTAGTCAAGATAAAGCTTTGGTCGAATATGATGAGTCACCTTCCAAAGATGGGGAAGCGAGAGGCTCTGTTACACCCGAGATAGACGATAGAGTGAGACAGCTACATTCAAGCCGTAGCGACTATTCAGACGGTTATAAGTCCACGGAAAGTGGATATAAATCTACTGATAGTTTGAAAATAAGTGAATATAAATCTGATGTGGAATTAGAGAGGATTGTTCAGGAGAGAAAGAGAGAGCTAGAGAGGATGGTAGAGGATAGGAAGATAGATAAGTACACGGCAGAATCGCTTGAAACTTGGAGTTTTGTGTTGAAGATTTGCCAGCCGTTATTGTTTAGACATGACAGAAATAAATGTTACAAGTAAGTCCTTTGTCGAATATGGTTATTTGGATAGTTATGGAGTTAGTGGCGGCATCAAATTTATATCGTACTAGCTGACCCGCATTATTGCAAAGTTTCATCTCAATCTGTTCAGTAGTTTTCGCGTGAAAGAGTAACCAACATTTGCCCAAAGTTTTGCGTTTATAATATGACTAGTTTTTTCCCGCGGCTTCGCCCGCATGATATTTTGATTTTTGACGCAATATCATTATAATTTATAGCTTATGTGTTATTCTGATATATAAGGTATATTATTGCAAAGTTTCATCTCAATCCGTTCAGTAGTTTTTGCGTGAAAGTGTAACAAAGATTCATCCATCCTTACAAACTTTCGCGTTTATAATATTAGTAGGAAGTTGGATAGGCCTAATCAAACGCGAAAGGAGCGTGTCCGCTGCAACAGCTGGCTAGGTAAACAACTTCACGTTGAATAAAACAAGTTATGTTTTGTACCTACGATCTACCACAGTTATTATAGTCTTTTTGCTTGATGGATTTGTTTAGAAATGTTAATAATTAAACGACATTGTGTTAAATTAAATGATGAGAACCTATTGTCAAGACAAACCAAATCTTGGTTTTTAGACAATAGTTATTGTAATCACTATGTTCGGCTGTGAAGTTGCTACAATCCGAAAACCAATCCTCTCGCAGCTGTTTTGAAGTTTTAGTTTTTAAAGTGAATTTCAGTCAGGATTCGGTTATCCGCAGCTTGTAGCTAACATCACTGCCATCATCCATCTATCCATCAGCCGTAAGACGTCCACTGCTGGACATAGGCCTCCGGAAACCTAACCGGAATGTTTCTGTTAGATATCGAAAAAGCGTTCGACAGTTTGGCACAAATGTCTCCTGCACAAGTTAATTAAGTCTGGTCTTCTCATTGCTCTGGTTCGTATGATTCAATCATATTTATCTGACCGTAATTTCAGTGTCCATATATCCAAGACAACTTTTCGGAACCTAGACCTGTCCCTGCAGGCGTACCACAGGGTTCTATATTAGACCCGCGCCTGTTTGTTAAGTATATTAATGACATACCTGTGCAACCGCGAACCAACATTGCCTGCTTCGCGGACACAACATAATCTTATACCTCTTCTTCGGATATCGATCTAGTTATTGGGCATCTCCAACTATCCATCGACCTACTCGGAGATTATTTTAAATCATGGAAGCTTAAAATGAATGCTTGTAAAACGGAAGCCATACTTATTACTAGAAAAAGAGCCTAGCCAACAAAAAAAATAAAAATTGACGGTTACTCCATTCCTTAAAGTCGCTCCGTCAAATAAATAAATAAATAAATTTATTTCAACTGAAAACATTATCACATATTTATCGTGAATCCATTGACACCGAACTAGTATAAAACTGTGTTTCGGGTGCCAAATACCTAGGAACAACACTAGATAGTAAACTCAATTGCACCGAAAATACTGCAAAGCTTTGCCACAAAGGTATACAAGAACTAAATGCCTTAAGCCCATTATTAAACAAACGTTCTCGCCTTAGTAGTTCAACTAAATTACGGATATACAAAACCTTGGTCCGACCCTGTATCACCATGTCCCGTGTGGAGCGTGGAGTAACCTGGAAAACAAACATCAAAAAACTCCAGACCATTCAAAACAAAGCCGTCAAGTACGCTTTTAAAACACCAATTCGTACTAATCTCCAAAAGCTTCACCTTGTAATATGGCTAAAATGAATAGATGTATACATTTATAAACTATCCGAAAAATTTTACCTACGTAAAAATCCAGATTATAAAAACCAATTAATTAGAAATTTATGTAAGTCTCGTAAAAATAATATTCCCTACATCGATACTTACTGTCGGTACAAATTACCCCATCACTAGTTCTTAGAGTGCTATGAACACGACTAGTTTGTCCATGTGAGCGCGCGCGGCCCGGCGCGAGCTCCGCGCATGCCATTCTCGCCCGTATTACCAGCCAGTAAGTCGGGCGGGGATGGCGCGCGCGCCCGCGTCGGGCGCGAGCTTGTGTGTGTGTCTATCGCATCACGCGTTCTTGTTGCTACCTATGGACTGCCAAGCGCCCGCGCACGTTCTAGATCTACCCTCGACTTTTGGGTTTTTCTTTTCGTTTAACAATGATACATACCTACATAATACGTATTTCTCCCTCTAAAGTCTACGTGTTCTCATCTTATGCCATATAATACTTGAACCTAAATCCTAAATTGAAATTAACAATATGTTTAATAAGTTTGGTATGAGCCTACGTGCTCGCTAAACTATTAACAATATATTGCCATGTACGGCTAGGATACAATTTACACTAGTGTATGTACTTTTTTCTTGTAATTTTTATGTGAAATAAAGACTTTTTGAAATTGAAAAAAAAAATTGTAAATATATTTTTTATCGATCTGGTATACTATCCCACTTCAGTATGTCTTTTTTTTTTACAGAGAGACTGTAACGTCCCCAAAACTGTGGTTCACCGAGAATCCTAAACTGTGCAACTGCGTCAAAGACCGGAGAGTTGTTTACGAAGAACTGGAAATGTGTAAGATGGAACTTGTAGACAACCTCTACAATAAAAACCAGTAAGTATTACATGGGCGGAAAGTAAATGGTGGCAGTCTTATTGCATTCGCTGCTTTTTCAGTTAGTACAATCTTTCAAAAGAAATCTGTTGAAATTTCATGTTATTCTACCCATAAGTTTGTGAGTTATTGTACTAAGTGTGACACTACTTTTGTTATTTTCAAAACAATTGATCAACATCAATTTGGTCTTTTAATTTTACACTGCTTCTTGATGAGGAAAAATGCCGTTCAAGGAAAGCAACGGCCTAAAAAGTGTAACAAGGTCTACACTCTGTCAGAAACAACAATAATACGTTGGTTACGACTCCTTGAAGAAATTATACAAATCTCCGGCAGCGAAACACCTGGCGCAATAGAAGTGGACCAGTTATGTCAACGACCCAAACCCGTACTCCGTTATTTTAAGGAGCTCGGATGGTTTGAGTAGGCTGACATCGGGGGGAATGCACAAAACACCCCAAGCGGAACGTCAGTGCAGGACTCATCGCCCCCACCTAGAATTAGATACGTTGGTTTTCTGAATTCAAACATAGTCGTAGAGACACTACCAATGACGCACACCACAATGAACGTCCATATGAAACACCAGAAATCTGAATGCTTGTTTTGCTCTTGATAGAGATCACGTTGATGAATAAAGTCAATTTTGAACATAAAAATACGAGTTTTCTTTGCTAGGCCCGGGACTTTTCAGCCCATGTGTTAGAGATTTTCTTATTACCGCTGCAAAACACCAGCAATGAATTTTTATACATTTTATGCCGGCCGCTGCTCGCATGTATTTGTCCACTACTGCAATGTTGATTTATCGAAGAAGGTTGTCGAAATAATGTTCACATTTCCAAGCATGTTTGAGAAAACTTAATTTCATTTCGTTTCTCTTGTCTTTCAGACCTCTTGAATCGGAGCCCACCAGCGTACGCAATTGGTACCCTCCGGTGTGGGAGATGGCGGGGGGTGCGGGGCGGGGGTCAAGCGCGGGGGTCCGCCAGCCGCCGCCCGCCACCCCCGAGCACGGGCAGGACTTGTCGCTCGATAAGGAGTACCAGCGGTGAGTTTAACTGACTTTGCAGGCTCTTGGGACTGTCTTAATAGACGCGGACTTTAACGTAAGGAAACCAGCCCGCGGACACTCCGCGATTTTTCATACAAAATCTGCCGTCTTACGCACACTACACAGTACTTACTCACAGACAACACTCATACGCACGGTCGCTACACGCGCTTATGCTACGACGCGACAGCATGCCGCGTGAGTGAGACAGTTGCGTATTCAATTTGCAAAAATGAATATAAATCTATTGCTTAAAAAAGTATAACAATTACTTAATTTGGAAGCATTTTAACAAAAATTTACCAATGTACGAGTACATTATTTGAAAGAAAATATCAAGAGGAAGTTACCAAATAATATAAAATAAGTTTCTTTTATTTATCCTTAGGGAAACTTTAAAATTTCTTATTTTGTATCATTGAAATTCGATCATACACAGTGTTGTGGAGTAATGAAGTGCACCGTGATGCAATCAAACTCGACTTTCCATGAGTCCTTCAATATTGGTCGCTTGTTGAGTAGTGGTTTACCGCTGATACGTCGGAGGAGGAGGTTCCTCTTACGAAGCTTCTTCTACGGCGAGGTCGTGGGTGGCAAGTGACTCGCCGGTCGCGGCCGGCCTATATTTATACACGCGACTCCCACCCGTCCCTCGCGGGGATCGCGCTCAGTGCGAGTCGCGTGCATCCATCCAATCAGGCGCGCACTCCGTGTGAGCGAGAGAGTCCGAGTTCCCCCTCTCTCGCTCATCCGCGTCGCGCCAGACTGCCTAGACTTCCTAGGATTTACCATTATTTCCTATTTCCTATACGTAACCTCGCCGTAATCTTACCTCGGTATGTATTATCCGACATACCTACCATTCCTCCTCGCTTCCAACGTACCAAGGGTCAACCAAAACAACCAAACATCAAAGCATTTATTTACATAATATACAACCATTTTACAACATTTTCCGCTTATTTACATACTTAAATAAGTAGTTTTCACATGAAACCTTAAAACCATGCCATAATATACCATTAATTACGCTTATATACTTCGTAATTACATAGAGAAAGTTTCGGGTTTATTTTGCACACTAGGGCTTATTTACATGATATAGCCTGCTAAATACCTTCTCACAAGCTTAGCACTATCGCTTTACATAGCTAGGCGCAAATAAACAACGACCTAGAGTCGTTTTACTTAAAAATTGAATCACACATTTACGCTAGTTCAAAACATCATACGTAAGTAGCGGACTAGGTCCGGTACCAAGGCGAAAAGCGAAATCTAAAGTTTATACAATTACAAAGGTATCGTTAACGAAAGCTAGAATGAAACCTAGGCTCTTTACATTTTCAGTTAGGGTTTATCTGTCCGCAACAGCCTCCCCCGAGCGTAGTGCTGAACGAAGCTCTCACGCCGGCAAGGAGGACGATAACCCTTGTCTAGGTCCCCAGGTTAAGTTGAAGCTTGAACGTCGACGGGGAGAACTACAAGTCTGCGTCTAGGTCTCCTAAATATCCCGCCGCGCGTATACACCTCTGCACTTCGTATAACGCCGTCTTTCCCAGGTATTACCTTTTCAACTCGCCCCCTGGGCCATAAATTCCTAGGTAATAATCCGTCTGCGATTATTACTAGGTCGCCTACTTTTAGGTCCGATCGAGTTACACCACTTTCTCCGCGTGGCGCCAGTGTCGGAAGATACTCGTCTATCCATCTTTTCCAAAACGAGTCTGCAAGTGCTTGTGCGCTTCTCCATGCTCGTCTGTCTGCCAAATCGCTCGTACCCACATAAGGCATCCCGGTCGACGATCCCAATAAGAAGTGGTTTGGTGTGAGTGCCTCATTTTCATCAATTTCCACAGGCACATGAGTCAGCGGTCTCGAATTCACTGTGTACTCCACTTCTGCCATCAAAGTCGTGAGAACTTCATCCTTAGGGGCCCTTTCGTTTAGCGTGACAGCGAGCGCGCTTTTTACCGACCTTATGAGTCGCTCCCACGCGCCGCCTTGATTCGGCGCGCCGGGGTCGGTAAATCTCCATTCTACACGTCGTAACGATGCGAACTCCTTCAGTGCTGGTAACCATTCCTTGTAGGCGTCGCCTAGCTCTATCTCGGCGCCTCGAAAATTGGTCCCGTTATCCGAAAAATAAAGGCGTGGCCAACCGCGCCGTGCCGCCATCCTTCGTAGCGCCATAATCGCGCTGTCTGTACTTAGACTCGCTAGAATTTCTATGTGTATGGCGCGCGTTACCAAGCACGTAAACAGTAGGCCCCACCGTTTTTCGTGGCGCCGACCTACTGTCACGTGGTATGGCCCGAATGCGTCCAGCCCACAATTCGAAAACGGTCGTTTGAAGGCTTCTAAACGTACGCCTGGCAAATCACCTTTGGCCGGTATCGTTGGTCGCGCGGTTCGCGCGCGGCAAACGACACAGCGACTTAATACCTTTCTCACCGCAGGCCGTAGCCGCGTTATCCAGTAGCGCTGTCGCAAGTTGTTCACTATTGTTTCGCGACCGGCGTGATTTTGCCCTTCATGTTCGCGGCGTATTAACAACATCGTTACGTAGTGTCTACCATCTAGAATTGGCGGATCCTTTATTCCATTTGATACGGCGGCAGCGCCGATACGCCCGTTTATCCGTACTAGGCCGTCGGGCCCTAGTACCGGGCCTAACTGTCTTAGGCGACTTTCCCTCTCGATACATTTTCCCTTTTCGAGGCGGACGAAATCGTCTAAGAAGCTATCGCGCTGCACCTGCCGCAGTATCAAACGTTCCGCTTCTTCTAGGACTTGTGTCGTCAGCTCGCCTTCTTGGCGGCGACACCTTTTAATAAAGAGCAGGGCGTAACCCACTGCTCTCACGAGTCTTTCCCATCTCGAAAAACGCTCGACTTCTACGAGGTCGGCGCCTTTGATGGTTCTTACGTTATAACATTCCTCGGTGTCCGTCGCGACCGGGGCCTCCTCCCCCGGCCAGCTCTCCTCGGGTTCGCGGAGGAAGGGCGGGCCGGTAAACCAACGGTCCGTATTCAACACACGAGTGTTTCCCGGGCGGGTGGCGTCATCCGCTACGTTATGTGCCGTAGGCACCCAGCGCCAGTCTCGCGAGTCGGTAAGCTCGGCTATCTCGCCTAAGCGATGCGCAACATACGGCGTATAACGCGCAGAGTCGTTTCTTATCCAATGCAATGCGGTCTTGGAATCGCTCCAATACACGACTCTACCGTTGTACTCGTGTTCTTTCCGTATGTCGGCCGATAGCCGAGCCCCGATAAGGCTGGCCTGTAATTCCATGCGCGGAATACTTTGTTGACGCATTGGCGCCACTCTCGCTTTTCCTGCGATTAGAGCTAGATGCACATCTCCGTCTGTGTAGGTGAACCTCCAATATGCTACGGCGGCGTAGGCCTGTTCGCTCGCATCTACGAATATGTGTAGTTGCCGCCCTGCAGGCGGGCGCGGGGTGTAACAGCGCGGAATGCGAATTTTTTCTACATATTCTAGATCGCTGATCCATGTAGCGAAACACTCGGCCTCTTCTGCTGGTAACGGATCGTCCCAGCCTATTGCTTGGCGCCATAATGCCTGAAGCATCGCCTTAGCCGTGATCGCATATTGAGAGAGATGACCTTGCGGATCGAAAATCGACATTACCGCACCGAGCGCCTCTCTCTTAGTAGGCGTCCGCCGACCCGACCGTACTTCTTCGGGAACACGGGGCATGGCGGTGTTGAAAGCTAGTTCGTCTGTTGTCGATAACCATTTCAGACCTAGCGTTTTCCCGTAGTCAACACCGCCGCCGCCGAGCTCCTTCGGCGTAGTGGCGCAGTCGACGCCTTCTAAGAGACAAGGCCGGTTCGAACTCCATCCTGCGAGTTCGAACCCGGCTCGTAGGTGAACTTCTGTGACCTGCTTCATCGTTTTGGCGGCCGTGTCTTCATCGTCGAAGCTCTGTACCCAATCGTCCATGTAGTGGTGTCGCGTGATTGGTACATACGCCAGAGGATGCGTACGTCGGTGTTCCTCGGCGTTCCTATCGCGCACGCTATGCGCTAGGAATGGAGAGCTTCGCGCGCCAAAAATCATCGATGTCATCACATATGTTTGCGGTGGTCGTGTTCGGTCATCACCTCGCCACAGAAAGTGCTGTATCGCTCTGTCTTCTTTTCGTATTTTCACTCGCAGGAACATTTCCCTTATGTCGGCTGTAATCGCGACCGGTCTTTCACGGAAACGATACAAAATGCCGCTTAGACTATTTAACAAGTCCGGGCCATCAAGCAACACGTCGTTCATACAAATCCTATTAGAACGCGCGGCTGCATCGAATACTAATCGTATCTTTCCCGGCTTGTTTGGATTAGTAACCGCGAAATGCGGTAGGTACCATGTACGCGGGTAGCTTGGGTCAGCGTCGCTTTCCACTGCGTAGCCTTTCTGAATAAGCTTTTCCATCTCTGCCGAGTATGCGGTCCTATACTCGGGCGACTTATCCATTTTACGCTCGACGCTGCGTAGCCTCCGTAGCGCCATGTCGTAGCTCGGGGGAAGCTCGACGTCATCCGTGCGCCACGGTAACCCGACTTCGTAATAACCGTCCCCTTTTTTCACTGTGCGGTTAAATACGTTTACGGCTCGCTCGTTAGCGGCCACTGGCTTCGGTTTATTCGATATACCGAGCGCTTCGAATTCAAATTGCGATCTGACGAGTTCATGCAACTCGTCGCGATCGTTTCCCTGTGATGTCGTTACGTGTAACACTCGCTCGTCTTGAGATGTTACGATTCTGTGCGGAGTAGTACCATGTACCACCCACCCTAATTTGGTCAGAGACGCCGCTGGCTGAGTTCTTTTACCAGTTAACAATTTGCGCGACACGATAAGGTGCCAATTGTCGGCCCCGATGAGTATGCGTGGGCGTACGTTTTCATAACATACGTCGTCTTTGACCAACTGCCTAAGGTGGGGGTGATTTAATAACTCTCGCGCTACAGTTTGACCGCCCAGCTCTAAGCGTCGCACTGTCCGTGCCTTAATCGTGTTGTAGTCCTTTTGATGACGCCCTCTCACACCAATCTCGATCGCACGGCTCACCGCCTCACGCTGGCTATTGGTGACGCCGTGGATGTTGAGAGGTCGAGAGGGCCCGCGCGCTCCGATCTGCGTGGCTAAGTCATCGTCGATTAGGCTGACAGTGGAGCCCTCGTCCAACAGACCATACGTTTCGACAGTACCGGCCGGTCCTTTTAAAGTGACCGGGCACACCTTGAGTAGTACTCGTCGATTTGTATTAATCTGCGCTGAGGCGGTTATAGCAGAGTCCTCTTCTCGCTCTGCCGGTGAGTCATCGCGCGCTCTTTTCGCTATGTGAAGTAGAGAGTGGTGAGACAACTGGCACCCGTCCAAGCCGCATCTTTTCGCTTTACACTTGAGACGTCTGTGCTTATTTTCTAAACATAGAAAACATATCGCTGTCTCTTTCGCCCAACGCCAACGGTCGTCTGTTGTCATGTTACGCAGTTTTTTACATTTAGTGGTCGCATGATCGGCGCTCCCACAGCAAAAACAAGTGCCCTCTTTTGTCTTGTCGGTTGTGTCAGTTGTTGTAGCGTAGACGTGCGCCTTAGTTGGTCGAGGCGCAGGTCGTGACGACTGTTGCGTAGGTCGCGATGTTTGTTGGCCCTCTCTGTTACTCGGTCTCGATGGCTGCGCCGACGGCGCTGAGTAGCAGTGACGTACTGCGCGCTCCGCTTCTCTCATAAAGAAACGCGACAAAGTCACTATTTCGGCTTCGCTTGCATTACCATTTTCCTCGGCGAAGTCGCACCATCTTGACCGGTAATGTTCACCCATTTTTTCCGTAATGTGCCGTGTTAGCATTGGATTCTTCAGATATCCTTTGCCGTCGAGACACGCGATGACTGTTACTATATTTTGCAGCTTGATTGCAAAATTATTTAGATCTGCCGCGGTCGTCCCTATTCGCGGTAGTCTTCTTAATTCCTCCAGCGCTTGATCGATTATAATCTCGGGCTGACCATATTTTTGCTCTAGCGTGGCCATAATACCGGATGGCTCCGACGCCGTATACAAAAGTGCCGCGACGCACTGCCTCGCTTCGCCCTTGAGACATGCGCGCAGCCGCGCGAGATTCTCCGCTGGTGGTATGTTGTAGACCGCAGTGGCTTCACGCATCGCCGCCTTAAATGGAAGCCACTCCCCCGGTGACCCGGCGAACGATGGTAAGTCAGGTGGTCTTGATCGCCGACCACTCGTCATTCTGTCGAGTACGTCTGCGAGTCGGTCGATCGAATCTTCTTTTACGGCCGCCTTCTGTGGTGAAACGTTTCTTTCCCTACACGCAATCTGAGTGGCGCCTCGCTGCGTCTTGTTCGCTTTCGTACGCGACGGCGCATCCGCCTCAGTTGCGTTTGCAGCTGGATCTTGCGTTTGTGAGTGGTCGACGACCCATTCGCTCACACGCCTCCCGACGTCGTCCTCTGCACGGTCGAAATCGCTACCCTGCTCCGATTCCTCGCGTATATCGTCGATGTCCGCTGCCAAACGCTTCTTGATAAGGTCGGCTTCAAGTTGTAGCTCTTTTCGTTTGAGCTCAGCTAGGCGTTCTTCCGCTTGTATCTCGGCGCGCCTGATCCTTGCGCTAACGCTAACTGTTGAGCGCACAGACTGAGTTTCTAACCGCTGCTCTTTCGACGTCAGTGGCCTCGCTGTGCTTGGTGGCGGCGCCGTGGACCCTTCTCTGCCCGTCTCCGTTGTGGGCATGTCCGCCGGCGCCGATGGTTGTGCGGTGGATGGTGACGCGGGGTAGTCGACGTAGACTCGTAGCTCTTGCCCGTCAACGTTCTTGCTCCTTGTTGTCGGCATTGTAGCCCCCCTAACGTCCCTACGTGTCCCTAATTCCCTACCTCCCTATCGGCCCTAACAGTCCCTAACGGTCTCGCGGGAGGGCCCGGTTTTTAGGCCGGGATACGCTCCCTTGAGGATGGATGGTCGTGCAGGATAGGAGGGGTGGGGTCCCCCCGGCAGAGGAATGTGAGGGCAGCGGGTTGCTCGGTGACTGGTGGGAATGCCAGCCACGTCAGCGTGCCTACAGTCCGGCGCCGCGCCACTCACACTCTTACCGGCGCGGGTAATACTTCACTCCGAGCGTCGCTCCTTCTTCTTATACACGGCGCACTCGAAGTGTTCGGCCCGCCGTTCACTTGTCCGAAGCGATGTTGCGTCTTCGTGGACTTGCCCGCCGATTTTCACGGAGACGCAGCACCGTTCGGTGTTCTTGAATGCGGAACCGTCGCACCGTTGGGTGATCTTCTATAACCCGATGAACCCGGAGCGGTCGCACCGTTCGGTGTTCTTCGGTTCACCCAGCCTTCTTTCTTCACTTCGGTGGGGATTTTTCACGACCGGGTAGTGCGAGGCCCGGTCGCTAGCTCGGACCGCGCGCAAAGTTCGATACGCGCGGCAGCGATCCCTGGACTACACCGCCTAGCGTCTTGAATGCTAAGGCGTCGTCCACCGGAGTCTTCTTTCTTCTTTTTTCACGAGGGCGCTACGGAAGGGCGTGTGATACCCAGTCCGTAGCTCGCAACGTACGTAGAAGTCGCTACGAGTCGTTGCTGCCCACAAAAGACATCAACGCGCGCGTTACGGCCACGCACACGTGTGTCAACTTCGTCCCGCGAGCGCTTCTATAATGTAGCTCAACGGGTACTTTCTTCATATGCTTCGCCCCACGAGTGCGGTATGATCGCAATCTCAGTGGGGACCGGCGCCTCCGACGTAAATTCGTCCCACGAGTGCTTCTAACTCAGTGGGCGCTTGCTGGGATGACCCTCTTCAATCGGGTGATCCGGCTCGAAGATTTGTTGTGGAGTAATGAAGTGCACCGTGATGCAATCAAACTCGACTTTCCATGAGTCCTTCAATATTGGTCGCTTGTTGAGTAGTGGTTTACCGCTGATACGTCGGAGGAGGAGGTTCCTCTTACGAAGCTTCTTCTACGGCGAGGTCGTGGGTGGCAAGTGACTCGCCGGTCGCGGCCGGCCTATATTTATACACGCGACTCCCACCCGTCCCTCGCGGGGATCGCGCTCAGTGCGAGTCGCGTGCATCCATCCAATCAGGCGCGCACTCCGTGTGAGCGAGAGAGTCCGAGTTCCCCCTCTCTCGCTCATCCGCGTCGCGCCAGACTGCCTAGACTTCCTAGGATTTACCATTATTTCCTATTTCCTATACGTAACCTCGCCGTAATCTTACCTCGGTATGTATTATCCGACATACCTACCATTCCTCCTCGCTTCCAACGTACCAAGGGTCAACCAAAACAACCAAACATCAAAGCATTTATTTACATAATATACAACCATTTTACAACATTTTCCGCTTATTTACATACTTAAATAAGTAGTTTTCACATGAAACCTTAAAACCATGCCATAATATACCATTAATTACGCTTATATACTTCGTAATTACATAGAGAAAGTTTCGGGTTTATTTTGCACACTAGGGCTTATTTACATGATATAGCCTGCTAAATACCTTCTCACAAGCTTAGCACTATCGCTTTACATAGCTAGGCGCAAATAAACAACGACCTAGAGTCGTTTTACTTAAAAATTGAATCACACATTTACGCTAGTTCAAAACATCATACGTAAGTAGCGGACTAGGTCCGGTACCAAGGCGAAAAGCGAAATCTAAAGTTTATACAATTACAAAGGTATCGTTAACGAAAGCTAGAATGAAACCTAGGCTCTTTACATTTTCAGTTAGGGTTTATCTGTCCGCAACACACAGTATAAATCTTCCCTATTGTCACAGTCTAGGTAGTTTTTGTTAGAAAATCCATCGGGCAGTGCAGCCCGTGCGCGGTGTACAAGCTCTGTCCGTGGACGCGGGGTAGAAGTGAGGAAGAGAGGAAGCATTGCGCTATTACATGCACGACCCCCGGACGTTAAATCACGACGAGCACTTCCCCGTGAAATAGCTGTGGATACGGAGGAGGATTCTACTGAACAGATGGTCACAGTTAGCTAACAGCTCATGCAGTCTGACCTAGATCGTCAAGACCACAACGCCGCCGTGGAGTGTCTTCCTGTCCAGACTAGGAAATGTCACCAGCGGCACAACAAATTCGCCCAGCCTTGGCAAAGGGGAGTATTCACCGAGGCCAATTCTAATCACGCCTAAGGAGGTAGTGGAAGGACCGGAATAGAATAAAAGTAAGGAAGACTCAAACGGGTGGGGGGTAACGAGTGGCCGTTTTATACGTAGTATTATTATATCTTCTTTGGTAAGGGTCTCTTTATAATGGAATAAGTAGGAACAGTTCTAGACCAAATGCTTCATACATTTTGAGGACATGTCCTTTTTTTCATTCCTTAAAGTTTTGCGATTGACTACATACGGCCTGATTTTGAGTAGATATGCGGTCTAGGGTGTAGCACGCTTACATGGAAGATACCTTTTTTTTTTTTTTTTTTTTTTTTTTTTGTTGACGGGGGGGAAATCTTTAACAGATACCCGGTTATGTTGGGGTGCAACCGAGTTATGTGGACTTTTCCACTAAATCCCCCTCGGTGGCCTCCCTCTGTGCTTATCAAAGGGAACTGGGATCTCCGTGGGAACGCACCAGTGCCCTCCGGCATGGATCTTCACACTCCGTAAGCTTGAACTTACATAGAAGATACCTATTTACTCGAGATTTGAAGACATCCACGTTGTACTTTAGCGGGAAGACAGACCCAGGCAAAGCGTTGCACATTCTGGCTGTTCCTATGAGGAATGAGGATTCGAAACACTTAGTTCTAACGCGCGGAATGTCTACCATAAATGGGTGGCGCTTTGGTCGCGTCTGTCTAGCCGTACGATATAAGAAAGGGGCAGGTGGGACCAGATTGTGCAACTCCTGAGCGCACTCTCCAAAGTGTATCCGATAAAGGCCGACAAACACGCTACCTATCGTCGATGATCAAGACTTTGCAGCTGCGACTTAGTCAAGGTGTCGTTGTTAATCAGCCTCATGGCTCGCCTCTCAATCGACTCCAGAGCCTCCAGTTGATATTTGGCAGACAGAGCCATCCCAAAGGTGAGAGCAGTATTCCATGCAAGACCTGACTTGTGCTTTATAAAGACTAAGTATAGTTGCTCAGGTGTGAAATACCGTCTCACCTTAGAGAAAACACCAAGTTTTTTGGAGGCTAATTGGGCTTTTGACTATGTAGGAGCCAAAGTTAAGAGTCGATGAGAGTGAAACGCCTAACAGTTCCAAGCTGTCAGTTACCGGAACGGAGACACCGCGGAAAGCGGGAGACAATTGGAAGGGTCTCTTTTTGGCCGAAAACGAACAGCCTTGAGTTTTCGTGGCATTAAACTTGACCAGGTTAGCAACACCCCAGTCAGATACCGCCTCCAGACTAAAGTTGAGCCGTTCGACCATTTATGGCACTTATGACGTCACGCGGAACTTTAACGGTATATATCTTCATCAATTTTTCTTTAATTGACAAAAGAAAAAATACGTGTTTGATATTTTTTGATCGTCTATCTGACTAATTATATTTTAGTCATTATGCCTATTCTTGTTATAAATACACTTCACTTCTCCAAGCACCAAGGCAACCTGCTTACATCTGTAGGATAAATTTAATAACGTATGTGCACATTTCAGGTCGCATTTTCAAGTATCCAATTAATGCGCAGTTTTATGTATGTTGCAGTCAGGATTGGATATCGCGCAGCCTGTTCTACATACAGGGCACTTCATATCCGTCGACTTTTATGATTCGGTCTATAGTAGTCTTCTCATAGAAGCGATGTATCACTACATAGTATAAAACAAAGACGCTTCCCGCTGTCTGTCTGTCCCTATGTATGTTTATATCTTTAAAACGCAACGGATTTTAATGCGTTTTTTTAATAGATTCAAGAGGAAGGTTTTTATGTGTAATACATCTGTGCGAAGCCGGGGCGGGTCGCTAGTATCTTATAATGTGAATAAATATCTTTAAACCTAAAGCCGTGGTGGTCTAGTGGTAGTGACACCCGCCTTACAATCGTGAGGTCATATTTAAACCTAAAGCCGTGGTGGTCTAGTGGTAGTGACACCCGCCTTACAATCGTGAGGTCGTGGATTCAAATCCCGGTCCCGTGAGTTCTTTGGAATTTATGTACAGAATTTAACACCACTGGCTTTTCGTTGAAGGAGAGCACCGTGAAGCAACCTGCATATTATTATGTCAGTAGAAGAAATTCTATGGCGTATGTGAATCCAACAACCCGCACTGGGCCAGAGTGGTGGATATGGCCCAACCACACTTCGTGGGTAGGCCTACGTCCTGCAGTGAACTATTAAAAAGGTTGATACAGTACAGTACAGTCCTGCAGTGGACTATTAAAAAGGCTGATACAGTACAGTACAGTCCTGCAGTGGACTATTAAAAAGGCTGATACAGTACAGTATAGTCCTGCAATGGACTATTAAAAAGGTTGATACAGTACAGTACAGTCCTGCAGTGGACTATTAAAAAGGCTGATACAGTACAGTACAGTCCTGCAGTGGACTATTAAAAAGGCTGATACAGTACAGTATAGTCCTGCAGTGGACTATTAAAAAGGTTAATACAGTACAGTACAGTCTTGCAGTGGACTATTAAAAAGGCTGATACAGTACAGTACAGTCTTGCAGTGGACTATTAAAAAGGCTGATACAGTACAGTCCTGCAGTGGACTATTAAAAAGGTTGATACAGTACAGTCTTGCAGTGGACTATTAAAAAGGCTGATACAGTACAGTACAGTCCTGCAGTGGACTATTAAAAAGGCTGATACAGTACAGTATAGTCCTGCAGTGGAATATTAAAAAGGTTGATACAGTACAGTACAGTCTTGCAGTGGACTATTAAAAAGGTTGATACAGTACAGTACAGTCTTGCAGTGGACTATTAAAAAGGTTGATACAGTACAGTACAGTCTTGCAGTGGACTATTAAAAAGGTTGATACAGTACAGTACAGTCTTGCAGTGGACTATTAAAAAGGTTGATACAGTACAGTACAGTCTTGCAGTGGACTATTAAAAAGGTTGATACAGTACAGTACAGTCTTGCGGTGGACTATTAAAAAGGTTGATACAGTACAGTACAGTCCTGCGGTGGACTATTAAAAAGGTTGATACAGTACAGTAAAGTAAAGCTAAAGTAATTTTGTCTAGATTCATGGAAGCAGTATGGCCGGACGTGGTAGAGCCCAAATCTGAGACGCCGCGCTCGACGCCCGTAAGGCGCGAGAAGAAAAAAGCTGACGACCGAGACTCGGACGCGAGACAGAAGGCCAAGAGAATGAAGACCAGCAGCGAAGGCTGGAGCCAGGAGTCGGACATGGAGGAGGAAGTCAGTAAAAGGTATCTACCATGTCCTCATGATAATCATAAATCAATTCATTGATAACGAATTCGCAATGCGGCCTTCGAGCGGCCTAAAAACTCTGACACTAGGGCTAGCCACCGCCTATACGAACTTACTTTAGCAGGTCGAGTATGTAGTATATCTAAAAATTATATTTATACTAAGCGCCACACAAGTCGGCGAATGGGAAGTTATGCGCAGAACGCTGCGCGAAAGCTGAAATATAGGTATGCGCGGGAGCCAGAGAGACGAGACGCCGAGGCACACCCGCCCGCTAACCTCATGCCTCCCGCGCGCTTCCTACGCCCGTGCTCACCACTACGCCTTGTAATTAGCGAATGCCAATAATTAGCGAATCACGGCGAAGTGTCATCTGCGGCTAACTTCTCATCCGCCGACTTGTGTGGCGGGAACTATACAGTAGTTAGTACGTTCATCCGTTATTAAAGAAGAAAGAAGTGTGGGGGTGCCACAATCGCATGGCCGATCTATCAAAAACTTTTCCTTGTTGTTTTTGTATTTGAGGAAAAATAGTGAAATAATGGTGAATTTTGCTGATATTTTTGTCTAGATCCATTAATGTTATTTTTGTGATCAAAGACTGCATTGCTTGCTAAACTGTTGAGTAAATAGCGAAGATAGGCTTGTTTGCTATATTTTGGATAAAAAGTATAATTTTGGATAAGAAGTAATTGGGTACATATACTTACATATTTTGTACCTAGATTATGTAGAACGATCTATTGATAAAATTATTTGCAATATTTAACTGATTCGAAAGTTTAAATCAGACAAAATAGAAAATAGATAGAGTCTGGCCAACGAAAGCTGTCCACGTATTATTTTCAGAAGTTTTGAAATGGCAATAATTTAAGACTGTCAAAATTGACACTTTGACGTTTCGTACTACTGAAAACGAACTTGAACCATTCATAATACATGTTGGGGACAGTAGCAGCGAAGAAAGCAATGAAGCTGATTCAATATCAGCCGTGCGATTCTCGCATTACGCTACACTGCGTGAGGTGAGGTCACTCCACGTCCCGCTCACGCCACTCTCACTTAGACATACACCTAAATTCCAATTCCGGCAACAAGTGAGCTTTGAGTGAAGTGAAGTGACCAAGGTTCGCTGAGTGAGATTTTAAAGGTATGCCACACGCGACTCTGATCCGAATCGGTTTTACCGGTTTCTAATAATATCGCAATTATGAAGTTTTAGGTGGATATATAACTGAAAATACAGCTGAATAGTCCTTTATTTGTTATAAAGTATTTAATTACTAACATTACATGGCTCCAAAAAGCTAAATTATTAACTTTTGTAATATTGGCAAATAACCAAAACGCCAGTGCCAAACCACCTAAAAAATATCTCTTAAGTTGACGTTTGTTTATACTAATTAAAATTCGCATTGTAAACCTATTTTTGTGAGAATTTTTAATTTAATATGAATTAATTAAACCACTAACCACGTATTATTGAACTTTTATAACCGAAGAAAGCTCTTCTACCAAAAACATTGGCTTCATACCATTCTTCATCCATAAAAGTTCCCTTGTTCAAAACGATTTGTACTCCAAGGATGTTGTCTAGCCAGTTTTATGTTATATGTTTTAAATAAAGCTTGAAATGCAAAGGATACAACTTGAAGAAGTAAAGGTAACCTCTTCCACTGCTTCCCTAATCTTTTAAATCGATATTATACCTACTGATTAACTAAAGTAATTTTTGATCACCTACTTAAGCTATAATTTATGTTTCAGCTATTGTTCAAGAAGGATTGGAAAGAATTAATTACAAGGAAGCACCAATGAAACACAACACTCAATAATATTAATGCACATTGCCAATATTTTTCACACATACAGTGCAAGGTGCAACTTCATAAAATTGCTGTGATAATAATATACAAGACAAGACAGAATACAGTAAATGAGTTATATGCAATAATAAGATGGCATGTCCGCTTGGTTACAATCACTAACAAAGTATATTATCTTTTGTATAATATACAAGTATTTGCAGTCAAGCATCCAAGAGGTACGAGATGCTGGTATTATTTATAGCAGGTACATATCGGTGGAAACAATTTGCAGCTTATAACAAATTGTTTGTACACATTACACACCCACAATTATGCACACTACATAAGTTTATTGTCAAAAAATTTGAAACATTCACAAAATAAATCTGAAAAAGTATCGATAAGAGGAGTAAAAGTTCCGACATAGCCCAGAAAATTAGCAAATTAAAGGGACAGCAGGCAAGACACACAGTTCATAGAATGTATGGCTGATGGGCCCATCTAAATCTATATATGTTCTGAAGTTCTCGAATGGAGACCATGGTCCAGCAAATGCAGCATAGGATATCGAACAATATACGACAGACTTACGATATAATAAAAAGATCACAGGAACGTGCTGGAGGTAGGCTGGTTCCAACTGGCCTTATTGGATATTCATGAGGGACGCTTATGTTCAGCAGTGGATGTCCTGTCGCTGATGAATGGATCAATAGGTCTATGTATTTCTTAGTTTTAAAGAAAATCATTTGTATTATGTTATTGAAAACTGGTTTCAAAATCTAACCATTATGTTTCATGGTAGAATATACTCTAAAGAATATACTTTTTTTACAAAGTACCTTATGTTGTGCTGCATAGCACAAAATTGAATTGAATAATGTTATCGGTATTCTATGTATTTATTCGTTTTAATGTGCAAAATTATTACAATAAAATAAATACATGTCAATGTAGATTTAAATGAAGATGTCTTTATTTATTATCTAAAATAATATGATAATTTAGTACCTATATTTTGTACAGTTAGTACAAAAATTTGTAAACAGATAATTTTGATGTGACAGAAAATCAAAATGATATTGACTTGTTATGTAATGATATGTTTTGTATGTATCGGGAATGTAATTGTGGCATATTATTTTATGTACTAGTTAATAAACTAATGAAAAAATATTTTTGTGTTTATATATTTTTTTAATAATTCTCGGGAATGTATCTGTATGTTTTATTTTATTTCCTTTTTTATGCTAAGTGTTGATTTACGTAATGCACTATTAGAAGTATAAAGAGGCATAATTCAGACCGTCATTATGAACAACTTTTACTATGGAGCTAACCTGGAATTCGAGAATCCGAATCCGAGTTGCAGTTTTGTATGGAACAGCTGATTTTTACCGACTTTGAAAAAGGAGGAGGTACTATGTTTGTATGTTTTTTTTTGTGTAGGTATGTTCATCGATATTTTCGCTAATTGTGAAATGATTTAAAAAAAATAATGCTAAAGAGTATACTTCCGAAGTGGTCCCATTTAAATTTTATCGGAATCGGCTGAGCCGTTTTTGATAAATCAACAAAAGTGTACATGGATGTCACATCGATTCGTGCAAATTCTGTACTCGGTGAATAATAATAATCAACAATAACACAGTCAGTGTTGCGATTTTTTGCGAAAAATGATTAAATTTCTCAAATTTTGAGTTAGTCTCATGATAGGAATTGTTCATAATTATCTTAATCACCCTTTCGAGGCTTAGTACAGAGTAAGCAGATAACCCCATACATACTCATCGTGGTCCACTTTTGCGAAGGGGCCTATCTCAAAATCGTGAATAAAAAACAAGATCTTGCATAATTATGAGTTGCATAGGCAGGTGTGTGTCGAGAGTAGGTACCTTTTTGTATTGAATAGCTGATTTCTCGAGTTTACTAGGTTGGCCCCACATTAAAACCTCAATAAAGATGAGTATGTATGCCTCTGTTAATCCCTACCTACACAAAGTACCTACCTAGGTGTTATTGACCGAGCTAAGGAAGTGAGAGTTCTCCCTTTGAATTCGAAGATTTTGCTTTCGTATGCCCGGATATTGATTTTCCTCTAAAGGTCGCATTTTTCAACGAATTCGCCGCGAGATCTACTGTTCACAAAACTACTATTATTATACCCAAATAATTTGTCACAGAATGTAACTAATGTTCGTTCTACCCAATTTTACTGTTTTATAACCATTATTCATTCACAAAAACTTGTATTTTCTAAAAAAATATCCATGTAATCACAAGCTCACGCACATCTCACGCAGAAATTAGTAACTTTTCATTTGACATTAGAAATCGAGATTCTCAAGCGAAGTGATAACTAAGTGAAGTGAGTTTGTGCTTGTAGAATACGAATTTCATAGAGAATGGCGACATTGATCACCCAAGATTAGTTCTTATCACTTCGTACTCACGCGGGGGGCGCTTGTGGCGCTAGATGAGTTTGTGGAATACGAATTTGACATCTCACCGCTAGACTGGTGCTCACTTCGACGGTCACTCAAGCGAGTTATGTTACAGAATCGCATGGCTGGTGTAGAGTTTTTGGAATCCGATTTTAACTATGACTCATAGCTCCTATATTTGTACGGCTCCTCGGGGTCCTCGACTGTACATAAATAATGGATTATTTGAAAATAATAAAAAGACAGAATTAAAAGTAATCTTTTATTTGATATTCTTCATAATACATTCGAAAATTTCAACAACAGTTGCTAACAAAGCAAAATTTTTACAACTCGAAAAAAATGTACTTGCTGAAAAATAAATAGTATCAACTCCGTTTATGCAGTGTATAGCCAGGGTTAACAGCTCTTGATTTTTTAGAATTCCCGCCTGTTTTCTTGGACAGCTTTCGTTGGCCAGACTCTATCATGTAGTAGAGGCAGCCCTGTGCAAATGCAAACAAAATACCAAATCGCTTATTGTTTTTATAATATAGAGATGACTAAATATGGTACAGTTGGATACCATTACGTCTGTTGCAGTTACAACGCCCTGCAGGACTTTCTGTATGAGGCGATGTACTACAACCCTAGCTCTGAAACGTAAGATCTTTCACGATCTTTTCTATGGCAACGAGGGCAAAAAATATCAGGACCCTTATTGGTTGAGCGCGGTGGCGTTCGACTTCGCAATTTGTCCCGCTCGTTCGAGTGGTGAGTGTGATTGGAGCGAGCAGGATAAAATGCAAAGTCCAACGCCTCCATGCATAAGCCGCTTATCGACGTCAATAAAACCTCAACTTAAAATCGTCGACTTTTTGGCGTTCTATTTGACGCTTTTCTATTTAGCAAGTTACCTTTTCTTTTAAAATAGCCGTGTCCAATACTAAAGTGTTGTGTGAAAAAGACAATTCTTTCAAATATAATTAAAATTATCAAAATCACGCAACGCTGTAGTCCTAAACATGGATATTCTAAACGAAAAGGCAAACTGCGTAACTGCAAAAGAGGAAAGCGTCAAATGAAACGTCAAAAAGTCGTCGATTTTAAAACCGCGGTTTTTTAAATTGAAGTTTTATTTACGTCGAACAGCAGCTATAGACAATAAGGTTGTCAAATGGCGCTACATCCGAGTAGGCTAATGAGTTTGCGATTAATATGGAAGGGCCTATCTAATGCACGCAACTATACAGGCTTACAGGCTAAGTCGATCTATTCCCGTTAAGAGTGTGTAGTTTACTACGTTTCTGACTGATACTATAAAACACCCTATCCTAAATCTCACCGCTTATTTGAATTCAAATGTTTTTATAAAAGAATAATTTTACGTACAATATTGCTTAATGAGGTCACAAAATCATCTTATTTTACATGTAAAATTCAAATAATGATAGTAATGAGACGTACACATTTCAAAATATCTAAGCTGGTAGCCGAAAATCGGGTATTTTGTTTTTATAATTAACAATTTCAAATTTCTCGAAAATTGTTAGATTTAGGACAGGGAGTTTCATAGTCAAATAAATCAGAAACAAAATAACTATACACCCTTAACGGGAATAGGTCGACTCAACCTGAAACCCTGTATAATATCAAGTAAAATAAGATCAAATTCACGTGAAACATTTAAACACAAGATGGCGATAATGGCACCTTTTTTATGTCCAATTACCAAGTAAAGTAAAAGTAAAAAAGCCTTTATTTCAACTACATCATTATCATTAAAATTTCGATTTAATTATTAAACATATCATTACATTATTTACGCTTCATGATAAGTTTGCAATCGTCAGTTTGTTTCTTTCTTAGTCCACAGTATAATTATTTAATGTAATTTTTTTTATTATAAGTATGTCAGTATTCAATTATTCAGTCAATGTAGTCGTCGCCTCTTTGGCGTAGGCCTCCCCCAGTTGTGCCCCAACTTTTCTGTCTCTTGCTATCCTCATCCACTGAACTCCGTGTCTTTGAGTAAAAATATCTTCCCAGCGCCGGTTCGGCCTTCTTCTCTATCTTCTTTTTCCTCTTGGAACCCATTCAAAGACCTTTTTGGTCCATCTGTTGTTGTCCATCCTACATATGTGTCCCGCCCAGTTCCATTTCAACCTCCTAATGGTCTCTTGAATATCTCTTACATTAGTATTTTTTCTTATAATTTTATTTATTATTTATTTGATCTGCCTGCTTGTAGCCAACATCACAGCCGTTGGATTCGGCCTATACGTCTCTCATGATTTTCATGGTTTCATGAAATTGATGTTAATTATTTGCAATTTTTAAAGTAGGTAAAGAGTTCAGCTATACTGTTGACGTCACTGAGGGTACAGCGCAGGGCTCTGTAGCCGGTCCGTTGCACTACTTGGCGTATGTAAATGACGTCAACAATGTAATTGAGCATTGCAAGGTGTACCAGTTTGCCGATGATACGTGTTTGGTTGCTGCTGACTGTGACATATCCAAGGCACAAAGCTATATTCAAGCTGACTTTACAGCCATTTGCAAATGGTCCCATGATGCAGGGTTAGTCTTAAACGCGGAGAAGACAAAACTACTACACGTTCACTCCAGCCATAACATATGCACAACAAAGGTCAGGGTGGTTGCGCACAGTCACGATTGTTTGCACGAATCGGTAGTCGCCGATGGAATCACGTGCACTAAAGACTGCATAGATCTAAAACGGGTGACTGAGCACACTTACCTAGGCCTAATTATTGATGATAGATTTAATTGGTCAAAGCATGTAGACAAGGTATGTGGTAAGATTAGAGCAATAATGGCTAACTTTTTTATCATCAAAAGCCGAGTGCCCTTCTCTGTACTCATGACAATGTACAGGGCACTAGTAGAAAGCATAGTATCTTATGGGTTAACTAGTTATGGGAGAACATACAAAACTTACCTTGAAAAAATATCGACGCTTCAATACAGATTGCTCAAACTAATTGTCCCAGTTAAAATAAAAGAAAAATATATAAATGACGAGGGGGGTTTGTTTAAATACTGTAATGTGATGCCCATTCAAAACAAAATTAAATATAGTTTACTTAGTGAACAATTTTTCAGAACAGACATTCAGCACGAAGTTAAATCAGTCGGTGTGCCAAGAAGCAATAGGTATAAAAAATTGATAGTGCCTAGGTATAAAAATCTTTACGGAACACGTACATCGCAATATTTAATTCCAACCCTTATTAATAACCTCCCACGTGAAATAAGGGATAAACTAACAGTGTCAAATTGCAAGCGAATCCTTAATCAATATTTTACGACTTTGAATGAACACTAATACGGAGCATCCTATATGTATCTAAAGCCGAGCGACCGGCCGCGTGTGCCGGTTTTATTGCACCTGGTTTGACGAGGTACGTCGGCGTCGCATCGGTCTCGGTTGAGCCGGAGCGAAGCAAGTAGGTACCTACGGCAGCCGTAATGAATAGCGGTGACCGCTCGGCTTTGTTTATTTTTATGCTGAGCTGGTACTTGTTAGGTACTTGTAATAACTTGTAATTGTAAGTAGAGAACTAGAACACTTTTGTCAAACCTAAGCTAGGTTTAATAGTGTTTTAAGATTTATAACCTAATGTAAATTTAATTGAAATAAATAAAAAAAAAAAAAAAAATTGTATACTAAACTATATTCTTAAGATAACATCAAAGGGTCGTAAAGAAGTGCCATTGATAGCTCACTCGCCATGACTTTTTCAAAGGGTCATAAAGATGTACCATTGATAGCTTACTCGCCATAACTTTTTCAAAGGGTTGTAAAGATGTGCCATTGATAGCTTACTCGCCTTGACTTTTTCAAAGGGTCGTAAAGATGTGCCATTGATAGCTTACTCGCCATGACTTTTTCAAAGGGTCATAAAGATGTACCATTGATAGCTTACTCGCCTTGACTTTTTCAAAGGGTCGTAAAGATGTGCCATTGATAGCTTACTCGCCATGACTTTTTCAAAGGGTCATAAAGATGTACCATTGATAGCTTACTCGCCAAGACGTTTTCAAAGGGTCGTAAAGATGTGCCATTGATAGCTTACTCGCCATGACTTTTTCAAAGGGTCATAAAGATGTACCATTGATAGCTTACTCGCCATGACTTTTTCAGAGGGTCGTAAAGATGTGCCATTGATAGCTTACTCGCTATGACTTTTTCAAAGGGTCATAAAGATGTACCATTGATAGCTTACTCGCCAAGACTTTTTCAAAGGGTCGTAAAGATGTGCCATTGATAGCTTACTCGCCATGACTTTTTCAAAGGGCCGTAAAGAAGTGCCATTGACAGCTTACTCGCCATGTGACGTCATAATGTAATTTTTTGCCCTCATCGCAGGCCCTGGATTGTTTGTTTTTATTTTGGTCCTGTTCGTTGCTAACATGTCGTTTGGTTGCATATTTTTAAAATACGAAAAACCCACAAATGATACAAAATCTGGCCTTTACGAAACTTGAAAAGAATAAAGTATACAGGGTTACTTGTAATCAATTAGCAACCTTTTAGGGTTTCATTCTGTACAATTCTGTCAAAATTAACAACTTTTGTTCGACGACTCTTATCAAATCAAAAAAACAATGCAGTTCCATAGAAAAATATCGTTCACCCTCGACAAAATGTATGGAATAGCTATTTTTTTTAGTTTTGACAAAAGTCGCAGAACCAAAGTAGTTAGTTTTGATGTACATATTAAGCCCCTAAAAGGATGCTAATTGATTATTAGTAACCCTGTATACCTAACCAAATACTTGAAAGTAAGTAAAGTTACAAACGTTTGAAATTGTGTGAAAAAGTTTTGTGTTGTTATTTTCTTATGTTGTATTTAGTTATTAAGGTGGACTCACTGAGTCGCACGCGAAGTTCGAATATTTTTGACTGACCATTATTTGGCTCTCAAGAGTATATAACTCGTAAAAGCTTTTTATGGTCGCTAAATGAGTTTTCGTAAACTTAAAATCAGTAGTTTATCCGGAAATGTAAAAAATCCCAAAAATATTTGAATTTTGCGCACTGACCGAGACGATCCATGTTAAGTAAAGAAATACAAGATTTGTGAAAAAGAACCAAAAAAACATCCCTTTCACGAACAAAAAAACGAGAAATCACTGTGCTGTATATTTTTTTTTAAAGTTCTTTTCCGTTTTAAACAATCCCGTTTTCAAAATCGACATAATTTGATTGTTTTAGTGAGATCGCATGAGTGTGCCACGAACCTGGGGATCGTTTTTTGAACTCCGAATGCCTCGGACGTATCTTGACGGATGACTTTTTTCCTCGAAAGGTGACGTCCACAAGTGGTATATTATTCGGAGAAAAATCGAACCAAGATGATATATACATCATTTGAAAGCTTGTTTTATGAGCTTCCCAAAAATATTTAATCTAGATTTTTTCACCCCTCCATTTTTTTTATATGTGAAAAATAAATTGTATGAAAAATAACAATATAGCTTATTTCTTTTCCTAGTTTCGCGATGATAATGTGCTTCTATCGTTATTTTACTTGCGTTCGTAGCCGGTTCTTCTACATCCATAACTTAATTTACTAAAATTAAAAATTATAACCTACCAGTGTGACCAGTTAGTAGGTACAATGTGACAAACAAACACTTTAAAAGTGTGTCTAATTGGTAGAAATGCTTTTATTTAACAATTTGGAGGTTAATTAATCAGAGTTGCTAGAGATAAACTACCTATTGAGCCAAATATATTTATTTATCCTAATAAATTCAAAATTAATTTTAAAAAAATCGGAGTGCTCTTTTTTGTTTTTAACTGTTGTAATAGACTCAGAAAAATATGAACTTTCTCGAAATGTAACGAGTGTTGTGGTTAGAATTTTTAATTATTATTATACCAGCCTCCATACATTTTGTGGACATGTCCTTTATTTAAAACTATTCATTTGGAACGCTTGGAGTCACTGGTGGGGAAGCGCGCTTGAGAATGAGAGAGGAAGAGCTCTACACTCCTTCTTTAATGAAATGGGTTTGCAGGTGCTTAATATGGGTGATACACCTACTTTTGAAGCCATCAGAGGCAACACACGCTGTACAAGCATAGTAGATGTTACCACCTGTAGTGAGTCACTTCTAGGGAAAATTGTAAGCTGGCAGGTGAATAGAGATCTTACAACTTCAGACCATAATGCCATTACCTTCTCAATGTGCTTAACACGGGCTCTTAAACAATTGAGATCTATTACCACGCGCAAATATAATACCAGGAAGGCGAAGTGGTCAGATTTCATGTCACACCTGCGAGGCTTTCTTGAGGAGAAGAATTTGTCACCAAAATTAGTACAAGAATCCGCAAACTCAGAGGATTTTGAAAATATAATCACAAGCTACACGCAATGTATCCATGAAGCCTGCGAGCTTTCCATCCCAAAAGTGGGCTTACGAAAAGGAAATCCAATCCCACCATGGTATACAAAAGAGCTTGATGATCTTAAAAAAGAAGTCCTCCGAAGAAAGAGAAGAATAAAAAATGCAGCTCCCGACCGCATTCAATCAGTCATCGATGCATATCAATCGGCCAGGATAGACTACAAAGAAAAGGCCGAAATAGCTATAACAGTGGACTGGAGAGAGTTTTGCACGAATCAAAACCAAGAAAGCATGTGGGATAAAATTTACAGAGTGATCCGGAAAACATCTGAAAGCAAGATGATGTGCTATTGAGAGATTCGGAAGGAAACACTTTATCACCACAAGATTCTGCAGAGCTTCTCGCCAGGACTTTCTACCCCGACGACTCAGAAAGCACAGACCAATCATGCCACAAAGAATTGCGAGAAAAAACTAGGGAAGTACCTGTGGATTTGCCACCAGATGATCCACCTTTCACGTCGGCAGAGCTCGAGTTAGTGTTGCGAACACTAAATCCACAAAAAGCCCCAGGGCCAGACGGACTGACCGCTGACATCTGTGAATCAGCCATTCATTGCGATATGGAGCTATTCCTGGCGATAGCTAATAAATGTCTATCGCTACGATATTTCCCGAAGCAATGGAAAGTGGCCCATGTGGTTGTCTTAAGGAAACCTGGCAAGACAGATTATACTCACCCTAAATCCTACCGCCCTATAGGTCTGTTGTCCGTAATTGGGAAGATCGTTGAAAAGCTTTTAATCGGTAGACTACAATGGCATCTTCACCCTACACTCAGTACGAGACAGTATGGTTTCATGCCGCAGCGAGGAACGGAGGACGCTCTCTATAATCTGGTAGAGCACTTAAAAAAAAGGAGTATCTGATAAGAACTTAGTACTCCTCATATCTCTGGATATAGAGGGCGCCTTCGACAATGCGTGGTGGCCCGCTTTGAAACATCAACTAATAGAGAAAAAGAGTCCATTAAACCTCTATGAGATGGCATGCTCCTATCTCGGTGACCGAGAAATTGAAGTCAACTACGCTCGAGCAGCGTACAGGAAGGGGACCACCAAGGGCTGTGTACAAGGGTCAATTGGTGGTCCAACTTTCTGGAATGTTATCTTGGACTCGTTGTTGCGTCTATTGGAAGCCGAAGGGGTACATTGTCAAGCCTTTGCAGACGACGTCGTTCTCGTGTTCACAGGCCAATCAAGCAAAAAATTGGAGCAAGAAGCAAACAAGACATTAGACACAGTAGTAGAGTGGGGCAAACGTAACAAACTCAGCTTTGCAGCGAATAAAACCAACGCGATGCTAATGACGAGAAAGCTGAAATACGATTCACCAAATCTGGTTATGTCTGGCGTCCGGCTTAATCTTGTGGATGAAATCAAGCTGCTCGGTCTCTTGCTTGATCGAAGGCTCAACTTCAAGGCACACGTAACCGCTCAATGTAAAAAGGCAGCGGATATATACAAACAACTTGCGCGTGCAGCGAAGGTGTCTTGGGGGCTCAATAGCGAGATCACGAGAACAATATACGTCGCTGTGGTGGAACCAATAATGTTATACGCTTCAAGCGCATGGGTTCAAGCAACAGAACTGAAAGAGGTCAAGAATCACTTAAACTCTTTACAAAGAGGCTTCGCCCAAAAAATATGCAAATCCTATCGTACTGTTTCCCTTACGTCAGCACTGGCCTTATCCGGTCTACTCCGTTTGGACCTAAGAATACAAGAAGCTGCAAATCTGTACAAAGCAAAGAAAAGTATTTCTGTAGATTATCTCGCACCTGATACGGAGCTTGAAAGAAATCTAAATTTTCTGGACAAACCTCATCCGTCCACACAAACATCCTTGGATTTCGACCTCCTAGAAACCATCTCTAGCCCGATAAATGGTCCCCAGATTTATACAGATGGCAGCAAAATTGGAGGACGTGTTGGCGCTGCCTTTACCTGGTGGGAGAATGGCCAAGAAGTCAGGTGCGCTACTTTTACGCTGCACCTAAGGTCATCGTAGACTATAATTTAAAGATGGCCATTAAGGACCGAAACGCGGCGGTGATGGAGGCTCTGCGCGTTATTAGTAGTAATTTGTAAAATGATATTATGTAAAATCAACGTAGTTTAAAGTCATATTTTTATTTGTTTTTAATTTTATTAGATTTAGGGTCCTTTTGTTAAGCCTTTCCAAGCAATATTGTTCAATCTTTTTTTTCTTAATGTATATCCTAAAAAGCACAGACCCTGGAGTCTGTGGAGTGTAACAATTAAATTAAAAAAAAAAAAAAACTATTCATTTCACGCAAAACTTTGGTACTGGACATGGCAATGTTAAAAGAAATCATAGACTGAAAAGGTTTAACGTTCCATTTCACGATTTGTTACCCAATCGTGAAATGGAACGTTTATTAAAAAGAAAACTATTAAAACAAATATGGCGATTGGTTTTCAACTGTCACTGTCAAAGTTCCGTATACGTTCCTAGGGCATTCGAAGTTCAAAGTACGCATCCCTGTAGCTTAACTTTTGAAACGATAGAAATGAGCTTAGCTCCGCATACTATCCCGTTCGCTCTTAATAAGATTTCCAATGCTCGTTCCTGCTTTCACGCGGTCACAAGTCACGAAACCGAGTTAAGGTGAATTCGCTAGGTCGCATTTACAGATTATCTAGTCATTGTAAGTTTACAAAAACTCATCTAACGGCCATGAATAAGTAGTGTCAACTAGCAACTAGACATACCTAGAAACCAAAATAGTCGCCATTTTGTGCGCAAGACTCCACAAACTAAGACAATTACCAAACAAAAACTAAACTATTGCACTTTTGTGCATAAACTGACCACTAATTTGGTATTTAAATGTATGCAAAAATTTTTGAATTATGAGGCTCTATTTTTTGTGATTTTATTAAAAATGTACAGTTTTCCGATTTATTCCTATATGTGTACTCTGAGACAATGCTTCTCACCAAATTTCATAGTTCTATGTCAACAGGAAGTACCCTGTAGGTTTTGATTTTTATGAGTGTCGAAATATGCGGTTTTTTACGACATAAACGGCTCTAACTTTTTCAAACGATAATTGAGAAGATTTTCTTACAGATTAAATTTCAACTCGATATCTTTATGCGTTCCCGAGATTAAGAGCCTTGACATACACACAGACGGACAGACAGAAACCAAAGTGATCTTATAAAGGTTCCGTTTTTTTCGTTTGAGGTACGGAACCCTGAAAAGGAGAAGAAAACAGTCAATAAAGTGAAAAGAGGCAGGTTTCTTACTTTTGTCTTATAATTAAGACAGTTATCCACTTTTATTGGTTACTAGGACTACAATACAATAAAATTAGGTAACTATAACTAAGAACCGAATAAAAACACTTATAAGTAAAAATAATTTCAATTCTTTATTGCCTCATCTTCAGTATTCTCAGACTTTTCTTATATTTAATTGTGTAATTAGGTGGCGGAACGTTAATTGAAAAACAGTAAAAATTAGGAGTGAAATGAAAATCATCAATGTGAAAACAGTAAATATACTGCTAAAACAGTAGATTGGTAACACTGGTTCTTGCCATAGTCGTGCGGAACTCAGAGCGACATGCGTCCTCACTACGCGGACGACAGTCGCGGGACACGACGCGCGACAAGTCTCGCGACACGTAGATGTCGTCTGCGATGTCGGACGATGTCCCCCGCGACGTCGCTCGACACGTAGAAATCTTGTCACACAAGAAAGTTGTGGGACAAATCTAGTGAATACGTGGCTTAAACCAGGAGCGAGCACTGATAATCTAAATTAGTTTGATTTCCTGAGAGATAATAATAATCTGAAGCTACTCGTATACAAAGTCAGAGTGAATAAGCATCTTCTAAGTTTGCTTGCTTCATCTTCGACCACAACACCGCTTTCCATCAAGTGAGTGTTAAAAAAACGGGATGGCTTAGAATGCGATTCAAAAACAGTTTCTATCGTTTCGAAAATTAAGCTCCTGTATTTTAACAACAATTTTCGTTGTTCACGCTTTACTTGAGAACCAGTTTTTATTGCAGAATAGATGTGACCAATATTATAAAGCAACTCAAGAATATGTGATTTGAGAGAGTAATGTCAAATGTCGAACCTCGTATAGGTCCTACAAAAAAAAAACCTTAATATGTTTTAAAATCCAAAAAAGTAAAATTCGGAAACTATTATGGTGATCTCCGAAACAATAAATACTTATTGAAGAATTAATTTCTACTGCCATGATCAATGACGAAGTTGACAATTCTAGCCCGGGAGGTAAGCACAAATAAAATAACTACTCTCTAAAAGCTGTTTTTTTGATATTAGGTAGTCATAGTGGTGTACAACAATACACCAGAGTCGGAGTCACTCAGCTGGAATGCTTAGCGTTTGGTGGGGATACCAGTTTGAATTTTTTGAAAAATAAATTATTTTCTTGCAACTACTTTTAAAAGCAAAAAATTGGCGTGCGGGTAGAAAAATAACTAAAAAAAAGTTTTACCGAAGCATATTGCCTGAAAAAAGTAACAAAGCCTGTCAGTCAGGTTTTAAAGTAGCGCTGCTTTAAAGCGTGACTGAAAAGCTCTGTTACATGTTTTGGATGATTAGCTGTGGTTAAACTCTTTTTTAATTACCGTACACCAATTTTCAGCTTTTAGTAGTAGTTGCCAGATACTCATATAAATTTTTGAAAATTCAATCGGGTATCCCCACCAAACGCTAAGCATCTCAGCTGACTGACTCCGGGGTATTGTAGTACACCACCATGACTTCCTAATACAAAAAAATCAGCTTTTAGAAAGTAGTTGCATTTTTTGCGCATACCTCCCGGACTATTCCTTCTTGCTCTAAATAAAAAAGACATGTGGAAAAGCTGATTTGTAAAAATATTCTATTAACTTTTACTTTTAGACGCTGAATAGATCATCATTATACTTCCATCAATTTTGTAAAACCAATAGTACAATTGAGCCAAAATACCACTGTAAACAGATATTCTGAAAGTAAAAATTACATGCCTAGATGGATAATCTTTGAAATGTTTGCAGTGTCGTGAGAACAGAGAAAGAAAAGGTAAAACCAGAAAAGAAAAAGCGTAAAAGGAAACATTCTGCGTCCACGGTAACAGATAGCAGCGAGAGCGACGCTAAAAAGAGAAAGAAAATGCAGAAAAAGAAGGTAAGTCAAAATCGACATGATTTATTTATAAATACATAAAAAAACAGACTACTCTATAAAATTTAACTTGATCTCAGCGACAGCAGAAGATTGACATATTTAGAGTTGAGATAGTGGCGGAAAAAATCGATTTTCAAACAATGTTGTAATGAAATCGAATGAGTAGTTGAAGGTGAGAAATTGGATTTCATTTACTTACTATTATTTAAGATCAAGTATGTACATGTAAATAATGTTATGATATAAATTATATACTCATAATAATGTAACGATAGTAGTTATCGACGTTTTTCACCATTATCGATGCTAATGTAACATATAATTGGGTTTACTTTAATTACACATGTAAAAAATGTTATAATATTACAATAAAATTAATAATCCATTAAGTTTTATTGAAAATATCGTCAGTATAAACTATCGATATTTTAATTAAAACTATCTAAAACTCTGTGGTCGCGATCATTCGTCGCCCATCACTAATCGGCATGCCCACAAAGTATGACATTGACAGGTACTGTCTGTACTTTTAAGAAATTCAGGACTTCATAGGCGTGATTTTTCTGACAGCTGTCGCAGAGATCAAGTTAAATTTTATAGAGTATAGACTATAGACCTTGAATTGGACAAGTCACGTGCCAGGCTCGTCGGTTTTTAAAACCGCAGTTTTCAATACCGCGGTTTTCTTAGTGATCGACAGGCGAACTTAGTCGAAGAGTCGTAAGACCAGCCCCCCTACCGCCTAAAGCAATAGCAATCGTAATAGCAATCGTTTATGACTTCATTTTAGTCATTTGGCACCGCCTATGTGACGTTAGCCATCAAAGTTGTTCATTCAATGATTGCTTTCGCAATCCGCGCAAAGCAATTGATGGCTAACGTCACATAGGCGGTGCCAAATGACTAAAATGAAGTCATAAACGATTGCTATTACGATTGCTATTGCTTAGGCGGTCGGGGGGCAGGTCGTAAGGTTAAAACTCGTCGGCTCGTTCGGCTTAAAACTCTTATAGGGTAAAATTTTTCGTACATTTTAAAGGACTGCAAAACGAATCTAATCCGATCAGCAATTTGACTAGCGCACTTCGATTAAAGCGATACATAATTACATATTTTGTATAATAATAAAAGGGACTGAGACAGGTGCGGGCGCCGGAGACCCGCCGCCCGCACCTGTCCCAGTACCTTTGTCGTCTCCCCCGGCGCCCCTATACCGCGCAGACGAAGACTAAGTTTTATAGTCATCTACATCATATTCAATTTATTCATAAAATATTTCATTTACATGTCAATACTATGTTTATGTAATCACTAGCTGCCCGCCCCGGCTTCGCCCGGGTACGACTGGTTAAAAAAGTCATTTTATAAGTATTATGCTTATATACCTACCATGTGACCAAGTAACGTGACACACACATGCGCACAGTTATTTTAGCGCGTTTTCATATTACATTAGCATCTATACGCAAATATTCTCGCCATAGAATACCCACTGCTTAACATTGGGCTCCCTTATTAGATCTTGAATAAAAATAAAATAAAAATAAAAAAGCCTTTTTATTTCCAGTAAATTTTTACATTTCTTAAAGTCTATGTATGTGTTAGTTTTAATTTGTTTATTTCTATGTTATTTATTCTCTTATTTAGTTTAAATATTTTTGTGTATCTTATGCATTTTAATCATAGTATTTAATCTTATAGTTACTTAGTTTTTTTATTTAATCTACCGGAACCCCAGAATGGGTGAAGGCCTCCTCCAGTGATGCCCATTTAGTTCTGTCTTTCGCTACTTGTTTCCAGTTTAGACCAGCTATTGCTTTAATGTCATCTTCCCATCTTGTAATAGGTCTACCTCTCATTCTTTTGCCTAGTGGCCCGTTCCAGAATGTTACTTTTTTGGTCCATCTATGATCTGTTAGCCGTGCAATGTGTCCTGCCCACTTTCAGATCTTGAATAACACCGAATAAAACCATTGCATCCAGCTTCCATCTATGTATCCACCAAAAAATGAGGTTTCCAATTAGACTGTGTTTCATTTAGTATGTATGTTATGCGATCATTCCGTCATAATTGACAATTAAATTAAAACTAAATCAAAAAACAAAACAAAAAAATTAAATTAAATCAATTTTGAGTCTCAATAAAGTGTTGTGGTCTTGAAATGTACCTACCTATTATAATGTCCATTGCTAGACATATCGGACGAACTGGTAGGATAGGTTGAAAGAAAGCTACTTGTAGGTACCTGAATCGCGGGTGTTCCCGTAGTCCTAATCTGTTCAACTATTAACATAAAATAAAGATAGTATTGGCCATCTAAAAACTATCAATTACTCTGAAACCAGGTTTGACTAGGTGATTGTCAGCGATCACCGAAATTAAGCAACGTTCCGCACGGTCAGTATTTGGATGGGTGACCGCGGGTGGCATTTTCCAACTGAGCGCTACCGTGGCTCGGATGACACGTTAAATTGTAGGTCCCGGTTGTTTTAACCGTTTAGCCATGTCAGAGGCCTTCAGGCGGCCTAAAAACTCTGACACCAGGGCTAGCCACCCGGCCTATACGAACTTACTTACTTACTTACTCTGAAACCGGTCGGGTTCCCAGCGGCCCGGCCGCGATATTATATGTGAGTAAAAACCGGTGTTTTCGTTAGTATAATGAATTCTCACGCGAGTATTAATGAAGTGAATATTGTAAATAAAATTTTATTTATACTATATTATGTAGATCATGTAGATATTGAAAATTAGTAATACATAAACCATAATTTAAATAATATTTTTTCTGTTGATTGTCCATTTTTAGAATAGTAAAAAGACAAAATCGAAAGACGTCAAACGCCGACGAGTGAGCAAGAAGAACATAAAGAAATCAAAACCAAAGCCGAAAAAGAAGAAGAAGATTATCGAAGTAGAAGAGGATTCCTACATGCGAGAATTGGAAAAAGGTAAAAATTTAAATATAAATTACATGTAACGTTAATTTGCTTGGAAAGAGATGTTTATGTCAACCGTTAGACACAGCAGAATAACTACTGAGCTTGCTAAGAACTGTACTAATTATACATTACGCTTTTTTGACTATTCTTGTTGCTTTATTATTATATACTACGGGACTAATCACACACTAAAATTACGAGATAATTAAATATCTCATCATCCTGACGTTTCGGCGATTAGTCCCGTAGTATATAATAATAATGTGTTCAAATCGCGAACGTTTAAGAACAATATTCTTATTGCTACACTAAATATATAAATTCGTTCCAGAAAAGAAAAAGAAAGATAAAAGGCTCAAAAAGAAGAAACAACTGAAGCAAAAGAAGAAGAATCAAAAGAAAAAGAAAACTAGAACCAAAAGCAGCTCATCATCGGATAGCTCGTCCGATTCGGAATCAGAACAGGAAAGAAAGTCAAAAAAGAAAAAGAAGAGTTCTGATAAAAAGAAGAAACATAAGAAATCTTACGATGAAGAAGAGTTATTCGACGTCAATATTCTTAAGAATATCAAAACTGAAAGGGAGACTGATGATGAACAGCTAGAGTTTTCTCCAAGAAGACAGAAACCTAGAGAAATTATTAACGTGAAAGAGTTACAGAATGATTTTGTAGGGAACAGTATACAAATAAAGAAGGAGGTAGAGCAAGATGAACTGAAGAAAATAGAGAAAAGGAAAGAGGCAGAAGTTGCTTTAGCTGAGAAGCAAGAAGAAAGTCGGGAATCTCTGAAGGAAACTGTGAAGGAAAAAGAGACGGTATCTGATTTCAAGGTTAGTAATTTCTTTCTATTTTGATTTATCATAGTACTATATTCACACACGGCTTCCCACAGGATACTTTAATTTTCATAGGATTAAAAGTAACCGAAAAAGTAATAGTAATAAACAAATTCTATTCAAGAAAAGATGTCAATCCATTGTTTCATGAAAGAGTAACAAACAATTCAACAAAACAGTAAACCAAGAAACACACTTTTGAATCGATCTATAATATTAGTAAGGTATTGAAGAAAAGGTCGTATACATTTTTGTTCAACCTATTCTTAGATAACTACTTACTACACCGTTTGTGTAATATTTTTACAGGATATACTTCTAGATACCGTACATTTTTTTGGATATCATTTTTACTTGTCATTTTGACCACATTTTACTATGCGACCAACCCTATCTGTTCCTCACATAAAAATCTTGGTTTATTATCAGTGTTACTACCAATCTTACTACCAGTAGTAAGAACGGTAAATGAATTACTATTGTTAGTACTACAATTGACAAGTTTTCATATTTCACATTGCTATGATATTCCAAAACTATTTCGGGGTATGACGCTGATGATTTTACTTATTTTTTCAAAATTTTTAGTGCCGTAATTACAAAGATATTAAATAAAAACTATCATCCAAGCGGTTCTTGGATTTATAGTAAAAGTTCAGTAGCCTATGGTAAAAAAAAACAATAACAATATAAAATGACAGTTGACATTGTTTCGTTTTGTTATTTTCAGCGTCACCACTTTTGTTTTTAAAAATTTGAAATGTTGTCAATTGAAAGTTGTTAGAACGGCTCTTTGACTTTCAACAAAATGTGTGTACCTTTTTTACGATTTCAAGGTTTGTGCCGTAATAAAAGATGATCATGATGAGTACAATAGTACAATTATCCTGTCATGACGTGTAAATAGCATAAGTATGAAATAAATGATTATGATTATGACTATCCTAGAATATTTTCTTCGTCTAGTCTAGAGACACACCGTTTAGGTTTTTACTATGCTTCTAGGAACAAGAAGAAAGTCAAACAACACCTCAACTGCCCCCCGACGAGTCCAACCACTCACAAGCATCGTCTCAAGAGTCGCTCTATAGCCTAAAAGACCAACCCACTTATGAAAAAGACGAAAGCCACCTTCGTCCCTCGTCACAGAACTCAAATTATAGCTTCCACGATGTCATGGCTTCTGGGATGTACTCTAAAAACGCAGAGCGGGAGAAAAATACACAACTCGAACAGGAGATGCTAAGTCGTGAACATGAAATGCTGAGTCGCGAACATGAAATGCTAAGTCGCGAACATGAAATGCAAAGTCGAGAACAAAATATTCACAGGCATGAAGACGAAACGCATAGTCGTGATTCTGATACACGTAGACATGAGGAGATGCAAAGACGAGATAGAGACATTAAAAGACGTGAGAGAGATCAAAAGAGTCGTAAACATGAAACGCATAGATCTGAGCACATTTTAAGTCATGAACATGATTCACAAAGTCGTACAATTGAAATGCAAACGCGTGAACACATAATACCAAGTCGGGGACACGAAATGCAAAGTCACGAACATGAAATGCTAAGTCATGAACATGAAATGCGAAGTCATGAACATGAATTGTCTAGTCATGAACATGAAATGCAGAGTCATGATGAAATGCAAAGTCATGAGATGGATAGCCAGGAGTATGAGCACGGGAACTACGAGATATATGAGCAAATGGCTATGGCCTATCAAAGCGACGTTGCTAGCCAGGTAATTTTGAATTTGCTTGTTTCTGTGACTATTTTTTATTTCATGTTTAAACAGCTGTCTAAAAAGAAGGGTGTTTAAACTTTGACGTATTGAAGATCTGTATAGTGTACTTATGTCTGTCTCTGACATCATCTCCCAAAAGATCAATGTCGAATTTTTCTTTCAAACCTTAAATTCGTTTTCGAAGATGGAAAAGGTTTTTAATTATGCTCATTCAATTTAGACAATTCTTTGATATCAATAAAGGTAGTGATGTCTCTCGTCTTCTAAATAATAAACAAAGCCATCAGTAGTAATTTTGGGAAAAACACTATTGTGACTTGTTTGTTTGCAACCGTTGTGGGCGAGGCCAACGCCATTTTAGTTTTTAGGGCCAAACTTGGATTCAAGCCCTATGACCTCATTTTTCATTCCGTGTATTCTTTGCTATATTTAACTAAAACTATTTGGTGGGCTGGCTCAGAACACACGGCTGATGGTTTTAACGTGGAACGTATATGTCAGCGAGTCACTTTTATAATGGGCAATACGCCTACCATTTTGGGCGGATAGGCTCTCCCGAAACAGCCGCCTCGCTCGAGCCGGAGGTTGGGGTACCCACACGTGGCCCATAACCCGCGCTTTCTGATGATAGCCGTGATTTATATTTCTTGCTGACTCTTGCATGGCAAGTTACCATTACCGTGATGAATTTCTAATACTATTTATTGTTGTCCAGCACACGTCGCCGCCGGACGGAAGCGGGTCGCGGCGCATAGAGACCGTGGTGGGCGCGCGCACTACAGGAGAGATTAAGTGCGACTGGCGCGCCGGCCACAGCGGCGCCCCGCCTCCCGCGCCCGCCGCGCGCCCCTCCCGCTGGGGTACGTATACAGATATACAGGGTTATTACTAATCTTCGAGCAAATATCTACAGAGCCATAATCCCTAAGTAGTAAAAAAATGGCGGAGCGCCGTCATACATACCGACTTAGATATTTACATTAAATCATTCACAATGACCCGTTTTCTCGGATCTCGGCGTCATGTCACGTAATTAGTACTTGTAACCGAGCACTTCGGCATTGCGCGGCGTTGTTGTCGGCTTGCAGTCGCCTTACGACTAACTAAAAAGCTTGCACACTACGTAGCTTGAGCTTGGGTTCAGGCAAGATCAGGACACAAAGCGCCTTATCAAACCCGCCCAAGGCCTTCCTACACCTACACATATAACACCAGTGGCCCGTTGCACTGTGCACCCTGCGATAGATCTTTCAAAATGTGTCCGTATTATCAAAGAGATCAAATTGATGCAATTGTCCAGACACAGCGACACCTTCCCGTTGGAGTAATATAGTGGAACCCAGTCGGAAATGATATCGCTTGCAGCACGCATCCTCTTCTGACGGTAGTCAACCACGTGATACCATATGTGGTAAACAGGGTCACTGATAATCAATTAGCATCCTTTTAAGGGCTTATTCGGTTGGACATCAAAACTAACAACTTTTGTTCAACGACTGTTATCAAATCTCAAGAAAAAAATGTTGATCGATAGAAAAATATCGTATACCCTCGTGAACAATATTTTTCTATGGATGTCCACAAAATGTATGTTTTGACAAAAATCGCAGAATAAAAAGTTGTTAGTTTTGATGTACAGAATAAGCCCGTAAAAGGATGATAATTGGTTACCAGTTACCCTGTATATCTTTAATCATTATATTTTACATTGTCACTGATTATAAAAAAATGCAAAGATTTGTTTCTATTATGATCTAGACACTTTAGGTACTCTCATCATCTGTAAGAAGTCACTAATAACTAATGTGACTTCTTCACATATAAATGATGAAAATGGCGTTCGGCAGTGGTTCAAAGATAACGTTCTACACTGCCAACTGACTATTTCAAAGCCAATTATTTCATTCATTTTTTACTATGACTGTACAGTGTACGTCCCAGAATATTTCAAGTGCGCAGTCACCCTTATATGTATTGTTTCCTCAGGTCTAAAGCCCGGAGAAGTGAACATAGTGCTGACAGGCGGCGAGCAGTACTCCGCCGCAGCTGAACCGGCGCCGCACGATCCACACCCGGCACCCGAGCCCGTCTACCAGATACAGAGCATCGCCAATAGGACTGATAACTCAGCCACCGGGTGAGAATGTACTACATATAGGGCTAGCAGGCGGCGAGTAGTACACCGCCGCAGTCGCGGTCGCGCCACAGTAGCCTCGGCCCGCCCGAACCAGTATATCAGATACAGAGCATCGCCAATAGGACTGATAACTCAGCCACCGGGTGAGAATATACTACATATAGGGCTAGCAGGCGGCGAGTAGTACACCGCCGCAGTCGCGGTCGCGACACAGTAGCCGCTCGGCCCGCCCGAACCAGTATATCAGATACCATCGCCAATAGGACCGATAACTCCGCTACCGGGTGAGAATATTCTTCACATTGGGGATTATTAACTTAAGGTAAACGCCGTTTCACACAGTTCAGTGAAACCAACATTCCGACACAGTTCCGCCACATTACCGACAGTGAAAAATATTATTTCATACATTATCTATGAACGTTTCCCATTATTCAGTATCAGTTTCGTTCTGAACTGTGCCGACACTGCGACGGAACGGTGGCTTGCCTAATATGTTGAATCGGCCGTAAAAGAGTCCCGCTGAAGTGGGACACGAAACTGACACACGACACACTGGCGACACGACAGGTCGTTGAATAAGCTCAGAGCAAATAAAAAAAATCAAGAGAGAATGTCGTTGAACAGTCAAGTGAGGCCGGTTTTTTATACATGTGGTGAGTGCGTCGGTGTTGCGCCGCCATAGTTCGACTGACAAGCCAAGGCGTAGTTTCGTTGTACGTGGATGTGTGTGTAATTGTCTGTACACGGCGAGGCGTAGTTTTGGTTGGCTTCACTTGTTTGTTTACAACATTCTCTCTTGATTTTTTTATTTGCTCTGAGTGAATAAGATTATGATCCCATTTAGATGACATGTAAATGAAACTGTAGTTTTAGCTAAATATGGCTCATCTCTCTGTATTGTTTAACATTTTTATTCCTATCCCTCATTTCAGATATGACGAAGCGTACCAAGACATGTACGGCGCGTCGGATAAGCTGCAATACGGCGACTGTTTCTCCACTCCGGCGCAGGCGGGCGCGGGGGAACCCCCGGCCGCGGTGCCGGTGGCTGCCGTCGCTCCACACACCAGCTCGCTCGACGCTCGGATTAACTTAGCACTTAGAACTACTGGTAATTCTTTTGTAACTTATTTTGTCTTCCAACGAATCTCCAATAATAATAATAAAAAAAAAATATTTTGGATTTTACTATAGTTTTGTATTTGTTACAAGATATCGCTGAATTGTTGAATTGTTAATGGTTACTCTTTCTTCATGTAACTCAAGTTATCAATCTGTATCTCCTCCGATCATGTACGCACAGATAAGCATATTCACATACATAAAAAAAAAACTTTGTTTGTAACTTTACGTCGATTTTGATTATGTACAGGATATTTGCATAACAACTCCTCAAAAATCATTAATTTATACTATAAATCTATTTATCGTTTGTGAAACACAGATCGCACAGATTAAGATACTTTATTTGTCAGAACATGGATTAAGATGGAAATATTTCTATAAACTATATTCTAAATAAAATATGTAAAAGTTACGTAAATTTCCATTAGCAAAAAATACCATGTGCTAGATTTCTTTGTTACATATTTTGATAATGTTTATTTGTCGTTTTTAAACTTTGGCGATTTGAACACATTATTATTTTATACTACGGGACTAATCGCGCACTAAAATTACGAGATAAATAAATACTTCATCATCCAGACGTTTGACGGGTAGACTGCCCGTGACCACGGTCGATGCAACTCGGCCGAAACGTCGGGACTAATCGTCCCGTAGTATATAATAATAATGTTTATTTGTGTTTCCAGTATTAGGCGAGGTCGCGAAAGATTTGGACGAAACAGAAGATAAAGAAGGACCTGAGAAAGGAATTCTAGTCACGTGAGTATGACTTATGGCACTGAAACGTGGTCCCTTACTATGGGCTATATTAATATAGCTCCAAGTAGCCCAACGAGCTATGGAGAAGGCTATGCTCGGAGTCTCTCTTCGAGATCGAATCGGGAATGAGGAGATTCGCAGAAGAACCAAAGTTACCGAAATAGTCCAGCGGACTGGCAAGTTGAAATGGCAGTGGGCGGGGCGCATAGCTCGGAGGACTGATGACCGATGGGTTCGAAAAGTTCTCGAGTAGAGACCGGTAAGAGCAGCGTAGGACGTCAACCCACAAGGTGGACAGATGACCTCATTAAGACCGCAGGATCACGCTGGATGCAAGCTGCTACCAACCGGTCTTATTGGAGATCCATAGGGGAGGCCTATGTCCTGCAGTTGACGTCCTATGGCTGATAGATGGATGGATGGATGGAGTGTTATTTTTCATGGGGAATTTAATCGATTAAAACAATGACATTAACTGACTTGATCGAAATTATTTTTCTAGTTGAATTCATAATTGTTTTTTGATAGCTCAAATTTTGTTGACTTGATATTATTATAGCGATTTTCATAATTATTATATCCTAAAGTATAAGTACGATTTAAACTTAACGGCGTGTGTGAACATGAGGCGAGTGGTTGTGTATTTATAACTAGCTGACCCGGTGAACTTCATATTACCGTAGTGCCACCGGAGACCAAATATAGTAAACAAAATGTCAATATAGTAATGTCAATCATGTGATAATTTTGTAAAAATATCTTATTGTTATTACTTATTTATTATTTAAATACGTTGTTAAGTTTCTTTTAAATCATAGTATGTAACTGAGCGTGACGCGTGTGTGACGTCACCAGTCGGTGCCATCGGAAGATCAGCGCCGGTTGTTCGCAGCCGGCATTATGCTGAGATGGAGCCGACTTGTCGCAGAAATAAAATAATGTTTAGTTAGTGTATATTAGTGTAGTGTAGTGTTAAGTTTATTTTTATTGTTTGTAAACATTTTTTTATTTTTGTGTCATAAATAAATAAATAAACTTTCACAGGTAGGAACATTTTGTATAAGAAAATCAAATTCAAGTTTTTGTTATTATTCTCACTACTTTTTTAAATTAAACATCTCATTACCCAATCATATGAAAAAAAGTCTTACATGACGTGAACTTGAATTTGTGTAATACTGTGACGCTAATCAAACAAATATGAGCTCTATTACCGAGTGTTTATTGCAGTAAATCGCTGAGCGAGGGCCGCGCGGGCAAGCGCGTCACTTTCGCGGACGGGTACCGGCCCGGGCAGGACTCGGACGTCGAAGAGCCGCCCGTTAGAAAGGTAAGCTTTATAATCACCATTATTTTCAGCCACAGGACGTTTGCTGCTGGACAGAATTTGAAAAAATATGTTTGTCGATTTACAGAATAAAACCCAGTGTTAGTATTAAAAGGAGTGTGAGGTGACCACTGTTCTCGTGTTTTCTATAGAACATCAAGATAATTTTCAGTACATTTTTAATAAAATTTACCTTCCGGGAGAAAACTGTTTTCACCCCTTAAATTTTAACAAAATGTGATGTTTTTGGTGCCAATCGCTAAAGTAAAAAATATTGCACGTCTATACGTTTTTTCCTTTTCAGAAAACTTTTTAAATTATTTTCAGGCAAAGTATAAATATGGCTTTTCTAGAGGGTTATAACTTTAAGTTCATTTAAAACAACTGTAGAAACTAAGACGTATAAACCTAACTATTGAAGTGTTGCCTTACATAAGGAAAAAAATCACTCAAATCGGATAATATTTAGAGGTAAAATAAAATTGCTTATTGTTTTTTGACCGACGAACCACCGGAGGAGGTATACAATTCGACGCGTATATATTTTCTTTTATGTATATAAAATGCATAAGTTTTTTAATAGTAGTCTGATTTCAATAATTCTTTTTTTATTGGAAAGAGTATACTTTGAAATTGGTCCCATTTAAATTTTATTGAAATCGGCTGAGCCATTTTTGATAAATCAACAATAATGTGAAAAATGTTACATCGATCCGTGCGAAATATTCGCGAATTCCGCACACGGGTGAAGTCGGTCATGCTGATTTTTGCAAAAAATAATCTTGTGTATGGACAAGTTGGCACCGCACATTAGTTTTAAGACAGAAAATGGGGGGATGCACTCTTCATAAATATATAGCAAACCACAGAACAGCGAACTACTTTAATTAGAAAGGAAATCGATGACAATTTTCAATGAAAACCGCTGTCGCCAAGTATGTATTACCACTGTAAAATATCTGCACAATAACTGTGCAATTTCCACTAGCTTAGGAAATATTTTTTTTACTTTAAAATATAGCGTAGTATACTTTCTGTCACATCACCAAGATACGTTAAAGCCCATAACATTAATTTGGTCAATTTAAATGCCGAGTTTAAGTTATTAAATACACTTTATTTTATTAATGTTACATCACAATGGCAAATGCACCAACATGCCAAGCCAAAAAAAAAAAATAATGGGCCAATCTCGAATTTGAATATGGTATCACAGTTATTTTTTGGCATTTAGCTAGTGATGAGCGATGTGATTGTGCAGTTTAATTTTATCGATAACGTGATTTTATACTTTTTGCATAATATATGGATTATGTAACTGAATCTATATAGTGTATAATTGATGACAATGATTGTGCAGTTTTATTAGTATTTAGGAAGTTTTGTAATAAACACTGAAAAATCATGTCAACGCGCCGTATTGTATTAATTTGTAAAACTTGTGTTTCTATCAGTGGTAATATGTGAAAATTTGTGCTATTTCGAAGATTATGAACTGAATTACGTACAATAGTGTAGACAAAATAATGTAATGTGTAACGTGATTTTTTGTGTTGTTACAAAAACTCCATAAAGGGCGGCGCTATTAGTAAATTCGCTACTGCTTTACTCAGGCATGACTTAGATGTGACAGTGTTTAGATGTGAACCTACTACCTACCAGGGCTAGCCACCCGGCCTATACGAACTTACTTACTTACTACCTACGATGTTCGTCTGTAATTTTTTTTATATGAACTATAAAATTGTATTAGGTAGGTACTTCAGAAAATGTAAATCTTTACTGAATAATAGTACGGCATCCTTCGTGCGCGACTCCCACAAGGCCGATTATGCTAATAAAATCAGATTATATTTTCAAACATACGTCAAAATAAAATGTAATTTAATTCAAAGGCAAATCACCCCCAAAATAACTCATATTTTAACAAAACACTAAACACGTCTTCCATCAATTCTATTACAGAATACATTATGTGTATACCTTATCATCGAATGTATAATTACGGTTTCTAATTTAGGTATTGATGGTGGCTTCAGGCATCTTTATTATGTGAGCAATCACTTTTCCAAAAAAAATGTAGGAATCCAGTCATGTCGTCCTGTTGCCTCGATCCATTTACTCTTTGTCAGTGCTGGTCCAGCATGCGACCACGAAAAGCCACAAAAAGAAATCTTTCAACGTGTGAAAAAGTGACAGATATATACATCGCCATCACGTTGGCTCGTTCTGACACGTCGAAAGAAATATTACTTCGTGGGCATCCTAGCCCAGCTGGGAACTTTTGTTCATAAGTAGTATAACAGTTAGAATGTGGTGCAAATACAATTATGTATTACTAAAAAGTACACCACAATCACAAATATTTTACTAAATATGCAGATAACAATAAATGTCTAATTTCGATAATATTAACTTACTATCAAAATTTATCGATATCGATAATTTTTTTGATTATAATATGCTATAATTACAAAACATTTGAAGTTAAAATAATTATATTGACATCGATATTTTTTTATTCCGACATATTATTAACTTTGTAGCAAAATTTATCGATGTCGATAAAATGTTTGCAAGTTTTGCCACCACTATCAACGAAATTCTAGGCAGTAAAAGATAACGTTTATATAAAAAAATGCCCACAATTTAGACTTGCTATTGGAAGGATATTCCTCCTTTTTGTAAACTAAAGTCTTTGCTCTGTATTCGACACGTTACAATAGCGCGAACTGGCTTTTTTTGGGCAAAAATTACCTCTGAAATCACTTGAACGACTGAAACAGTAAATGTCACGATTTCACGTATCTTGAGTTATAACTCATGATAGTGGCTACAAACCCCCCTCCACATTTCCTTTCTATTTCCTTCTCTTTTCTGTGATAGCAAACAATTTAAAATGAATAAAAACAAAACTCAGTTCAAATGAAATTCGGATCTCAGAAATATCAGAGATGAATGTTCATTATAACTATGTCGCGTTGTAGCTCGATGCTACGTCATATCTTATACGTATAGCAACCGGTAAAATATAGGTATGCGCTGGAGCCAGAGAGACGAGACGCCGGGGCACACCCGCCCGCCAACCTCATGCCTCCCGCGCGCTCCCTACGCCCGTGCTCACCACTACGCCACTTGCGTAGGTATTGTGCACACATGCGCAATAATTAGCGAATCACGGCGAAGTGTCATTTGTGGCTAACTTCTCATCGGCCGACTTGTGTGGCGATCCCTCTACGCAGTATTAACGTGACACGTACCTATACCTGGTGATCTAGTGGTATTAACATCCGTCATGCAATTGTGAGGTCGTGGGTTCGAATACTGATTCGGCATCAATGAGTTTCTTTGGAACTTACGAGTATGTACGAAATTTCACACCATCGGCTTTTCGGTGAAGGAAAACATTGTGAGGCAACCTGTATACGTCCGTAGAAGAAATTCGATGGCGTATATGAATCCACTAACCCGCACTGAGCCAGCGTGATGGATATGGCCTAATCGCCCTTCGTGGGTAGGCCTACGTCCTGTAGTGTAAAATTACAAAGAGTATTAAAAAGGCTGGTACAGGTGCCTATGTATGATTTGCAGAAGAAAGCCCGCCGCCGCCTGGGCTGCGCGTGGCCGTGCCCGGCGTCACACCCCGACCACGTGCCGCTGTGGGACGCGCTGCCCCCGCCCCCGCCGCCGCCCGGCTCGCCCCCGCCGCCCGCGCCCGGCCCCGCGCCCCCCACGCACCTGCTCCGCCAGGGCAGACCGCCGCCAGGACTCGTGCCGCCGCCACATGTCATGGCCAAGTTCGGTGAGTATTTATAAACTACAATAGTGAATGGCACTACTGCTCAAGTTCAATCAATCACGGTGTATAAAGATATCTGACCATAGTGACTACATTAATTATAGAATGCTCTACCCCTCCCCGCTGCCGCTCCATCAAGTTTGGTGAGTCGCATACATTTTATATCTAGAAAGAAACTGACTATAATGACTACGTGTCACTGTAGGAGGCGCTGCCCTCGCCCCGCGCCCCCCACGCACCTCATGTGGCATGGCAGGCCGCCACCGGGGTTGGCCCCACCGTCACATGTGATGTCCAAGTTCGGTGACTTATACTGCACTCTAGGATACCACAACTGTGAATGGTGCTGGTGCCAAAGTTCGGTTTATGTAATAATTCGAGCACATCCTACTGTGAGACACGCAGCCCCCGCCCCCGCCCGGCTCGCCCTCAGCCCCGCGCCTTCCCGTACCTACTGCGACAAGACAGGCCGCCACCGGGGCTAGTGCCACCCCTACATATGATACCCAAGTTCGGTGAGTGATATATACCGCAGGGGTCTCCAAACTTTGAAGCCTTAGGGCCATAATAATTTTTTCGGTGTGTTCCAAGGGCCTAAACAATTTTAATTTTTCTGCCCACCTAAGCAAATATAGGCGTTTTAGTGTTTTTTGTTTTATTAGTGGAATTAATTTCAATTTCATTATTTGTTAGTTATTAATATGCTACTGAAGTTGAGTTTTCTGAGTCATCATTTCTGTCCTAAAGTTTTACCGTACAAGTAATTAAAACCGAGTAGTTATCATTATGTGTTTTCATTCTCTTCAATTCAACTTATCACAGCAATAGTAACAACAGCAAAACATTGGCTGTCGTGGGCCAGATTGATGACACTAGTCTTAAGCTATTGCGGGCCGGATTGGTGGCACTGGCGGGCCAGAGTTGGCCCGCGGGCCGTAGTTGAGAGACCCCTGCTATACACTACAACAGTGAATGGTGCTGATGTTAAGTTCGGTGTGTCTCAGGGTATGTAGAGATCTGACCTCGATGCTACCTCTCCGCTGCCGCTCCATGAAGTTTGGTGAGTCGCATAAATAGAAAGAAACTGACTATAATGACTACGTGTCACTAGGGGACGCGCAGCCCCCGCCCTCGGTGCTGGTGCCAAAGATCTGATTACGTGCCTCTATGAAACGCGCTCTCCCGCCCCCGGGTGACAAGTTTTGAGTTTATATCAATGCTGATACGCTAACATGGACGCAGTATCCACAATAGAGGGTACCAGACTAATCTAATAATAAGTAGCGCTAGTATCGTAGTTTGACTGTAACGCTCGTAGCGTAGTTAGACTAGGTTTGTCAGCGATCTCCAAAATTAAACAACGTTCCGCACTGTTAGTATTTGGATGGGTGAACGCGGGTGGCATTTTCTAACTAAGCGGTTGGTTTTAACCGTTTAGCCATGTCAGAGGCCTTCAGACGGCCTAAACACTGACACCAGGGCTAGCCACCCGACCTATACGACTTTACTTACCAGACTATAATCTCAGCGCTGAATCTTTGAGACCAAGACTTACCAACTTACCGAGCTTGGTAGAGGTAGGTAAGCTCGGTAAGTCTTGATATAAGTTGCATGGTCATTAATGATAAGATCTGGCCATAGTACAAACAACGCGCTGCTATAAGACGTGTTATCTCTCAATCTTATAACCACGCATAACTTTTCATTAATTCTTTTTTTATTGGAAAGAGTGTACTTCGAAATTGGTCCCATTTAAATTTTATCGAAATCGGCTGTGCCATTTGTGCAACAATAATGTGATAAATGTTACATCGATCCGTGCATAATATTTGCGTTCTAGCGATGCGCCTCGGCTTCGCACAAGTGTATTAAACATTTCTCTTGAATTACTCTATCTATTAAAACAAACTGCATCAAAATCCGTTGCGTAGTTTTAAAGATATAAGGGGACATACAGCGGAAAGCGACTTTGTTTTATATTATGTAATGATTCTGTACACGGGTGAAGTCGGTCATGCTATTTTTTTCCAAAAATAATTATCATATTCTACAGAGTATGTATGTATGGCCGTGGTGGTCTAGTGGTAGTGATGCCCGCCTTATACAATCGTGAGGTCGTGGGTCCCGTACCAATGAGTTCTTGATTTTCACACCACGGGCTTTTAGGTGCAGGAAAACATCGTGAGGCCAACCTGCATAATATCCGTAGAAGAAATTTGATGGTGTATGTGAATCCACCAACCCGCACTGGGCCAGCGTGGTGGATATGGCCCAGATGCTGATACAGTACAGAGCATGATCATCGCGCTCATAGCGTATTTCGACTGCGTTTTCTTTAACAATCACCAGATAGTAGTAGGAATAGCTTTAGAATGGCAACGGTGGCATTTACAAGAGAGCACTACCGTGACTATCGGAGGATATACTTTACATCCTGCCTCCTCCTTGATTAAATTCTTAAACTGAAAATGTTCTCTTTTGCCTTCTTCCTCTTTCTATCCATAATAGTTTTCAATACATGATTGACAACATTGTACGACGTGTCAGCGTAAAAAAAAACAGATTACATTACGGGACGCGGCAGAAGTGAAGTCTTGAACATTAACATTGTGCATATTTGAATATTGACTGCCTCGGTGGCTCAGTGGTTAGTGACCCTAACTTCTGGATCAAAGAGGCGTGGGTTCGATCCCCACCCAGGGCAAATATTTATGTGATGAACATGAGTGTTTGCTCTGTGTCTGTGTGTTATTTAGTTGCTATCTATATAAGTATGTATTTAAAAATATGTATATGTAGTATATCAGTCCCTGTCAGCCATATCACAAGCTTTGCTTAGTTTGGGGTCAGAGGTCGTGTGTAAGATGTCCCAAAATATTTATTTATTAATTTTGAAATGGTTAGGGAATAATTGTCGCACGAATTGCATATTTATCAGTATAAAAGTACTAACATTTATGTGGTAAAATACAATATCACACACGCACACTCGCGCAAGCGCCCTGCGCCGCGCGAAACGAAACAGCAGGCATACATTTTCGCCGCGCGGTGGAAAGAGAGAGGAATATTACTTCCTCTCTCTTTCCGTCTCACGAGTTTTCGATCAAGTCACGTGTCCTGACTTTAACATTTTTTAGTCATCCCAAAAAGGGCACAACACCGCTAAAGAAGTTTCACTTCAAAAATGCGTACTATTGCATTATAGGTATACTAAGCGCCACAAGATGGGAAGTTATGCGCAGAACGCTGCGCAATAGCCGAAATATAGGTATGCGCGGGAGCGAGAGAGACAAGACGCACGACGCTACGCCCGTTCTCAACACTACGCCACGCGGCGTCGGCATTGTGCACACATGCGCAATAATTAGCGAATCACGATGAAGTGTCATCTGCGGATAACTTCTCATCCGCCGACATGTTGGCGCTTAGTATAGAGCATTGTATTGTTTTGTATAATAAAGTTTTATTGTTTGTTTGTTTAAAGATAATGTAACATAATCATGATTATATGTGATTCCAGATCCGAACACGATGCCTGCCTTCATGCCGCCCGAGCCTCCCCCCGGCCTCATCTCCTTCCAAAACATGTGAAACCGGCTCCTTACAGATCGCCGCAGTTGATTACTTTTAGATAGTTTTAAGTTTATGTGACGATGACAAGAAATGTTGTGACAACTTTTAAGTTTATGTGACGACGTCCAGAAATATTGCGATAAATTCTGGATGAGAAACTAAACACAGAGATAGTTGGTGAAAAAGGTTTGTTTCTAACCAGTGGCGTAGCTAAGCGTGGGCGAAGTGGCCTCCCGCCCCCAACTTCTTTAAATAATTTTATTTTCAAATATATATTACGCTTTTCGGTATTCTCACACTGAACATTTTTTTTATTTTTTCAATATCACGTGATGTATGTCGTGTCAAAGTATGTTGGGTAAGATCATAGAGTATAGAGATACAAAGACGCCCACAACTTTTTAAATCTACCGAATTTGACGTTGGTGTCACACTCACCTTCTTCTTAATTTGTTCCACTTGTTGTTGTTGTACTTGTTCTTTAACAACGGTTGCTGTCAAATTCTATATTATTCTTTTTATCCTGCCCTAGCTTTGATTATGTGCCTACTTAATGAAAGTACCCGAGCAAAGGCAGCCACATTGTGCTCCCCAGCATGTCCTAATTTGTAGGTACTTTTTGTCTTTATATTTATATGTCAATGGATAAAATTTAGTGGATGTATACACTTGGGAATGAAGGAAAAGGGGTTTCGCCCACGTCTACAAGCTGCCAATGATTGATTAGTGAGATGTTTAAGTATGTTTTATTATGTGTTATAATAATATATCATTTGACATTGTAAATAAATACTATTTTATAAAGAAAAATACACTGGTTTTAATATGAATGTCTAATCAATTTTACTCATTTTCGATAGGGTCGCGTTTGACCTCCCCCCAGCCTGATGTTAACACGTGAGGAAGTCTAGGATGTATAACTACCTAGAAGGCACATGTAAAAAGTCTACTTTTATATATACCTAGTCAGGTCATAAGTATTGTCACACAGTAAAAACTTTTCTTTTAGAATACTGGCCATAAAAAAGTTTATTGAATTCGAATTTCGAATTGTTCATGAAAATAAAAATGTATGCTTTTTAGAATTTTACTCATTTTTAAATATGGAGTGGACGCTTAAAGAAGACCGTGTTGCAGTTATTGCGTTGCATCGTTGCGGTTACGCGCCAATTCAAATCTTTGAATCTTTTGGTTATAATCTTCGAATATAACCAAAAGATTCGTTTATCGTACCATCAAACGATACAATGAAGACTCTAGTGTAGATGACAGGTCAAGAAGTGGTCGCCCTCGCTCTGTTAGGACTCCAGCAGTGATAAAAGCTGTGAAGGCGCGAATTCAAAGAAATCCCAAACGTAAGCAGAAACTGTTGGCCCTTCAGATGGGGTTAAGCAGAACCACGGTGAAAAGGGTGTTAAATGAAGACTTAGGGCTTCGGGCATATCGAAGAAAAACAGGACATCGTTTAAATGCTCTTCTAATGGACCTGAGACTGAAGAGATGCTACGCTTTGTTGAAAGCGGGAAAAAAATATAGGGAAATTCTTTTTTCGGATGAAAAAAATTTACCGTAGAAGAGAGCTACAACAAACAAAATGATAACCCTTCAACTGTCCAGTCACCAGATTATGGTGACGAACAATTTGTCCCATTTCGCCCAGCCGCCAGAATCTGGTTAATCGCCCGTTTTTTCTTTAGCAATTTTTTGGACGTCTGCCTATTGTGCTGTCACGTTTTAACTTATACCAATTAGTAATAGGAAAAACAGAGAAGAATATAGTGTCGTGACTTTTTATTCGATTCCTACTTCGACCTCGTCTAATTTCGCCGACAAGTCGTCACACGTGCTCGGACGCGCATCGGAGTTTTCCAACCGTCTGCGTTTGTGATAAAAATGGTCAATTTGTTGGTGCGAAAGTGGCTTTGGTGCCCATTTTTCTAATTAAATGATGGAAGGGTAAGGGGAGGGTAAGTTATTTATACTTTTAATGCATTGGCAATAGATTATTGAGGTATTTTGCAAAAAATTCAAATTTTTGAGAGAGGAGATTTTTTTTTCAACTTCCTACTTTCCTAAAGATAACGTGAAATAAAATTTACACATTCTATAAATAGATTCTAATAGCTGAATTCAAGACAATTCCTATGATGTAAAGTTTATTGGGACTATTCATACAAAAATTACGAGAAATCGTTATTTTAGAAGGTAGCGGCGGAAATTAAAATAAAATCGCGCGTGGCTGGACAAGATAGCGTTTTTGCCGTAAAGCGCTGGGACAGCTGAAGGGATAAGGTGTACGCACACAGTAGTGAAGAAGCGAGCAACAGTATTCCGCGTGTCCAACGAGGTCATTTTCCATCCTCGCTCATGGTATGGTTGGGAGTTTCTTATTGGGGCTTAACAGAGGTACATTTTTGTCAGAAAGGTGTAAAAAATAATGCAGTTGTGTATCAAAATACAGTCCTGACGAACCTTGTGGAACCTGTTTCTCATACCATGTTCAATAACAGGCACTGGGTATTCCAACAAGATTCGGCGCCAGCTCATAGAGCGAAGAGCATACAAGACTGGCGGCGCGTGAAATCGACTTCATCCGGCACGAAGACTGGCCCTCCTCCAGTCCTGATTTGAGTCCGTTAGATTATAAGATATGGCAACACTTGGAGGAAAAAGCGTGCTCAAAGCCTCATCCCAATTTGGAGTCACTCAAGACATCCTTGATTAAGGCAGCCGCCGATATTGACATGGACCTCGTTCGTGCTGCGATAGACGACTGGCCGCGCAGATTGAAGGCCTGTTTTCAAAATCACGGAGGTCATTTTGAATAAACTTTATTGTCATAAGAATCTATGTTTTGTTATGTTCATTTTGGTATATAAATGGTTACATAATGAATAAACTTGTTTCAGTTATTTTATATCAAACACGTGACAGAATTTATGACCTGACTGTGTATATATTTTTTTATTCACTTATTAAACTCCACAGACTCCAGGGTCTGTGCTTTTTAAGATATACATTTAAAAAAGATTTGAACAAAATTTCTTATAACTAAAGGCTTTACAAGAGGACTCTAAGTCTAATAAAAATTTTAAAAAACGATTTTAAACTACATTGATTTTAAATATAATTTTCAGAATTACTACTAATACCGCGCAGAGCCTTTATCACCGTCGCGTTTCGGTCTTTAATGGCCATCTTTAAGTTTACATAAATTTATATATTTAATTTACTTTTATATTGGAAAGCAAACATCTTCATTCACTATTTCCTCTCCCCAGGATCTCTGAAGACTAGAGACGTCTCTAGTCTAAGTGAATTCTTAGTCAACTATATATTTTTATTATATTTCATTAAACCAAGAATCTTCAAATAAATGTATGCAGTTTTCGTGTTGCTGTAAACATTTTGTAAATCATCTTGGGCAGCGAAAGCTGCCGAATGAAAGTGGCTCCATCAACTTTAGATGGAACCTCAGGAAAACAACTTTCGATATGTATTTTCCTTTTCTAAGAATATAATATACTAGCTGACCCGGCGAACTCCATGTCACCTTCATCTCACTATAATCCTACCGCTTAACTTAGTCCTCGCCTGCGCAGTATAGAGAGACTACAAAGGGGGACTGGACAGGTGCGGGCGCCGAGGACCCACGGTGCGATCATAATTTCGATGGTGTTTAGCGCCACCAATAGTAGGAACATTTTGTATGAGAAAATTGAATCGACGTTTTTATTATATTCTACACAATTTTCTAAATTTTTTCTTAAGAGCCTTCTTCTGACAATGACAAATACAACAAAAAAGAATTCGCGAAATCAGTTGAGCCGTTCACGCGTGATGCCGTGACCAAGGAAGGAAATGGCAGTTAATTTTTTATAGATTCTACTACGGCTTCCGACAATTTATAATTAAATGGTACAAATGTTATTTCACTGGATTTTTTTTTATGGGTAAAAAAGGGCTAAAAAGAATTATTATATGGTTTTATACATAACAAATGAAATTCTTTTAAGCTAGCCCAGTCGTGTACCAGCCCACAGGAAATAATATTGCCCGTGACACTACTGGAAACATAGTTGTGTCATGAGAAATGTACCTTTACCCGTAGCACTACTAGTAGTGTCACGGGAAAGTAAAATTTTCCTTCGCTCTACTAGTTGAGCCAAACAGTTGAGTCTCGGGGGATAGACGCAATTTATCTGCATTATCACCCTTGTTACAGGCTTTATTAGGGTCGAATCTAACTTTAAGCCGGAAACATACTATAGGACGCGGCTGACGGACGCGACTTAGCAGTGTGCACGTCTTAAACCATCCGGTGTGCCAGATCGCTCTCGGACGTCCGAACGCTCAAGGTCGTCCGAAGGTGACGTCTGCGACTTATGTCCGTATGTGCACGGCTCAGTGTACTTTCATAGTCTAGATACCTATCAGTCGCGTCCGATAGTATGTTTCCGGCTTTATGGGCGTCTATGAAAACGACATGTGAGCGGCGGCGCAGAGGGGGGATGTGCGCAGCTTACAGCTAACTTCCTAGACACCATTAAGTCTGATTCGGCCTATTTACACTACACAGGGTTAAAATGAAACGACAGTGTTAAAAACAATAAAATAGATTTTCATTTATTGTGAGACGAAAAATACAACAATGGGACTTATCACCTAGAATGGTTAGTGGCATACTGTTGTCAAAACAATAGGTTAGGTTCGTGGGTCGGAGACCGGCCCTCAACAGTACAGAGACTCCTAATTATTTATTACTTATGTCTTTCTTTGGGTAACTCGGTAACGAATATCAACGAAACAACAGTATATAATACACAAAACATGACCTCTCTATTCACTGAAATCATAACTAATATTAATTTCATTAAACATGTGAATTTTCAATAGTTTTCATTTTTTAACTAATTTTTTAAAAAGGCTTTATTGATTCGAAGCTAATACTTAATTACTTACAAGATTGTTTGAATAGTTTAGTCGCGCCACTCGCGTGGGTATATACAGTGGGCGGCGCAGCGCGCGGCCGCGGCCGCGGCCTAGTCAGCGGCCAACTCGACGCCTAGCTACGAACCTCACAAATAAAACGTAACAACTCTCAAATACCGCTACTATGAAACGTTCTATACAAAATTGAACATCGCCGATTCTCTAGATCGCCTGATTCATTTATATTATCCATAATATGACTAACACAAGTGGGCGGCGAGCGGCGGCCACCGCTCCGTGCGACTCGTCTCACTAACTCGATTAAGTACATGTCTTACTTTATTACTTGAAAATGCCACTGCTGCGATCCTACGTCGCCTATGTCTGTGCGGGCGAGGCCGCGGGCGGCCCGCGGCGGCGGCCGCGGCTGCGGCGGCGGCCACGGACCGCCCGCGCCCGCGCCCCGCTATTGCTCATAGAGAAAAAATTCCGAAATGAATTCGTTACACCGTAGACTATATCTTGTTAAACTTGAAGTATTATCAATAATCAATAAGTACATTATAATAATTGAATAATTAGTATTTGTTTCATAAGAGACTAGCATTACAAATAAATACCTTCAGCTATACAATTTTTAATGTTTATTTTCTATTTTTAAACATTTTGAAGATGTTGGACTACGTCGGTTTTTACACAAGAATACTGTTCTCGGTTCTTGTATACAAACTTTTCAGTTGATGCGTCTACGCTTCGAGATATGACTTAAATGTATACTTAGATTTAGGGAAAAGGTCGTAAAAACAAAAGAAAAAGTTATTGAAATGTATAACAAACACCTTAACTAATAGTCGAATAATTTAGTCGAAGTATGTATGTATGTATAGGTGGAGGGCGGACGCGGGGCGGCGCGGGGGACGCGGGGCGGCGCCGCTACAAACGAAACAACTTTATACAAAAGGAGAGTCGCGCCGCGCCGCCGCCGCCCCGCCCCGCCGCCGAAAAGCAATATAAAACATTTCATTCCGTGTAAGAGATGACACGATGGTATGCGAATTTTTTGGTATCTTTATTATATTTTTTCAAAAAACACACGTTCCATTCGCTCACCCTTGCGCTTAAATCTAAAATTAATAATTAGACAATATTTTTTTTTATTTGTTCAACAGACGCGCGCGTCCGCATCCGCGCGCGTATAATAAAAATTCAAAACAATCGAATAATTAAACACACTAGTTAACAATATAACTCACGTACACGATGCGAGTCCGTCGAGCGTACACAATCGAACCAAATGTTGTAACATCGTAAAAATATACACGAGTTCTAGTATCGGAGCGTCGCCGTGCGCGGCTTCCTTCATAATACTGGCGGGCGGGGGCGGTGGCGGGGCGGGGCGGGGGCGGCGGCCGGTTACACGGCCGTCTCGGTGTGGCTGTGGCTGGAGAGCCGCTCCACGTCCAGGTCGTGCGGCGCCAGGTGCCCGTCCGCGTACTCCACGCTGCTCGAGTGCGAGAACCGCTTGGACAGCGCCGTCTGCTTGCGCAGCGCCTCGGCCAGCGCCGCGTCCGCCAGCGAGCCGCGCGAGTCCAGCCCCTGCCGGAACGCGTTCACCACGCGGATCTACGCGCAACACCACCATGTTAGTCGCTCAGCCATAGGGAAGCCGGCCATTCGTGACGCTCTGACCGATAGCTGTCCTTAGTGAGAGATTTGTCATTGTATGGAGTCACACGGAAACTGCATTACTTTTCATTTTTTGAAGAAAAATCTCACACTAAGGCCGCTGACATTTGTACTCGCGATAGTTGTATTACTTTAAATTCTACAATTAAATTTAAAAATTACCTTTAAAGTTGTTAAGTCACAGAACCTGAATAGACTATCATCAAATGTATGCCAAATAAATCATATTAGTCTCAAGTAGCGCTTAAATCACGCCGGTTATCATTAAAACCCTGTATAAATTGACTATGTACGATATTTTGCTATCGTGCTCGACAGCACCATCTATTATGACAATAATACGAACCAAATTTACAAATGCCAGCCATTCCCGACATCATTATCTGAAAGACTTAGATACACGAGAAGATTTTGAACACCATCTAATTCGGTCAGAGCTACACAAATGCGATTAGAATTTTATTGATGTTACTTTTTCTCCCTTTATTTCGTCACCTTACAAGAGTGGCGGAATAAAGGGCCACCTCGGTCAGTATTCAGAGTTTCCATCGACAAAAAACATTTAAAACCGTCTGATCTCATCAACAAACAAGCGACGAGCGCAGCTCAGTATCGGCCAACAAAACCCTGAATACTGCACAAATGTACATGTTTCAAATGAACATAAATATAAGCACACCGAGCCATAAAAAAGTAGGCAAGAAAGCGTTAGGTAAATCGAAATCCCAGTCACAGATATGGTATCGGCGCGTCGTATCGCGCGACCGCCTCGGCCGCATGCCATGCAGTGAAAACTCCGTGGTCGCTACCCGCTCTGAATACAGACATTAGATAATCTTGCAGACTTCGTGTGCCGAGGCTACATGTTACAGAATCCTGCATACTTCGTGCTTGACAGTCTTTACACGGCTGACAACATCCCACCGTGATTGTCTATAGATTGTAACACTCTAACTTAGTACTGTGACTAAGTAACAGAATTCTTCAAACGTTTGCTGTATTCGTTGCAGAATTCTGTAATCTTCGAATCACAGACAGTTACAGAACCTTCCAATCATCACAATCACGGTTTGATGTTACAGAATACGAATACCGTGTCATGGTTACCGTTACAAAATCCTATAACTGTACCATAGCTATCCGTTACAGAATGTTGCAATCTCGTGTTACGCGGCCAGATGTTACAGAATCCTGCAAACTCCGTGCGCCGTGGCTAACCGTGGTAACATGCTCAAACAAAATAACTGTGACTGTATTTAGACATTGACCTTTCTAAGTGAGCTACTTCGCGGTTGTAAGCGCTACCCTTAATTTTACACACTATAAGCAACATCGATCGCGTACCCAACTGTCCTATATCCGGATTTCGAAAGCAAGCTTAATATTACAATAAAACCGGTATATGAAACCCTTTAAAACATTAATATAAAAAAATCGTAGCTAGATATAAAAACTAGTAGATATTTTAAAAGATGATTATTCCTGATGCTGAAGATCTATATCAAATCTTTGATGCTTTTGGATACGAAACAAATCTGATCATAGCTTTTTGTGTTCTTAAAGCCAATTTCAAGATCTTATTTTGTTACCCAAATATAACAAATCGAAAGATATGATATAGTACATGTCCGATGAAATAGTTATGGTCCCAATTCCTGGCGACAAATGGAGCTACGGATACTTTTGACTCACGAATCTGTTCGGTGCAGAATGTGTGGCAATTAAATATATCACTACATATGCCATGATATGCTTGTATGGTTGCGAACTCAAATTTAACACTACGTACGATTTCTAAGTCTTCTATACAAATATTCCTACTCTATAGTTAGCTATCTCAGTTTGAAATTTTATCTTAATTCAGCTTTGCAGTTATTATATCTTTTATAAATACATCCCCCGATATGACATTAATAAACATCAATAGTTAAATATTAATTTAAAAAACACTCAAAACATCGATTATTATTATAAATTAGACGAAAGCAAACAATCAGATATTGAAATTGATAACCAACTTCAAATATTCATAAAACACCTACGTCATAAACATTAAACATATCTGAAATATAGAATTATTGAAATTGGTTACAGATACATTATATGTTACACATAGAGTAAACGAAATTCAGAGAAAGATGCGACGACGCGAGATCTCTCTCCGATAAATGCAGAATATACAACCAATATGTAAAACACTGCCTATATATAACTTATAAACTGGCAAATATATATGCCAGATATTAATTCTCGTAGAGCCCTTGTGGAACATGCTGGCACGGAGATATTTTGGGACAAACTGACAACTGTCCACTGTACATTTTCCCTTATATGATAATTTTACCCCCCTTTTCTTTGGTATATAAAAACAGGATGATTATAAACAGCGCATGCGTCAGGATTCGTGCACAATGATGATATAAATATAGGAAACATGCAATATATACATTGACTTTTTAATCTAAAATCATCTCTGCTATTATACGTACGGTTATAAATTAAAAAGCCAATATATCGACAACATACAAGAGTGGGAACAATATAGAAATGTAAGGTATAGAGACAGTACAGAGTATTAGACATATAAAAACAAACGAACATAAAAATAGTCGAACAAAAACGTAAAATAACAAAAGAATGTGAGTGAAACAGCGGAAGTCCGTTGGTATCGTTTCTTACAGCTTGATCTGTAGATGTCTTGCTGTAGGGCACTGGGATCAACCTTTCTTGAAGTTCGCCACCTATCACCTTCCGCGTGAATGGGGTATTCATGGAAAAGAAAATAAAAACGAGAACATGAAGTAAAAGGTTCACGAGACCAGTGGGAGAGGGCGCGAGCTGCTTCACTCGCTGCGGCGGCGGGGAACATAGATCTGCGGTGCTGGGAACTGGACGCAATTCTATCTCTACTATATATACTCACTTCCTCTTGTTAACTCTAATATATTTCAATTAAAATCTCATGCCGAATGCATTATTTAAACACAAATGAGATATAAAGACGTAAATGGTATGCATATACGAACAATGAGACTTCAATAATAATGGAGCAACTAAGTTTTCTTGCCGATCGTGTCATGGCAGTTTCAATATATTTTTGTCAATGTTGTCCCATTAATATTGAAACTAAATGATACCGAAACTAAACTGGTATAGAATTGCGTCCGCATAAAGTAGCCGTGGATATTCCAGAGTTTAGGTAAATATAGTATATAGATCTTCAGGGGGATATATCGAAGCAGTGCGCCTCTCGAAGCAATGAACAGATTGTAAGAAGAAGACAGATAAAATACACAGTAAAATAAAAATCAGGGGTTCTTCCTATGTAGGTACCTTAAGAAGCACATTCATGGGGGTGTGCACTTAGTATCTATTTTTTTCTAAACCACGTTTTCCATCCAGGGCTCCGTTACATATTTTAAAACATATCATCCAAATAAAAAATAATAATGAACTAAAAATAAAACAACGAAATGCATAATATAACATTGATTAACATCGAACATCGATTTCGGGATCCACTTTTTGTTGAAGCGTATATTTATTTGTATATCTTTTTTCTCAAATAAAATGTGTTTTGTGCGTCTGTGTTTGTGTGTTGAACATGTTCAAAGTCACTCGTGTGTGTTTGTTTCATGCGGAACTATGGTCTAGAAGCACACACATATAATATTTATCGACGTAGTTGCTCACATACCAGATGTCTAATATATTATATGGTCATATATACTTACTAATTCAAGCTACTTACTATATACAAAAGCGGACAATTTATGAAAGTCGTGAATTCGCAAAATAAACTCATACCATACAACCCTATCAGAGAAATCGAGCCCCAAAATTGTTATCAGAGCCTATTACTATTTACATTTGTGTATGGCGTTTCTAGTATAAAGCGTTGAAACTATTTCTATAAATCTATACAGATAGTCAAAGCATATACACAATATATACAGTATATAAATAATCGTGAGAGATACAATATATAAAAGTTATATACATTTATATATAGTATATGCAGTGACGTTCTAAAATCCATGCTGTAAATATATCGTGACGAATATCATCTAGGCTATATACGAGGAGCGTGAAAGCACTAAGCGATCTAACATCGATCTAGACCGTACGACATATACCCGGCCAGCGTTGGCCGCGACAACAAACATTTGACCAACATATAACACCAACATCCCTGCTGCCAGTTACCTTTTTAGTCGCTCTCCAAACGGCACGGTTGGGTGAAATCAAAGTTACTTTGGAGTATAGATACTTTATTACTAACTTTAAAGACGAGAAGCGTTAGAAGTGAAACAGTTCGGTTAGGTAAATCATGCTTTTATCAATTTTAAAGTGATAAATTTCACTATATACTGCGTGTATTACCTACAAGCGTAACTCCTGAGACGTTAATACATCTAATTGGTGTACACCAAGACACGAATCTCATAATTTAAGTATAGTTTTTTCACGTGTACGAATTTTCTAAGTCTTAACATTCATGTAGCAGGCAAAATATTATATACTACACGAAGTGCGTTTTAAAGATTTATGATTTTATAATGACATATTTAAATATTATATATGGAGTTTATATACCTATCACATAAACGAACGCTATTCACCACAAACACATTTTATTGGTTAAATTTGCTTGATAGTATTTGATATTTTATAATTGTGTAGAAAAAGAAAAGTAAAACTAAATAGAAGGATAGGAAAATATTGGAAGACGAAGTAGTACCTACAAGAGAAGTGTGAAGTGTTAGAGATATATTAGTACGTACAAGTAGTAACAGTATTCTAAGTATATATCTATAGAAATAGAAGACAAAAAATAACTTTGAAAAGAAACATCGTTTTATCATGCACGTTTCCGTATGCTGTGGTATACAGCCTCAGACAGATAAATGCAGCACTACATCTTCTAAAAATAACAAAAGTAAATTAAATAGACATATTGAAGGAAATAAAATAGCGTAGGCGAATTAGTGTGATTCAGAGTAGAGTTTGAAATATATATCAATTTCACAAACTACGAGACATCGACACCACGAGCCAAAACAACAATAAACACTAAAACGTCATATCAAGAAGTCGAACACTAAACTAATCGCATTCGTTCCCATACACAAAACAAAACACCAAATAATAACAAGCAAATTTAAATATCATCCTTATTTTAAAAACGTTTATAAAAGCACTTGAGTAGCACAAATTGTGAATTTGTATTATATTTTTATATTATAAATATAAAAATGGCACATGAATTTATTCGTATTATATACTTTTTCATTTTAGCACAACACATAACTCCATTTAAAAAATAGAAGATGAAATATATGAAGAATAGCTTATTTACAGAAAGAGATTACATTTCCACGTATAATCGCTAGAAATAATATATTTCCGAAAATTATTTTGTATTTTATATATCCGGTATAAAACAGATCGTTTTTCATTTAAAACTCTATATATACTCCATCTAAATAATGGTGCACCATAGTCATAAATCTATATAGTTTGCAAATATTCTAATATATTTTTTAAACTTACTTCTAACATTTGTTAAACGATAAATCCTCGAATCTACTTCATTTACATATTTAGAATTTGAATTAATTTAGCAAAAAGTTCACCGTTTAGAATATATTTTGTCTTAATGGCAGTTTTAACACGTCGCAGTTTATATCGATCGTGGTATATTAAAGCTTACTCGGCGATCTGTAGTTATATCGTTTTACACATGAGCGTTTGATTTCACTCCGTTGGTTGGTTATTATTTGGGGCGTAGTTTGTTTTATTCATCGCTCTGATGCGATGTGGGGCTGAGTGCGGGCAGAGAGCTGCCGCCGGATTGCACGCTGATCCTCCGGTGCTCCGCCAAATAATTATTCACAAATATCCTGCGGCCGGCCAAAATGTCCGCCTTTTGCTGCAAACAACATCACGGAGGCGTCAGTCGGTCGGCCGGGCATCCTACGCTACGCACGCTGTCGGTAACCAAACTGCTTTCACTAAGTGACACGTGCCATTCCAAAGGGCCTAGTCGACTGCGAAACGGTTACCACTAGCCTCATTTTCAATTAGAATTTTAAAAATTTTGAAGTCATGGCAATTTTTTAAATCGTTGTCTCTATCAAGTACAATAAATAATTCCACGCAACTGTTTAAGTTTATTTTTATAAGAGCATAATAGATTATTAATCATGAAATTTACCTCGACTTTGACAGTAAATTAACTTAGAAAATTAAACGAACTTACCTACCCAAAGGTAATTTGAAGTTCGTCAATATGATTTGTGTAGTTATACAAATACTAATACCGCGGTATTAAAAAATTTCTAAACTATTGCAGTTTTCGGTGCTCAAAAAAATAAGCAGCACAAAAGTTAAAATTTAATTTGCCATTTAACAAAAATTGCATATAACGCAGATTTGATTGAAAATGAGGCCTTGGGTATTAATTTAGTCTTTTCCAAATATTAAAAAGAAAATTGCATTGCAGTTTTTACTGGTCTCTTAGGCAAATAGGCTCAAGTATTAAAAGCTACAAGTGAAGAGTTATTAGCTAAAGAAAGGTTTTAAAGCAGTTTCGTTAGTAAAAAGGTGCCTAACTGTAAACTATGATAGGGGCATTCAAACTAGCGGGGTCGGGGTCGAGGGCATCCAGTAGCAAATACTAAATATATAAAAAACAAATCAAAAGTATTAAAAAAAATGACCGTGTCGGAACTACTTCTACGCAGAAAAAATTTCAAAACTCCGGTATGTGAGCTACTTCGCGATGACAATTTATCCATTTTGTGAGTAAAAGTGATATTTAATTTAGTTTCCTTAAGGTACAAAATAAAATAACAATCTTGCATCAAATAAATACTTTTATTAAAATGAGTTTTAAAGTTTTAAATATTAAAGTGGTTGTGCCGGTAAGTTGTTTAACAATTATATAGTACGTAATCATTACAATGTAAATAAAAAAATAAATTATAAAGATTACGAAAAGAACCTAATAATTATAAGTACACACACAACCGAGTTAACTAATATTAAAAAGAAATTAAGTGAAAAAAATCTAAAAGCTTTTATTTTTCTAACGATAAATACTTTTTTTACTTACGTTTCCTAACTTCGGTGTAGTAGTGGAGATAGAAATTATGCGCATATTTTGTTTTCTATTTTGTAAACCTAATCATTATTTTATACAGTGTTAGTTTTGGTAGTTAAGTATAGGTATATAAATTGAATGATCATATTTTTAAACATATCTTTACAAACATGTGAAAAATTCGGATATAAAACCCTTTTGGGTAATTCTGATAATATGTACAGTTTAGAAGGTATAGATTCATATTATCAGAAGCTCTATACAAATATCTATGTACCTAATAAAAAAATAAAAATACAAATTGTGCATACTCACAGACATCTGTATACATGCATAAAACACTGTAACATAAGCATGATCACACTGTAAATGCGAAGCGAAATTAATTCATAAAAAATTAAAATAAAAAAGAACACTGAACAATATTTGTACCAATATATTCTCATCAGTACTTATATACTAAGCCGGTGCCGCCATTTTGAAAGATGATGCAATTCAAGATGGCGGACCGCGATCTCACCTCGTGGTGGTCGTGAAATGACTCATTGAATTGAGCTAACTCGCTAAGTTTCGATGATAATACAAAATGGCTATTCAATAAGACATCGAGTGGATCGAACCATGAACCAAGAGCTATAATTTTGTATACTTGTTTTATTTCTTTCTAGATAACGCATGTTTAATTCCTCAAAACTTCTCAAACAGCTTCTCCGTGAATTGTTAACATTTTTTTCCAAAATATATTTACATTAAAATCAAAACTTGCAAACAGAAAAGGAGCAAAACCACTTTTATATTTCCGTGCATGTTTTGTTTCCGTATTTCCTATGTTGTTTTAATTATATACTTCAGGTTACAATTCTACGCGACAATTATCTTTTCAACTGAGGAATTTAGGTCCAATTTTATTGCAATCAAGAGCCTCGGTTACATATGTCAAAACTCAATGAATTCTTGACAATTTTTTCAAATATAATTTAGCAAAGCTGTCTGAGGAAGAAACAAAAATTGTGCTAACTGTTAAGTATGAGTATGATCGCAGCATCCAATAATTATCTCTTGGTTCGTGGACGTCCACGGCTGGGTTACCAGCGTGCAGAACATCGATACCCATGCTCTAAGGTACATAATGTGAGTCGTACCTACATATCGCTCGCGCCGCGTCAGAGCATACTTACAAAGTACCTCCCCCTACGCTTCACCTAAACTTACCGTCAACATCTGAAATAGAGCGCATCTGCTAAAATGGGCGGCCCCCAAACCAAACGAGTGGCGAAAGAAAATGCTATGGAATTTGCTTGAAAATTTATTAAATGTAAATAGTTCTTCGTAACATTCGCAAAAACCAAGATTTCTTCGATCAACTTTGTTATCTATTAGCGCTTTTCGATCTCGATTTAAGCGTGAAGTGTCTCATTCATATTAAACTTTAGGCGTATACTTAGTGAGATTAAAATTCATACCATAAGATTAATATAATATACATATAGATTATTTAGATTAACAAGGAAGGCAAACTCTGGATAAACTCGTAATCGTTTTAGATATTTAGAAGATCTCTAATATAGTATCCCGTCTTTAGTCGAATGAGGATATAATTATAGTGGTCCCAAAATTTACTATGAAACAAAACACAAGCTGCCGGAGTTTAGTACCTTCAACGATCTCTTACATTTAGTTTATACTCCTCGTTTTATCATAAGGTTATTTTAACACAAGGTCTCTACTTACAAAACGCTAATCAAGTCGAAATTCGAAAGTTCAAAAGTTTTCATAGCAATGAAAGTCTAAAGATTTAAAAAGTTAGATTTTAAAGATTTTTTTTTCGTTTTCATCATATAGCTACCAAAATATCACTGCTCTCATATACATAAAAAGACATCAAAGTTCAACCGACTTATGTACAAATATGTAATTCTCTCTAAAACAGCAGTGTTTCATACTCGGGTAGAATGACTCGTCTAACCTAGGCGAACGGGGGTCCCGGTACTGGATATGCGCATCGCTCGACCATTAAACTCTATATAGAAACGTTAACATCGCGAAACATGAAACACATTACGTACAAACACGAACGTAAAACGGTTCGGCGCGCCGCAGCGCGACAGGCACGATCGGTCTCGGGCCTCTCCGCTATCTACACGAAACTCTCAACACTTAATCAACTAAGAACAAAAAATAATAATTAAGGGGGCGCGAGCGTGTGCTCGGGTCGCGCTAAGTACGATCGTGGCGCCGTGCGGTCGGTGCGGCGGGTCGGGCTCAGAATATGGTGGTCTCGGTGCGCGCGGGCGGCACGTCCTCGGCGTCGATGTAGGGCACGTCGGGCGGCGCGCGCAGCCGCGAGCGCAGCCCGGCCGCCGAGTGCGCCGACAGCCGCTCCTCCAGGTCCTCCAGCGTCGACTTGAACGCGCGCACCACGCGCAGCTGCGGACAACCGCGCGTCAGCACCCGACCGCCGCCCGCCGCCGCCGCCCTAACCGAGTGTGGTGTGGACCTTTCGTCTGTCTGTATTCAGAGGAGGCGGGTCGCTACCGTCTACCGCATGCAACTATCGAGCCGGCCCGAGGAGCTACGGTGCGAACCGCTCGCGAGACACGGGTGCGACACGGGACGAGACTGTGCCAAGGACGGGACGAACGGGGAGCGATGCCGAGCTACTCGGACACGTGAGAGGAGCATTCCACACGAGAGAGACAGAACTAGAAAATGCTGCGGGAAGCCGACGACACTCGACTGCGAACAAACGACGTCGGACGTTCAGGCACCGATGTCAGCTTACGGCGCCTCGGGAAGAGGGCGGACGCGAGTGTCGTCACGCTTTCCGTGGAAAGATGCCATGTGGAGAGATGAAGAGACGATGCCTCGGCGGCACTGCGCGGTTTCGGTGCCTTGCGATCGCATACACGCACTCTTTTGATGATCGATTACATTCAGAGCTTCCGATGCCTCTAACGGGCCGAATACACATTTCAATAAAAGTCAATGACTGTCGTAATAAATGAAATTCGAAGTGCTAGCGACTATAGCTTATTCATTAATGAATTTGATTTGCGTGCATCTACAAACACTGCAAAACAAGTTCAAAGTTCTGACGTGACGCAGTCCTATACTAGTTCTACTGACTGCACGCCATCTACAACACTCGCTTCAAACCCGCGTGCATGAGACCGCAAAGTACGGAAACTCGGGCGAAGTTCACACCACGACAGTTTACTAGACAGTTACTTCAGACATGTGCGCATTTTGTGCAGAAAACTGTAGCGAATATTATCCACACACGCTTGCTTTGTGCATTTATATTGGCAATGGTATGTATTTCGTTTGCACACTCGGGATCTGTTGTGTGCATATTTACAAATGTATGCACACATGTCTGGGTTTCAATCAAAGTCCCGATTTTGATTTGAATTGTAACGGGATTGTTCAAAATTTCCGCGTGGTTTAGATGGATTTTCACAGTTATTCACTAAGAAAGAGAGAAACATTTATTGGCTTATTTTTTAATTTCTAGATTGTGGTAGGTATATTGTGTTATTATATGTATTTCATTTTATTTGGCTGCAAAATATGAAATAACTATGTAGAAAAGTGTGACTTGTGGTACAACTAAATGGAGCACTACATCGTTATTTCAAATTCTCGCAGCGAAATGCCAGAAATGAACCCGAACTTCACTTTAGGTAAGTTCGTTCAATAAACGTACTCTTGAACAATAAATGTTCTCACTCTTTAGTGTATGTTAATTCTAACTACTTTTCGTTGGACTCTATCACTCAAAACACACGGTTGATTGATGGTTTATAAAGATTTTAAGGCAGTATTTTAATTATTATGCATTGTCGGAGAAATTTGATTATTGTCGCCGCCAAAATCGATTCGAAATATCACTTTGACATTTCTGTTCGATAGTACCTAATTGATTTATTTAGTATCCTTTACGTCAGACTTAATACACATTGAACTGATTGGAATACTCTTCTCGTTCAATATTATAAATGGTGAGTAATATGAAAGAGCAACAATGCTGATCTTGATCTCAATATTTAATATAAATAATATGAATTTGAGAAAAGTTCAATGTTAATCATTTAGCACGGAATTTGGCCATGATTTAGCACGGACTTTGGCCAAATTAAATATTTAATCGAATTGAAAATATAATTTATATATCTTACTTTAAGGTCCCATATTAATTTTCTTCCTTGCCAAGCTGTCGTTTAGCAAAATATTTTTAATAATATCAACTCTACATGCAAATTTTCTATGCATGCAGCATATTTAAAAAAAAATTGGTCACCTTTTTATATTATACAATATAATTAATTTAATCATGATCATGATTATACGTAAAGGACATTTAAATCTGACAAGTTAAGCTCGAGACAAATATCAAATTCTTCCGACAATCTAGCGAAACAACTGCCTCATTAAATAATCTAGCGCGATATATGGCACAAATAGTCATCGCGTCACGTAAAAAGAGGGCTAGAATTGAAGCTTAGCAATTTACAAGGAGATTCAACTCCTATTGCCCGGGCCATAGGAACTATACAGGTTCATAGGTATTAAACGCAACACCTTTAAAGGGCGGGTCTAGTACATATAGACAAACAACTTTTGTTCAAGGACTTTTGGAAAATCACAAACAAAATATCACAGCTTCTACATACGTTCGTCAACACGCGTCAAAATGTATGGAGAAGCGAATTTTGTTTTGCGAGTATTTAAAAGTCGTAGTACAAAAGTTGTTTGTCTAGATGTGCTAGACCCGCCCTTAAAAAGTTTTGCGTTTAATACCTATGACCCTGTATAGTTCCTATCACCCGGGCAATAGGGAGTTGAATCTCCTTGTAAATTGCGAAGCTTCAATTGTAGCGCTCTTTTTACGTGAGGCGAGCTATAACTGTCACGATCAGTAATGTGTTGGGAGAACTGTCAGCAAGCTGCGCGGTGCGGCCGCCGAGTGCCGTGCGATGGCGGGGTACTACGGTGGGTCGGGGCGAGGTACCGTGAGTGTTCGGTCCGGTCGGAGCGCGCGGACCGGCCGCCGCGCCCGCCACTACACCTCCGTCTCGAGCACGGGCCGCGGCTGCCAACAACATCTGTCTACGACGCGTGGCTCCCCGCTCCATTCGACACCGACGCCGTCCTACACGGCACAGCCCTAGCTTTACCACTGCCGCCTTGCCACGCGCGGCCGGCCGATATACACACGTTTATATACATCACACATACATTCTACGATACGTTTGACGTCACCAATACTATTTCTATACAATTTTATAATTATAGTGTTATTAATAGTATAAGGGGACATCCTAAGGGACATATTACACACGGTCTCTGACCCCAAACTAAACAAAGATTGATATGGCTGCCTACACTTTTTTAACTGACGTCTAAAAAGGAGAAGGCACTATGTTCGTCTATTATGTATTTTTTTCGTCATTTTCGCCAATTGTGAACCGATTTACATTTTTTTTATTCGGTAGACCATACTTCAGAGTAGAGGTCTCATTTAAATGTTATCGAAATCGGCTGAGTCGTTTTTGAAAAAACGACAATAATGTGAAAACTACTAAGTAAATTGATATAGGTAGGTACATAGATTCGTGCGATTTAAATCTAAGATTTTATGGAAACTTTGGTTAACATTGGCCAGTCTCATGATTTCAACTATGACAACTTGTACCAAGCCATGATTATATTAGTAGTTTAATTCCACAGACATTATAACATAATATACTGAATTATTGAAGAACTTTAGAAAACAATGATAATCCACCAACCTGCGCTGGGCCAGCGTGGTGAAACATAGTCAATCACCCTTTGCAGGTAAGACTATCTTTACAAAAAGGCCGGTACGATAGAACGAAATTAGAATATGCTTTATTGAAAGTAGTTACACCATTTATACAACTTTGATTAGGATATTTGTTACTTCTGTTTTTTATTATTTGTTAACCTTGACCGACACAATTATACTCGTCAATAATCTAAGCCTAACAGACAACACCATTTTTGCACAAGTAATTTTATTCTACTTATATAACGACAACTACTTATGCAATAGTGCTAATAAAACTTTATGTATTTGATCTTGTCCAAAATTCTATCTATTATATCTAAAAATATATCACATATTACAATGAATGACCAAAATTATGAAAATACTACACATACAAGAATTATGCAGGTTTGTTCAGACATAACTTAGTTATTTATTTTTAGTTGCATTAACACAAGATTCGCAATGCAAAGAAACTTCTTTTAACTTTTTATTTTATTATTGGAATCAAGCCATTCATACAACTAAGTTAAAATTACAACTTAGTCGTGAACACACTCTATTTTTTAGCTATATTAATAATAAGTTATTTAATAAGTTAATAAGTTAGTTGCTATTTTTTTGTGTAACATCTATTTTTACAAAAATGTTTTTATTCTTTCATTGTTACGAACTTATATACATACTATTCGACTTCTTTTTTATGTATTCGTGTTTATAATGAACAGTATTAAGGTGAAGAAGGATCAAAAAGTATTTTAAACAAAAATATTAAAAATAGGCAAGTTTAAAGTATCTAATTACAAAGTGTGTGAAGACAACACTAATTCGAAAGTGACTCTAAAAGAAGCCAAACAAGATATCTATAGCAATTGTGGTTTTAAACTTTTTAGATCTATACATCTCTAATATATTCTATCTAATATACAGATCGATGACGTCAAACGTTACGTATATTCCAGGCATTAAATATATATTACAACGTGTTCCATATTCGGCCAGCCGCGAGCAGGCCAACACGGAAAATATAGACCCATATTGATAAACAAATCAAATAATAACGAACAAAAAACCGAAACGTGTGTATTCGTGTATAACGATGCGTGTATTGAAGATGCGTCGCGTGATAAATATGACTCGGGAAGAGTGACAAACGAATCGAAACAAAAAACATAATGGAAATGAAAGAAATACAGGGATCGAACCGCTCTGATCGAAGATTCGCCCTCTACCAGGCCTAGACAACGCAGGGACATCCAACGATGCGGGACGAGGACCAAGGTGCATCAACCATCGCCTACGCCTCGAGAGGCTTTATCCACAATTCTTATTTACATCATCTATTTAGTCGTTTATCCAAATTCCATATTCAGTCTATAGTGGTCGCTCACTAGTTTAGGTACGTGACTAGCGGCTCGCTCAGTCTAAACATCTAACATGCCAAGTTTTATTAGTATTTTTAGTTCTAATTCGGGAGCCAAGGAGGAACAAACTCACGATGTTTTAGTCACTATATGACGCGGTATAATTGTGAAAATTTCATCGATTCGATATCGTCTATCGCATAAATACCGCGGAATTAAATTGATCGTAACATTTGCACAATTATATCGTCGGTAAACAAAAATAAGAGTTAAGAAAGCTGAACAGAATCACTGCTTTGTTATAAATCTTCGTTTAAAAATCATAAACACTGTGAACATCGTTTCTACATAGAATACTCACCGGGTACGCCGCAGCGCGATCGTTGACTACACAGTTATTACATAATATGGACACTACATCAAGCCTAACATATCTATCGCAAAATCAACACAAAAAGGCGGTTAAACAACGCAAGGCACTACTCTATATGATGACCCAGTGTGACGCTTGCATACCTGACTGACACACCCAACACACCTCTCTAAGGGACAACATTCACAACGAAACCAAATAAAAAATATCACAAACAAAAAATAAAACAAAACATAAAAACACTGACAACACAACGGCAAAGGAATGGGTACGACCGGAACGATCTGTTAGTACGAGCACACTCGGCATGCTCTACGTTTCACATATCTTTGGAAAGTTCATGTATTTTTTTGAAAGAAAAATCCACTCCACACTCAAATTATCGTTCATATCCAACAGCAGTAACTGAACACAACTCGCCAAAACGGAAACAATATTAACATAATGAACCAAACTCGGGTGAGGTTAATGTTGGTAATGTTACTGCTCGAATGTTGGTCCGATTGGTTAGTTGGCCGGGCGCGCGGCCCGGGGCGGCGGAGGGACTTAGCGGGTGACGGGTTTGGCGTTTCACAAGCAAAATACTACTCTTCAAAATAACAAAAAATAAAAACAAGACATTAAAATAAAAACAATAGTGAGAAAAAAAAATCAAACAGTCAGTATGACTTAGAGTAAAATAAAAGATAGATAGAAAGAGACAGTCATATTCATACCGCGATGTAGTAATGTTCAGTAATGCTAGTATTATACCATCTATCGGGAAGTCATAGTAACTGTTTGGGTTTTGAGGGATAAGTAACATCGTCACAGCCTAAATAGAGCATGCCAATAGGTAGGGGTGGTACAGTCAACTCAGGTAAATTAGAATATAGTATAAAATAATATATAATGTAAAAACCGGGAAGCGTCAGACTGTATATAACGGTACGAGTCATGCAGGGCGTTAAACGCGATGTCGCTAACTAGTGTTCTACTGGGAGTCCCAGTCTCATGACAACGTTAAACAGAGACAGAATATATACGGGACAGAGTGAAACTATATAAAAAAGGGTTTATATAACAGAAAAGTACACAGTTGTGTGTTGAAAGATCGAAATAGCATGTCATGAAACCGGGAATTGAGAGTATAAAAATGAAAGTCAATTTGGAAAACTAAAAAAAGTTCTAGTGTAGCTTTGTTCGGTTGCCAATTTCGAAATATATATGTCAAGAGATATAATTTTATAATATACATATAGATGTGAATCAGCAAAATTAGTGACCGAACAATTTTTTTAAATATACTACGTTAATTATGGGCCAAAAAATAATTATAGCATCACTACTTTCATACTATTTGTAAAGTGTTTCTCTGTGTAGGTTGGAAACCAAAAAATCTTTCGGAAAACGAACTGAAGTATAGGAGAATCGAAATGAAAATAAAATACAGAAAATAAAAAAGGAAAACGAAATAGAAGAAAAAAATAAAAGTACAAGTTATCGTACGATATATTTCGTTATTTTGAAATTATTTACTTGAGAAATTATTTTGTGTATTTTTATATAGTTTTATTTTATGATCTATATGGACTCCGGCTTTCTGTACCATGGAAAATCAAAATGTGTATATAATAATATAAAATGTTATCTATATATTGATTATGACGGTATCACTCTATGGATGCATATTGAAGATGGTAGTAATATTCGGTTTTTGTATATATGCAAAAATAGTAAAAGTATATATATAAATGGACACTATAATTGTATAACTTAGCGTTAGGATGCCCAAGGTATCCGCAGTGTTGACCTGTTGACTTTGCTGTATATATATTATATATCTTTATTATATACTAGATAGCTGTAAACTCTAAACTTATCCCTCGAGAATCACGAAAGTTTTCTGCCACTCCTATTGTTTTATATTAAAAATTTACTAAGTAATATATAGTTACGGATATAAAATCACTATTACCATTCAGTGAAGTTATATAGTAACAAACAATTTGTATTCAAGTCAAGTGAATTCATCATGAAATTAGAAAAATCATTGTTTCATGATGGAATCCACGAATCAGTGATAGCTGTTAACCTTTCATTATACAAAATACATACGTATATACGTATGCAAAATACTTTCTATAGAGAAGGCCAACAACTAACACAAAAACACTGTAAAGTTTTAGTTATCATTCTTTCACAAAAGCTAATAAGTTGAATATACAAATTTAAAGTGAATATATAATTTTGACTATTTTTATAAATAGCCAAAATTATTAATTAATTATAGTAATTATTTTACAGAGGTTAACCTTTACAGTATTTTTAAAATTCGAACCCAACTACCAGCAAAATCATTTTTCGTTCCAGTTGTCAAACAAACTATATACTTTGCGATAATATATAGTTTCTTGATATATAAAAAACCACATTCACCCCACATTATCCCCACCATACTTCCATTGGCGTCAAATGACGTCACATAAGCCCCGGCCTATAGTTTGAAGAGGACGGATGAGTTGATTTATAAATTAAATTAAATAGTTATTGTTGTTTTAATCAAAAAATATATACTACAAACAATAAGTAAAAGAGACCATACATACTTCTAGAACAAGAATAATCCTAAAATCTGTTACAAAAGTAGTTAGTCCATATTTCGAATTATCAAAAGTTGTTCGAAAAATTCTACTTGAAATCACTAAAATTTAATTACTATTTGAAATTGTAAGCATTTCAATTGTCCAGCAGATTTAAGTGACATAAGTAATCAGTACCGTTTTTTGTTACTATACTAATAACAGTCTTAATTTTGTCTTCTTTTAACTATAACAGAATGTATTTGCAATTTTGAACACACAGATTTGACATGGAAATTAATATGGACGTTTATTTGACTTGTTCCTCTATCTTGTCTATATTGAACATATTTGGTTCAAAAACTAGTCAATACAACTCATCCGCCCCCTAAAAATCCCCGACAAAGAGACTCCCCCGTCCCAAGACTCCCCCACCCCCCGTTCCCTTGAGTGCGTACCTGCGTCTGCAAGCGCGTGAGGCCGCGTATCCATAGGATCTGTCCGGCGCGCGGCTTCTTGTCGTCCGAGTCGTAGTCCGGCCCGGGCTGGATCGACTCCGGGTCCGGCTGGCCCCGGCCCCATCTACAAACACCATACATTACATCCTTACTAATATTATGCTAATATTAGAAATCCGAAAGTAGCGAAGAGAACGAGAAGTTAGCTGCAAAAGCTATAACAATCGTATTGGGCGCCACACAAATCGGCAGATGAGATGTTAGTCGCAGATGACACTTCGCCGTGATTGGCTAATTATTGCGCATGTGTGCGCAATTCAGACGCCGCATAGGGAGCGCGCGGGAGGCAAGAGGTTGGCGGACGGGTGTGCCCCGGCGTCTCGTTTCTCTGGCTCTCCCTAATGCCTATCTTTCGGTTTTTGCGCAAAGCTCTGCGCATAACTTCCCATCCGTCGATTTGTGTGGCGCTCAGTATACCTGGTCGAAACAGCACAGTATTTTACGTAACTTCATATAGACCGGGTAGCCTTGGTACGAGAGTTTTTAAGCCGTCTGAAAACCTCTGACATGCCTAAACGGTTAAAACAATCGGAGCCTACCATTTAACGTGTCATCCGAGTCACGGTAACGCTCAATCTGAAATGTCTCCCGCGGCCACCCATCCGGATACTGCCCGTGCTGAACGTTGTTTAACATCGCTGATCGCTGACAAACACTTAGTCAAAATTTGCTAAATAAGAAGTATATGAAGTGAGTGTACTCACGAGAGAGTCTTGGGTATCTTGCGCGTGGGTATGGAGGTGACGAGCTGGCCCCACACGAGCGTGCCGGCGCCGAAGAACAGGCACCACAGCCACTGGTCTATCGACAGCCCCGCCGTGCTGAACGCCATGCCGCCGAACTGGATGATTACCACCTGGAAACACCGTGGCCAACCCGGTTACTTCGGTTTTATATTCACAATAGGTCTGTCTGTTTACTATCGGATACACTTCGGAGAGTGCGCCCAGGAGTTGCACGATCTGGTCCCACCTGCCCCTTCCTTCTACCGTACGGCTAGACGGACGCGACCAAAGCGCCACCCTTTTATGGTGGACATCCTACGCGTTAGAACCAAGCGTTTTGAGTCCACATTCCTCATACGAACTGCCAGAATGTGGAACGCTTTGCCTAAGTCTGTCTTTCCGTTAAAGTACAATGTAGGTGTCTTCAAATCTCGAGTAAATAGGTATCTTCTAGGTAAGCGTGCTACATCCTAGACCGCATATCTGCTTTACATCAGGCAATGTGTAGTCAAACGCAAACCTATTTGAAATAAAAAAAAAGGGCTACATTTGGCCACCAACTCGCCTGATGGAAAGTGAAGTTGTAGCCGAAGATGGACCTAAAAGATACCTAATTCACTCTTGTCTTAAAGATATCTAGATTGTCATCATCGTAATCATCATTATCAGCCGCGGAACGTCCACTGCTGGATATAGGCCTCCCCTATAAATTTCCAATAAGGCCGGTTAGAAGAGGCCTGCATCCAACGCGTTCCTGCGGTCTTAATTATATTGTCAATCCACCTAATCGGTGGACGTCCTGCGCTGTGATTGCGGGTGCGTGGTTTCTATTCGAGAACGCCATCAAACTAAGACCAGGGTGTATATTACCTGAGAGTTACCTGAGGTGAAAGTCCTTGGATAACGTTTCTTTGTCCGTGGATCTTGCGCGCGTTGATCTCGTTGAAATGTATCAAATGGTAAGAGGCGTAATACAAGGAGACCCACACCTCCGAAACTATTTATTATTTTGGAGAACGCCATCAAACTAACATATCAAACAAAGACCAGGGTGTATATTACCTGAGAGAGTGCAGTCCCGATCCATATGGAGTAGAAGATGAGGTTGCATTTGAAAAACGTTTCTTTGTCCGTGGATCTTGCGCGTGATAATCTCGTTGAAGAGCGTCATCATAACGAAGATGTCGAAATCGATGGTGAACATTAATTGATATTAGGATACTGTTTGGGGACATTTAACTGTTTTTTATACATATTCTACCTGTCAAAGTGCTGTCTTGATCTAAGTATAAAAATACAGTCCAAATACCACATCATATAAAATCATCATGTTGAATATTTTATTTTATTATTTAGCACACTTTTAGCTAATTGATATCTTGATTTTGCATGAATAAACGCAGTCTCGATACATTTTCAGAACAGAAGACTGTTCTAAAAGATGATTGTGTGGGATCGTGCATACATCAACGCAGCGCCTGACTGAAGGGGCTAAGTGAAAGCGAGAGCAAATACGCAAACCGCGAAGGTCACAGTAGCGCGATGTGCTAGTATTCAATGGAATAATGACAAAATGTTTATTTCCCTAACGTATGTTACCTGAGAAAGTGCAGTCCCGATCCATATGGAGTAGAAGATGGGGTTGGTGAAGAGTCCCTGGAAAACGTTCCTTTGTCCGTGGATCTTGCGCGCGTTGATCTCGTTGAAGAGCGTCATCATGACGAAGGTGTTGAAGATGATGGTGAAGTGTTGCGACGGTTCCGAGCTGAGCTGCTGCCCGCGACCCGACGGAATGTTCAGTAACCGGTCACCTGGGAAATAACAAGGGGATTACTACGGCTGAACTAGGCCAAGGCAGGGAACAGTGGGATTATCGAAGGTCGATGTGTCAACAAAGTTAACCTTTTTTATTTTTATCCCACGATTTAGCTAATTTCTCTGGTAAAGTAATTAAGGACCATATTTTTAAGAGTTATCACTTTCGACTTGGAAAAAGTTGTTATAAATCTTCTCCTAATTAATAAACGATTACTAATCATAAGATTAAATATTGCATTTAGAAAAGTACCCTTAAACCACTGAGTGGTACTTTTTTATTGATTCCACGTATGCTATCTAGTAAAAAACTCTACGAATCTCAGCCTCTTTCCTAAAGCTCGAATGTGAAAGTATTGGATATATGCGTAAGACAGGGAGTCTCAATATCCCCGATACTATTTATTACTGTCTTGAAGAATACTTGCAATGCATGTGACGGCAAAGTAACTACACTCGCCAACAAACAGCAAAAAGAGCGTAAAAATATTGGAAAGAGGTACAAAACAGGGGGATCAAATATCCCCGATACAATTTATTATTGGTTTACAGAATCCTTTAAATGCTACGCTTAGGTACACTACACTACACCAAGAAATAGCAGATAGAAAACGAAAGATTTGGAAAGTGGCGAAAGACAGGGAGACTCAATACATCCGAAACTGTATATTGCTTTAGTTTTGGAAAATGGCTGACCAAGTGTGATACACTTACCAACAAACAGCAGAGAGAAGATGATGAACAGTTGGTACAGAGCCTGTCCGAGGATGTTCTTCATCATTGTACGAGAAATGAGCGGCTTGGTCCGGCCGTAGGGCTTGCGCTGCAGCAGGTCTGGTGTGGGCATCTCGGTGGCCAGCGCCAGAGACGCCAGCGTGTCCATTATAAGGTTCACCCATAACATTTGTACTGCCTGCAATGAGTACATATCGTTATAATTTGTTACGGAAAACGTGATGTACATTAAATAGATAATCGTTTTATTGCACATGAAGAAGTAAACAATCAGAAGAATCAAAAACAGTGTAACAACGGGGGGCCTCATCGCTAACAGCGATCTTTGCAAGGCATTAAAACATTAATGGATCTATCGGAAAGGCAAACGTCGTTAACGTGTAAAAAGCCATATCTATATTAAGGATGTATCCTTAATATTTTTATCAGGTCTTAGATAAAATTGAAAGACTAATACTGAATGACTGAAAAAAATCACTTTTACTTAAAAAAAAATAAACACTTTTTGAAGATTTTACAATAAAACTCAAGAGTTAAAAGATTGAAATCAGAAGAAAACGGCATTACATTTAAAAAACAAAATAAATATTATATCTATCTTAGATTACAGCCTTCAAAAAAACCTGTTGGAACTTGGCTATAATGTCGTAAACACTGCATCTTCACGTCGCAACCTTCCCTGCCTATATGATACCTTATAACTATAGTAACAGAGTTGTAATTACCTTGAGCGGACTGTCCTGTATCGCGCAGGCGCCAATAAACGCCACGATGACAGCTACGACGTTGACCGTTAACTGGAACTGAAGGAACTTGGCGATACTGTCGTAAACGTTGCGGCCCCACATTACGGCCTTCACTATTGAGGAGAAGTTGTCGTCGGTCAGGATAATGTCGGACGCTTCCTTGGCCACGTCCGTGCCCGCGATACCCTGTAAACAATCATTTACAATCAGTTTTAACGAGCTAAGTTAACACTGAAGTCACGCATTGGATTTGCAGTTGCGTCTAATCGACTTTAGCAAACCTTGGAAGCCTCGGAAGGCTCTGGCCATCAAGCAAACCGCAGTGTAGAAACTGGTTTCCTAAATGGCTTTTTTATACTTCTAAGAAACTGGTATCCAAGAATTACTAGATTTATGTTATTTCAGCCACGATAATATGAAACTAATAACCGGATTTCAGTAGAAATATTAGCATTGAATAATGGGCATTGTATTTATTTAATTGTATAATTAATTAAAATCGTAATTGTGCCATTTATGTGTGATTTAATATAATTGAATTCAATATAGGAACCCAGTTACTTGGAAGTATAAAAAAGCCACCTAGGAAACCAGTTTCCACACTGCGGTTTCCTTGATGGCCGAAACCGTTCAATATTGGGTCAAATCCTACAAATATTATAAACGCGAAAATTTTGTGAGTATGTATGGATATTTGGGTTCCTGGTGTGAATGGTACTAGTGGAAACTCAAAATCAACACTAGTTCCATTACTTCAAGTTCCACTTCGAATGGAACTAGTGTTGTAAATTTTTAACAGTAGTTCCATCATGGAACTGTTAATGGTACTAGTGGCGATGAACCGATATTTGTTACTCTTTCACGCACAAATGGCTGAACCGATTTGGATGAAATTCGGTATGAAGGTAGCTTAGACATTATAGGCTACTTTTTATCTCGGAATAACGTGGGTAACACCGCGGGGAGCAGCTAGTATAAAATATGAATCCAACTGCACAAATAAACTTCGTACTCAAATACTTGATCTACCAAGTGGTGAGTTGGCCCCAAAGCGTTAGATTGGTGCATGCATGACAAACGTGTGACTGTAAAATTAAGGTATTTTATTGGTTGCGATAAACTCACCATAGCGAAACCAACGTCAGCCTTTTTCAACGCGGGCCCGTCATTCGTCCCGTCCCCGGTTACCGCTACAACTTCACGTGTATCGAAGGCCTTAGACTCGATCATTCCCTTAACGAGTGTGTATTTGTCAGTCGGCGAGGAGCGCGCCAGCACGCGGAGTTTCGGCCACACTTTGTCGATTAGATGCTGTTGAACCTGCGAAGAAAAAATAGACGTAGTGGTTTGATCGTAAAACAAGAATAATTTTAAAAAACCCTCTTTTTAAAACAAGCTTTTACTGAACAAGTACTCGCCAAGACGAATCAAACGAGACAAAATTCGATAGGTTTGCGTTGTTTCGTTACAGAGTTCCTAGGACCACTTTCCAGCTTCATCATCAGATCGATCGGCTCCAAGATGATGCAGATATTGAGAGAGAGAGAAGGGCACTTGCCGTTAGAAGCAATATGCTTGCTCGCAGATTTGCTAACTATAGTAAGGACGTAAAGACCACACTTTTCAAAGCATATTGCCTATGTATGTATACATGCCAGCTGTGGATAACGTACACGCGAAAAGCGATCAACACGATAAGAGTCCAGTATAATGACGCATACAGGACTCTTATGAGGCTACCGCGGTACTGCAGTGCGTCAAGTATGTTTGCTGAGGGGGGTGCCTGACTTCTTCGCAATCATTAGAACAAGAGTGGCATCATTCTGGCAGCGTTTGAGCCGTTCCGGCAACAGGATTCTTGTGGCTGTCTCTGACGATGTTAGAAGTCCAATGTTTCGACATTGGATATCTGTACATATGGCCCGAAATAGAAAATGACCCGGCACTATTGTGCCTATATCAGGCAATTTTTTGTCATATCGACAACACCCCTTTACAGTGTGCATATATAGTTTTTATTCAGACAAACACCTCTTTACAGTGTACTGATTTCAATTTAGGCTAAGTTTAATATGGGTCTGTGCCTGCAATAAATGGTTTTTATTTATTTATTTATTTTATCAGACCTTGATTACCATTGAAAGACAAACTACTCGCCAAGACGATTCAAATGAGCCCTCGATGGGGTTTGTTTCATTGCAAAGTTCCTTTGGCCACATTCCAGCTCTATCATTAGATCAGCACCATGTTATCATAATATTGCATTGTCACGCAATTTACACATGTATGCAAAATTTCATCTTGATTGGAAACCAGGAAGTAGATCAAATTTAATTTGCAAGATTTGATTACAGACTGACGGACAGACAACGGGACAGGTGAACTAATTGATACTTTTCTGTATTAATAATAAATAAATAAATATTTTGGGGCATCTTAAACACGGCCTCTGACCCCAAACTAAGCAAAGCTTGTGATATGGCTGCCAGATACTGATATACTACATATACTTATTTTTAAATACATACTTATATAGATAGTAACTAAATAACACCCAGACACAGAGCAAACACTTATGTTCATCACATAAATATTTGCCCTGGGTGGGGATCGAACCCACGCCTCTTTGACCCAGAAGTTAGGGTCACTAACCACTGAGCCACCGAGGCAGTCATAAAGCCCCTACTCTATAGTTATTCGCATACCGTATCATTAGGATTCTATTTTGATTTGGTTTTTATTTTAACTTCTGACGCTAGATAACATCAATTAACTAAACTCTTAAACTTGTCAAATTTCTATTTGGATCTCTCCATCAGTGTCTTCTATTTCCGACATTCTGAATGTATCCTGTTTATAATCAATCCCCTTTGTACTATTGCAATAAATTGTAACCTAGTTAACGCTGAGTAGAAAACAATGTTTGGATAAATTACTTTTAATTACATTTGAGGTGTTAATATTAGTGCGGCTCGGGGAGAAATGCTTAGCGATATGTGCTCATGCTCTATATTATACAACATTATCAACTTTCTGTGGCATAGATCGCCACATCTCTATTCTTTTTACCTCGTTGGTCAGACGGCACTTTGCATCTTTAACGAAACTCGTATTAGCAATGTCCCTACAACATAGTAGCTTGCGTCTCAATTTATTGGTATACCCATACCAACACCCCCATATATTTACCTCTCCGTTAGCGTCGCGGATGCGGGAATTGAACTCCTTGCCCTCGAGGATGAGGAAGTCGTCGGTGGGTTTGAGAATGCCACACTTGATGGCGATGGAGCGAGCCGTGTTGACGTTGTCACCCGTCACCATTCGCACGGTGATGCCCGACTTCTGGCACTTGCGGATAGCTTCCGGTACCTGACGAAACAAACAATCAGAATAAGTTTTATGGGCTTTCCTAGCCTTGGTGTCAGAGTTTTTAAGCCGTTGAAACACAAATGATACGTTGGAGACAACTAAGTCAAAACAACTAGAGTCTACAATTATTATTTTTTGACGTTAAAACTAGTAATGGAAATCGATAAACGCCAGCTGCACGCACTCATAGTGTCACGTTCCGCCTGAGTCGAGGGTACAATCGAGAGCGCGGAATAACCGATAGAGAAGCACGATAGGTCTAAGCGTTCGGCTTGTTTCAGTTGTTGATTGAACAATGTTTTGTTACGAGTATGACGTTATCATGTAAAATCAGTCCGTAAACTGACTTTAGAGACAGCCAATTTTCTTACTGCAGATAGGTTCGCGTTTGACAATATCCTACCTAGATGAGGTGAACATTGATAATTATATTATCTGTACCACCGCAGTGATCTTCAACAATGCATCTCATTTCACCAGAACCTTCGAAGTTATATGAAATGAGCAGCTATTGAGCAGTCCTAACTTGTCACCTTAACTAAAATAGCTCATAATAGAACATAATTTCGATTAAACCTTTATTGTTTGTTTTGTTTTGTGTAAGTAATTGGATATTTATTGACATACTTAATAGTTTTACGACTTAAACTATTTTTATCCATTGCATTCCGATTTTTTAACTATGTTTGATTAATTTAAGATTAATTTCAGTGTAAGTATTGAATTCTGTTTTAAGGACTTTGTCTGAAATAAAATTCTACATAAAAAAATAAACTTGAGAATTTGTTTAGCACTATTTGAAGATAGTGGACTCAAATACCCTGCTTAATATATTGTTTCCTAGAAAAAGAGAAAGGATAATAAGCAACTCACTTCAGGCCTGACGGGGTCCTCAATACCGACGACACAAAGGCAGGTGAGGTTATTCACAATGTTGTCTTCATCGTCCCAGTTTGGTTCTTGATCTATGTGCACCTATTGACAAAAATAGTTACAATTAAATTATTGAAGAAATTTTCTACTGAGAGCATTCTTAATTCCTACACCTTGGAGAGAAAACAGTTATTCTTCTTTTGACTTACCGTACCAATCGATCTTGCATATTGTGAATGAAATTCTCAAGCTGATCTTAGAGATCCTAGATGTTATACTATATACAGGGGTAATGGTAAACAATTAGTATCCTTTTTTCTTTTTTTCTGTACATCAATACTAACAATTTTTGTCCTAAGATGGTCCTAAGGCCGTCGCAATCGCTATTGCATATTTAACAGTGTTTAAAAACAATCATCTCACCTGGTTGATATCGGCCTTCCCGGGCACAAAGTCCCGGAAGGCCACGGAGATGGTCCTGAGGCCGTCGCAGGCCATGGGCTCGATGACTTGCCGCACCAATCGCTCCTGCATGTCGCGGGTGAACTTCTCCAGACGACCCTCGTGACCGTAGATGAAAGAGCATCTGGAAATTAAAATCAGAGTTATAGTCTGTGTGTTGTGTGTGTAGCAGTGAGGGGACTGGACCCAAGTGAGCCGCTGCAGGGCAAACCTAGTCAAAGAGGGATTTTCGGATGCTTCTAGAGCACATTGTGATTTCGGTGTTTCACCTGTTCTCTATCCCAAGTAGCACAAATAGTGGCAAATAGCTCGTATAACATATCTACTTGCAGACTTGGGTGAAATTTACAACCATTATGAAGTTCTATATAGGTGGAGAGAACCCTTATGCAAACATTATAGAACCAAGTGGCGAAAAATTGCAGCTTATTTTTAGTTCCAAATGGAATCTATAGCAGTTCTCAAGATCACCATGAGTGGCAATTAGAACTATGAGTGTAAAATGTGCGCAGTGAACGATTCATTGAACAATAGTGCGTTCGTTCATTCAACGCGCTCGGTCATTAGTGATAAATGAGACGTCAAAGTTATTCAGAGTAGCGACAGTCCGCGATATCTGTAAAATTGTATTTTGTGTTACGGACGGTATTTCGATTGAGATTGGCGCGGCCATAGTGCATAGAGTTTATAACTCTGTTTGTGTTTAAAACTTAATACATAATATTGTATTTGCTTCCCTGCATTGAAATATCACAAAAGTCATTGCGATTGTTTTGTTACTGTGAAACTATACATTGTTTTCTTTGTAAATTTCAACGGGCCTTCGATTTGATCAAGACTTATTAAAAATACTGTGCTAAATTAATAAACGAAATAATACTATTGAAAAGTAAAACTGTTAAAAACCTGATATAATAGTTTTAGGTTAAGTATGATGTTAAAGTACATCAATCATAACTATCAAAACTCTGTGTTTACGCATCAGTGTGATAAAAATCATGTTCGAAACAAAACATTTTCAAGGTCTCCATTTTCTAAACATGGCGACGTAAAGAAATCTTATAGTTCTTAATATCACTAATTTATGCTCTATTTGCACCTACAAGATATAAAATTCACTTATTTATATCTTGCGAGTGGCAAAGCAGTGGATCTTATTACCAATAGTAATTATTTTATCTTTTGTAGATCTCCCAGTGCCTATGGATTAGGGGTCCCAAAACTGACAAAAAAGCCAAGTACCACTTTGTTTTACTTTTTTCCATGTTATGGAATACATTTTTTTAAAGGTCCTGATGTTTTAGTACATACATAAATCATTAATTCTATCACAAAGTGAGCGTAAGACAACAGCTTAAACAATATATATACACATATGCGTTATTATAGTAGCAATAGTTATAATAATATTTAATACCTAATTTTGAAACTGTTAGATCTTTAGTGGTTTCAAATAAGTTAAAATTGCTGCTTTTAGTATTCCAGAACCCCTATAGAAACTTAGTTACGCGTTGAAGTTGCGTGGCAGAGTACACTAGCCCTTAAAGCTGCAAATATAACAGGTTTCAAAAGAGCTGCAAAATGATACCTTTAGCTACTACAAGAGATATATTCCTCTATTGTATTACTTATTTGGAACTAAAAGTGCCAAATAAGAGTACGATAGCGCTTAGATTTAGGAGTTGCATAAATGTGATTTAGAGACCTTATATACAACCAATACTTCTGTATAAGTGGAAATTAAAACCTGTATGTTACTTTAGGTAACAAAATCGGTTTTATGCTACCTTAGGAAACAAAGCAGAAACAAAAATCTTTCCTATGAAACTACGAGCGACAAGAAGTACTCATATACAAATATGAGTTGTGTTTGAAGCTAAAGGTTTTATCAAACACTGTAATACAACTAATTTGCAACTTAGAGCTATAATAGAAGTTGCAAAATTCACTAGTGTGCTACTTGGGTATCACACTGTTAATGTGCCCATAGTGTCAAAATCCATCGCCAACATACATCTTGGTAGAACCAACCCTAGAGCGACATACACACTTGATGGAGTTGCCTTAGCATCTGTAAACCAACAGAAGGATTTGGAAGAGCATATATCTATGGTAGTCAAACGGGCTAACTCATTTATTTATGTCATACGCAAGTCCTTTCAGACAGTGACAATAGATGTTTTTATTAAGGTTTACAAAACCTATATAAGGCCTCTGCTAGAGTATGGGTTCCAGGTGTGGAGTCCTTACTTTAAGAAAGATATTGATTTGCTTGAAAGTGCACAAAGAAAAGCCACCAGGATTCCATATGCTCTGCGCCGCAAAACCTATAAAGATAGGTTAAAAGCTCTTCGTCTCACGACCCTCGAAGAACGACGATTGCGTGGAGACCTTATTGAGACCTTCAAGATTCTCAATAGCTTCTATAATCTTCCGGATATTCACGACATGTATACTTTGAAGGAAAATATGCGCGATAGCAGACGCCATAAGTTTCTCTTGCAGCCTACACCATCACAAACCAACACTGCACACCACATATTATGCAATAGAGTTGTCTACAATTGGAATAGGTTGCCTGAGGATGTCATCTCAGCAAGAACTATAAACACATTTAAGAATAGACTGGACCTTTGGATAAAGAAGGAAAACATTTCTTTGTCAGATAAATACTAATTTAATTCGACTCTGCTTGATATAGGCTTATCAGTATACACTGCTCGCCTATAAACAAATAAATAAATAAATAAACTTCGTAAAACCGGCAACGAGTTGAAAATATACACCCTATTGAAGGACTCTTGGTTGTAAGCTTGTACAAGTACAAGCACAATTTCGGAGGCGCTAATGTAGAGCCTGTAGATGTCCGTGAGTTATTGAACGTATAGACCCTGAACAGGGATTCCTCGGGGTGCCTCTCGCAAATGGCGTCGTAGCTTTGAAGATGTACAATTATATACCATATCGAGAGGGAGCTTTTAGGGTAACCTAGGGGTCGCTAAAAATATTTGAAACGCAAGTCTAACTCACTTTTTGAGCACAATTTCGGAGGCACCCTTAGTGTAGAGCCTGTAGCCGCCCTTGTAGGGTATGACGGTGGACATGCTCTTGCGCACGGAGTTGAAGGTGTACACCCTGGTGAGGGACTCCTCGGGGTGCCGCTCGCGGATGGCGTCGTAGCTCTGGCCGAGCGCGACCACGAACCCGAGCAGGGCGCATTCGGTCTTATTGCCCACTTGCATGGGCGGACCGGTTGGCTCTTGAGAAGGCTGGAAACATATATTTAGAGTTAGAGATACAGGAGAAAATATGAACGCTCACTCTCACTAAATATTATAAAGCAAATATACATAGGTATAGATTGAGGTGGGGCTAGTTTCTGACAAAGCTAAAATTGATTAGATCTAGTTTACAGTATTTAACATTGTTATATTTTTGTCTTGTTTTTGTTACAAAATTATTCTGTTGTTTTCACTAATAAACTGTTTCTTCAAAACGACACAACAGATTCTAGTGCCGTTTTACTATATTTTAGAATGTCCCTAAACCATATCATAGCCGGGACGGGCAGCTAGTCCTTACTAATATCAGAGGGAACAATCGACTTAATTCTTTGCATGGATATTGTTTAAAGGTCGGAGTGTCATAGACTACGTTATATCACGGAAAAAAAAAACTTTCAAATGGGAAAGCACAAAAATATCTCGCAGACAAAAAGTAGTTATGTATAAAAACATGGATTGTATAGTATATTGTAATGCTAGAGTCGTTTGTTTCGGAGATGTCTCCGAAATTTCGATCTGTTCGTTTAGGAAACGATTGTCAAGAAGTAAAGACAGCTCTGCCCTCGACTAAGGTTTCGATGACTTCCGTTTTGGTATCCGAGGCAAGTTTCGGTAGTTGGGCGTGACTTTGCACAGTTTCTCGCAGATGTAAGACTGCACGACCGTCATCCGGTTGGTGGTGACGGTTCCAGTTTTGCCCGAACAGATGGCGGTAGCATTTCAAACTGCACAACGATTGTACAGTTTTACACTAAGTAAATTTCAATAAGACTCACCATGATTCTAGACGTAAAGGCGCTGTTGACAGACATTCCCTCGACCATGGTTTCGGCGACCTCTGGCGGCAGGTCTCGGTAGTTGGGCGTGACTTTGCACAGTTTCTCGCAGATGTAAGACTGCACGACCGTCATCCGGTTGGTGGTGAGGGTTCCGGTTTTGTCTGAACAGATGGCAGTAGCATTGCCCATGGTCTCGCACGCGTCAAGATGTCGCACCAAGTTGTTGTCTTTCATCATTTTCTGGAAAGGATTTTATATGGATTATCGTTTTTATCCACGAAATCTGTCTCAAAATGGTCAAATTCGAACCGAGAGGGCTATATATCCAGCTGTGGATGTGTTGCAGTCCTGGTGTGGATAATTATAGTTAATATATCTGTTCAAGGGATATAATTATAATTAATTTTCGAACGGCTAAGAACGTATACGGAACGTTGACAGATTTTATGAACAATCGTTAGGATGTACATGGAACTTTTCGGATGCTCCAAAAATAATCTGTCGAAGTTCTGTATACGTTAGAATCTGTTCAAAAACACGATAAAAGTTTGTCCAAAGCGTGAACGACTCAAATCTCATTCTCTTAGTGATGGTATTCTCTCAGATATTCCTACAAATATTAAATCACAGCTGCATGAGATGATCCCAGACTGCTCTCTTAAATTTTTTCATCATAGAGAATTAAATATGATCTAGAGATTTTTTAGCAACCATCAGAACAATGACATAGGTGATTAAAGTCTTCATCCTGGAGGTTCTCCCCCAGGAATTATTTATTTCACTGCTACCTTCTTGACCAGCGAGAGAGTTACTACAATCGAGATAACTTATGGCAACCATCAGATCAATGGCATTGGCAATAAAAGACTATCTACCCTAGGACGTAATCTGAATAAAAAAAAACTCTATTTCACTTTTGCCTTGACAGAGTAGGCCAGCGAGAGAGTTACGTCGAGCGGGATACTTTTTGGCAATTATCAGAACAATATATCGCAACAAAAACTCGTAAAAGTCAATTTTTTTTATCTCACTCTTACCTTGACAGAGTAGGCCAGCGAGAGAGTGACGGCGAGAGGGAGACCTTCGGGCACAGCCACCACCAGCACAGTGACACCGATGATGAGATGTTTGACGAGGTTGTTGATGTAGGTGGCCTTCCACGGCTTGCCTTCGATCACGAACGTGTGCACGCAGAAGTTGATGACCAGGATGATCACGGTCAAAACGGCGATGGTGGAGCCAGCGTAACCGATCTGTGGGAAAACATATTATAGAAAAGGTTGATAAAGAGGAACACGATAAAATTGATATAGTCCGCGCCACACAAGTCGGCCGATGGGAAGTTCGGCGCAGAACGCTGCGCAAAAGGCAAAATGTACAATTTTATTTCGTTTTCATATTTTTTTTTTACTATAGCATTACATATTGACGACTATTGTCGAAATCCTAGCGAATTATTGTTCTATATGGGTATATTTGCCTGAAATAAAGAAATTTTGCATTTTAAAATATAGGCGTGCGCGGCGGCCCGAGCGACTCGCGCCGGGGCACACCCGCCCGCCAACCTACTGCCTCCCGCGCGCTTTCTACGCCCGTGCTCACCACTACGCCATGCAGCGTCGGGATTGTGCACATAAGCGCAATAATTAGCAAATTACGGCGAAATGTAATTTGCGGCTAACTTCTCATTCGTCGACTTGTGTGCCGCGGATTATAGCAAAGTCAGGATCCTGCAGAGATTCTAGTCCTAGGCCCTAATTTGCTTTACAAGACCATATAATTGAATGACTAGGTATAAGTATAACCAAGATGGCGACACATCGAGAAGCGAGAGAGAAATATATTTGATTAGTAGAAGTGTCTCTTATGATGGGTGATCGCGGGTAGCATTTACAACTGAGCGCTACTGTAGCTCGAATGACACGTTAAATTGTAGGCCCCGGTTGTTTTAACCGTATAGCTATGCCTATCAAAGGCTTCAGGCGATTTAAAACTCTGACACCAGGGTTAGACTATACGAACTTACTTATGTCAAGTTATGTCATTGACTACATAATAGTTTCTAGGCATTTTCGACGCTGCTTTACTGTAATCAAGTCTTTAAACTTTTCTTATACTGAGCGCCACACAAATTGAAAGATGGAAAGTTAGCCGCAGATGGCACTTCGCCGTGATTCGCTAATTATTGCGTATGTGTGCACAATGCCTATACAAATGGCGAAGTAGTGAGCTCGGGTGTAGGGAGCGCGGGAGGCACGAGGTTGGCGGGCGGGTGTGCGCCGGCGTCTCGTCTCTCTGGCACCCGCTAACGTCTATATTTTGGCGTTTGCGCAGCTCTCTGCGGCTAACTTCCCATCGTTCAATTTGTGTGGCGCTCAGTATACTTTAAAGCGTTTCTACTGTCTTTCATTATCCTAAGGTTAGAGGAAATAAAGTCATAAACTATCTATATACTATTTAAAAGGTTGGCATATAACCTATCTACTCAAATAGCAAAGTTGGTACTGTCATGGGTTTCTAATCTGAAGTACTAAGTTCATATCACATACGGAATATTCAATTTTAGTAGCGAAGTGTGCGCAAGCGTTCCTGTAATATCGACGCAGATGCTCAGAGAAGGAACACCCCGGGGTTTTTAGTAGCTACACTGCCACAAGATGGGATTCCCACATATCCACCCTGCCTCCCCCGGGGTGGTATCCATAAAGGATTTTCCCTGGGGAAAAAAGTACTGTACTGTATCAGCCTTTTCAACAGTCCACTGCAGGACGTAGGCCTACCCACGAAGGGTGATTAGGCCATATCCACCACGCTGGCCCAGTGCGGGTTGGTGGATTTACATAAGCCATCGAATTTCTTCTACTGGCGTATGCAGGTTGCCACACAATGTTTTCCTTCACCGAAAAGCCAGTGGTGTGAAATTCCGTACATAAATTCCAAAGAACTCATTGGTACGGGACCGAGGATTTGAACCCACGACCTCACGATTGTAAGGCGGGTGTCACTACCTCTAGACCACCACGGCTGGGGAAAAAAGTACCTGATTTTATTTTTATCGTACCTGAATAGCGAGTTTGGTAAGTTTCGCCTGCAGCACAGACTTCTCCTTCTTGTGTCCAGATTCAGCGGCGGGCTTTTCGCTAGCGGGCGCGGGCACGTGGTTGTCGTCGGGCCGCGCGTGGTTCGCGCCGTGGCTGTTCCCGGACGCGGGCAGCGTCACCTCGTCGTCGCCTGTGTGAACGGACCCTTATATCGCGGACTGGGACGACCGAGGCTGGGAAGACTTTCCATTCACAAGATCACGGCTTTTTTGTATGGTATTTTTTTGTATTGGAAATTAAATTTGGTTAAATCAGTAATTGTGATAAGTCACTTTAAAATGTCAAATTTTCGCTAACTTTTTAAATGGTATAATAGAGTAGTTTTAAGAAAAGAAGTATTGGCTTATTTATAAACAGAATTTGATTATATAGAGACCATTAGACGTCATAAGGATAGGATCAATGTAATTTATCTTTTTTATTTTTTAAATTAACCATGAGGTTGTTAAATGAACCAACGTATCGTGATCATATCCTTTCATTTGAAATCTTTGACTTAACTAACGTATATTTTCTAGAACTATAAGGCCAATACAAAAAATGCGAGAAAACCAGCATACCACTGTTCTTTATCTCAAAGATATGTTAAGTCAACAAAGCCGCACTAGGTCAGCGCGGTGGACTATAACCTAACCTTTCTCGAGATGAAAAGAGGCCTATGTTCAGCAGTAAGGTACAGTTTAAATACAGGGCTGAAAACAAACGAAAACGTTTGACTTTTAACGATTTCAAAGTGACTGATTACATTACCAAAAGTTACAAAAGATTAAATTAAAAGAATTTACAATTCAGCTTAAAATTAACCAAATTAAAAGTACCAGAAAGTCCTTTCAGCCTTGGTACCGAAAAGGGTTTATTTGGTTCATTTAAGATTTTAGGTTAAAAACCAAAATGCCAGTTACAAAGTTATCGGCATTAAATAACACTCATTTACAAATAAATAATAGCTTAAAAAATCCAATTAAATAATTACTCTGTGCACAATACTTGCGAGTGTTATATCTCAATCAAAAAAACTGAAAAGTACACATTAAAAGTAATCAATCGATTAATAAACCGGGCAGCTCGCGTTAAGAAGTATGGCTAAACGTTAGTTAAACGCTAAAAAGTGAAAATTAATCAACGGTTAACTACAGTGATGTCTATTCTACCTCTAAAATGTTTTGATAATGAGAGGTGTAATGCAAAATTGTTATAAAAAAGTTTAGTTACATTTTGGTGCTAGTTTTTTTAAAATTTTCTTCTACAACCTATACTGAGTGATTGAAATAAAAGTATTAATTAGTAAAAAGTACACCAAAGGACAGGTTAACTACCATTTCCCAACAGTAAGCTAAGCCAAATAAGCACCGACACCCTTAAAATATAGAAAAGACAGTTCCATATATTGCTGGTATGCAATATACAGATGACAAAAAAATAATTATAAAATATACTGCATACCCACTCTTGCATACCGTGCGTATACTAATAAAATACCGTATTATGTATACGATCAGTATCACATTGTATCATTGCGCCAAAAGAGATTATAGCATCCAGTTAATATCAATTTTAAAAACGTTCTTTTGAGACAACACAAAATTCTTTTGATTTTTCATCGATACAAAATATCAAATTTAATGCGGAAACAGCAAAATACTTTATCGTTAAATTGTGTTAACAGTTAATACATTGCTTTAATAAGATTGTCGGTCGAGATAGGTATCAAGGACTATTATATACCTTACACCTAAACCTTCAAAATAAATCTAATTACGCAATTGTACGTACGTATGCAAAATACAGTGATTATGTATACAATGAATTGTAGTATACCTTACGTATGCAATGTATTGGAGGTATGCAGTTTATGTAAATATACTTAACTCTGGCCCTCAGTGTACGGAAGGTATAAGAAGCGGGGCATAGCAAAGGACAACTTACCGGAGAGACTCTTGCGTTGGGACGCTTCCTTTTTCTGCTGCTTTTTAGCTTCTATATTCCATTGTATCGTTCAAGTCAAGCATACACATTAAATGACAACGATTCGTATTGTTTTTACATCATGCAGTCAACACGACATAAACACGATGCAGAATCAATGTGTATGTTTTTTATTGTATTTTTTTTTTGGTTCGTCGACGACATTGGATGGGCGTGCAGCGGGCCGGGGTATCGAGGGGTGGAGAAAAAAAAATTGGATGTCACTGAACAGGTCACACTATAATGTTTGGTCGTGGCTACTAAATCTAAAAGGGTATAAAGCCATCAACTTAACCATTCAGACAATAGACATGATTACTGGGTAAATAAAATCAATAATATAGTTAGACCGCCGTCAGATAGACTATTAAAAAGTATTAGTCACGTATTTTTTCTTTTGTCAATCAAACAACAAATGACAGAGATGAACCTTGTCAAAGTTTGGAAGTGGGGGTCGTAACGTCACCTCTCTTACAGAAGTCTATACACTTGTATGGCACTTGTGACGTCACGCGGAACTTTGGCGGGCTATATACTCATCAATTTTTATTTAATTGACCAAAGAAAAAATACGTGTCTAATATTTTTTGATACTCTATCTGACGGACTAATTAATTTTTTTTAGTCATCATGCCTATTTAAATTTGTTTTTTTTTTTGTATAACTGAATAGATAAGTCGACAACACTACGTTCCAGCGTTTGAATACAAACCTCAAATACTCGAACGTAAGATCTAATATTGCATTTACATAATGCTTTAAGGATACTTTTTAATTTCATGAGTTCAATGGAGATTATTTATTTATTGAAGACGGGATAATTTAGACACTAAAACAATGGAATACATTAAATAAAATTTAAGTACCATGCTCCCACAAAACAAGTCAGGCGATTAGTCAGACATATAACGAATATATACGAACAACGTTGAACATGACTTTGAAAACATATGAGAGAGAGAAAAACCCAACAGAAAAATGTTCACGGATACGAAACTTGGGTATCATCAATAAATAAAATAATCTCGGTTTTTGGACGAATTTGGAATATTGTCACGATTGTCAGTAATTTTGGCCTGAATTGTAAGATTTAATACATAACCAATGACTTATAACTTACTGGACGCGGCACAGTTATAAAAAAGAAATCATCAAGAGAAATATAACTACAAAGAATGATTTAACTAACAATATATATTTTTTGTGAATCGTATACATATATTCTAAGAAAATATATCGAAACAATTTAGAGACATTTTTTGTGACTAATTTTTTTACCAATTTCGTCCACAATAATAAAGAAAAACCTTCCCTCAATGTGCGGCAAATCAATGATGAGGGAAGTGGGGGGGTAAGAAGGGGGGCGGGGGTATCAATACGTCACGAGATGGTCACACTAAAATGTATGCGACGAAGCGAACTGTCTCACTATGCTCATTTACACATTTGAATAAAATATACTACAAAAAGCTCTCTTAAACATATTTTCGAGGAATTATTTTATTTCATTTAAGACTAAATAACCTACGCTATAGAAATACAACTGCATATATTGCAGCGTCTACATTTTGTAACGCATTAAAAAAATCTAAAACATAAACAACGCCCAATCATAATATGCAAGAGTTTCACTGTTCCCCGCTCTTATTGATCGCTCGACCGCCATATTTGTTTACGGTTTTAGACAGTATAGGTTAACTATCTCATCGATCCTATACTTAAAATGAAACACGATCCTTTACTTAAAATGAAACAATCTTAGCTAGAGCGTATCTATCTACATGGGAGTATGAGAGTTTTGGCGGGAACGCGGAAAAATCATGTCGCCTCATTGTATTATTTTGTTAAACTTGTGTTTTTATCAGTGATAATTAGTGAAAAATGGTGGTATTTCGTTGATTATGAGCTGATTTACACGCATGTGATATAATGTGACGTATCATGTTGTTCCGTGTTGTTACCAAAACTCCATAGACGCCTCTAGTAAAGTCTCCACTGCTTTACTGAGGTATGACTTGGACTATGATTGAACTTGACCGCGACTTTATTGGATTATGACGAGACTACGACAGTGACTATTTTGATAAAATATTATCAAAAATTATTAAAACGTATTACTTGACACTGGCAAATGCACAATAATGCGATGCCAAAAATAAGATGAAGATGATGGGAGTAGGCTGACAGTTTATCAAGTCTACCGAAACAAACTATTTGGGTTCAAAAATAACCCTGTCACCATATTACTTACTAACGTACTTGGAGGGGTCAAGACTATCTCATTCACTCTCACGATTATTCCAAATCGAGCAATAGTGACAGATATAGTCTCGAAAGCACCATAGCCCCTAATATAATTATAAGCTCTATTTTGGCGCGAATTGAAGCTTTCACATTTGAACAAAAGCGCACTAAAAGCGTATTTTCATCTATCACTTGTTTCAATAAAGAAAACATCCGAACGTTCGTGTCCTCTTGCTCGCACTCGTTTAGTTTTACAAGCGAGAGGACACGATGACCCAAGTTTTCTATATTGACACTACTAAAACAGGGTTTTCACAGTAAGGGCTGGCTCGGACGGAGTGCACTCAGATGGCTAATCCAAAGCTACTCGTATTGTGTACACACGTAATCCCACCGCACTTAGATGTTAATTATGTGTCTACACAATACGAGTAGCGTCCGAGTAGCCATCCGAGTGTACTCGGTCCGAGCCAACTCGTACTCTGAAAATGCGGCTATTTGCTAATTGTTCGTTAAATGAGCATGGTGAAGACGACGCTATACTAGACTTGCGGGGATATGCTATGGGCGTGCGATGCGCTCTTTCATGACTTTTCTAAAAATGTGCTTTAAGTTCTTAGTAATAAAACCTATTTTTGCTAAAGTGCTCATCTTAAGATCGAAGAACCAGTGTCACCACCACCATTTTTATATCTTGTAGTTGGGCAAAGGCCTCTTTGACTAAGCCCTCTTTGCATCTTTGTCATATTTACAGAGATAGGTATACATACTCATCATTATAAATATATTTTACTAGCTGACCCGGGCAAACTTCGTTTCACGCAATATCTTTAAAAATAATAGTGTATTTATGTAATATGTAATGTGTTATTCTGATGTATAAGCATTACTATTACAAAGTTTCATCTCAATCCGTTCAGTAGTTTTTACGTAAAAGAGTAACAAACATCCATACAAACTTTCGTGTTTAATATTATTTATTTATTTATTTATTGTAACATATGTAATAATTTGTACATGCGGTTCTTAGATTACATGTTTACCTAATATTGTCAAATACATATGACCCTTTAAGGGTATGGCAATTAGTAGGACTATGGAACCAAATTTGCATTGAAAAAATTGTTGCTCCATACAAAACTTTTATTGATTTTGGACAAAATGTATGGAACAGCAGATTTTTTTTGAGATCTCAAAATTGATTTGATCTAAAAATCCACAGCAAGAATTTTTGATAGCGATGAGTATAATTCTACCTCTGGAAATAAGGCAAGGATGCAAAACAACAGCTTGTATTCATGTCCCGAAAATAACAAAAAAAAACTTTTTAAATAAACAAATTAAAACATCTTTTAACATATTTCCCTTCTCTTTTTCTTCAATCGCATAAAAACATAAAAAAAAAACAGAAAAAAGTCCCCCACAAAACACAAAAAAGACAAAACCACACGAGTGAACGTCTGACAGTCATCAAAAAGCGCACCGCCGCCGCACTAAGTGCCATCGCAAACGTGCGTTTCGTCACAGCCAAAAACGCCGCCAAAAATTTTCGTTAAGTTTCGGCGTTTGTAGCTGTGACGACACGCTATACCACGGTCATTTTAAATCGATTCGTTGGGTCATATACAGTTATAATAATTAAAATACGACAAATTACAGCGTTTCTCAGCAAATTTATCTTGGGAGTATACCGAAAGAAGTAATCCACCATCTTGGACTGAACGCCATGTTGGATTTATAATGATGTCATCTATCTAGACAGGTCTAGATCTACTATCTAAAAATTGTCATTTGGAGTAAACGCGAATGTCCAAAAATCCAGCGAAGACATAATTTCGTACTTACCTACTTAGTTTTCGTAGTTTTATAAAATTGTACTTATATGGTTTAAATCGGTATCGGAGCGAAACCCAAGAAACCTATCAGTTACATGCAGATTCTAATTCTGTGCGATATATTTTTCCTAAATATTTCGCGGGATATTAACATTTTCTACATGATAGTGCCTCGTACGCCGGGTAAAGAGTAGGCCTCTTTCTACATTTCTATGGTAAAGACTTACGGCTGCAACACTAAGGGAACAGTCATGGTATAGTAACGACACTAAGTCTACTAAGACAAAACCGACTAAGGGAATGATTGTGGTGTAGTAACGACTTTGACCAAACCGACTGAGGGAACAATCATAGTGTAGAAACGATTATGGCCCAAAGACTAAGACATCAGTCGTGATTTAGTATGCAACGACTATGACCAAACGACTAAGCGAACCATCGTGTTATAGTATGCAACGACTATGACCGAACGACTGCCTGGAAGAGATCGGTTACAGCAATAAGGTCGCCTGGTGTTGCACTCTCTTAAGAATTTCACTGATGTATTTATTGTAAATTTTAATTTGTGTGTACAATAAAGAGTTATTGATTATTTTATTATTAACGACTAAGGGAACAATCGTGTTTTAGTATGCAACGACTATGACCGAACGACTAAGGGAACAGTCGTAATTTAGTATGCAACGACTACGACCCAACGACTCTTTCAACAACCGCGGTAGTCTGCGAACCGGCCAACACAACAGCACCAGCCGGCGCGTGACGGAGCACCGACCTTTCTTCATCTGCTTGATCTCCTTGTCCTGTTTCTCGACGGCAGCACCGAGCAGCGTGAAGATGATGCCCGCCTGCGAGTTCACGCCCACCGCCGACACCAGCATCTTGCCCGAGCCTGGAATACACCACACGACATTATTAATAAATGTATGACAAACAAGAGAGAATATTGTCGTTGATATTGCAATACTTTCTATTTTATATAAATATTTCTTTTCGTTTTCGTTTCGATACTTGAACACATTTTGTCATAGTCATAGTCTGAACTATGTCGTGATGGTCCGATACTTGGAGCTTTAGCGCCTAGTTCATCGTCCCACATAGTACATAAGCCCAGTACGTAGTCATATTATCACTATAGACCCACTGATCTATAGTGATTTTGTCACATGAACTCTGATCTGATTGTGTTTAGACCAGTGGCGGCGAAGCATGGGTTGGCACCCGGGGCGGCTTTCTATTTAGCACCCCCAAAACAAAACGACAAATACTAAACGTGCTTACGTGACTTTATTTTACTAAAATGTTCCATCACATTATCAAAATTTACTTTCCTGGCCTTTTCAATGGACAATATAGAAAGACTGGTAAGTCGCGTTTGGCTCATTGTGGATCTTAAGTAAGATTTTATTAACTTTAATTTTGAAAAACTTCTTTCACAAGAGGCCACCGAAACACAAATTGTTAAAAAAAATTATAGACACAGCGCTAGACTTGGAACAGACTCAGAATAGTCCCATTTTACTATGAATTTCAGAAGCTCCAGGGTAGTCCATTGGACCGCTTCTTGAAGAGAAATGCTGGCGGCTTCCAAGTGGCGCCTCAGTCGTAAAATCTCCAAAATAAATAGTCCTCTGCACAAAGTTCATCATAGGTTTTCTTCAAATTTGGAATTAAATCACGAAGTTCTTCTTCTGTTGACGTAAGCAGAGTTTTAGGTTGAACAACACCAAATGTTATAAGAATGTCATCCATCGCTTTGTAACGATGCTCTAGTTCTTCGTAAAATCTATCAAGACATTCTAACATAGCTCTCTGCAACTCTTCTGGCAATGTTAGTCCAGCGTCGCGGGCCATTTCTCCTGGCATACGTTTTCAGAATCTCCTTCTTCCTCTTCTTTCAATTGAAATATCGAAGTCCTCACATTTTTCAGTTGCGTAGGAAATAGCTCTTTCTACTATGTTGATACGTTGACTTAGAAGAAAAATTTTTAGGGCTTTGATTTTTATGACACACTTTTCCAGCGATAGTCCAGGTGTTTGCATATACTTTTGTATCTGGTTAACTTCTTCTAAGACTTCACACCAAAAAGAGAGGTAGCATAAAAAACTGAAGTCACACAAAGATGGTAAGAGTGTGGATGCTGCTTCTCTTGTATCGGCTTTTACTCTGCTGCTGCTGGGATCACACATGTCTTCGAGTGTTGATACAAGTTTCTCAAAATTATTTTTCAGTGATTTAACAGCGTCGTGATGAGCACTCCATCTTGTCTCTACTAGTCTTTTGACCGATACGCCTACACTTTCCATTAAAATTTCCCATCGATATGTGGACGAAGAAAATAACGTGTAAACTCGTTCTACTGTTCCGAAAAATGTTACACTTGAACTAACATTCCTGAAAGAGTGCACTCCACACAGATTTAGCGAATGATTAGCACAAGGATTGTGTTCTTTGATTATTGCTTGTACACCACCATGAACTCCTGCCATGGTTGCAGCGTTATCGTATCCTTGTGCCCGACATAGATGTATGTCCAAGTTATCACTCTTCAACTGCGTAAGGATATTTTCAGTAAGTTTGACCGCAGTCTTTCCAGCTATAGGGAAGAAACCTAGAAAAGATTCCTTCACTTCAACATCATTGCCTTCAATATGAACATATCTGTTTACATAACTCATCTGATCAACATGTGATATGTCTGGAGTGCTATCGAAAAGAATTCCGAAATATACAGCTTTTTTTATTTCGTCCAAAATGTTATTCTTCACCTCTTTCCCCAAAAGACTGATGAACTCGTTTTGAATGTCTTTGGACAAATAAGAATCTACCCGTTTACTTTTTGTACAGGCGATAGCAATTCTTAGCATGTGCTCTTTTAGCACTGGGTCATATTTCGACAATAGATTAACTAATTCCAAGAAATTCCCTCTATTGTCTGCTGAAATCCCTTCTCTATGCCCTCTAAGAGGAAGATTTTGGCGTGCCAGAAAAAGAATAACATCTAAAAGGCGACTTAAAATGTCACGCCACTTCTTCTTTTCTTGGTCTAAGACTATTTGATGTTCATGGTCGATAGTTTTTTGCAGCCTCTTTGAGGTACATTGAAAATGAACACAACAAAATTAAAAGAACACATTACATTTATATATTTATACACAACATTATTTTAATCTTATAACTTTAAACATTTTGTTTTGAAAGTTTGTGAGCAACTAAGAATATGATAACGCCGACGACAGTCTAGCACAGTGGTCGTCACACCTTTCTGGTCAAGGGCCACATAGGACAGTACGATGTATCACTGCGGGCCGCACTCTAATGAACTTGATTATAACATAGGTACTAGCCGGCGTTGTTTTAGGTTACCGCGCAGCTTAAGGAACATGTGAAGGTAAAAAATATGCGCGAGTGAAGCGAGCGCGAAATTTTTTAGGTTTATTCATTAATTACAAAAACAGACATGAGCAAAGAAGAATTAACCCTTTACTACTATGCGTGAGCGCAGCGAGCACCAAAAGTTTTCGGCTTTTTTCAGTCATTTCAAAACAGATATGAGCAATGCAGACTAACCACACTGCTATCATGCGCGACCGCAGTGAGTCTCAATTTTGTTTTGTTTTAAATTTTCAGTGATTTAAAAACAGGCACTCTGATGAACTTAATTATAACATAGGTACTAGCCCGCATTGTTTTAGGGTTACCATGTTGCCAAAAGAACAGGCAAAAGCAAAAAAATATGCGCGATAATTTTTAGGTTTTTTCAGTAATTTCAAAATAGAAAATTATTTTTGAAAGCAAGTATGAATAATTTTGTAATAACCTTCACCTGTACTGCAGGCCGCACTAAACACGCCCGCGGGCCGCATGCGGTCCACGGGCCGCGGTTTGACGACCACTGGTCTAGCAGCTAGGCAACACGTGCAAGGCAATCACAATAAACAAAAAAACGTAGTTCTTAGAATCTTCGGTACGTATGATGCCGACAATCGACGTAAATACGGCTACCAAAATCGCGCACTCGTGACTGTTGTAAATTACTTAGGTACCTATATGTTATCAATTATAAAGATTTTCTTAAATGACTAGGCGCCAACTTCCTCGATTGTACACTAAACTGCGCGAGTAAGTTGTCACCCCGTTGTCACCCCTTGGTACTTGGCACCCGGGGCGGACCGCCCCCGCCGCCCCCCCTTTACGCCGCCAGTGGTTTAGACTACACACCCTCGTTACGAAAATGCACTTTACATGTTGCAATCACATGCAGGTTTCTTGTGAGGAGGTCAAGAAAAGTAGAAAAGGAGCGCGATCCATTACTGCATCTTCTATTCGAATATGAAGCTTTGGAAAGCAATACGAGTATATCGCTGAAAATTAATTCTTTAACCGCATATCTGAAGATATTTCTTGAAAATTTGGTAGCTGTAATGATGAGCAGGGACAATAGGTTTCCACTGTACTGTATCAGCCTTTTTAATAGTCCACTGCAGGACGTAGGCCTACCCACGAAGGGTGTTTGGGCCATATCCACCACACTGGCCCAGTGCGGGTTGGTGGATTCACATACGCCATCGAATTTCTTCTACTGACATATGCAGGTTGCCTCACGATGTTTTCCTTCACCGAAAAGCCAGCGGTGTTAAATTCCGTACATAAATTCCAAAGAACTCATTGGTACGGGACCGGGATTTAAACCCACGATCTCACGATTGTAAGGCGGGTGTCACTACCACTAAACCACCACGGCTTCCACAGGACTAATCAAATATGGAGAAAAATTACCAGTGTAAGAGCCCAAGGATGTTTGGCGACTAATGCTGGACAGTCAAAAAAGGTCTACCGGAAGCCAAACATTTAAAAAAAATACAGGGTTTCGCAAACAGTTAAGTCTGGTTGCTTTGTTAATTACGACACAATTATGTTAAACTAGTTTTTACCCGCGGCTTCGCCCGCATACGCAATATATCATTATAATTTATAGCCTGTGTGTTATTCTGATATATAAGCTATAGTATTGCAATGTTTCATCTCAATTCGTTGAGTAGTTTTTGCGTGAAAGAGTAACAAACATCCATACATACATTCATCCATCCATCCATCCTCACAAACTTTCACGTTTATAATATTAGTAGGATATCTTAGATTCTGTCACAAATGTGGTGGAAGATACGTTTTGGGCATTAAATCAAAAGCGCATCGTCATCTGAATATTATCACTGGCAGCCATTTTAAGATTACTGAATTTGATACCGACCTTCCATAACGTGGGTTCCAGATAGCACCATGGGATCAAAAGATTCTCCCTTCTTGACATGGTCCGATTCACCGGTCAGCGAGGATTCGTCGATCTACAACAAACAAAACCTGTGCTACAGACAAATGATTCACTGTTAGATTCCACTCTAATAACTATTGTGACACAGTAAGCCGCGAGGTAATGACGGCAAGTTGTTTACACCTAAGTGCGAGATTTATGGTTTTATGACTCGAGCGGGATCAGTCTTTGTCTGCCGTCTATTGTTTAGTTTTTTTTTTGGGTGTTTACGTATTTGAAAACAATAGGGAATTCTCGAACTTTCAAGTTGTTTACTTGTTAACACAATAGCGTTTATTAAGATCGAGTAATGTTGCGAATTATCTCGTAGGTTCGAGACTGTAGGAAATAACGGATATAAATACGCCGGCTGACCCTTGGGGATCAGTTACTCGTTTACCGTCGAAGCGAAAACATCTCGTGTTCAAGTGCGGTACCAGTGATTGTGAAGTGACTAGTTTGTGTGAATATCAGTGCCAGTGTGAAGTGTTTGTGCGAACAGTTGTGTCGTGTGTATTGTGATTTTGTTCAATAAAGTGCAAAGTGAATAATCGGCGTTTTAACTGATTATCCAAGAACCCATCACGTAACATGTCCCTACTAATATTACTGGTATAGGCCGAATCGAACCTCTTAGCAGCTGTGAAATCAGCTATAAACTGCGCGAAACCCAGCCCTCGCCCAGCTGTTAAGTGAGCTTCAGTCTGAGTGTCAAGTGGGAGATTTGCAAATCAAATCGAATTACTTTTACGTTGACCGAGCACGCCGTGCACACACGCCAGCACATTGACACACACGCTTCAATTAGCCAATCGCGTTGCCGCGCTCGTGTTCGATCGGTTTGGCGCTCGTTACATTACCGTAAAAAATACTCACACTTAGCTACTCAATTTTCTGTACGTGAGACAAGATGGCGCTGTGCCATTTCCATAGAAATCACATCAAACGTTAACGCGATCGAACTCGAGTGAAAATCTCGCACTTAGCCCTCGGTAGGCCAAATATGTGACCACCAAAAGAACTCTTTTCGACGGATATATACTTCGTCATAACTCTGTCTCGTTCTGACACTTCGAGAGTAATAAATCGTGGGGCGCATCATAGCCCGGCTGGACTGGGTTTTGCGCAGCTTGTTGCTAACACCACAGCCGCCAAGAAGTTTGATTCGGCCTAAAGTTCTCCAACAGTAGACCTCGCATCTGTTTAACTGACTGCCTCGGTGGCTCATTGGTTACTAACCCTAACTTCTGGGCCAAAGAGGCATGGGTTCGATCCCCACCCAGGACAAGTATTTATGTGATGAAAATAGGTGTTTGCTCTGTGTCTGGGTGTTATTTAGTTACTATCTATATAAGTACGAGTATGTATTTAAAAATATGTATATGTAGTATATCAGTCTCTGGCAGCCATATCACAAGCTTTGCTTAGTTTGGGGTCAGAGACCGTGTGTAAGATGTCCCGTATATTTTGGAAGCGTGTCTTTTTGTAAAGCAGAATTTAGAAATGTTTGATAAAAAAAAGTCACACAGAAACTACGCAGAACCAGAAAAGCATATCATGTCTTACCTCCCCAAGGCTCAAAAACGAATTTCTATGACCAAAGTATTTATGTAATGTGCACTAAATTATTTAACCATTTACCAGATGTTATGAAAGAGATGACATGTTATAAATTCAAATTTAATTTAACTAAACTATTACTTGACAAATGCTACTATACAATTGACGAATTCCTGAAAGACAAAAACCTTGACATTTCACATAAGTAATGATTTTGGATTAATGACATGACATTTCATAATAATAATAATTATTTTTTTTAGCAATATCTAATCATAAATTGCATGATAATTGCATTAACCATGCATGTAATTGTATGCCCAAGTAGGTAGCTGTTGATACTCTTGTAAAATCTTGACCACCATGTTTGTAAACACAGCTTACAATAAACGTTCTTGATTTCTTGATTTCGTAATATTTATTTAAAAATTTATTTATTCCTTCACATATGCGATTACAATGTGTTGAAACATTCGAGCATACTTAAAAATAGAGTTGTTATGTAACTTTTTATACCGAGACATTAGTTAATCTGCCCAAATCATGGGCTTACAGCGTGCGATAACGTGCGTATTGCGACAATCATTTTACTACCTACGAGTGCAAATATGTGATATTTTTTATTTTAATACTCCGTTCAAACACGAGGTGATAAAATGTCGCAAGGTGCTCATTGCGTAATCAAATTACTGTATTGCCGCTTCTCAGCATTGATATAGTAGGGGTGACACTATTTTACATTTTTTTTACTTCCAAAAGGAGGAGGTACTACGTCTGTATGTATTTTTTGTGTATTTTCATCGATATTTTCGCCATAAGAGAAACGATTTAAAAAAATCTTTCATAGTTCGAGGGGTATAGTACGAACAGCCAGAATGTGGAACGCTTTGCCTGGGTCTGTCTTCCCGCTAAAGTACAACGTGGGTGTCTTCAAATCCCGAGTAAATAGGTATCTTCTAGATAAACGTGCTACACCCTAGACCGCATATCTGCTCAACATCAGGCAGTATGTAGTCAAACGCAAACCTATAAGGAATACAAAAAGGGTATACTCCGTCCCATTTAAATTTTATTGAAATTGGCTGAGCCGTATTTGATAAATCAACTATAATGTACATCGGTTCGTGCAAACTATTAGAATTCTGTACAAGTCGGTGATTACAGCCGCAAGCTGTACGATTCGGCCAACTTTAATTTTATTTATCTGTAAAAAAAAATTAAAATGTTAAGCGACAGCCCTACCAATCAGCATAATCAAAGGTGCCGTTGACGCAAATTCAACAATTACACGTTATCACTGAAGGAAACAGGTATTGATAAGGATGTCAGATTGTACCCATTCAATCTGACCATGAATTGTATCTATTTGGGTAAGCTTTGATTTGATATAGAAACGCTTGTTGATTATGTTATCTACAAGGGTAGAACAAACTTAGATTTTAACTAGTTGTATCTCGCAACTCCATTCGCGGAACAAAAATACATAATTAAATTGAGCATCATCACTATAATTATATATTATAAAGGAAAGTAGAATTTTTTGTGTGTATTCAATTATATATTCTGAACTACACAACAGATTACATTGCCGTTTACACTTTGAGAATTTTTCTTCCGAAAATGAATTTCTTTCGTAGCCCGGTCTCCCGGGCTACGAAAGGTTCCGGCTTCTCAGCCGGAACGAAATTATGAACTAAAATAATTTCGTAAAGGTTTGCATTTGACTACATACTTCTTGATGTTAAGCAGATATGCGATCTAGGGTGTAGCGCATTTCCCTAGAAGATACCTATTTACTCGGGATTTGAAGACACTCACGTTGTACTTTAGCGGGAAGACAGACTCAGGCAAAGCATTCCACATTCTGGCTATTCGTATGAGAAATGTGGATTCGAAACGTTTGGTTCTAACGCGCGGAATGTCCATTATAAAACCGTGGCGCTCCGTCTGTCTATCCAAACGATAGAAGAAAGGGGCAGGTGGGACCAGATTGTGCAACTCCTGGGCACTCTCCGATATGATGCAAAAGCCAAGGTATCGGCTACCTGTGTTTTAGTGAGACTACAGAAAATTCAATAATCCGCTGCGGCAAGCGATACGTAAGGCATTGACGCACGAACGCATCGGAATGCCGATAACGAGGATATAGAAATTATAGCTCACCGATTAGTGCTTTGATAATGCCGATATGGAAATTGAACTTATTAGATGCTTAGTGAAATTAATTATTTCATATTTTACGCTTGACACTAGTACTCAAATTTATTGCAAATGTTAACCTTAGTTGCCCACTAGGATTTCTTGGGTAGAGGATGTGATAGAGCATAAGGATAATTTCATACACACAGGTATTTCCCATGTAAAAATGGGGGTAATTTGTTGTCGCGCTATTTATCAGCCGATTTCGTAAGGTTTTATTTGGTAAGAACGTTTGAAATCTAAATCCTAACAAGACTTTCGAATATGAATCAAAGGTCAAGAGCGTCTCAAGATTTCGGCTTACTTATGAAGATTCAGTTAAATAGATGCGAATGACTTAGGCAAAGCATTTGTGTGGCTAATCATCCAATTAAATCTGATTTAACTATGCCTGTTGTTTCTACTAGGGTTAACCGAAACTTATTTCCCTATTCTGCACAAACTGCTCAACAAAAACGGGAAGATGAAATGGAAATGTAAATAAATAAGTTCATTCCTGGGACAACTAGCATTGGCGTTCCCCAAGGACTCATTTCGGGGCCCTTTTTGTTTCTCACTTTTGGTAACAAAACCAGTATGCGAGATTTTGCTAACGTATGCGAATCACTTTTCCCGAGATCTTTTGCCAAAAATATAAAAGAGAAGCTGACGCCAAATAAGTAGATCTGACAAGAGAAATAATTTGGAGACGCTACGCCAACAGAGGTAGTTATTAGTTATGTAAATTACCTTGAGATCGTTACTCTGGAGTAGGATACCGTCGGCAGGAAGCAGATCACCGTATTTGATCTGACATATGTCGCCGACGACTATTTCGCTTATGGATATCTGTTTCACTTCATTGGATCGGATGACAGCGAACGTATGCTCGCCCTCTATCCGAGCTTGGAGACCTCTGGAAAATGAGACAAGAATCCGTGTTATTATTATTCAAATAAAGACCTTAAAATAAGAAGGACAGAATAAAATATTGCACTCACCTAAATTGCCTTTCTTTCGTGTAATCGTTGAATGCTGTGACTATAACGACTACTATGACTGATATTAAAATAGCGAGACCCTCGATCCACTGGTAATGTCCTTCTTCTTCGTCCAAATGTGCTGAAAAATAGAACAAAAAAATTTAATAGCTTATAAATCCAAATGAGCACGAGTAAAGTTTAATCTACTTTGCTATTTGTTTATTCGTAATTTAGATTGTTATTTAATAAAATAAGTAAATCTATACACTGTTGTGTCATTCATAGTATTTGTGTTTAGAGTAATTTAGATCCAAAACTTTATATTTTTTTATATTAGAAAAAAGTACTATAGGATCATGCACAACACATAATATGCTAGGAGTAAGAAGGGGTTTAAAAGTCATGAAATATTGTTAAGTACTTGATATCATTCGAAAAAATATTGTAAGAGATAAATTGAATGTGACCTGAAAATATAGTAAGCATAGCTTCTAGCTTATCACACAATTCTATGAAGCCTACAAAGTAGCTTGCAGTGTCCAGGAAGATTGCAAGCTTATTAAAGTTTCTCAAGAATTCTCATGTAAATTTGTTCTCTAGAGAAAATTGTGTCGCGCTTTGGAAAGAGAGAAGCTTAGAAGATTTTGCACTATTCAATACATTGTAGTCTATGGAACAAAAGTTGCTTGAAATAGCGCGAGCTTCTTTAGCAACTACGAATTTCATAGCATGAACCATATCTTCGTTATACCTTTCTGTATTGCATGTCTAAATTTTATTCCACTTGGTTTATTTTCCAATAAAGCAAATATGTTGCAAGCCAATACATCTCTCCCAGCGTTCAAAACTAACATCATTATGTATTCAGAATTTCTGACTCACAGACTATGAAACCGATGTACATAATTGATATTAATAATTCAGAGTCGTATGTATTGTACTCTTTGCTCCGTTGCGAAATATTAAGTAGCGCAAGTGATAGTAGGTGGGCTGTGGTTAATAGGGTTGACTAGAATAATGTATTCTATACTTCCATTAATTTCGACTTCCTAACTTACAAAAGGATTATCAATTACCACATTAAGTAAATTCTTATCCTCGGGGATTTTAACTATAACCCAATGATTGGTTCTATCATTCATGCTTAAATCTACAATATGCCGAATACTACCAACAATGAAATCTCAACTATCCAGACTCTACTGTCAGCCCTGTGATTGTATTATAGCGCATAACAGTTTAAGTAGTCGTATCGGCTGCACACTCGACCGATTACGGATTTGTATTAAATTTAATAGCCGTTAGGTGTATGAGTATAACTGCATTCTGAGTGTGAGTTTTTTCGTAAACATGACGCGCTCTTCGGCGAGCGCGTAAGCATGTAATTTGTATGAACTTGTTGCGTTTCAAAAACGTGCCGCTAGTGGCGCTGTACATTTCTTCATACAAATTACATGCTTACGCGCTCGCCGAAGAGCGCGTCATGTTTACGACAAAACTCACACTCAGCAAACTGGTATCTACAGATTCTAAAGCTAGCTACTTGAAACTGGATATCCAATGATCTGACTGCAGATCAATAACGGTCCATTCATAAAACGGAATTGGTTAGCTTTAAGTTATCTGACTAACTATTCGCTGCAAACATTTTTGTTTCTTGAGTATTTGGAAACACCTTACTTAGACATAGGTTTATTCAGACCATGTGTGTAGATTATTTTTCAATAGTTCGTCATTTTCTCTGCTTTGAGTTTCTTTATCAGGAAATTTTAATACACCTATTAATAAAAATCTGTCACCAATACTACATTATTTTTTAGTACTCTAATTAATTGAGACTTGATCGGTTTTGTCATTAATTAGAGTATTATCGAGAATTAGTTTTCGATTAGATACGCCAATGTTAGACGGGCTATATATAAATATGCAGTAAATTTCACAAAATCAAAGTTATAACGTTATATTATTTTTGTTGATATTGCATGGGAAAATATGGAAAGCATTGAACGGTTGGACAAATTCCTAACATTGTAATGAGAATAGGAATAAATTTTAATACACAATTCTGACAATTGTGCTCGATAACACTCTGAGAAAAAATAGTAAAGTAACGAATTACGTGAGAGTCATGGATGTAAGAGAGTGAAAGGATTCGACATAAGGGTACGTATCTTAAATCCCATAACATGACCATATAATAACGTCTGCCGCGCCCACAACGGAAAATGATATTTGAACTACTCTTCGAAGACAAAAGTGACGGACAAGTCGGAGCTCAATTTTCGAAGACCAGTGACTTCTGATCCATAATACAGCATATCCATGGTGATAATATAAAAAAGAACACCCCATACGCGTTTCTAGATCAAACAGTACAAATCATGGATGTGACAGATCGAACAAAATAATATAGTAATCGAATTTGGAGGCGCCGCCGCTCGAGCGAATCGCCGCACGTTTGATTATGCAGATGTACCTAAGTGTTCCCCCTCTAGTACCAGGGGTCGTAAGAGCCGACTGAGGTACAGCGGAACCGACTAATGGCGGTATAACCATTCAAATAATAACGTAGCTAAAATGGCACAGGGCAGGGATGGGGAGCAGCGTCTCTGTCGCGAAGCTACGTTTCTGCGATCGCCACCACGCTTGCCCAGCGCGGCGATTATGGGCAAATACCCCCCCATGGAAGAAACAAATAGACCAGGCCCCCAGTCCCCAGCAGCTCCGCTAGCCCGGGGCTACGGTAGCGGCCCCGGTAACGGCGGAGAAGGGGGTGCTAAGAATCCCTGGCAGACGCCCGGCTACCACTCCCGCAAACGACGACTGGCCCTGGTAACACACAACGTGCGCACAATGAGGACTGACGAGAGGATTGCTGAGCTGGAAGAAGAGTTGAGTAGGTTGCGTTGGGATATTGTAGGGTTGTCTGAAGTCCGTAGAGAGGGGGAGGACACGATAACTCTGAAATCCGGCAACCTGCTCTACTACCGGGAAGGTGACCAGCGGTCCCAAGGTGGTGTCGGTTTTCTCGTTCATAAGTCCCTCGTTAACAACGTTATCACCATCGAAAGTGTGTCGAGCAGGGTTGTATATCTAATACTCAGAATATCCAAGAGGTATTCGCTGAAGGTCATTCAGGTATACGCACCGACCTCGTCACACCCAGATGACGAAGTGGAGACTATGTATGAAGACGTAAGTCAGGCCATACATACGTCTAAGACCCACTTTACTGTTGTTATGGGGGACTTCAACGCAAAGTTGGGCAAAAGAAGCGATGATGAGCTGAGAGTGGGGAAATTTGGATATGGACAACGGAACCCCAGGGGCCAGAGGCTGGCTGACTTTCTGGAGAGAGAGGAACTCTTCATGATGAACACTTTCTTCCAGAAGCCGCCTCACAGGAAGTGGACCTGGATGAGCCCCGATGGTTTCACCAAAAATGAGATAGACTTCATCATGACCACTGAGAAACGGATATTTAATGATGTCTCCGTGATCCACAAAGTGAAAACCGGTAGTGATCACAGAATCGTAAGAGGCACATTGGATATTAACGTTAAACTCGAAAGGTCACGCCTGATGAAGTCTACGCTCCGGCCTACTCGTGCCCATATCCAGAACCCCGAGAGCTTTCAGCTCGAGCTCTCAAATCGCTTTGCTTGCCTGGAGAACTTTGCATCGGTGGACGAGATTAACAACGGGCTCGTAGAAACTGTCCAGGCGGTGGGTGCTAAATTCTTTAGACCCCGTCGTACAAATAGACCTCAAAAATTTTCCGATCAAACTCTAAATCTTATGGCCGAACGACGCTTACAGAGACTGCAGTCTTCCGATGATGCAAAGTCATATAGGCAGCTCAATAGACAAATTTCAAAATCCGTGCGGCGCGACATTCGTCTCTTTAATACTAAACATATTAAAGAGACAATAGAGCAGAACAAAGGCTCCAAAGTGTTCGCGAGGAATTCGTCTATTGGGCAAAGCCAGTTGACAAAGCTGAAGAGAGAAGATGGCAGTGTAGCGTCGACCAAGGCAGAGGTATTAGAGGAGATCGAAAGGTTCTATGGACAGCTATACGCTTCGGTCGCTAAGCCTGTTAGCAGCGCGGCCAAAGATCCAAGAGCCAAGCTGACCCGACACTTCACCGAAGATATCCCGGACATCAGCCTGTACGAGATTAGAATGGCCCTGAATCAGCTTAAGAACAACAAGGCGCCGGGTGACGACGGTATCACATCAGAGCTGCTGAGAGCGGGTGGAACACCGGTACTAAAAGTCCTCCAGAAGCTTTTCAACACCGTCGTCCTCGAGGGCATCACGCCAGAAGCATGGAACAGAAGCGTGGTGGTGTTGTTTTTCAAGAAAGGTAACAGCACCTTATTGAAGAACTACAGACCCATCTCACTTCTGAGCCATGTTTATAAGCTGTTTTCAAGGGTCATTACGAACCGTCTCGAGCGCAGGCTTGATGACTTTCAGCCTTGCGAACAAGCCGGTTTCCGAAAAGGCTTTAGCACCATGGACCACATTCATACGCTGCGGCAGGTTATACAGAAGACCGAAGAGTATAATCTGCCACTTTGCTTAGCGTTTGTGGACTATGAAAAAGCCTTTGATTCGGTCGAGACATGGGCTGTGCTTGAGTCTCTCCAACGATGCCGTATTGACTATCGGTACATCGAAGTGTTGAAGTGCTTGTATAATAACGCCACTATGTTAGTCCGAGTACAGGAAGAGAGCTCCAAGGCGATCCCTTTAAAAAGAGGCGTAAGACAGGGAGACGTAATTTCTCCGAAACTGTTTACGACTACTTTGGAGAACGCCTTCAAGCTCCTGGAATGGAAAGGATTCGGCATCAATATCAATGGCGAATACCTCACTCACCTTCGGTTTGCCGACGATATAGTAGTCATGGCAAAATCGATGGAAGAGCTCAGCACGATGCTCGAAGGCCTCAATCGGGTTTCTCAACAGGTGGGTCTTAAGATGAACATGGACAAGACGAAAGTCATGTGTAATTCCCATGTTTTACCCACCCCGATTTCTGTTGAAAACTCGGTTCTTGAAGTCGTTGACTCGTACGTCTACCTAGGACAAGTAGTCCAGTTAGGTAGGTCCGACTTCAATAAAGAGGCCAATCGCCGAATCCAACTAGGCTGGGCAGCGTTCGGAAAATTGCGTAGTGTCTTCTCGTCCGACATACCTCAGTGCCTCAAGTCGAAAGTTTTCGACCAGTGTGTGTTGCCAGTGATGACTTATGGCACAGAAACGTGGTCTCTCACTATGGGCCTTATTAGTAAGCTCCAAGTAGCCCAACGAGCTATGGAGAGGGCTATGCTCGGAGTCTCTCTGCGTGATCGAATCAGAAATGAGGAGATCCGTAGAAGAACCAAAGTTACCGACATAGCCCAACGGATTAGCAGGTTGAAATGGCAATGGGCAGGGCACATAGCGCGGAGGACTGATGACCGGTGGAGTCGAAAAGTTCTCGAGTGGAGACCACGTACCGGCAAGCGCAGCGTAGGACGTCCACCCACAAGGTGGACAGATGACCTCATTAAGGCCGCAGGATCGCGCTGGATGCAAGCCGCTATCAACCGGTCTTATTGGAGATCCATAGGGGAGGCCTATGTCCAGCAGTGGACGTCTTTTGGCTGATGGATGGATGGACCTAAGTGTTAAGTTCGGTTCATTGAATACGAGCAGGTACATTCGATTGTAATCTGCTCAGCAGTGTGTTCACTTCGTCGATATAGTGTATCGGAAAAAGGGATTTTGGCAGAGTTGAAATAAAGGCAAACTTTCGTAACTAGATTTCCTTTGTTTGTAGTAGTTATTTCCTAGACTGTTATAAATCGAATTCTCCTAAATGTGATAAGTCAAATCATATCAACACGTTTTTAAATGCTTTAATGCAATTTTACTAAAACAATATTGGATCATATTGAGATTTGGCATAACTTCGATGGTAATAAATGGTTTTCCATTTTAAGCCACTTTGATAATATTTAATTAATCTTATTTATGTTTTACACGAATAGAAGTATGATGACAGTGATAAAATTACTACATGTGTCTGATTGAATAGCTGTTAAAAAGTCATAGCTAATTTCTGTGAAAGTCTACATTTCCTTTAGTTATTTTTCAATTTTATATTCCTTTTATTGATATATATCTAAATCAAATTTAGAACTTACGGTTTGTATACAATTTTGTTAAATAGTAAATTAAACTATAACTACAACGACACGCAAGACATTTTCACAATAAATAAACATTCTTTGACGAACATATTGTGGATGAAAATCGACAACCTATTTTCGATTCAGGACATTCAAATCCTTGAACCACTATCAAACGAACAATCAAGCAGACACAAACGAAACCTACAAGGGAAGTACAGTGAAGGGTGCATGTCACTACTCAAACGTGGTCGGTACTCAAGGGAATGCAACTATACCAATATCATGCCCAGTTACCATGGTTTCTTAAATTCCAGACTTTAACTTTAATAAATAATGCAGTCCGCTTAATCATTAACACAAATTTATCTACACCGGATATCGTACATGTAATCAGTAAACTAAGAATCGAATTAAATGCACTGGATATATGACGATTGGAATCATACAAAGTATTAGCAAACCATGGCAATATAGGATACACAATAACTAATACAGGAGAACTATTTGACAAACATGAGCTAAACACAGTAAAGGTTGATTTAGTTGCAACCGCTTTGCTGTTTTTTTTAGTTACTCCAAAAGCCAATCGTCGCCTTGAGCACATTGTTAACATGAGCAGTGTTATTCAGATTATCTTACCAGGATCGTCTAAAGTTTCCATATTGTTATTGAAAAGAGAAAATACACTGATTATTAATAATACATAGAGAGTTAAAGCTGAAACTAAAACATGCAAGATCCTTCAACTAGCAGTGTTGTTAATCCCTTCATTGTTATACAGCTAACATGGAGTACCTAACATACTCTACGTAATTTTACATTAAGGATACGTCTGTAAAAGTAAATTATTTTAAAGACAGACATGATGACAATGATAGAAAAATTCAGAACGAAATTATAGAAAATTACAAACGAATTAAACAAGAAAGTAAAAATACCAAAACAGTATAGTATATTGAAATGAGTATGACGCTAAAACATGCAATAATTAATATCCTTAGAATGATAATCCCGATGTCAAAAACATCAATTTGTTGAATATAACTTTCAATGCCAATTACCCCAGTTACATACCATTTAAAAACTTTCATAACAACAATACAACTGATATACCTATCGATTAATTAAACTAATGATATATCGAAATATGAAGAAAAACAAATGATCACCAATAAAATGAACAAAAAGGCAACAGCTAAGAATGATTACAATAATAAAATGGAAATGAAAGACTTACCAATATCTGTGGGGTCTTCTGACGGCTTATAGAAGCTCAAACCTAACGAGACTACGGCGGCCACCTCCAGGATGATCAGTGTCACGTCCTGCAGCGCCTCCCATACTAAGGTGAGGAAGGTCTTCGGAGGCTTGGGCGGGATCATATTAGAACCGAACACTTCTCGCCTATGCTGCAGGTCAGCTTTTGAACCGCTAAGACCTGGAGACAAGAAAAACACATACTTAGTAAAACACAACATTAAAAATACACGAAAACAACAGTACAAAAAAACTTATTGGAAATCGAGGCCTATGTCCAGGAGTGGACGTTCTGAGGCTAACAGACGGATGGATGGAATAGCGTAGGTAACCTACAAAATTTTAAAACTTATTCGCACCACAACCCAGATTCTGATTCATCGAAAATAGGGACATTTATTTTTAGACTAGAATTGATTATGTGGAAAAGATGCAAACTCAATTAAACAGATAACATGCATAAATCAATGATCGACATGCAAAATGTAGATCAGTTTACGTTCGGGAATTTGACAATAATATTGGCCGTAAATAAATCTAGTTATTTCCGGACAGGAATGAACATTTTTGAAGTTGAGGAAGGTAACGTAACTGTATGATTGCTCGTTTCCTGTATTTGTATTGATTGCATGAACAGCTGTAAATACTACTTCAAAACACGTTTGATGTTTTAGCACTTCAACAGTTCTAATTCTGAAGTATGATTTATATTGCTACACCTAGCTTTGATGGCAATGATACAATACGAACCGAAAAGATTTTACTGGTATTTCAATAGTAAAGATTTCCGTAAGTAAGAAATTTATTTTATGTCAATTTGTTACTTGAAAGAGAATGAACGTTAAAGTTTATGTTACAGCAGATTCTTGTTCAGGTAGAAATATGGCTGCGAAGAACGCGTCGTCATTCATAATAGACGAACCAGAACGCTTCGATATAAGAGCACGCACACAGGCGGGCAATAAAACTTGGGGTGGAATTAAACTCAAGCTCGCTCGACTGTCTGAATTAAAGTGCAATTAAGACGCATCAAACTAAGTTTCGATATACATTTTACACACGTTTTTATAAAACTATTTTTTTAAACAAAATTATATACCTTGCAGTAGTTTTGCAGTACAAGTTTTTGTTGGAACAAGGCTATAAGGAAACCTCTAAAAATTGCCATTTCGACAATTATGATAAAGAAATCGCCACTTTATAACAGTAAGAAGTAACTATAGACAAGATATATCTAACAATGTTGCATGTAATTAAATTATTTCGAGAACAGTGGCCGTTTGTTGTTCTGCAACAAAGCAAGCAAAATAACAATTTCTGGGTGGGGTTTACGTATATTTACGATTTCAACTACTATCATTAATTTATTTACGAGTTAAACTGTCTCCTAAAACTATGTGAGAAGTATCCTATCTCATGTTTACAATCCGGTTTTTTCAATTTCGGTTTCGTTGTAATATCCTAACACAATGACTTTAGAACTATTTGAAGTTTAATAGATCTCGGTCGTATTAATTTGAATTTCGTTCAAGTCTTCCACCATGTCGATAATGTACCAGTCATGTTCACGGCATCCGAACTAATTTTCATCATTTTGAAATATGTCAGTCACGGCGGCATCTTGCAAATAATCACTTAGTGATAGACCGCATATTAGTTTCTGATATTCGTGGTTCATCGACCGGCGTTCCTCAACACTTACCGAAATATTTACGTATACGTATCTAAAAATACTTTATTTATGTAAGCCGATGTACAATACAGAAGGCTGTTACACTTTCTATGAACAAAATGGTTATTTTAAAAGCGCTTGTAACGGTGGTTTTTATTTCTGCCAATGAAAGAGCAGGTGACGAACATATTGCTGGGGAGAAAATATTTGTACTGGCTTCCTAATTCTTTGAAGAGTAACAATCATTACGACTTCAAGGTTAAAGAGAAAATTAAAGAGAAAAGACTTTCTTCACATGCTTCTGAATCAGAAAACAACTGACGAGTTGTGACCTAACTAAATACGTTCAAAATAAAACGAAAAATAAAAACAGTGTATAAGAGCAAAAACTCTGCGGCAGGGAAAACTGAGCCGAAGGGAATTCAGTCGGAAACAAATATCACGTTTCACTCGTATATTTTGCATTTCCTATGGTTCGTAGTAAGCAGCGGGCCGTAGTGGCGGAGCTTACAGAGCGAAGCGATTTTTCCTTGGTGTAATGTTAAGATTTTATGAATATTTATAATAGCTGTTAACTTTGCCCTGCCTCAGCGGATAGGACGGTAGCAATTTTTAATTCAGCTCTGTTAACAGCGGACGAAATGGCTCTCTGAATTATACAATTTTCGTTCATTAGTTTGCGAGAATGGGGTGCATAAAAATTTAAAATACAAAGCTTCGCTTCATGCCTACAGCACTTAATAATTTCCAGTGTCTTATTCAAAAAAGAAAATGGACCATCTATTCTAGGGAATGAAAAGAAAAATTCGCGAAACAAACGCGAACTCTGTTAAATAACTTTCTATAATATCTGAAAGGAAAGGTAACAACGGCCTCTTGAAGGTTCACACCGAATTGGTTCCTTATAATTTAGCAAATAAATTTCCCTCGCGCCTTGGGGGAAGAGCATCCGAGAATAAAAAAAATGTTGAGATTAAACTTCCTCTCCTCGATATTACTATAATGGGGTGGAACTTTGTCTGGATGGATTTGTATTGAACTTGAATTTTGTTTTGAGGAAATAATAAATGATGTACGATTAAGGTTGGTGAGCGTTGGAGATGGAAATGGGAGGCTTCAATTGTTTGTTATACGGCATGAATGATATATTCACAAGAGTGGATTTCATTGTCACGGATCACTGTCTATAAAATGTACCAAAACCAATACTAAGACACAAATTTTATAAGACTACGCCACGAGTATAGAATTCCTAAATAGCGTGCAAAATGGTCACAAATGCACGCCTCTGGCAAATATTCGTGTCAAAAGGTGTAAAGCTTCAAGTTTCTTTGAATAATCGCTTCAATGGTATAAATGCTTGCATGAAACATTCTTGAGTACACGCCAGGCATATTTTGTTACAATAGTACAGTAAAAATAAAATTGTGCAAATATACAAATAATTTTAAGACTAAATATCCTCTTTGAGAAAAAGAGAAAGTATGTAACAAAAAAATTTAAGACTAGATATTTGATAACTGATCGCTGTGAATAGTGTTGCTATCGAACTAGAGCAAGTATATTTAATCACATATTTATTATTTAATAATCTGAATATAGTTGGTGACCAAACTATGTCCAAAAAAAGTTATCACTGCAGGTTATATATTTAGTCTACACTAAAACCGAGCAGCACTACATATACCTTACAATATCCATGCATAAGATGACATAGTCACAGAATAACTATTCAGCGATGAAATGAAGAAATTTGCGGAGGACGTTAATGATGATAGAGATCATTCAACAAAGTCCATATCATCAAAGGATATATCAAAGAATGCTAATTATTATATCTTACATTACCAAAGATAGTATAGATACACCGTTTGAAAATACGAATCAAACAGAAAGCATCATTCCAATTAATTCATCAAAGCCCCGCCTAGGTGCGGCGTGAGTCATAAAATAACTGCAAATGTTTTGCACAAATACTATTAGCTCACGATACAGGCGAGGCGATCAGTTTCGCAATAATACGTCTGCTTGTAACGTACCCGATATCTCGATTGTATGTACCGACGGTATGCATGAACATAATGTGGAACATCTGTGTGTAGATCATAGGAACGAAACGGGTAGACAAGTGATTGTAGCACATTAAAAATAAATATTGATATCAAAAAGATTACGATTATTTTAAACAGTAGTAATGACTCTATATCACGAATCTCGAAAAACTCTAAAGGTCTTTTAACTTTATTTCATCAAGGTCGAATTAACGCATTGGTTAGGTAAAGATAAATGGAAGGTTCCCAAGACTTCATGGAACAAATATGCAAAAGTCGATTGTTTTCTGAGACCATGGCTTCATTCGATCAGTTGTTTAAATGTAATAAGTCCTTGAGTCGATTTTCTTTAAAGAGTACAAGCAGCGATTGTTGTATTTAAAATATTAAAATTCGCGAAGCAAAAAAATATAACAATTAAATTCTCTATTCTATTGCATTCGAGTAACGACAAATAAAACACGACAGAAAAGCTAGTGCAAAAATTAGACTATCCAAAGTTAAACTTAATAATAGTGAATCCAAATTAAACGAAATAAAATACATCATTTCATAAATACGGTAATGAATAAGTCATACCATTGAAATAAGTAATGATAATGAAATTGGTAGTCGGCACATACGATCGGAAAGGAATAATTGCTATTTTATGAATGCATTCGAATGAATGAAAAGCCGTCTGAGGCGACGGCAGGATATAAAACATTTTATATGTATAGTATACCTACGTTAGTGTGTAATGCAGTCGTAATATCGAGTGGAGTCAATGCACTCGCCGACGTTGGAAAAATAATAACAGCTGGTGTGTCTGAAGTTTTTGTATATTTTGTAAATGCTGTTAATTTGACACGCAAGTCGGTTTTGGCTGTAGTATATTAATCAGACATGTTTTAACTGTTTCATAACCACAATCTTTTGTATTTAGCTCTCTATATCTGTATTTAAAGCTGCAAATTTAAAGTTTACAGAGTTCTAAAAATTTGTTTTATCTCTTTTCGAGTGTTATCGTCATCGGTATCTTACATCGCCAGCGTCGCCTCTCAAGTTTCTTTTCTCTTTTGTTAATCATCTTCTTTTTACGTCCCATATTTTACCTTCTTCTAACAAAATTTCGCTATTCATCATATTTCTGACACAACTGACCACGATAATACTTGTGGGAATACTGGAAACTTAAGAATACTGAGTTCTTTAATTTTAACAGCATTATGAAGTAAGACATTAATTTTACTGCTTAACCTACTTAACAACACAGTTAACACAACACCTAGCCAGGCGTAATAATATCATTCCAGAACTTCAACTTTTTCAGCTTTTACAATATCCTATTACTGCTATTTTTCTAAAATAATCCATAGCATCGATCTATACGCAGTTACAATAAAATCACCCGGCTGTGTTTGCCATCCGTTTACTTCAATGGTTATCAACTTCCGCGGTTATGGTTACGGTTAACATTTTCCATTTTTACGAGCGTATTCTTTCGGGTTACAACTTTAACGTCAGATATGAGTTTATTTAAGAGGCTGCAATGCGGCTGGTTGTCTGTCGTGTCATTCGCAACAATTCAATCTCTCGAACCAGCTGGTTACACGTGCCAGTCGATAGAGCTTTAGAATAACTCACGCGTACGCCATTTATTGACTCCACGATTGGATTGCTCTCGGGGAATATATCAAGAAGCTGTAGGGAAATGGTTTTGAGATTTGCGGCGCGGTTACAATCTGTTCGTTGAAACAAAATCTTTCTGAAAATGCTATTTTGCATTTGCTATTATCTCGATGTTCGCACTATTCTTATTACTTCGACCAGATCTAACATTGGCGTTGCTGCTATGGACATTATTTTCAGAACTCAATGTCGGCAACACATTAAGCGTAAAGAAAATGACTTAATTACTTTCATCCGTACTTTCAATCTTTCGTACATTTTACTCTATAAGCTTGTTTTACGGCTTCTGTCCTTTCATCTATTTCCCTGACAAACCACGTGTCGTCCATCGCCATAAAACCTGTTCCATTTTCGGGACCATCACTTTCCAGAGTAACGTTAAAGTGCACAGCATAAAAATGTTTACTCGATATAACATCTGCCGCTCAGCGCATTAACTTTGAAGTCGATTAATTAACTCTGTGTAAACAATATCGCTTATTTATCGATTAAAAATCCAGTATTACGGTACGTTTTGGCGTGCGGAGCGCGGTTTATTGGTGATAAATCGTCGGAACGAGGCCTCCGCGACCAGTGTTTCGGACGTTTACACAGGTATAATGCGGGTTTAAACCAACAGCAGAGCTAAGTCGTATTTTGTTGTTTGAGAACTTAAGAGTACTGTCTATACGATCCGTATTTGTGTTTTGTTCTTTACAATGAGGTAGTTCAGTGGCTAATTACTGCGTCCTACTTTTAGGTTGCCTTCCCACGGCGAGTATCACAAAAGATTTGAATACTCGAGTCTTTCTCACTGCGTACAATCGTGTACCGACTCAGTTTAGGCTCGTGCGGGCAAAAAAATTCGAGTTATAAAATCGAACCAGAGTCGAGTTCGGCGCCGACAATGCGGGCGGTGGGCGCCAATATTTGAACAAACAACATACATTATTCATCGCCCGATGGAAGATTCAGCTCAGGTGCTTATTTAGAATCGCTGTTTGGAGTTTTCTCATACCTTGGTATTTGGTGTTTTACATAATTGAAACTTTGAACCAAGTTTGTTTGATTGAAATTTTGTCCGCTATGTTAGTATTTGTTTGTAATAGCCCGATTCAACCTTGAATACAAGGTTCAAAAGAAGTATAGCAGTGACATCAAAAGACGAAGGTGTACGAGGTCAGAAGTGGGATGACGACAAAAATTTAAAGCCCAACTTAACTCTGATAAAAGCATTAAAGAGGAACAAAACATCGAGGGCGTTTTGCTAATCAATAAACCAAATAAAAGCCTTGTTCCAATATTGGAGTTCACATAATTCCTCAACTTGTACAAACAGCGATCGTCCTTGACCGCGGCGTGTGACGACCTTCGAACAACAAAAACGCGTTTGAGGCTGCTATGGGAAATAATATGGACGGTCCGCTTGGGCACGCCATAAAAATGTTCATGTGTTTCACTGAAAGTTAAACATATCTCGTATCCCTCTTGAAATCTCGGCACACATCATCTATACGCTTTTCTTCAGTATCCGGTTGTTTCAGATGTCGACACTCGAAAGATTGGACGAAGATAAAGATGGGATTTACATTCCCTGACCTTCTCTGTTTCGAAACTATACACTTGTCTGTCATCAAGAAGTTCTTTCATACAAATCGCGCAAAACGGATGTTTTCTTAATTGCTGGCATAAGATATCACCACTACCGAGACTATGTCAAAACATTTCCATCGAGATATAGGCCAAGTTCCCGAAAAGAATTCGAATTAAAGGAAGTATTTCTGTATATGAGACGAGATTTAAGCCAAGGTCTGGTGACGTCACACAATAGACGATATTTTGAGTGCTGATGTGATGATAGCCCTTTATTTCCCGAATATTTCGCCAGATTAAAATATATTTACGAGTGTTGTTAATATTTGAGATCACATTTAACAGTAACAGCTTTCTCTCTTCACAACGAAATGTAGATAAATCAATTCAGTATTATATTTATACAATGTGATTAACTCAAGGTCATCTGACCCAGAACAATTTTCTTTTGATACTTTTTCTTCGATGTAAATCAACGAGACGGACCGTGAACTCTATCTATAATTTCATCCCTTTCGTTTGAACTGCCAATAAGAATGAGAAGCTTGACAGATTCGCACTACTTCCTAAAGATTACGAATATTTTGGTCCATGGAGGCAAGGTCACATGACCGCACAATGGATGATATTCTGAATAGCTGATGGGGCGTCACATCGGCACAGCTGTCTGGCCGTGTCGGCACAGAAATAGAACGTCGATATCGGACGCCGCTGCCACTGGCGATAGTGTCCGGAGCTTGGGACTTTTCATTGGAAAATTGAGGGTAAAATACGACGCTAGTGGTTTACTGTTTGTCGTAAACCATGCGAGGGTTCCGTTGACGGGACCGATGCTAATACTTTACGACTTTGTATAGTATTCTGATGCAGGAAATGAAAGCTTGTGTGAAAATTACGCAGTGGGATGCAACAATTCAATGTCAACGTAAGTATAATATAAATATGCCAAAATGATGATAAAAAGTCTTCAAATCAAAATTTATCCTGAGTTGGTTTCAGTCGTGAAATATAAGGGAAACACAAACTTATACATTATATTATCTGCCGCAAAAAGACCTATCCCAAGCAGAGCAGTATCTAAAGGTCATGGATAATAATGTGGTGTTTTATGAACTCTACATTAATTGTTGTGAATATTATAAAGGGGTTAATCCCAACCCTATTTAAACTAAAGCAAAATGGGAAAGAGGACTGCGCTGAGCACAAATGGAACCCCATTGCGAAGGTTATTGTATAAATTAAAACAGGACACGAACAATTATGGATATTGACGTCAACGGAAGGCGGTTAACTAACTGAATAGTCTGAAATTTCTATTAGTGACATTAGAGCATGAACTGTTGAAATGATATGGGAATTATAAATGGGGGTAATTGACACGGTAAATGTGCGCACCGGGCCCGAATGTACACGAGATATTCTACTTACTTTTACTATTATTGTACCCAGATTAGTTTAAAACAATAATTAAATTAGATTTTTGAAGAGAAAAATGATTCGTGAATTATTTGAATGGAATTAGGTGCTAAGGTATCATAAGACAGGAAACGGAATAGCAGTCATATAAAAACAGTAAATAACAATATCAAATTCGATAAAGATTTACAGATAAAAATAGACACCAACAGATATTATAACAGTTAATAAGGGATTATTTTAATATAAGCCTCCAGTTTCAAGCCCGTGAAAATTTGATAAAGAAAATGAATAGATAATTTGATAAGATACCATAATAAGAACAATAGCTGTACAAGCTGTAATGCCCCAGATTCGTCGCAAAGATTTCCAGGCAACTTCTTCACTAGTTTCGTACCTTAATCGAAGACAACGGAATTAGGAACACGATCATTACGGGCTTCAATAAAAGCCAATGCCGTCGGACGGTAATAACCCAATTTCGGCACACATGAGCACCGAACTAGGTAATAAATAGAGGTGTTGCCGTGTTAATGTAGAGCGTTCGCTTATCTCGGGAAATCGGATAGAAGGGGTCTCGGGGACCGGACTTGGGACCGACTTGAAGAATGATAGGCGACGAAAAAGGGTACAGCGCGGTGATGTAGGACAGTGATTTGGAGGAAAATGTACCCAAACCTTGGCCTTTAACAAGAAGCAAAGTGACACAGATGACGGTCACAGTGTTGGGATTTCTTATTTAGCATTTTTTTTATTTATTATATTTAGATACCTATCTATCAGCGATTGAGCGTTAGTTACATCGATATTTTATGTACTGTTTGAAAAGTTGTTAGTTCAAAATATCAATAATTCGTAGGCCTCGCACAACTGAAAACAGCAGGAGACAAAAGCAGGCATTTGCCCAGTATATAGGACTCATCGAGATCACAACCACGATTAGGACTACGTACCGGTCAATATTATTTTTGATAGTTTCTACAAAACGCTACGCAGCTGCTGTCTACGAAACGGGAATTAGAATTTCGAATGTTTTGACCGAATCCTCAAACTATTCGGAACGCTGAATTTTTCTAAGAATTCTAGGAACAAGAACTACTCGAAGAGAGTTCGGGGCCTGACTGGGGGCATTCGTTCCCCGCATGCTGTTTACGGGGTAAAAGATGACGACGGATGTGGGTCAAGGAAATGATGAATCTGGCGAGATGGTGTAGTAAACGTCGTCGTAAAATCGAGACTAGAGTGCCTTTTATCTTTTGACGATTTTTCTGAATAACACGGCGGTTGACTGAATTTTGAAGATTGAGTTAGGAATTCACTAGAATAGAATAATACAACTATGTAAGTATATTGTGATAAGGAAATACCTATATTATGAGACAAGAAGTGAACGAGTTCATTCCAGTTACAACAGAGTGACAGGTGAATGTTACTAACAACAAAAAGCATTTTTAATTACCCGAACCAATGACATCACATAACCCTAGTAAATCGATATAGCTTTCTATGGAAGCCATTATATATAAACCTACACGAAACGTAGCAATTAGGGCGAACAATTCGATTTCTTCTAAAGGCAGAAATTAAACCAATCTAATAAAATATATGATATCTTCATAACATTGAAATATATCAAAAAGCATACTCCAAACTGGGCAGTCGGGCGAAAACGCTCAATAATTCAACGTAACAGAAAACATTTCCACGACAATACGCTGCACATCCAAACGTTATCCCGGTCCCCGTCCCCGTCGTTCCATACTCAGCCTTTGGTATTTCCATCACTGTCACTTTTATTACAGCTGAAGCCCAGTGATTCGTATCGAATTAGGAACGCCGGCGTATTTCGAGTGTCCGGAGTGTCAGAGTGTCGGACACTACGGTTTTATGGTGGTCGTAAAACCACTACGGCCTAACTGACGTGGCGCGCGCCTCGTTCGGCAATCTCGAGGTGGAAAGTTTCAGTTCCCGCCCTGGGATGTGATCGGAATAAGTGAAATCGGTCGGTAGCTGATTTCGACTGGCAGGGGCTTCTGATCGTTCTATTTGTTGGGAAAGGCTTGCCAATGTCGTTTCAAGGCCGGGGTTTTGGGCGGATTAAGGGATGCCACAATAGAATTTTATAGCCGTAGTTAGCATAAGGTTTTTCGCAACTCGTAGGAACGCGTGCGTGGAGTGCGGTTGAAATTCGGTTTGCCTGTTGTTGGAAAAAGTTATTTAGAACGACGTACCATAACGACTTAACTTACACAACGAGAAAGCTAAAATGTAAAACGGCAAATATTCTATCAGTTTATCAGACGAAATAAAGAACATACTCAATGAAAAGGAAAACAAAAATGTGTATGTGTGCTCTCTACATAATTATAAAAAAATAAACTAAGCCCGCCACATAGAGTTTGACGATTATATACCTACAGAATAAAAGTAAAAAAATCGAAAAAGTAACCCTCTCGATTTCAACACAGCATAAACAAAATACCACAATCGAAAAATCTATTAACACGAAAATAAACCCATGGAGAAAGAGTTTGAAATACTCCCATTAAAGGAAAAATATAAAAATCTCTTTTGTTTAATAAATGAATTTTGATTACGCGGGAATTACCTCGGCTTCATTACGCGAATTTCCAATAACCGCGTAAACAAGCTTTACCGGATTAACGCGTCGCCCAATTGTTAATTTACGTTTAAAAGTTAACAGTTGATTACCGAATTAACTGACTGGTTTAAGCTAATTTTTTGTTTATGGACTTTTATTGCTGTCCAAAAATATTTTGACTATGACTAAAGTGGTAAATTCGATATCTATTCTACAATGTTTTTTTTATTGAATTGAGACATTGTCTCAACTCTATTTTTACATTATATTTCTGCTACAGCGCCAACAAAACCAGTCTCCAAAGAGAATTATCGAACAGTCCTAAAAGCTGCACTTCAAATACGGTAGTAGTCCGAATTGGTAAAGCCAAATTTAGTCACACCTGTTTTGGGACCACAGTTGAACTGAAATATTCACACGGCTGTTTGTAGCAGTTCTTGAAAATATATATCAAATAAACTACACAATACTTCTAAACTTGGGAAAATTAACATAGTGACGTTGAAAAATACCTTTCCTTTTATCAAAATAATTGTAATGAAAATAATTACACAGTAATATAATCCGAAACACGCAAAATGATTGGAGTAAAATTCAGAAAGTTCCTTGAACTTCGCATACGTATGCCATATTTCCCATTTCTGTGACATGAAATATGTTGACGTAGGTATTTATTAGGCATGTACACTAGAAAATGGTAGGTTAATATCGACCAAATACGATTACCATGCGTTAACCCCGCCTCTGGTGTCGTTTAGTAGCTGAACCCTGCCACTTTGATAATGGGCTCAACAATAACGGCTTTAGGTTTACATTGTGTTACCAAAACCTTCTACTGTTACCGCTAGATCTAATTTATGCTTACCCACCTACAGACTATGTTCCTTAGTTAAAGATGATCTTCTTGGCGTAAAGTATTCCGAAGTTCTACAGCTAAAATTTTGCAAAGTAATAAAAGCTGATGCTACTCAATATTTCACGCCAAATGGCTCACCAAAATGGGAACGGACATAAACATTTTAGGTACCGAAATAAAAAAAAAGCCCCAAGTAAAAGACTAAGAAACAGAGACACCGACTACGCTAACTACAGAAAGCACTTACGATCTACTTACACATACATGTAAGTCGAGAGAAAATACTCGCAACATAATATATTTAGACATCGGCTTAGCTTCCGCAATCCTTAAACTGGCTCACAGAGGAAAATGTACTCTCAAAGCTGAGCCGATAGAGTGACATTTCAATTGGCTCTACGAGAGCGCTATATTTGTATTCTGGATCGATTTACACCGTCGCTAATAAAACGCACGTGAAATTTTAAACATCTGTCAATGTAGTCGGCAAAAGTTAGCTAGAAGCTATCGCAGCCGGAGAAGTTATGATTTTATTGAAGAGCTTGACTCTTCAATCTAATCTATAAACAAGATAAGTTTAAACAAGCTGAATATCAAGTTGCTAAAGTTCAACACTTCCTAGACATTGATGAATAGTTCGGAAGTCTGACTCCAAAAGCTTCTAACCATTCACGTGATCAGATTAAATAAATCAAAGGAAGTTTCCTAGCAATTATGAACCACAAAAAAGAACACGGCTAATATTTAACAATGAAGACATTGTAAACTAAATATACATATGTTGGAAGCGTGGAAAGAAAGTCAACACGTAACAGAGGACAAAAAGTTTAACTCCGTACAAATTACTGATTTGGGATCGTACCTATATCGATGAACATCAAACCTTTATTGAACCCGAAAGAAAGGTACTGAACACAACACACGCACCATTGTACACAGGCAAAATTCATGCCGTAAAATAGACCTTGTTTCAGAGGCTTAAGGTGCAAGTGTAAGTGAAGTTGGTGGATAGCACGCAAATGGTTACGAAACTAAATTGCTTCCGCAGTGCTCTATACGAGTTTTGATGAAAGATTCAGCGATATTGTACCCACGTAGACAGTAAAAGGGACGGGTTTACTTTACGTTTCAAATGTCAGCGATGTTTTGTTAACATTTCTCAGTATTCATGAGACCGCAGAATATGACATTATCGAGGAAGATAAATACGTATATTAAGACAATGAGCCATGAAATATTAATATTGGGAAAAGCGTCGCTTTAAAAGTGACAAATATCAAAAATAGAAATAACTTTAGTAAATACCTATCACTTTTGCTTCCAATCACAATCCCTGCCACTATCTTTAAAAAAACTATAGGAAACTCGACGAGTTAATCACGGCTCCCAAACCGCATCCCGGCCTCATCCTATCCGACTGACGTCCAATCACATCGGGGAAACGTACGAGGAACTGACAAATGATTTTGGTAGTGTAGATAAAGGAAAGCATCTGGTCTTCGGTTTTAGGAGATATCTCAATTCAGAAGTAAAAAAACTGGACAGTGGAAAAAAAGTGCGAGTCAGGCTCGCACATCGAGGGTTCCGTACAAACATATTGTTAATATAATTAAAAACCTGTTTAAGCATGTGCTAATGAAGTTATTTTATATGATACCTTACATGATACCTTACATGACATGATGAATTTTGAGGCCCTATTTCATGTGATTTAAAAAAAATGTAGTTTTCAGATTTATTCCTATATGTGTACTCTGAGACAATGCTTCTCGCCAAATTTCATAGTTACATGTCAACGGGAAGTACCCTGTAAGTTTTAATTTTTATGAGTGCGAAATATGCGGTTTTTACGACGGCGACACCGACGACGGCTCTAACTTTTTTATACGGTAACTAAGAAGCTTTTCTTTTACACAACTGCAAGAGTTCATAGGTTTACAGTATCGAGTTTAAATTTCAACTCGATATCTTTACGCGTTCCCGAGATAAAGATTCTTGACATACACACAAACGGACAGACGGACAACAAAGTGATCCTATAAGTGTTCCGTTTTTTTCCTTTTGAGGTGCGGAATCCTAAAAAAGTAACAATGATTATGAAGTTACGAAGATTGTAGCGCTGACGCCGAAGTCAATAATAATACTGACCTAGTTGATAGAACTAGCGTTCAAAAACCTACAGACATTCTCAAATTAGATACCACGGATATTATGACGTCTATAATTTATGAAGCTTACGAAAACATAATGATAACCGAAGACACTGATTCAGATGATATTATTAACGATCTTCCTCTTTTGTCATCGCGCTCGTAAAACAGTTATAGAATCATTTTCAACAGCTAATTCAGTGGCCAATAATTTAGTTAATAAAACTTTTAAATTCCACCGTAACATGCTTTTTCCTTTTTGACATAAGTGGGTTCGTATAGACCAGGCGGCTAGCCCTGGTATCACAGTTTTTGAGCCACCTGAAGGTCTCTGACATGGCTAAAGGATTGAAAAGGTGGGGTCTACAATTTAACGTGTCACTTGAGCCACGGTAGCGTAAAATAACGTCGAAGTAATATAGGCACTTAATAATTGAATTAACCACAGCATTGCGAATATATCCTGTTGTCGGTTTTGGATGACGAATATAAGTTCAAACTACACTCATACTTGTCATAACAGTGACAATTAATTGACGTCATAATGTTACAATTTACGATTATATGTGCAAAATACCGTCATAGTGACCGTAATGACGTCGCAGCACACGTCACCAGACGGTAGAGAAATTCTATCGGCTAATAGTTGAAGCATTTATTTTTAAATCGCACATGGCGAAGCCAGTCCTGTTGTTTATTTGAGTATTGGAATTTCTATGAATATTTACAGAGACATAAACATGATAAAAGATGGAATGTCGGGTGAGGAAACTGCCTTGGAAAGATTTGCAATGTCTGTTTCCGTTTTTGTTTTATTTCCCTTCCATCGTTTTTGAGAATCTATTTTATGATTGCAAAGATAATGATCTAGTCTGTCTGATCTGTCCAGTTTCGTAGCCTACGCTAAGCGTTATATTTCTCTTCTAAATACAAATACAAGTGGTTTCCGTGCTGTCAGTTTAAATCTGTAAAATATATCGAGACCGCAAGACTTTACCACTACAAAGCTCATAAAGATATGAGTTTGTTGTGGGCGGCGGCATTTCGCAGCCCCAACTGGCAGTTTGTGCTTGAATGTAAACTTTATTATAGCGTAGAGTGTAGCCTCTACGCTATATAGGGAGTATTCTGTTTAAAATACTGCCGACCTTTCCCCATACCTATCCGTGGGTAAACGGCAATCATAGGGGCGGCGGGGCCGGTGGCTCGACCTAATTAACCAGGGTACAACAATGATCACATGTAGTAAAACGAGTGTTAAGCATTCATGGCGAGCGACAAAATGCTGACAAATTGGATGAGACACGGGGTTTTATTACTGAATTTTAATGAGAACATTGTAGCAATGTTAAAAATAAACGAAGCGATAAACACAGCTGTATTACAAAGGACATAAATAAAGAAAAGAGTCCGTAAACAACATCCGATTATTACGCGAGAGATGCCGTACTCATAGATATTAGAACATTGGCATTAGATCGTATATCTATTACGAAAGTGAGCTAACTCCCACGTACTCTCGTGTCAGAATCAAAGACGTGTAATTAAAGGTACAACTTTTGGCAAGTTTAGGCGGAGATGATGTATGCGCAGACAAGATCAGTTACCACATGATCGCTACAAGCCTCTATACAAATACATTTGTCTGCGTGTCTGTACACAGGGTATAGTTAGCGATAGCAACAGAAGTGCGGAGCAACAAAACGATCGAAGCCGAGGCATCGCGTGCCAAGTAGGGCTGCCTCGGAAGAGATTCCGACGAGCTACCGCGCCTGTGAATGACAAGCCCGCCCGTACCCCACGCACGACTTCATTCTTCGTTCAATTAAACTACCGCGCGCTGTATTTAGAACCACCGCAAATAAATTTTGTTACACACACACCCCGTCGTAAAGCATACAGCGGGAAATGAGTGACCTTTACAGAACTACCACAGCGGATAAGCCCTAAATCCCAAGGTGTATCGCGGAACTAAATGCTAATCTGCCAACCCTAGAGCTATCAATAGCCACCAGAAACGTGGGAGCTTCCTCATCCCTCACTACGGTAACAAAACAGACGCTACAGGCAGAAGCCAATGAACTATCAGAGTTCTACAAAAAATGGTCATGAATTACTGGCATCGACGTCTGCCAAAGGGCGGTCGGTGTTATCAACATACGTAATACATGTATGTAAATGTATGTAGACATGTAAAGTTTGGCAACGCTGCTTCATGTTGATGTTCATGTATTTGCATGAGATGTCTTATAGAATTAAGGACTAAGAGGGCAGAAGTAAAGGGCGTGGTGGTAAGGTCAAACGTAAGACCACCTAATGACAAAGTAGAGTAAGAATACGTGACTAATGCACCTAAAGATTTAAATAGTTTATGGTTGTAGGTACGACATTGCAGAAAGTCATAGGTTTGTGACCGGTGAATATAAAGTCAGTGCACCAACAAATCAAATAGTTTTTGCTCGTATCTATTTTACAACATTTTACTTTTAACGGTATATTACAATGATGCTATTAGTGCTCACGTAATGGATAAACTTTTACACACAACGCTACGCTACATGAGCAAAACTTAATATGTAATGATATTTCTTTTATACTGTTAATAAAACAAATGAAGTAAGCTAACATAATACGGGGCAATGGCCACAGAACATCAAGGGTAATAGCTATAATATACAATTGAATATATCACGAGCCCATAAAAGCGTTTCGCTAGATCAAGTTATGAAAAATCGTGTAGAAATGTTAATGCGGGCAATAATGTCGGCGAGCTATTTTCTAAAAATGCCGTTTGGATGAACTTGTTAATAAATTAGAGAGGAAAGCACGCGAAACGGCCACTAGCGACCTCTAGCAGAAAATGTACTCGGCTTTGTTGGCAATGTTTTGTAACCTACACTTGGGCAAGTAATCTTATATGTCTGAAGACTTTACTTAGAGAGATAAGGGAAAAATAATAAATTCACTTCAAACCATTTTTTAAACAAGAACATAGGTGATGAACAGAATTTTCCACGGAAGTAATGGCCATAATAGTGAACTAACGTACTAAGCAAATCTGTGATTGAGATCGTGGCGGCAAAGCAACGGCCCTAAAGCTTATTGGGAGCGTTAAACACCGCCATTTGTCGGCAGCCAATGAGATTACCCTCAGGATTACAAAAGGAATGGCAATTACGGCTGCGAGGAAAACTGAGGCCGCAAGTAAATGACACCCATTATTACGTCTTGTTCCTTAGCTAACGCGAACAACGTACTCGAATGTAATACAATTTGTTACGTAATACGAGTAACAGTTATGGAAACAATCCCCCGATTGCTTACTGCAGCGGTACGTAACAATGTGAGAATATTGCTCTATTCTCGATTTGTACCACTATAATTAGCAGTGAGACCAGCATTGCGGCCGGATTAATTCGCTTTTATAAATACACATTTTGCGTTAGTAATGATAGTGAGTAATTTGCTATTGTGTTCGTGACGCATTAGAAATGGGGAGTTTATAAAGAAATCAGTCAACGCCATCGTGGCAAGATCCTTCGGCAGTGACCTCGCAGCGGCTTTCGATACCGTGAACCGTCTGTTTCGACTCTCCCAACCTATTTCAGTCTGCCGGCCAGCGAAGCTACACTCTGAAACAATGAACCGAGTGCGCGTGAACAGGAAAACCATACGTCCAGGTTGTAAGATAGAGCGGGACGCAACACCGCGCCAGGCGTCCCACAGGGAGCACGCATAGTACCCGCTGCGTTCTATTTCTGATCGTCGCAAAACATGTCTCGGAATTCGTTTCTGTGTCTGGGAACATCAGAAATCATGTGACTAATGAGATTCACGAACTAAAACGGTTTAAATTAACCTGAAAGTCATTAGGGTAAACCTTAATCTGGCAGCGCGAGTCACATCCTTGCAGATAGCGTGAATCGCTTATACAATTACAGCTTCATTCCAACAATGACGTGTTCCAGGTCAATAAAAGCATAGAGCTCGTTTGATATTCCTATTAAACGTTATGGAATGACAGAGGATAATGAATTCAGGGCTATTACCTTGGATGACATCACGCTGTTATGCAATTTATGTTGTTAAAATTATTGTCGTTTGCCAAATTGGATGTAAACACTTCGATCAGTTTACTGACACCGCGGAAATTTTTCGCGATAACGTAAACGTGTCGCAGGATGGTTAGTTTACGAGTGCTGATACCGTTTAATTAAATAATGTACGATACAGTTCAAAGAAAGTAATATATGACGTTAGATAGTGGTGGTATGCCGAGTGGAACGGACGCAGCGCGCTCTTCCATGTTCCATTATAATCCGGCCTGATATGTACTCTTGCGTATAAACTATACCAAAATAGCTCGATTGTTTCGTTCAGTTTACCGTACAGACCACATTAACCTGCTGCAGCTGTAAATAAAATGATGTAGCACCTTAATAATGGGCTTGTGTAACGCGTGTTGGTAGCATTTTGGTTATTTGTTTAAAGCGTTACAGTGTGAGAACCGGTCGGTCGTCCGTCTTTCGTTAGGCAAAGTTTATTTTAATCTGTGTATTAATATTGTGTACGAAAATACCTGGGAGCATTCAATCATAAACGGGTTGTACCTGGTTTGTTTCTGTTGCTCGTTGGCTATAGGGTTGCGTTTGGCGTACAGTTTACACTTCACGCTTCCTTCGGCTCTCCCATTCCCTAATGGATGTGTGCCTGTGCGTGTTCCGCGCCGAATGCTTCATCATCGTTCAGTGAAACTTCGAAGGCTCGCATGAAAAATCGTTTTTCTAATATCGGAGGACGCCCGCCTATTCATTCCACGCGCGAAAAGCTAATTTATGTAATAAGCCAAGTTAATCATGGCCCGAACTGTCAACCTTGAGTCGGATCGTAAAAACTCGATAAGATAAATTAGGAATGTACATCCCGAATAAACGTAGGCTTTCTTAGAAGAGAGAGAAAAAAATATCAACATTTATGTTTGTGTAAGAGGAGGCATAATGGAAAGACAGTACTGCGTAAGGAGCGGAAGTAGCCTTATTCCTGTTTCTAGGAGCGGGAGACGCCGGGAGGGGTGTGGAAATGGAGGGAGGCGTAGGTGACGTCATCGTGGAAATTGATTCGGAGGCGAAAAACGAGGCCGCAACAAAGCCGGCGGGCGCCGTCCTCTGCGAGACATAAATTACTGGTTTATTTGTTAAGTCGGATAGGGACAAGTCCTTTATTCTCAGTAATGGTTCTGGATATACATGTTTGAGTGCTTATCGCGTTACCGTTTGCCGAGATGCATTAGAGAGAATGGTAATGGCATTCACTGACCTTCGTGGTATTAGCACCTACGTTATCCGCACTAGATCATGAGATATTTCGTATTGAAGGTTTACATGCATTTGCATGTCAAGTGCAAATTGAAGATATATTCGATTCTATTTCTATAGTTAATGTAGACAATTGCGAAACACATGACGTGGACAAGGGCGTGTAGATTAAAGGAATTTTGTAAACATCAGTCAGAAATGACTGTGTGATCAAAGAGATTAAGTTTATTCTGTATTTCCAATTTAGTTTATTGATAGACACGGGCATGACAACAGATAAAGAATTGTAGTGTACCAAATGTAAAAACATGTGTTTTGTGATGACAAATATAATTATTAGAATTTAAATAAATACCAAGTCCAAATAAGGACATTCGCGTAGAAGATTAAGTATATTGCCGTTATACTTCTTCCAGGAATTAACTTCAACAGTCATTTCGCTAGCATGCCGTTTGTGAATCATATTTGCATATAATGGTATTCGAGTTAACATATTACATATGCGGGGACAAAGCTGTATATACCGTTCAAACAATACTTGATGATGCCAAGTGTCTGCAATTTTACATTTGAATACACGACAAAGAATACATATACGAATATTAAAAATGTGTGCGAAGAAAATATAGAAATTCAACGACGTAATTATATAAATGAAAATACAATTACAAATAAAGCTGGGCATAAAATGCAAATAGAGTATAATTGCCATCAAACTGCATCGCAGACGCAACGATCACGTAAATAAAAGGAACTTCAAAATAAGACGATGCCTAAAGATCGCGACATTGGAACAGCTGTCATGGACCTCAAACGGACTTATACTCTATATTTTACTTGATCTCTGCGACAGCTGTCAGAAAAATCACGCCTATGAAGTCCTAAATTTCTTAAAAGTACAGACAGTACCTGTCAATGTCATACTTTGTGGGCATGCCGATTAGTGATGGGCGACAAATGATCGTGACCACAGAGTTTTATATAGAGTTTTAATTAAAATATCGATAGTTTATACTGACGATATTTTAAATAAAACTTAATTTCATTAATTTTATTGTATATTTTAATATCATAACATTTTTTACATGTGTAATTAAATTAATCCCAATTATATGTTACATTAGCATCGATAATAGTGAAAAACGTCGATAAATACTATCGTTACATTATTATGAGTATTTAATTAATATCATAACATAATTTACATGTGTACATACTTGATCTTAAATAATAGTAAGTAAATAAAATCCAATATCTCACCTTCAACTACTCATTCGATTTCATTACAACATTGTTTGAAAATCGATTTTTTCCACCACTATCTCAACTCTAAAAATGTCAATCTTTTATGTCAATGTCACTGTCGCAGAGATCAAGTTAAATTTTATAGAGTATAGGTAGGGTATGATCTCATTTGCGATCCGATACTTGTAAACCAGGTCGCTGCACAGACACGTTATAGAGCTATCAAGAATAGATAAACGGCGATGAATGTAATTAGTATCTACCTAGAAGCTTAATGAATGAACACACCAAATCATATTAAAACAGCAGGCCAATCACGTTAATTTTAAACAGCTGCGTTCCGTCTGTAATTCAGTTAAAGTTCGGTTGCAATAACTCGATTCAGCTTTAAGACATTCGGTATTGCGTTGCGCTAAACTTCATACACCAACCGTTCGTTTGACAGCGGTTACGTTCCAACTCTGATTGAATTGTGTTTCAACTTTGTCAAAATCATTAGCGCGATACGAAAATAGACAAAAATTCGAAGTTCAGTTAAAGTTCAATTGTGGTTCAGCTGTAGTTTTTTAGTGCGATTGGCCTGCTGGTTTGGAAATAAATACATACACGAGATAGGTATTATTTTGTAAGAGTCTCCACAAACGAGAATGTTTTGATTAACAATGTGTTTGTTTACAAAATAGTATGTTAATTTGGTTCTAAATTTAGTAACGACGTCTTGTAAATATTATCATTAACGAAGAGACCCATCCATCTTACTAAAGCACACAATTAAAAGAGCTAATGACTGAAAATTATATCACGAGCAATAATAGCTTTTGAGTAATAGCATGACTATCTGTTAATAGGTTTTACGTATGATACTAGGAATTTGCGGAATCAAGAGATTGTGCTCTAGATATCCTTGACGGCATCAGGTTTTGAACAAAATCAAAATCGTTCACGACATATATGTCAACTAGCTGCATTTTACGGTTTTTCGTTCTTTTACAATCTACTTTTAATGTTGACGTGTTAGCGTCTTATGAATCGATGAACGCCGGCTGCACGCACGAAAAAGTTGACTCATTGTCACGTTCCGCCGGAGGTGAGCGTGCAAGCGAGAGCGCGGAACGAGCGATAGAGAGGCACGATCGGCCTAAGCGTTCGGCTTGTGACGCATATGACGTTCTCACGTAAAATTAGCGACTACGACTTTACATACAACCAATTTTTTTTTCATATTAATAGGTTGAGTTTGTGTTTGCTTTTTTAATTCTCCAACAAATACATATGTTATCCACGATTTTTTTTAAACTTGAAGAAATGAATTAGTGTGATCATAACCAAACAAACATAAAAGTAACTAACGTAACGTAAGTCGTGAGCGTAACTCTACATAAAAGTTATTATGAGCATCTGAGTAACATAACTAACGTCGTACATATTATGTCATTCAACGACTTTAGCAATATTTCGCATCTCATTTAACCTCATACCGATAGTTGGGTCATCTTTATATTTGTATTCAAGCACAATGGGTAATTATTCATAGACTGACATCACCACCGACGTCATTATAGCATTCAAGTCACAGCGAAGGACCTGCATCGCCTTGTGATTACGTTTGCTTGACCGCGTCCACGTTTTACATCAGTGCTGTTTGACCACAAGTCTCTAATATTCATCAGTACCAGTAAGCGGATGTTTCTCTTCAATCTAGTTAACCGACTCCCAAAAAGGAGGAGGTTCTATGTTCGACTGTATATATTTTTGTTTGTGTATGTTCATAGATATTTTCGACAATTGTGAACCGGAACAAAAAAAAATTTTTAGTTCGAAAAAGTATACTCGCGAGCTGGTCCCATTTAAATTTTATCGAAATTGGCTGAGCCGTTTTAGAAAAATCAACAATAATGTTAACAATTCGAGCGAAATTTTCGAATTTCGTTCACGATGAAAGACGGTTTTCCCATTTTTTTGCGTAAAATCATTATCATTTAGCTTGATTGAAGTAAATTTTATACGGCGCATTACTAAGCACAGATGTGTGACTGCGGATGTGATGTCTGCTCAACAAATCAAGTCTAGTATCACGTCTATTTTTGTCGATGACTCATCTGATGACAGAGACTCGAGAATATTTAAGAGCACACACGTTATTAGCGACTAAGTCATCGATGACGTAGCAAGTCAGTATATGTTGCAGCTTCCATCAACTGTTGCTGCGTCAAATTGGGTGTCATTTTGTTGGTATTATTGTAGGTGGTGAATGTTCCTTTGCGGAAAATGTGTACGAAGTGAATAAACTAGTAAAACGCTTACAATACCGCGGTTTCTCTTTAGCTTTCAGCCTTGTGCAATTTGTAAATGACATCGACGTCTTATATTGTTGCATTATAATTATAAATATACTTTGGCTACAGTACAACAATTTATGTTTCATTCCGTAAGAAAATATTATTTAAATCAATTTTTTTAGGTTCTTAATTTTCTTACGGAGAACTGAAAACGAATATTTTTTCGCAAAAAATGGCAAAACTGAATTCCATCGTCTACAAAATTCAAATAGTTCGCTTGAATTGATGTTTCCATTTTTTACATTATTCTTGATTTTTCAAACTCGGTTCAGCCGATTTCGATAAAATTTAAATGTGACCACCTCGGGAGTATATCCTTTGTTTTTGATTCAGTTTACAATTGGCGAAAATATCGATGAACTTACACAAAAATAATATAAAAAATAATTAAAAAAAAAAACTAAAAAACACGCTTAGGATTCATCATTTTTTTTTATAAATGAATTGTCATCGGCCTTTGATAGGTGTGCAAAGTTTAAAGAAAATCTGATCGCTCAAAGTAGGTCAAAATCGAGCTCAAAGGGGTTGGTTACAAGTAAGCAAACTACAGGTGAAACTAATAAAAGCGTGTTAAAACATACAAATTAATAAATAATCTCCACCTTTTTGGAAGGCGGTTAAAAAGGGGCCAACGCCAGCTACTGAGACATACATGAACAGATTATGACAGTGATAGTAATTAAAACAAGTTCTTAACTAGTTAAGGCACGCATTGTTACTTTTGTGATTAATTTTGACCTAGAATCACACCGTTCATGTTGATATTTCGTGCAACCCTTTAATGTTGATTAAAACGTGCAATTAGCTTTAGCCGACCATTTAATTCAATCTGATAAGTCTTCACCTAACCTAACTACGTAGCCAACTTTGTTTATTTACTTTTTAATTTAACAGTCCAGCCAGTCGGGAGCAGTAATCCGTAAATGAGTCTACTGGGTGTGTACAAATTTGCAGGCCATGCAGTCTGCACGCGACCAGTGTGACCAGAACCAGTATGTTACATAGAGCTATTACAGCATCAGGTGGTCGATCGAGAAAATCTGATTAATTTAATAAGGTATGAGTTCAGTGGCTGTTGCCGTGTTTTTCTCCCGATAGTGTCAAATTCCAATTCATATTTGACAGTTTTGACAGGTCTGGGCAAGATATTTTATACATTTTTGGGGTTGAGAATTGCCTTAAGTTACAATAGCGCTATCTCTCTAGTTGTATTAGCTCTGTGGTATTTTAATACTTTTCCGATATATTTTGTCGACTTTTCCGAATTTTGCGGAGGTCAGTATTTTTGAGTATATTTTGGATTCAATTTTTGTAAAAAGGTATTTTTTAGTATATTTGGTCAATTGAGGATAGTTCTGGTGAAACCTGGCTCAGCGCTGGCACCCAAGGATTTGCACAAAAAAGTGTGGCAAATAGTGAAATATGCCGATTCTGTATTTTTTTAAAGGTGCTTCGGCATTTTCCCGAAATTTAACCTGGTCACACTGTACGCGACTCACCGCAGTAGCACTTTTTTATTGCAAATTACATTTCAAAGTGAATTGTGCATTGCTACATTGTGTTACAGTTGGGAATTGTTTAATGGCTTCTTTGGGTGTATTTGCAGCTTCAAGTCTAATAATAACTTAGGGTTTGTAACGGTTGCATGATGCATAAACTTTAAATATGGCTTTTGTTGCCGAGCACCTAATTTCATTCAGTGAATTTGCACTTTGAGTTGAGAGAATTATGAAAACAACGCTGGGTGTGTTTGGACTTGACATATATTAATTTCTAATTTCATTAAGCACACGTGCACCGAATGCTCTTTTAAAAATAGTCCTAATTCCATATCTGTAGCGTTATAGATTATATTCACGACGAATTGTTCCCTGCATGTTTAATAGGAATGCTCATTAATACAACGCTTGCCTACAACAATTCATTACCTACCTAAGAATAGAAAACACCGACACATGAAAACTTTGAATGGCGTATGACAACGGAATGCGATCGTCGCCAGAAGACGCTGTTTACATATAAGCGTTACTCTATAATATCTCTAGCACTCGCAATCCCGTTGGAATCATGACTTGTCAATTACTCGTAGGTACATAACAATGCCTGCGAGCATAACAACTCGCCCATTATCGAAAAGTTTAGACTGTGATTTACCTACGTCAGAGCAGCTTCAAAAGTCACCTCGTTCGCTGTGACAGACCTTGGACGTCAGGGCAAAATAAAGCCCCTGAAAATGCCTTAAAATAAAAATCACCATAATGCGGCGAGTGGCTATGATTGATTGAGAGTTGGGAACAATGAAACGCCATCAGTGTAAAACAAAGGGTCGAGGCGCCGACGTGACCGAGCACCATTCGAACGTGGCTGTCGAATGCAGACGTGTGAGGGTAGGCGGTGAGAGCTGCGGCCTGTGCCACGGATCTCGCGGATGAGACATGTCGTCTCGATCTAGTGCACTGTACCTGCCTTTTAATAGTCTACTGCACGTAAGCCTACCCACGAAGGGTGATTGGGCCATATCCACCAGTCAGGTCCAGTGGGGGTTGGTGGATCGTCTCGATCTAGCGGAGACTTAATTTCTAATACGCCCATAACTAATCTGCCAAGCCTTAAGCCGGAAACATACTATCGGACGCGACTGACAGCCGCGACTTAGCAATGTGCACAGTGTTAAAACATCCGGTGTGCCAGATCACTCTCGAACGTCCGAACGCTCAAGATCGTCCGAAGGTGACGTCCGCGTACTTTCATAGTCTAGGTCGCGGCTGTCAGTCGCGTCCCTAAGCCGCGTCCGATAGTATGTTTCCAGCTTTATTCCACTTGTTCAGGTGGGATCGAAATTTTCATCAATGTTCTTTCAATCATCTTTATCATTCGCATAGTTGCGAACATTGGTTGCGTACGTAGCCGAAAGCATCATTCGTCATATCAGAATTCATTCCCTGCTTAGTCATATCATCTTTTACACAGCTCATTCATACTTTCCTTTCTTATTTTTATTTTATATAATAATAGTCTCCATGACTTTTGACCTAAAGTGCATAGTTTCTGAGATATCGATCAAAAACGTTTTTTCAAGATGGCGCTTCAAGCTCCACCTGGATCTGTCATTATTTTGTGTTTTTATGCTTTTAAGTGATTCTAAACCTTATAAAAAAAATTGGATCGGAAATTCAGTGCAAAGTTAAATTCTATTTTTTATAATATGCCTATAACTCTCGGGTTGAAATCAGAACTACGCGTAACGCCAATAGTAAAAATTAAACTCAAACTAGTAACATAATCATTTTTCACAAAACAGCAAATCAGCTATTCATAATTATGCGTTTACACAAAACTGTCAATTCTGAATAAATGTATGTACAGCTGTGCTTTTTTACTCGACTAACATAAAATCCCTCATGATCTCTCAAGATCGCTCATGCAAATCTGGTGCGCCTGGTAAGATAAAGCCTCTCTAAAGATCTCTGTCGCACCTATCGGGCGGGTAGTCAGGCATGGGCTGACGTCACTGCTCGCCCCTACTCATTGTCTATTAGAGTATAAGCCTATTCCATTCCTATGGAGTAGAGCACGATTGGGACAATTAAATTAGCTTTTAGTGGTGTTAGAACCTTACTAGATTGTAAATCAATGTTGGAATAAGATTCTCTTGGATTTAACTGTATGTTGAGTTGAATAAACCATAGATAGACTGCCAGTCCAGCGGATGAGCAAATTTAAGCGGCAGTAGTGGAAAAAGGAACATTTCACAACGACAATATGGAAGATAAAGATGACAATAAAATATGGAAATAAGAATCTTTCTGCTTTATAATTTCAAAATCAGCCGGCTTTGGGGATAAAAGTCATAATCCCAATACCGATACTAAGTTTAACTACACCGTGTAATGCAAAACCACATGATATATTTAGTCATGCACATAGACCAAAACAATACATAGGAAAAGATAAAACAAACATGTAAACCACAATTCAGCATAACCCCGGATCGTTTTAAAATTTGAACCTAAACAAACCTTAGAAAACACGGAGGTAAAAAGTTAATTAGAAACTCGTTGAACACGAGTTCTATTAATAAACAACGACAGCCTTCCGACCCTCATGCAACTAGAGCAAAAAATAGCTGAGCTGATCGGCCCTCGATCACCAGCTACTTAATGCGATTTGAGTCGCCTTGCCCCGTAGATCCCTACTGGTTCACTCGAGTTACCGAGTTATAAGCCCGGCTCGAGTTAAGGAAAAACGGCTAACTTAACGTACTTAGTTGTTTTAAGCCGGCCCGTTTGTTTGTGTGGTCGGGACTTGGCGGAGTTTTGGATCTTAATTATTTAGTAGGGGCTGTTTTAGGGGCTAGTTAGGTTGTTAGTGATGGCCTTGTTTAACTAGAGCGCAATACAAACGTTGGTAGAGTCATTGTACTCGTAAATGTAGAGCATCGGCGTTAATGAATAATTATCACTTTTAAAAATACACGGTTTAAAAAAGTTAATTTACAACAACTGTTGACAGATAAACATTTTAATTCCAAAAGTTGCAAAACAAGTAAACAAACAGCTAAAAAAAATAAGGAGAAATCAAATTGAACATAAAAAATAAAGAGCTAAAACGAGTATCTAACGGTTTAGACATCACTACAGATGAACTAGATAAGATTATAGATAGACAGACATGTCTGACATTAGCAAAATATGTAGAAGAAAAAGAAAAACAGGTTCACCAACTTATTGACCTACATAAAGGTAATACGATAGAGGCAGATCACAATGATGGAACAGGGCCATTGTAATACTGAATTATATTAAACAAAGTAGATATTATATTTCATCCACTGTTTATTCCAATTATGGTACAAGGATTCGGATATTTTAGAGCCATGACGGCATCAAGCAGAAAACAGATATCTGTTTTAGTGATCCGCATTGATATGCGAGGAACAAAGTTAGCAAATTAATTTCAGCTTTCCTTCGGACGCTGGTGGTTTGGGGACCCGTTCCCTAATTATTCAAATCCTAATCCTTTTCTGTAGCTTTAAGCTGCCTGAGGGAGAACGTTTTCCTTAATTTAAAATGATCTACGTACAGTGTACTCAAGGGATTTTTTCACGGAATCAGCAAAGTTTCTCTGCTAATTAGAGACTGTGAAAAAGTTAGATGAACCTTTCTTGGAAGTTTTCTGTTGAAATTGTTATTATAAAGCATAAATGACCCACAGAGGGGGCAAAGGTCTCTCTACCTTTCGCCCACTTTTCATGAACTAGAGTTTATCGACTTCCTGGCAACCAGTTTCTCAGGTGCGCATTCTGTTGAATTGATAAATATAAAATAACTACAACTATAGACATTGAAAGAAGTTCTACACTTCTAATTACACTACTATAAACATTTGCATATCTATCTACAGTCATATTTTAAGCTAGCAGGTCTATGACCTTAGCAATCTTACCAGTAAATTAAACTTGCTCATTGAAGCCAATGGATAAATCACCTCTTTGGCTGACTAATTACAAATGCCCTAAGCAAAGGTCGTCGGTACACCAACCTGGGTAACATACTCGTATAAATAATTATACAACAGTATAGGCTTATAGGGCTAATGTATTCGCGGGGTATGCTGCCCTTTAATTGCTCCCTTTGATTAATCCTCCGTTTATTCATATGTTGAAGGGGTTTTGTTTGTGAACGGGTTTTTGTCCAGACCGGGTTAATTGGCCATGGATCAGGATTTGGAGAGATGTGACAGGCGACCTACAGACCTCGTAGCTTATTTATGGAGAATTACGTTTGCAACGCAATGATCCTGTTATAATCTGACCCGTTTTGTTGCGAGGAGCGAATGCGGTAGAATGTTTGATAAGTTGCTACAGGAACCGAATGCTCCTGATGAAGACAATGATAGGTCATTGGATAAACCAGAACAAAGGTTGACTTTGGCAGCTAGTTTCGAGAAATTTGAAGTTACAGTATTTAGAATACTTTGTCTAGTTAAAATATTTTGGTCTGTCATATAAAACACAGCAGATAAACGCAAATAACAAAGTAAATAAATGAGGTAAAGAACTGTAGCACGTGAAAGTTGCAGACGTTAACGTCACAGAGTTTCGGTGATGATGAAAGCGGTGATTTTTTCAACATTCAGTCTAGACAAGGCGTTGTCAATGTCAGACGAGACGACATATAAAAAAGCTAGTCATAATAAAAATACGTAAAATAAATCTTGTAATTCAGCCGGTCCAAACTAACTCGTTGCACTCTTGGCAGACATCCACGAGTTATCCAAGACGGAAGTTTAATTTGGTTGAACGCTCAAAAGTGTTATAATCTATTCAGTTACTTGAGTAACGTAGTTTTATCGAAAGACTTTATTACAGAATGGGAAGATATTTTTTATATTCTACTTTAGCGAATTTGTGATCTAGAACGTGATCTATAATCTACAAGCACACCTTCGGGGATAATAAACTTCATGAATTTAATAACAAGACTCCAAATATTTTTAGACTTTTGCTTCCTATATATAACTTGGATATTCCAGATCCTGGAATATAAAGGAAAGTGAAGAAAGAACATACATCAATTTTATCGTTGTTGGTTTTGCATATTTTCCGAAGAAGTAGCCGTAAAGTTAATCGAAAGTTCCTCCTGGTATCATATTCTTTATATTGTAGCGCTTATACTTTATAGCGTAGTTTCACCAGGTGTTTTTCAACGATTGCCGAAATTAAGCAACGTTCGGCACGGTCTTTGGATGGGGGAGACCACGGGTGACATTTACAACTGAGCACTACTGTATCTCGACACATTAAATTGTAAACATAACCCAATTATTATAACAGTTAAGCCATATCAGTGGTACTCGTATTCTGACGGCTAAAAACTCAGGCACCAGGGCTAGCTACTCGGCCTATAAATTAAAATGATTATCGTTACTAGTAACAATGCCTTCTACAGTACTACTTAATAGGTATTTGAATGAGCTTTCAAACTTATAATGAGTATCTTTAGATACCATTTTATCTATGAATCACGTATTCATCTACTAAAATCAATCACGTCTTCAAAAAGCTTTCTATATCATAACTATTTTCGTATATCAATGGATTCAATGGGCCATTAGGAATGATTTGTGACTTTCAAACTGTTATGAAATTTATATACGCAATTAGAGTTTAATCGTCATTATAACTCTAGCGTCGAATGATAAACAAATTATTTTTGTATTGATGACTGGATAGCACAATTTTGATTGCATTATTATACATAGTGGATTTAAAACAATTTTATTGATTGACAATGGTCTTAAATCTACAGTGTTGTAGAGTTCAAAATTGCATGGATGAATTCGGTTTGAATTTCGTCACTTGAGTGTTTTCGTAATGAAATATTAGTAGCGTTATCATCTCATTAATGGCAGTTTGCGGTGGATGTGTCAATTTTAAGCAGTAAGCCCATTTAAATATAGTATCGTGAGAAAATTAAAATGATACTGGAATCAGTTCATTTAAAATAGTAATCATCCAATCATTACGTCACGCTAAAAGTAGAGAAGGGTTTGACAATGCGTGGAAACTTTATATCTGAATCCAGAATTTAAAGTAAAGAAATTTCTGAGAATAAATCGTAGATTTGCCCTTTGATTGATAAAAGCATAAATGTTTAACATGATTATATTTTCTGATATTTATTAATACTTTTTAGCATAATCTTATCACCTTTTAATTAATAATGTTGTGAAAAAGTATATCAAGCATTAGATTTTGATTAATACCAAAGCCTAACTATCGCCTGTTCTATCTTACTACTTCCAGTGCCTTTCGTTTAAATAGCCATGTGGCCTTCTAGCGGCTTAAAATCTCTGACACCAGGGCTAGCCACTCAGCCTGTAAGAACTTACTTGCCTTACTTTTATTATATATTATATAAGATTGGCGGTTATTCGTATCAGCATTCAGCAAAGTTCTAAATACATCTGTTTCTAGTTTGCCATGCAACTAATAAAGATATATCCAACTATATTCTACAAATATAACTTCTAGTTCTCAAAGTATGATCCTATTGGTACCAGTCTTACTACCAAGTTATAACGTAGAATGTTCCACTAAAGATACGGTGGTCTGTATCGATCGAACTGGTTCAACGAACGCCAGAAATGGATGACTGTACAATTTTTATTCAGCAAGGGAAATGAGCGCTGAATGACATGGTAATAAAATTGGTTATTTAGCGAAGAAAAATTGGGATTAGGCAGGGAATGAAACAGCCGAGGATTGTTTTTGTAGAGCACAGTTATAAATACAGAGGGTGAATAAGTTTAAGAAGGAACAGACATGCGATGGTGAGGTGTAAACAGTATATTATGATGATTAATGAAGATGCGAAATAATATCTTAGAAAATCAAAACCTTAGACAAATACTCAAGCATGAAAATTAACGTGGTTTTCACACATTTTATACTATATATAACGGGACTGAACTCACGTGTAGGGATAGTCGTAACGACTATAGTTTCGGTCGCATTCGGCGACCTTTCTCAAGTTGGCGAAGCCGTCTCGCAATGCATTGCGAGACGGCTCCGCGTGCTAGCACTGAATGCGACCGAAACTATAGTCGTTACGACTATCCCTACACGTGAGTTTAGTCCCGTTATATATAGTATAAAATACTCAAGTGTTTGTGTCAAAATGTGGTACATGAATTGTACTGTTATAGGTCGATTCATACAACTTAGTAGCTGTTATGTTAGCTACAAGCAGCGGATAGCCCAATCCTAACTGAAGATCATCAGCTGCGCGAGGATTGGGTTATTCGCAGCTTATGACTGACATCACAACTGCCAAGTTGTATGAGTCGGCCTATACCAACATACTCTAGAGATACGCAAAACTATTGACAAAGAGGCTGAAAAGTATCGGCTCTTGAATGGAGTACATGAACAGTGACGGCAAATTATAGACAATTTATATCACCTTATTATTATATACTACGGGACTAATAGCGCACTATGATTTGTAAATGATTTTGTAATTATTGTGGTCGAAGAACTAATGAAACACGACCCTCGAAGAACGACGATTGCGTGGAGACCTTATTGAAACCTTCAAAATTCTCAATAGCTTCTATAATCTTCCGGATATTCACGACATGTACTTTACACCTTGAAGGAAAATATGCGCGATAGCAGACGCCATAAATTCCTCTTACGGCCTACACCATCACAAACCAACACTACACGTCACATCCTCTGCAACAGAGTTGTCTACAATTGGAATAGGTTGCCTGAAGATGTCATCTCAGCAAGAACTATAAACACATTTAAGAATAGGCTGGACCTTTGAATAAAAAAGGAAAATAATATTTGACAGATAAATACTAATTTTATTCAACTCTGCTTGATATAGGCACATCAGTAGGTATACGCTGCTCGCCTCTAAACAAATAAATAAATAAACGATTAAATATAAATAGAATGAAGTATAAAATAAAAGAACTAATTATAAATAGAATTAATCTCATTCTCATACGAAACCTCTGTATTGTACGAAACATTAACGCAAAGTTAAGAACAAAACAATTTAAGTAATACATTGTGCTTTCTACGTAAAGGTACGGTTCTAAACTGGCTTCAAATAATGGTCCATACATTCGCTTACAGAGCTCCCTGCAAAGGGCTCGAGTGAGATGTCGACGAGGGTTGCCAACTGTATTAGAAAATATAGTACTGCGGTATATTCTGGTTTGCTTAATACGTAGCTGTGTATATTGTGATTGTGATGTGTAGATACGTAAGTATAAACCCAATCAGACAACTTGGCGTCTGTAATGTAGCAACAATGTAGGCATATCGTTCGTTTCACCTACAGGCCTCCCCTAAAGATCTCCAATAGAACCAGCTGGAAAATAGTGCACATAAACGAAATTTGATTGGATATATAATTGATTTCTGATCCCTTTTCAGTAACACAAGAATGAGGGATGATTTTTCAAATTCTCAATGATAGGTGAAGTACTGACCCACATATAGAATGCATGATGGGCCATGATCTAACTTATTTAGTAGAGAGAGCGCCATGCATTGGTCAGCGAGTATTGGAGTGCACAATTACTGCTCGAATCACAGGCGCGTGTTGCCATATAATTTTCCGGAAAATAACACAGACGTGCGTGATTGCACTGAATGTGGCGTATGGAGTACAACGCACGCGGAGGCCTATGCTTAGCAGTGGGCGACTACGGACTGAAAATGATGATGAGATTAAAAAAGCCGACAACCCTGAGCGAGATGTCGACTCAATAAAACCGGGTGTGACCTCATTAAGCGGGCGTGGAAGTGTCGGGGGACCATAAAATCTACAATAAATACCCTTAATAAGCGTAAATACTAAATACCTTCGAGTGAGACACGTCTTTTATGAATTACTCAGTATTTCGGGTTATTTTAAAATCCTATATACATATAGGCTCAAAAATGCATATAGGCTCAGTTTTACATTATTGAAGATGAAAAAATTCGACATGTGAATTCCGAAAAAATGTTACAGTTGTATAAGATTCCAAGATTTCAATCACAAGAAGAACGGCCACGAAAAGCGTGTTTTTCTAGTGTTTTTTAAACTATTAATTTATTATCAAATCACTGCCTAAATACTCAAGCTTAGAAAATGTGCGAACCATATTTTGTCTGTGGCACACCACAATACCGTTAAGTAACGCCCACTTTAGATATTATATTTCAATCTCGTGTCGTATTATGTTTCGATAAATCTAAGTTTATTTCGAGATACAATGGTACCTTTTACCTGGTTATTATGTTATGATGGTGAAATATTTTCTGTTATCAGGTTAACACAAACAACTTATAACATTAACAATAGTTTGTTTATTTTAAACAATTATGTTTTCTACGAATAGTTAGTAGATAGATTATTATTTTAAACGAATACCTACTATAAATGTTTTAAGTAATGGTTGTATTGCGATTAATATGTTTTAATGTTAATGTATCTAACAAAACAATTCGTTTTATGTAAATAAATAGAAATGAATTGCTAGAACTATACTGTACTGTACCAGCCCTTTTCATAATCCACTGCAGGACGTAGACTTACCCACGAAGGGTGTCTGCGCTATATCCATTACGCTGGGCCAGTGCGGGTTGGTGGATTCACATACGCCATAGAATTTCTTCTACGGAAGTATGCAAGTTGCCTCAAGATGTTTTCTTTCACCGAAAAGCCAGTGGTGTGAAATGCCGTACATAAGTTCCAAGAACTCATGCTGCACGTGACCGGAATTTGAACCCACGATCTCACTATTGTAAGGCAGGTGCTAGTACTACTAGACTACCGCGGCTTTTTCACTAGAACTCGATTTATGTTATTTTAGGACGAATCGAAATCCTACGTCTACATTCGTAAACTCGTTTTTAGATATTCTTGATATTTTCAAGTAATGTAGCTTTGTTCTGAGCATAGAATTATTTGCCTGCTATTTTTGGTTCTCCGTCGTAAATAATTCACCTTTTTGTTTTATTTGTTTTCTTATTCCGGAGCGGAGTGGGAACAAACATTGTGACACAAACAAGTACTTGATATTGGGTAATATACAATTTCAATGAAGTACTCGTGGTAGTATCTATGTTTGCCTGTCTGTTTATATCTTTCTTTGTACCTGTGCCTGTAACGTTTGTCTTACTCTTTCTTTGATTGTCTGACCTGAACTTGAATGATAATAAGACAGTTCTAGCAATTCAGTTATTTCAATTACAGTTTACGCTTCGTGTTTTACCTATACTTGATAGCATAATACAAGACAGGAGAGATTCTAATTGGTCAAATGAGTTGATTGGCAAAAAGAAGGAGACTTATGTCCTGCAATAGACTGGAACCAGCTGCCAATAATACACGGTATTATTCAAATACGTAATGTAATGTATGTGTATATAAGTAATGTAAGTAGTATATTGTAATTTGTTATGTATTACTTTGTTTTTTATTGTAATTATAAGAATAATTTGTAATTGTATGACTTGAATTAATAAAAAATGTATTACTTAGTTTATTATTTAGTCATGGGTTTCTTTTATATTTTTTTACGTATTGTTTTTTCTTTATTTTTTGGTATTTTAAGTATTTATATAAATTTTATTACATAGATATATAGATAGAACTCTTTATTGTGTGCACTAAGTACAGAGTAGATACTTAACTTATCTTAAATTAAATTAGTGCCACATATGGCGGCCTTATCGCTGATAGCGATCTCTACCAGGCAACCATGTTAGTATGTATGTTTATGGTGTATAAATCCAATTTATATTTTTAATTAATGCGCACCGCGTCCATTATTTATACTCTTTCTATCCTCTCCATCCTAAGGTTGCCTGGCAGAGATCGCTATCAGCGATAAGGCCACCCATTGTTCCAGTATCTTTGTTCCTTCTTTTTGTTTATTTCTTGGTGTACAATAAAAAGTTTATCTATCTAAGTTCGTATAGGCCGGGTGGCTAAACCTGGTATCAGAGTTTCTGAGCCAGATGAAGGTCTGTGAAATGGCTAAAGGCAAAAACAACAACTTTAAACTATTACAATAGGTAAAAGTTAGTAAAATCTAGTCAACGCAAATGTCATTCACACACATACATACATAATACTCTATCGTTACGAGTCAATTTAATGCAATATGAAATTGAGTGTTTCAATTGCTTTGCGCGGATTGCGAAAGCAATCGTTGAATGAACAACTTTGATGGCTAACGTCACATAGGCGGTGCCAAATGACTAAAATGAAGTCATAAACGATTGCTATTGCTTAAGGCGGTAGGGGGGCGGGTGGCTAAACCTGGTATCAGAGTTTCTGAGCCAGATGAAGGCCTGTGAAATGGCTAAACGGCAAAAACAACAACTTTTAAATATTACAATAGGTAAAAGTTAATAAAATCTAGTCTAACGCAAATGTCATTCACACACATACATACATAATACTTTATCGTTACGAGTCAATTTAATGCAATATGAAATTGAGTGTTAAAACCTACGTAGGCCCAGGTATTTAGGTTGCCGACCGACACACTTCGACGTGCTTTAGTCATCGAGTATTTTAGACGTTACTAATTACTTTTTGATGAGCGCACGGAGTATCCAGATTACCAGATGCATTATAGCACGTGATATTTGGCACCCATAAAATACTGTTTGCGTAACCGTTTAACTGTTTAACGGAGCTCTTAGCATTGTTTTTTCAACCGAATCCCAAAGAGAACCTTTTTTATGGTTCCGTACCTCAAAAGAAAATAACGGAACCCTTATAGGATCACTTTGTTGTCCGTCTGTGTGTGTATGTCAAGACTCTTTATCTCGGGAACGCGTAAAGATATCGAGTTTAAATTTCAACTGTATGTACGTACTCCTATATCTATGGTATCTTGCAGTTGTGTAATAGAAAAACTTCTCAGTTATCGTTTAAAAAAGTTTATGTCGTAAAAAACCGCATATTTAGACACTCACAAAAACCAAAACCTACAGGGTACTTCCCGTTGACATATAACTGTGAAATTTGGCCAGAAGCATTGTCTCAGAGTACACATATAGGAATAAATCTGAAAACTGTACATTTTTATTTAAGTCACAAAAAACGGAGTATATAGTAACCAGGAAGATACAGTCCAATAAGGTCCTACCAAGTTGATAAAGACCTGGGCATAAACACGCCATACGGCAAGCGGAAGACCGTTGGCGATGGGAACACATATGCCGCCAAGTACAACAGAAGGAACGGGATCATCACGCGGCTTGAGAAAGGACCAGGAGACCTATAATTGACTTTCGAACGGCTAGGACGTATACTATTTTCAAAAACTTTCCTAAATCCAATCTGTCAAAGTATCGTACACGTCCTAGCCATTCAAATTTTCAATTTTATAGATCCCCTGAAGAGGAGGACTATCGCTCTATGTGTAGTTCATCGACTCTCGACAAAATGTTTGAAACAGCTGATTCTTTTGCACGATTACGGTATTGGTCTGTTTCCTTACTTTGTCATGAATAAATTACGCATAAATTTTCGATAAGCTAAACAGTTGTGTAAAATCGTTGTACCTACATCGTTGACAATTTTCTTCAACTTCTTACTTTGGCAGTTCTTAAATTTTAAGTGGTTAGAAAGGTCAACAACACTTTACTTTTTTTATACACCTAACATCAGCTATTTTGCGCAAAAAATTGCAATTCTCAACAACTTCGTTAGCATAATGTCCGAGATTGCTTGTTTGGACCGTACGGAACCCTTTGAGATTGCATCTCTAAAGATAAAGTGTAGAGGCCGTGTGGACGTAGATTAGTTATGAAAATGAGCGTTGTTACATTATAAATAGAGTTCTTTTTTCTTTCGCCAACGTGCAACTTAATTGTCATTTTGATGCGAGATAAAGCTAACTTTGTTTTTAAGTACAATGCTTCGAGCGAATATCTATAGAGTCACAATCGTGCAAAAAAGTGTCTGAGCCAAAACTCTACCGAATCTATGTAGTGGGCAGACTTTTTAGTTAGTCGTAAGGCGATTGAAAGCCGACTACAACGCTGCGCGATGCCAAAGTGTTCGGTTACAAGCACTAATTAGGTGACATAACGTCGAGGTTCGAGAAAACGGGTCATTGTGAATTATTTAATGTAAATATCTAGGTCGATATGTTTGACGGCGCTCGGACATATTTCTACTACTTTTACTTAGGAACTGTGACTCTGTAGATATTTGCTCGAAGGTACAATGTGAAATTTTTACAATGTTTTGACTGGCTGTTAAGTTATTTTTGAAGCTCAGTTCTAACGGCACCCATGGATGTATTTGTTTGCCCGCTATGAGCGTGATTTTTACTAAAGGCTCTTGTATGTTAATAGCCTTTTTATAATGCTTTCACAATTTAGCCAAAAAGTTTGATTCTATCTCTAATTCTGCTTCAACATAGATACATTCCAGGCTGTTTTCGGCCACAGCGACTGCATAGCTTCTTGTTAGGTTACTTGATACACATTACTGAATGAACCTATTTTAGCGGTGATTTTTTTATTATATTTCATCATCAATAATGCACATTTCGGAGAACAGCTCGAATATTTAGGAAACATCATTAACATTGGTAGTTATTGAACAGACTTCCGACTTGCTGGTATTTAAAACTCTAAATTTAGTTAGAACAACAGTTAAGGTAATTATCATTACTTACCAAGTCACAAATCTTTCAGCACCATAGGCAGTTGAGATATTTTCGCTACCGGTAAATATAAATTGCAAGTCAGATTCATGAAATTATTTATTATTTAGCGTGTGGGTTTGAAACTCTACGTTGAAATTCATAGTGCTTTGATTCTTTATAATTCTCATTCATAAGAAAATGCACTGAAGTTTTGATAGCAAGATTTATTTTTCAGTAATCTTTCAAGGTTGAAATTAATATGATTCGTAAGACTCGGTAAATAAACCATCTTCCTCAGTATTATGATCATGATATCAGCCATAATACGCCCACTATTTATAGGCATTCAACTTGATTCTGAAATTTCCATCAGATCGTATAATAAACCTTATTGTTGCAATAAAAAATGTCCCGAATTTCAAAGTTTTCAACTTTTGAGGAACATGAAACTTTAAAAGAAACATTGTGTTGACTCCTTTACAAATTATCTTAGCAGGGAATCACACCAAAACAATCGGAAATCTAGTTACAGAACAAAATATTATTCTAAAAAGTTTTAATTCATTACATCTATAAGGAGTAAGGAGGCTCTCGTTGTGGCGCCGAATACCTCTTTCAATCGCTGAATCAACACTGGCATTTGTTAAAACGTCTCAATTAAGGCTATTTGTTTTACCAGTTTGCCGTTCCACGCTAAATATGCCCCGGCTTCCTTTTGAGGCAGTCTTACCTTTCAAACTGTTCGCTGACTTCAATTAGCTTAAAAACCATTCGTATTTATTGCTATACATAAACTTCTCTACCAGAGCCATTGTCTATTTCAAATGCTACTCTTTCGATGTAAATCCACTATCTGTCCCTTTCCACTTTTCAAATTATCGACATTTCACGTGATAGAGACCTTTTCCAATCCTGACTTGGAAGTCCGAAGGCGACGGTCAAAGGGGTCAAATAAGCCATTTGTCGATAATTTATCGAGTGCTATCGTCCCCGTCCCATGCGATACGACCTTACCCACTCTAGGGATCGTTTTGAAAGCACTGAGATTTAGCAATAAAGGCGAGTTTAGCCCACTCTGCTTCAACTTGTCCATTGTTGTCTTGTTATTCTGAAATATGTGTTAATAACTTGGCAGAGTATCAACTTTCTTAGTCATAACGATGTTACTTCATATACGTACAATGTTCTGTTTAATATTCACATCTGAGATTGGCTGAAAATTTTGCATAAGTATTATATTTGAAGGGCAGTGCGGTATCCATGGCCACAGCCAACATTTATAGAATCGATAGACATGTTGTTACTCGCGCTGATTGAAACCGATAAATTGTTTTATCGAATTCGATAAACCGCGATGTAACGATCGTTGATCGAATCAATATAAGTTGGGTATTGGCACGGTCGGGAACATTAGCGAGTGGTGAACAACCGCTGTCACTCGTAGAGATACATATCGGGGAGGTAACGTCGAACAATATCGATAAGTATTCGCCGATAGTGCCGCTACAGGGTAAATGTCGTACGTCCCTTTCGCCATCAACATTCAACACCGAGATGATACGAAAATAATGCGATCGACCTGATGTAACACGAAAACATAGAATGGAAGATGAAAGAAAAGAGCACAACTAATCGGGGCGTAACAAGCCTGATTGTGCCAAATAAATTGCTGCAGACAAAAGTACCTGCTCTAATCTATCATCCGTACACAGAGATAGGGATAAAGCTATCCACGTACGAGATCTAACGGAAGTCACGTTCCGTACACCATCTCCTGGGGGATTTACCCGCGCCGGCCGGCGAGCGGTTAACTTAACTATAATGTAGAGTTGTGGGACCTGCCAACGTTTCCGTACAGACTTCAACTTTGAACCTATGAATTTACCGTCGAAAGTAAAAGAAAACATCGCGGTCTGCGGAGGACGTTTGATAGGAAATCGTGTAAAAGTTTATATTGTTATAGGCTGATTTACGACGGCGCCGATTTCTTGCGACGTCAAAGTTATTTCGGACATAGTTTGTGGAAAATAATCATGTGGAGGTGATGAATAGCTCATATAAAGTAGGGAATCTTACAATATAAATATTAGAATTGCTTGATGGTTTTACGAGAAATCTCAGAAATGCTAGCTAAAATTGATACTGTTGCTGAGACAAAAATCGAAGAACTCGATACCAAATAACTTGTAAATAGCAAGTCTATTTTAGATATAAAGCCACATAAATAACAGTTTCAAAAATAGCTGTCATAAATAAAACGTATCGATAAAAGGGAACAGAATATGATTTGTGCGGTACCGAAAATAAACAACCGTGAAACTAGTTTCAAGATAAACTTTTATTGCTAGATCTTGTTTTATTGCTAGTGTTTCCCACAGGGGTCAGAAAAGATTTTTGATGGTAGCTATCAAATAAAAAAAGCAATAAGTACACGAAACAAAAATGCTTGTTAGAAATAAGTTCAGTAACATTCATATAGTAGGTAGATATGTATGATCTACTCCAGAACAATGTTTTTTTCCTGTAATAATAATAACATACCAATCTACTTCTACAACTAGCCACCATCCATTCCGAGGCACACGCTTGCGACACGAATGAATAATAAACTAAAACAGTAAATACGCCCAGCAAAAAATGGTAAACAAAACGTTTTAATTTGAAAAGAGGCAATTCTGGAAGCTATTACTAGCAGTTTAGATATTAACAGAGCCATTATTAAGGGAGCTGTTATCGGGGACATGATCGAGGGCACGAGGGATAAGGATCCAGAAGCCACCCTCTCACCACCTGCTCGCGAGGCTCGTGGAGCATAACTATCGAATTTGATAACGGAAATTAACGTTTGGAAGGCATTAAGTTGTTGTGGTTGCGAGAAATCCTTCATTAGACAAAGGATCAGCGATTTACGATAACGAGACGATCTTATACTCGATACAGAAACGTAACAAGTCTAAATGCGATTACATAACACCTCATCAAAAATAATTGGAATGAATGGAGACGTGCCTAAAAATAGATTTTTATTTTTAGATGAAGACAATTGACAATAATACAAGAGACAACGATAATATAATATTAAAACGATCAGATCCGATATTAACGATGTCTGTAAAAATAAATTTGAAGTGGAAACGTTAATATTGTAGCATTTCTTGACACTAACGAAACAAGGTCGTGTCACGCGACGTGGCCCGTCGGGTAAACAATTAAATATGACAGATTAGAAATGAATATTAAAACTATAAGTAATTAATTGAGGGTTTGAGGCCGTCGGAAGGGATGTAATCATTTACATCAAAGTTAGAATTGTGGAAGTTATTAATCAGTGTGTTGACGTTGTTTGTGATAGGGATTTTATTAAACATGAGCCTTATTGCTTTACAAAACTATTTGAATGCGTTTCTGTGCCTAGTTGTTTATAATTAGTTCAGGCTGGATTACTGAAATATTACTTTCTTTAGTTTACTTTTATTTGATTTACATACTGTGATAATCCAATCTACACAGCACATGTACTATAAAAATTGGCATTCATATTTTACTAGTTTCCCTTAGGGGTATAGATCAACGTGTTAAACGTGTGCGGAGTACAGATAAAGGCAGAGCCTGTATAGAATGCCCCTTTGTCAGATTTGACTTACAACACTGAGCCATTTATCGCATAACCCAAATAACCAACTTCATAAACATTTTCTCTCGCATGAGAAGAATTATGTCACCATATGGATCGATTATCTGCTCGACACACTGTTTTTTCTCATAAATAAATAGCATAATTGCTTGTACACTTGTACAACCATCAACGAAGGTCCATATTCTAGGGCTCTATAATTGAACTTTGAACGGCTAGGAACGTAGAAGAAAATTTGACAGATAATATGGAGAATCGCTAGGACTTATGCGGAACTATGCGGTCACTCCATACAAGTTCCGTATACGTCCTAGCCGTTCGAAAGTAAATTCTATAATTTACTTTTGAACGGCTAGGACGTATGAGCCCCTGAAAGAACAGTAAGGATATAAATATTAGGGGACATTTTACACACGGTCTCTGACCCCAAACTAAGGTAAGTTGTGATATACATATATAGCTGCCAGAGGCCCATGTAAAAGATACATATTTATAAATGCACACTTTTATAGAGAATAACATCCAGATATAGATTAAACTCTAATGTTCATCACAAAAAGCTTTGTTCTAGATGGGGATCGAACCTACTCTTCTTTGGCGCAGGAGTCAAGGTCACTAACCACTGGGCCACGGAGGCAGTTAAATATAGGAAGTAAAAGGTACTGACCATCTGTGGGCGAGGTGTAAAGCTTCCTGCACAACTCCTGCGGGCCGCCCAGCGCGTTGATCCTGGCGAGCCCCTCGGAGCCGCGCGACTCCATCAGCTCGCGCAGCTGCCGCAGCGAGACGCCATACTGCGCCGGCCGCCCCTCCACGGTCGCCATGGTGCCGGGCCGGTCGCGGCCGCCGCCCGCACCAAGCCCGACAACCCTCTAGCTCTGGAACAATACACACATTCCGTCATACAACAATCTGATACTGAAGAAACATCCAAACAAAAAGATTAGACCGAGGGAGATTATGGAAAAATAATATTTTATTGGATTTATTAAGGCCTTGGATAACTTTAGGAAAGGAAACAGTGGACATCCTATGGCTGATGGATGAAAACATCCAAACTACATCCGAAAAGTAGGAATTGAATTAGTAGTAGGAGTCATCTGAGAAGCAGGGCGTTCACCATCAAAATGACAGACGATCCAATCAAGGGTAGATACTGCTGATTGCAGGCCGTTTCTAATCTCTCTTATTGGAAATTCAGATGGTTAAGTTAAATGGTTTGATCTATGTCCTGAGTGGACGACAGTCCTCAGCAGGTAAAAGACCTCATAGATTTGCAATAAGTTTTATCGAGATCGTTCCTGCAATTATCCATCATTGTAAGAATTATATGTATACCCTATCCACTGACACGTCTACGTCTTTATCCTGAAAACTGCCTAATGACAACTTTTGCGAAACCGAGAAGGGAAGCACTTTGAGTTTCTGAAGCCAAGACTCTCATTAGAATAATGCGCCAAGTTTGTCCTCACGAAAGGCCTGTTATGCAATGCAGACCTTTAGGAATCTAGAGATCGGACTCGGAACGAGTTCTAGGCACTTTTGAGAGAGATCAAAAAAGTGTTAAAGGATAAATCTATAATAAACCGCTCTATGCCTGTGGGAGTGGGTGATTGATGGTTCTAGCTCAAACAAAGAAATAATTCTTATGAGTTGATGAAAAGATGATGGTTTAGGTACAATGCTGTGCTGTTAAAAAAAACCAAAGAAACCGACCTCATCTACGATTGAATTTGTGAATATGATAATATTACGATTAGATCAAATTACTAAGGCTAGCTAGTAGCTATTGTACCTAACACTTATATTTAACCAGACAGGTTAAAAAGATAAGAATTCTACAAAGTAAACGTAAATATGAATATAATAGAAAGATAAAATATGGGTTCCATGATCATGTGTAATACGATATACGCGGATCATTTGTTATGCTAAGTAAATTGTAGTATTGGCAACGTCTTGCGCCAAGCAAGGTCACCTAGGTAAACGGCGCCCAGTGTCAACGTATACATATAATTACTATGCTCATATTAAACTAACAACCGCGAACTGAACAATTTCACGCATCAGCAGCAGTAGTCCATTTTAATTAAGCTGAAACTATTAATCAACAACTAATAAAACAGTATAGTAATCTGGATCATTATGTATCAAATAGAAAGGCGAAAGAATAGAAAAATGAGTAGAGCGCATCGTAGCAAATACTAGCATATTTATTTTCAGATAAGAAAGTTGTAAAACTAGTTTAATATACTAAACATAAACTGGCATACAAACAATCAATAAGTACATGAGACAGAGTAGATACATTCGATTAATTTTCGTACAGTACAGTACAGTTGAAATACCGAAAATAATGAACGCCTATTTACGACACCAATCAATATCTAATTAAAACAGAACTGCCTCACATTACAAAAGAAGCTTCATTTAATTACACCTATAGAGCCGTAATTATACCCCGAAAATATCTATCGCCGGTCCAATTTAAAATTAAAACGAGCTGCGAGATTGATTACCATTGTTCTCCAGAAAGAAACGGACCATCTAGCTGTTTCTAATCCGGGAGTAATAGATGCCGATGCTATTGTTATCTCTCTCATACAAGTGGTACAAGATAGAGACGGAAAAGAAGACTAAGAGGTAATCGATGAGAATAGGTCAGCTACCAAGGATGTTGTATACACCTGCAAAAGCTATTATCCCCATTTACGATCCAATAAAGTGATCTGACGGGCCGCTGCAATGTCATACATAATTTAAGACCCGTTGATATAAGTGTGCTCGTTGATCGAAGACTTGGTAGAGATAATGGCAGTTGATAGGCGAATGCTGAACTTTGAATAGATTACGCAGAAATGGGGATAAGTTGAAGTGAGTTTACGGGACGGTCGAAGTAAATGCAGTCTTGAACTAGTTCGAGGTGTTGGGGATAGTTTAACTGAATCTAACGAAGGTATTGGAAGGATGGAATTTATATCAAATGGTAGAAAACGATAAGTATACTGTGTATTGTGTGTAAGTGTATGGTGGTCAAAAGCTGGGACGAGACCAATTATCCGCAATATTTCAATACGCATCACATATGAATCAGAGCCAAAAAACAAATATGCTGATATCTCTTTAACTACAGTTCAACGTCTGAATATGGTCTGATATGAATAAAACAAGTGACATAAGCACCATGGTCCATAAGTAAGGCTTCTGCCTAGCTTGCCAAAAGAGTGGATTAAGTACCTCATAAATTCACCCAATACACAAAATAGGCACAGAATAAATAAAATAGTCAGTACCAAAACTTAAACTATTTCTAATATATTATTTCAACTTTGAAATTAAATTTTTATGTCTTTCCAGACACTTGCAAGATAATGGACCAAGAAATAAACGTGAGTCGTGAATTTATAATTAAGAAGGATATAAATAATAGTGTGCATGGATTTCATAGAGGTATCTTACAAATACCATGTGTGCGAGTAGATTTAGGTAGTTGCGAGTATGTACGAGGCGATGCGTGGAAAATCCACGCATCCCCATATATCGCCTAAATACAGTAAGTAACGACAAATATCGTCGCTGCTCGAAGGCTGCAAACGATTGCTTTTATCATCGTATCTCAATATTTTGTTCAAGATCAGAAACAAAGTCATCGGGGGAATATTTAAAACAGTGTATCAAGTGCATGCGCTGTTAACATCGTACTAAAGAGAGCTAGGGAGGCTCCTAAGAGGGCCACCCCACCGCATCGCGAGGGTTGCCAACGGCATCCGGGTTGAGTGTCGTTGAACGGCCAGCAATTAGGTCGAGCGAGTGCCCATCTCTGTTAGATTCTGCGCGTCTGCTAGGCGCCGATGGAACTTCAAGTTTATCTTCAAGACTTATTGGAATTTCTGTTTGTTTACTCAGCTCCGCAATTACAGTTACATAGCTACCGAATTATTTCCCGCAACCGAGCTTTGCCTTTGCTTCTTATCTACCGAGTTTGCAATATATAGCTCTGCATTTGCAGTCTTCTTTGAAATACAAAACCATAAAAGCTAAATAGTGTAGAAAGCAATATTGAGATATTGCCTTCTACAACAAGACTTTGTTTTAATATTGCACGGTTCCTTAAAAGACGATAAGTCAACAGCATCCTGCCGGTTTCCCCGCAAATATCCTACCATAGCCGCCCAAAGTGGGTCAATAGACGTGTTCTAGCGCAAACTTGGCACAGGCTGGCAAACAATCTTGATTGAGAGTGCGCCTAATCGGATACAGTGAACGGGTTTAATCGATGTGTGCGTACAGCACCTACCTGTTCGCTGGCTAATGATTAATGAGCATGAAATATAGGAGCCGGATTCCCGTGGGTGAAATTATTTATGTAATCTTTAGATGTGATCCGGAAGTTTTTGAGGATGGTGAGCAATTTGCCGACGCTATTATGGCGAGATTGAAAAATTGTAACATAGACGTTACCGTTTTATACTTTCCCTATTTTTTATAAACAAGGAAAGGGTGGACGAAACAATATTATGCTAACATTTTGCAGACAGAATTCTAAAACATGAATCAAGATTGAAAATTAAAAAGGCAATTACGAACGACGCAACCGCTAATGATTGTGAGACAGAAAGGTCGCCGAATCTTTGTCCCAATTTCCATTACCGTCAAATATTTCTGAGAATTAATAAAATCGCGAAACAAATTACTTTTTTTTACAGAAAGAAAAAGCACACAAAGAACAGCTGGTGGCACAGACAGAAAATCAATAGCGGCAACCAATCAAATCCCTACCCACCAATCGTGTATTGCAGCAAACGATTCACCGTTGGATAAATTAGTGCTTTCATACACCAAGGTTGCCGGCAAACGCCTTGATAAATCAACTTCAATAGCTTGGGCGTAGTTAGGGGAAAATTTGAGGTTCCTTTCTCGAAATTCTTCGATATGACAAATATGACTGATTTTCGAACTGAAGAGCAATAATAATTAAAATATGCTCACTAACGATACATATATTTGATTTAATGTTTCATTATTTCGCATAGATTTCAACTGCTGAAATATAAAATTGTGATTTGGGTATGATGGATAAGCCAGAACATAAACTACAACATTGAGGAGTCACCCCATAGATAGGGTTCTTAGGAGCTATTCCTGCCCCCAAAATGGTACCCTTGTTACGTCCACGTTCAATAGCACGATGTACGGTCCAATCGCGTGTCGGTGCAGGCTTTATCTTGGCCACACCTGGCTTTCGCAACTTCTAGTTATTAAAACTAGGCCGATCTAGGCGTTAAGTGCTCGCGGTACTAATAAAGAAGGTTTATTAGGAGCTTGGGGCCGGAGATTCATGGCTTTGCAAGGATTTGCGTAACCATAACGCAACTTGAATTACTTTCGGGTGTTTTCATAATAAAGGTGATCATTTGTGAGAAATAGGGAGACTGATTAAACATCTGAAGCGTGCACGTACTTTTACTTACTATTATCCGTAAAATAATCCAATCGACATGAAATTATAGTCAGGAGTAAAACAAAACTGTAAACATGTTGGAAAAGAAAGAACTTTGACATTTTTAAAAAATTTGATTCAGAATAAGAATACGCATAAAAAAGTAAGAAAATAAAACGATAACAGTTCATTGATAACATAAAAAGACAAGTTAACAAAGATTAAAATATACGAGATATAAGCAAAAGTTGGAGCCTACACATGCCAATTCTTCGATTTTAGATCCAAAACACAAAAATTAAGATTGCTACTAACTAACGGTTAATTATTACTATTCTACCAGATAGGAATATCATTTTTAAATCCAGAACACCGATGCTTTTAGAAAGTCCGGACTGCACTTTCCAAGTTAAAATAGCATAAAGCCGGGAGACAAGGCGAACTACCTACAAGCAAAGTTCAGTCTTGAACTTCTGTTTTTTATCCGATCCAATCATCCCAAGTTGCCGACACTTGAAAGGGGGACCACCACTTTGCTTTACTTCGTCGTGATTCGTGAATTTACGATACGTTAATTAACTATTATGTTTAATAACGAAAGAGGATAAAAAAGAAAGATGATTGAAAAACGCCAGCAATCAACACAAATACATTTAGAAAAGACTATGTAGAACTTTCAATCAATGAGATACGACTCTTTAAATTTAAATGAAAAGAAGCAAAATAAAAAAAATATGTTTGACAAAGCGACAGTGCAAAACGTCATATCGACAGCAATCTAATGACGTAACGTCCGGTTAGCGGGACAAGACGCAGAAACAGCGAACGCTGACAAAGTTTAAAATGAGGGTAGAAAATAAGTTTGAGCCGCTATCTATTCTACTATACTATATAGTAGCAAATCTACAACAGACAAGAACGAAAAGAAATACTGATTAACGTGAAACTAGTTTTTTATATTATTCTCTAGACTCTAAATCCAATTACTATTTTAAATATCTAATCTATATTCGTCACGAGTTCATAGTATAGACAGAACGAAGTGGCATCCAGGCGTGATTTGAAAATCATTTTGCGTAGTTGCGATGTTATATTAGAAAAGAGGTTTAAAACAACATTAGGTTTTAGAATAGAAAGAATATTTAATAACAATATACCTGGACTGTACTAGCATTTTTAGTAAGTCCACTGTTAGACATAGGCCTACCTTTAAAAGTCGATCCGCCATGCTGCTCCGGTGCGGATTGTCCATAATGTTAACATATGTAAATTTCGAAAAAAAAGAACCCTGAAAGTTTGGAAGAAACTTTTTGCGAACAAGGATATAAGAAACAAAAGTACTAGGGTATCATAAACCAATAGAACGTAAAACTGATTCGGTTGATGGAGACCGCTGTTACCGCGGTTGTCACCGCTAACCAGTCGGACTAACCAGTCGGACTATCTGTGGGTTGCGGTTGCCGAAATAGCGAAATCATTCAGAGCTGTCGAAACTGAACAATACTGTGTCGATCGATATGGTGCGATCCGGATAGCCATTTTATTGGAAACAATTTGCATTTCCAACGAAGAAAATGGCGCTTAAATATACCTCATCATATTCCACGTATTAAACTGCTTTAACGCGTAATAACGTACAGGAAAAAATAGGTAACAAAGATTGCCAACTATTCCCAATAGACCCGAATCAAAATATAGGATTCTGCGTGATAAAAAATCAAAATTCCGAACATACCTTTCCCATATCGTCATAAATCAAATCCTGCAAATTCGCTTCCTGTAAATCTAAATTCATGTGACAGAGCAAGCCGGCACGCAGCCACGTGTGGTGGGCCATCAGTATTCGGGCAGAGTGCCGCCGTTGGGACCTCGGTAATCACGAGTTGGAACACTTGGAACAGGCTTTGGACCAGAGACGTCCATTAATGTCTTGGCTGACAGGCCGAACGAGCATATGAACTTATTGGGAACGAACAAAAATGACATGATCTGCAAGGAATTTATAATTATAATAAAGTTTGTTCTTTAAGGCTTGAAAGGCATTTGAAATTTTTCATGGCCTTTTTTAACCCAGCAGTCCTTGGTATAGGAAGAAGGATTCCTTTCCATCGCTACTCTGCCTAGGTCATGTCCATGTTAGACCCATAACATTGACCGACCGATCGATAGCTACAAGACATCTCACGTTCCAGGTTCACTTAACTAATGTCAATCAAAACTGTCAACTGAAAGGTTCCAAGTTTCACTTGACTTCCACATGGCATTCATTGCAGTAGAACAACTCTCTAGCAGATTCATCTCGAAACTTTCTATACGATACTGAAAACCAATCTGGTGACACTTGGATCTTTATTGGACTACACTGTAAACAATATTAAAATCCAGTAGTCGAGGATTCTGTATTCATGGCTGAGAGAAAACTACCCCTGGTTGGTATATCGATACAATTTTCCATTATAGCATTAGGATAATTGAAGTAAGAGTAGGTAAACTACTAAAAGGTCTGACTCGCAAAAGGGGTCCTGGCAAGGCATTATGACAAAGAAAATGAAATGTAACAAAAATAAAAGGTCGCACTGTCCAAAACTTACTTATTGAAATTCCACATATCTAAAATCAGCCTTCTTAGCAAAGCGTGTGATAAACATTCTGGACACGAACTAGTTAGTAACAGACAAACGCGAAGTAATCGGGACTTTGGAAGTTAGGACACGTGAGCTTAGCTGACCGCACCGAGATGTGGATAACCTAATATAGATGTCAGGCAACGGAAATACGATAAATAGGAATATTAATAATTGAATATACAACAAAATAGGTTTTCAAAACGTAGGAACTGGTCGACTGGATAAAGATAAGCATGCTTTTAAACCATACCTAGATATCGCATGTGCTCTTTAATGAGCAACTGAAAATTACAACAATTCTTTGTAGCAATGCTTATTACATAGTAAGATCGGTAATTAATGTTACTTAGTGTAGGTTAAATTTGCATGCTTGCTTATACATAATAGTTTTATTAATGATAAAAAAATCTATATTTATTTATATTTGAATTATTTATAAAAGCACGATCTATATTTTATTTGTAATCTAAATTCAAAATATTTTTTATGCTAGAAGTGAATGCAATAAGGGAGGGCGCAGTAGGCCGAAACACAGGCCATTGGCCTAATTCGGCAACAGATATATTACATTAATTTTATCATATTCTAGCTAATTAAGTAATAGAAATGTTCTTTATTACGGAAATGTTTTAGAAATTTGAAATAAAGAATTTATTTATTATCCCAAGACATAACATGTTGTTTGGTCAACGAGCAAGAAAGTATTGTAAAAGTAAGTTAATATAGGCCGGGTGGGCTAGTCCTGGTGTCAGAATTTTTAAGCCGGCTGAAGGCCTCTGACATGGCTGAACGGTTAAAATAACCGGGACCTACAATTTAACGTATCATCTGAGCCACAGTAGCGCTCAGTTAGAAAATGCCACCGACGTACTGACCGTGCGAAACGTTGCTTAATACGTATTCTTAACCAACGTTCTATAAGAAGCGATACCGCAAACAAGAGCATCGCGTAAGTTTTATCTTCGGATATATTTGAATAAAAGAAAAAATTAAAACCATAGAGCTGATGGAGTGCTTTTTTCGGAAGGCTTATTCCCAAGTCTTCATTAAAACTTGACAGATCGACGTTTTAAGAGGGCTCCATTGTACGCAGCAGAAACTTCGTTCCCGCTAAAGGCACCCCGATTACGACACTTAATTAAGTGACGTTCCAAACAAAAACTCTCCAATAGCTGGAAAAGTTCGTCTGCTGAAGGTTCCGTACCAAAATATTTATTTGTACCAAGAGAGCCTGTGTACCAAGTTTCGTCGAGATTCTTTGTTATAGGCGAAAACCAACATCCTTACACACGAAAGCAAAATCGCCGTATCAAACCAGACCTTCGCTTTATTTTCATGAAAACCAATTAATTCTATCAACAGAATAGTATTTTATATTTTTAATACCAAACTTGAACATATTATAGGTACTTCACTTTAGCAAATTTTAGAAAATTTTAACAATTCCGCTATTACAGTGCGAAAGATCAACTTTCAAACACAGTACAACGAACAGGCGCACAGTAGATACTGTATAGACAGGCATATATCGAGAGACAAATTTTACCTTTTGGCACGGAACCCTAAATGGTTGCCTTTTAATTATATTAAAGCCTGACGGAATAACGGTTAAGTGGGAATTTAGGATACGATTGTAGCCCGGAATTGGTTTTGGGGGATATATTCGAGACATTTTTAGGCAGATGAAGTTGCTTGGCAGCTTTATAGGGGCACTAAAATGTTTTAAGCCAAGCAGAAAATCCGCCATTTTTAGCTGTGGGAAATAAGGTATAACTTTAGTCTAACGGTCGGAACGAGAACAGCCGAGAATTTTATCAAAAGAAAGCTCTAGGGGCTGTTGCGAAGAAAATATTTAGACAATAAAGCGGCCAATACTGTTAGCATAACTTTTTGGTTTATATTACTGGAGCCGACGGGTAACCAAAGTAAAATGTAAATAAGGTGCAAGATAAACGAAAACTCATTATCAGTCGAAATCCCGGTCGAGTTGGTTAAGGCTGCGAAATGGCTTGTTATCTTCGAAACTCGAATCAAATTACAATATGGTGTCTGCGCGCCTGTAACTTCACCCACATTATTTCCGATCGAAACATATCTTGCGTTGTTTTATAAAGTAAAATGTTTTGAAGTGCGCAAGTATAAGTAAGTTGTAAGCTGTTGGACCAACTTTGTATTTATTGATTTATCGACTACGGACTGAAGAATCATAGTCATGCGATGATGCATAAAACCAAAAGATCAAGGGATCAACCGGATCATAGGTCCTAGCAACTGTGATTACTTTACTAGCAACTGAAACTATGTCATAGCCGTCATAGGTTAAAAACTTAGATAAAATGTCACTTTCTCAGAGCAAATAAAAAAATCCAGAGGGAACGTCGTAGAACAGTCACCAAGTGAAGGCGGTTTTTTAAACATGTGTGAGTGCGTCGCTGTTGCGCCGCCATAGTTTGACTGACAAGCCAAGGCGTAGTTTCATAGTTACCTGGATGTGTGTGTAATTGTCTGTACACGGCGAGGCGTAGTTATGGTTGGCTTCACTTGTTTGTTCACAACATTCTCTCTTGATTTTTTTATTTGCTCTGAGGTCACTTTATGCTTTAAATTTTTTTCATAAAATGAATATTTAAGCGTGATAGTTCTTGGTTCTGGCGTTCGGGTTCGCTTTTCCATCCGCTCGCTCTCTTGGCGCGAGTAACTGGCGCGAGCAGGAGAAAAAGCGAAGCCCATCGTCAGAACGTGTACACAATGCGGCTGCCCGCGCCGGTCCCGCAACAATGACTTCTTTGAAAGTTATGTATGTAGGTATGTACGGATTTTCATACCATTATCACATACCGTTTGATTTTGCGTGAGAGAAAACATCGTGAGGCAAACTGCACAGTGCAAACGTCCGTAAAAGAAATAGCGTAAAAAAAGCAAAAATCGTAGCGATCCATCAATCCATACTGGCCCAGCGTAGTGTATATGGCCAAACGTCATCATCATAGGTAGACCTATGTTCAGCAGTTGACTATTAAAAACAGTACAGTAATTTGAGTGAACTTGTATTCCGATACGGTCAGGCCGAAAGCCTGTTGTTTAATCAAAGTTTTCTATAATCCGATTCAAGGAGCTTATAGAACGTTCCAAAATGAGGAAAATTTGAGAAATCTCCCAACAGTTTCCTTGAACGGTGAGACACGGTTTCGGAATTGTTATTAATTCAACGCGTAAATAACATTTTATTAACGCTCCTGAAAGTGGATTAATGAAAACACGAGAGCATTGAACTGTCCGAAGCAAAAATTAAGAAGAATTTGCGAGTAAATTCTGAACGCCATTTACAGTGAAACCGTCTACTTATCACAAAATATAAAACTTAGTTTAAGCATAAAAATGCTGACAGAAGAGAGAACGGACACAACGACCCCTTTATAAAAAGTTGTTTTTTACTACACTACGAAATTCTTAAAATGATTCAATCTGCTAAGTTGTTACTGGGAGTTTCTAATGAAAAAGAGGCAAGTTTAAGGAGCGACAAAATTCTTTTATTGTAAAAAATTTAATTATATTACGAAATTCATTTAAATATAGGTAATCATGGTCCTATAAGGAAAACCAATTAAATTCAGTAAAAGTTAAAGTTCACTTTCATAATTTAAGTAATATGCCGAAACTACAGAATTATAAGTAAAACCATAAGCGACAAGTATCTTTAAACTTACATTTTACTCTCACATCTCATTGTCATTTCTAGACAAGACAAAACATAGCTAGAACTAAATAAACGATTAAATCTCCAATAGCATGAGTTGCACAGACACAGCCTCTCCAATGCAACAGACAGCTCCATTGTGCTCAGTTATTCATTAACCGACTGGCTACTGAACTGAGCCTAACTTACTTCGAAGCTACATGTAGTACATAGCACATATAGCTAGGTAGATAGGTAGGTAGCAGTAAGATACAATAAGCGCATTCGTATGATCACCACTCTTGAATAACCACACTTAGTGAATAACGCAATGTTCCCGAAACCTTTCAACTAGTATTAAGATATCCCACCAAAATGTTGCCAAGACGCGACCACAATATGGATAGCACTATCAAAAAGTTTTCAGATCAGATGTAGAGCTAAGCTTATAACTCTACACACTACCCGCCCTTTTCGACGAAAACGTAAGGTAGTTTTGTCGATAGTGAATCAGGGCCCTGAAGGCCTAGAACGGACTACATATATATTTTAATAAACACACCTACTTGCGAGAAAGTATAAAATTAGAAAAGCTTATTCCACAATTAGCATAGTCCTTACTTTTGCACCTAGTAACACAGTAACACTAGATTGTTTCGAAAACTCGCGTAGGTGTCTCTACTTATTTCAACTTAGTTTAACCACAGCCTACACAGAAACTTCTGTAAAGACTGTTAGTAGTTTCTTAAACAATTCAACTTGAAAAGCTTTGAGACTGATTGGAACAAGTTATGAAATAATTGATAACTTCTGATTTATCCAAGCGTTACATAAAGAAGCAGAGGAAAAGCTGGAAACGACAAACCTATAGGCAATCAAACCTATAGGCAATCAAAACTAGCAATAGAAGCTCTAAACGCTTGAAAATACAATTACTGGAGCCACAACTCGGAACTTCACTTAAGCCGGAGACCACTGCAAATTAACCAACAGCTAAGCTGCACATGGGACTGCAATATCTAGACAAGCCTTGGCGTCATTCTGATAAAGCTCAAAATTGCACTTTAGTTACATGGTTGTGGTTAAAGTCAGAATTGTTTAATCAAGACTACCTCCTACCGCTTCGCTATAAGAGCTGGATTTGGTTGATATTTTGGTTAGGGAGCGCTAGAAAGTTACGGGCAAACTTCAGCCACGAGATGACACCTGTATCCCGGTGGGATAAGAGCTAGAACTGTGTTGTACTTCCTGGACAGCCTTAATTGATTGCAGCGGATCGCCCAGCGGGATATGGAACCACGGACGGACGTGTACGGTAAGGTACTTGTAACTTGGCTAAGTTGATGCGATTGTGTCCCGTTATCAGAATGTTGGTATTGTTTTGTTGGTGTGAATACCAATAAGCAAAACACAGGTGTATCACATGTACCTCTAGAATACTCTAGATGACGGACTTGACTAACTCCACTCAATTAATCTCAATGGTGTTTCCGATACCGATCAGTTCAAGATCGAAGTAGGTTAAGAGAAGAGTGTAATAAAAACTAAGATCAAGGTAGCGCTGAAAGGTACTGGTGAAAAAGATATGATGAATAGTACATTACTGTCATCAGCAAATCAAATGAAACTTCGATCTGAGGAGATAATGAAATGGGCTCAAGTTAATCTTTAGAAAATTGGCTATCTATTGCCCATCAGATGCTACTGGCATCTCAGCAGCAAATCCAATTTCGGCCTGATAGGTCAACTCTAAACATGGCCGCCTTTGGGAGACCTACTTTCAGCTCCGATATACGGGATACTCAAACTGGATATCAAATTCCATTACCGAAATGGGTACAGATTTAAAATTTGGCCGAGAATTGGAGAAATATCCGTTTGAAGGGTGATGGGATGATATTAATCAAATAACTTCGTTAGATTTAAATTTTACTCCTGCTAACAGTTGTGTGTGGAGGTATTACACTGGCTATTTTAAAAGAATCGTGACACATTATGAGTCAGAGACTGCTGTCAAAGCAAAGTGAAGGTCTCAGAGTTCATTTGCTAGACGTTCATATTGACCTTTATTCAATATCTCGATACTATGCATAGGTAGGCCGAATAACTACGCGAGAAGTGGGGCGACGTGCGCAGCTTACACCTAACAGTCGCCAAGAAGTTAGATTGGAGTATAAGTACAATTGTATGCAACTTACTCGTATTGCATCGTGCAAATTAATGTGTTTTATGTTAGCTAGACCAGAACGTAACGCAAACAATTTATTTTGTTACCAAAAAGTTATATAAAACTTTCGAACTATCCAAATAGCTCTTAGTTTTATTTATAAACGTCGATTTCCTTGTTTCGAGTACTGTACCTTTTAGCTTTTGATAGCTCAATTTTCTTCTCAAAACATACTCAATCATTATTGCAAATACTCGTATGTAATATTTACATGCGTAATGCGCATGTAATATTTTACGTATGTAGATGGCCGCGCCATGTTTTCCTTTAAGGAGAAGCCAGTAGTATGAAAATCCGTCCATAAATTCCAAAAAATCATTGGCCACGAAAATAACTGTTTTGACGAGTGTAACAGTGAGAGAAAAATACTTTGCCATAACTTTGTCTAGTTCTGACAAGTTGAACGAAATATTCTCTTATCCACTAGCATGGGTGATTAGGCCGCCACTTTAAATCGCCCTTTTTGATCCAGAAGTTAGGGTCACTAACCACCTGAGCCACCGAGGCAGTCGACTTTATAATCATATTTTTTGTCGTATATGTGTAAATAGTGTTTATTTTTTAAATTTTGGTTGTAAAGAGTTTTGCCTGTCTGTCTAGCCCGGCCGGACCAATACTAAGACCATTCTCCCTATAGGCACTGCAGCTTTTAGCATGTTTTGAGAGGACTAATTGAATTCCGCGTTTCGCTTGATGCATTGTTGTGATGCACGGTCACTCGGAAGATTGATGGTGATGGATATCGGTTTGATGGGGCTGTAATTGGTTTGATGGTTTGGCGTAACGAGGGAGCGATCGAATGGAATATTGGTCAATGACTCTGCTGGTACACTTAGGTTTAGATTATAGATGCAACTAGTAACTACAATCACGTCATCATCATGAACGTAGCGCTTATAGCATAGCTTGGCTAAATGTATTTTTGACCGACGGACCACCGGAGGAGGTATACAATTCGACGCGTATATATATATATATATATATATATATATATATATATATATATATATTTATGTATACCCACGCAAAACTTTTTTCATAGTAGTCCGATTTCAATAATTCTTTTTTTATTGGAAAGAGTATACTTCGAAATTGGACCCATTTAAATTTTATCAAAATTGGCTGAGCTATTTTTGATAAATCAACAATAATGTGAAATATGCTGCATCGATCCGTGCATAATATTTACGTTCTAGCGATGCGCCCCGACTTAGCACAGGTGCATTATAATATAAACATTTCTCTTGAATTACTCTATCTATTAAAACAAACTGAATCAAAATTCGTTGCGTAGTTTTAAATATATAAAAGCATACTCGTACATGGAGACAGACAGCGGAAAGCGACTTCATTTTATACTATGTAATGATTCTGTACACGGGTGAAGTCGGTCATGCTATTTTTGGAAAAAAATGATCATGAATGCTAAGTACTTAACGTTTAGTATGGTCAGTTTTCGGATGTGTAATCGCGGATGGCACATTTAGATGTAAAATACAAGTGATTTAACCACAGATTGCCGTAGTGGTGTAGAGGTAGTGACACTTGCCTTACAATCGTGAGGTCGTGGGCTCAAATCCTGTTCCTGTACCAATGACTTCTATGGTATTTACGTACGGAATTTCACACCACTGGGTTTTCGGTGAAGGAAACATCGTAAGGCAACCTGCATAATTATGTCCGTAGAAGAAATTCGATGGTGTATGTGAATCCACCAACTAGCACTGGGCCAGCGTGGTGGATGTGGCTAGGATATCAAGTATTGCTCTCGTTAAGAGATAGATCCTAGTTATCACAGTAATCTTGATATTTTTAGTCAATTTGCTTGTACGCCTTGTCGATAGATTTCGGTGGCTTTACTGCTTCTACGTTAAATCTTAATTATGAAGTTAAAAGAAGATATTATTAAACAAGTAGGTACTATATAACACGTATAATAAACATTCTATTACTGATTCTCCAGTTTTTCTCCAAGTACTTTGTTCTAGTTGAAATCGAAACACTATTAGGTTAATACAGTCACGAACCTCAAGTTGTCCATTTAAACAAACGCAAAAATTTAAAAGACATCTAATCATGATTCGTTTTCATAAAAAAACGTTTTTTGTGAGTGCTCCAATTAGTCAGTAAATAAGAAATACATTTTATGAGCACTCCATCGACAGAAAGTTGGCAACAATTTGCATATCTAATGAATAATTCAGACGAGTCAATTCTATTGATCATGGGACGCTGTTCCGTTTAAGTTACCGATGGTGGGTTAAACTTTATTTGGATTACATACGATATTCCTGATTTTAAACTAAACGTACAGTAACCCAAATAAACCGGGCGAGAAGAATTTTTAACCCTGAGTGATCCAGGGTAGAGTATTGTTTTAAGTTGAAAGTGTGACCACTGAGTTTGTCTGTACCCGGACTTTGTTACTTTGTCGTTACTGTTCCAGCCTTTTTATTCAATTCAATTCAATCATTTATTAATCAAATAGGTACACAAAAGTACACTTTTGAACGTCAGATACAGTTTAAAGTACACAGACTTTGTTACTTTGTCGTTACTGTTCCAGCCTTTTTATTCAATTCAATTCAATCATTTATTAATCAAATAGGTACACAAAAGTACACTTTTGAACGTCAGATACAGTTTAAAGTACACAGACTTTGTTACTTTGTCGTTACTGTTCCAGCCTTTTTATTCAATTCAATTCAATCATTTATTAATCAAATAGGTACACAAAAGTACACTTTTGAACGTCAGATACAGTTTAAAGTACACAGAAGGTAATAAATAGTAAATATATCAAATTCATGTCAAAACTAATTACTACAAATTAATACTATCTAATGTCACGTGCTTCCATGCCAGTTTATCCCTCAAAAAGTCATCAATAGAGTAATAATAATTTTCATTTAATAGTCCACTGCAGGACGTAGGCCTACCCACGAAGGGACATTGGGCCATATGGATAACGCTAGCCAATTGCGGGTTGGTGGATTCACATACGCCATCGAATTTCTTCTACGGACGCATGCAGGTTGCCTCACGATGTTTCTCCTTCACCGAAAAGCCAGTGGTGTTAAATTCCGTAGGTACATGAATTCCAAAGAACTCATTGGTACGGGGCCGAGATTTGTACCCACGACCTCACGATTGTAAGGCCGGTGTCATTACCACTAGACTACTACGGCTGTGTTGTCTGTGGTATCATACACATATCTTTAAATGGAAGAATGGATTCCAACGTAGTCTTTTTAGAGTCGTGATTTATTTAACATTTTTAGCTTTATAAGCAGTAAGTTTCAGATATCTACTGTTCTTTTTTTACATTAATGTGTGGTAAGTTATGTGCATTTTAAAAATGGTCAGAAATGGTGACGCGTTTCAGTGTGACAAGGCTAATAAAGATCCAAGGTGACTTGAACGTATCGTGATGTTTTAACGATAATGCTAACTGTATTGTTTTGCTATATTGTTAAAACTGATCAACTAAAGTGATACTGTCGTCATCTAACCATAAATTAGATCTATATTACATTCAAAGACAAAATTAAATTAACAAAACTAGTGCCATTTGCTTACTCCAAACGTTCGTTTAATCAAACTCTCGGGTAAGACAAGTTATTTTAATCATGAAACACATCTCCACTATAGTTGATGGGAATTAACCGCTCATATCCATAGTTAATGCAAGCTAAATAGAAGCTCCACGATACATTTACCCTGGGGCGGAGGGCTAATTGAATTTGCTAGGGCCTCGCGCCCGGCCCTGGACGGAGTAAGGTCAGAATGTGTCGAGAGTACTGCTAAAATGGATAACTGATAGAGATGTTATTATTCGAAATGTAAAAGAAACATTTAAAGAACGGACTGAATATGAAACGGATGAAAATTCTAATGTCTGTGAGAATCCTGAGATAGATGAAACAAACCGAAATGTAAAAAGTATGAAATAGTTTTAAACTTAGATAAAGATTCTAAGCGAGATGATTAATAGGACGACAGAATTTAAAAAAGATCTCTAGACGATATAACAACGGACGACAATAAGAACAAAGAGCTCGAAACGTCTAAAAAGAGATCTTTACATTTGCGCCGAGGTTAATGAAACTCGAATAAAAACAGAAATTCAAATGGAACCGACAGCCTTGGGTTCCGTAAAAATCTATACGAAAAAGAGAAATTTCATTCGTATTGGAAACGTGTCGTCTGACAACGAACACTGTTGAGAACTGACGTATTGACAGCCGAAATGCGGACACAAGTCTAAACAGAAGTGCGGAGCAAAATAAATACACTGGTGTTTACTTTAATACATAATAAGGAAAATGTAGTTTAGTTTAGGAAATATTTAACGTCATCTGATGTCTGAATGCCACTATTTACAAAGAGGTTATTAAGATTTTCAAAACAAACGTGAGTTTAATGTCAAGAGTAAAATACATAGTGGCAATTGATACAATATTAAACAAGGAAGTATATACGAGACATAGAGCACTATAGATAACAAATAACAATAAATACATAAAAGATAGACTTCCTACTTAATAATAATTATTCTACTTCTATCACAGCGACGAATCTAATATTTAAACAGTAAAAGGTCACATAAGATTAGACAGAATACAACCCCGAAAAATATTTTTTTTTCTGGACACTTAGGTGATGACACAAATAAAAAGAAACCGAAAGGGCTCCTAAATGCAAGTAACAAGAGTAGAAACAACGAATAGCAATTGAATTAAACTAGAACAAAGAGTAAAGACCGAACGTTTACGTTGTACAGAAATAACTGTGACAATTTTGTTGAAAAGCAATTATCTAGTAAAATAAGTTTGTATGGTTGTACTAGATTGTAGTTCCTAGAGCTGAAAATTTTAAATTGAATGAAAAAGGAGTCATTGGAAAAGTAAACTGTCGTATTGTAAAAAACTCAGTGAGGACCAAAATTATATTTAACAATGTTAAATTCGAACAGATTTTAATTCACCATAATGTCAAGACATGAATGGCGTCGACCTAAGTAAATATAAAGAAGCTAAGAGTAAATATACATACCACGAGTGCGTGTCGCACCCGTCTTTCCGCCGCGGCGTATGGCTCCCTATTATGCTGCAGGATGCGACCTAGAACAAGAATAAAACGTATTGTAGAACAAAACATCACATAAAAAAAAACCGAAAACATTTCTACTAATGAACTAAATTAGGCCACATTTACGAGGGTAAACTAAATCTTAACTACTCAAAACTGCCGTACACTCGAAGCGTTCTATTTTAATCAATTCAAAGCGAACTCCAATCCAACGTCTGGAATCTGAACGGGCTGCAGAGGGTCGTGCTTCCGCATCTTGAATAGCTGCTTATCGATTAAGCAAAGGCAAGTACTTAAATAGGACTATCGGATTACAAATTCCCCTGACTGACTGGCTCGAAACAGGGCTTGACGAAGACCACATGCGGGCTTTTTCGGTAGCGACATTTACAGCTATTTTATTAGCAGCTGGGTAAGATAACTGTCAGCAAAAAGGGTGTTGCCGTTTACAATTGACTTTCGTATTCCGTCGATGCGTTCCTGACTCCCTACTTTGCATTCAATGTTGTTTTACGACTATGCTTGGCTCTGGAACCGTTAAGCCTACATATATTGACGACATCTTCATTTATTCCACAGAGAATAGTCTCAGCGATCCATTTACCAACTGCTCCGGCACTGCGACGCTACATTTACTAGGTATCTTCGCCAACAAAGACAGAAACGAGCTCGAAATGACTAATTACAAAGCTCGAATTGTCCGCATTCGAAGTAACGGCACGTCGAAACAGCGCCGGATGCAGTTCCCGGTACTTATAAGGCCCTTACTATGGTTTCTTTTGGAGGGGTCTGCGGCATTGTCCGTATCTCCGTATGGTCATCGCGTACGCTTCGCTGAATACCCCTTTCTTTGTGCTGACCTTTTTATTTCGTCTAAATTGAATTCGCCATGACCTGTTTCTTTACAAATCTGCTCGTGTCTTGCAAATCAAATAAAGTTGGTATATTCCACTTACAGTGCATGTGTCCTTTTTTAAGGGTTTACTTACTAACTTCATAAATAAAAGATACAATACCCTCAGCGCCGGTTGTGCACAAACATGTCAAACAAATTCTAAGTTCGATCCTTGCAAATCAAATAAAGCTATTTTTATTTAGAGTGCATTCGTCCTTTTTGAGGGTTCACTAAGTTCTTTAGAGGCACAATAGTCTACTACGTCTATTCTAAGGAAACATTTTTCATTTCAGGCAGGACGTGTCACAACAACTTCAAAGTCCATTTAATAGTTTAAATGCGAAATAGCTTTATCACCGCGCTGGGACAGCTTCCACGAAACCGAATCTCATTTACATTTCTAACTCAATTCATTTCGTAGTAGTGGTAGCATTATTTAGCTGTGACCTAAGAGTAGCTGGGAAGCCGACGAGAGAACGGTAGAGTTGGTGAAAAAAAGTGAACCGTCGTGGCGTTACGGTGAACTAACAATAAGATTTGAATCAGCAGCCAAGGTACCGACTACTTGGTAGACGCGAGTCTACTGATGAAAACCGAATTGGTGTCTACTAAGTATCAAACATTTTTAGTTGTACTAGCAATGAAATGAAATGAAATGAAATGAAATGAAATGAAATGAAATGAAATTTATTTCGTGATAACTTACATCGTATGTCATTAAGTAATCAAAATCATATTTACAGAATCGAATTCCAGATTGAGATATATTGTTACCCACGCTAGGATTGAACCTGTGTTATGGATATAACAATACTCTCCGCCGGACGAGTAGTGAAATTACATAATGTTGATATATTAGACAAAACTTAACATAAACTTACTTTCGACTTTTTCGTCATGAAAAAGGCGAAATCAAAAAGAAAAACACATAATTAAATAAAATTAAATTAAATTAAATAAAATATAAAATAGAATAATGGTTAGTAATAGGATTGGGGGAGGGGAAGGTAATGTTTAGTGTATCCAATGGGTGTGTGAATCGCCTCGACAATACTCATGAGCTCTTTAGAGTCAAGGTTTGCCGAGGAGAAACACGTGTGTTATACTGTGTGTGTATATGAATAGTGTAGTCAGTGAATACCTGATTTTAGGAGGGTACTGTTAGGATTTGTTCGGTTGTTTCATAATTTTGTTTGAGAAGCCAATTTTTTAATAATAGTTTACATTGATGTCTAGTGAGATGATATATGTTAAGAATTTTGTTTAATTTATTATAGATGTATGGACCTCTATAGAATAAGTGCCTTTGTGCAAATGTTGTGTTACAGCTGCGGGTTTCACAGACGTTTTTCCTTCCTGAAGGTCGATCAGAAGCTCTATCAAAAGTGTCTTTGTAGATTAAATTTTTATGTTGGAATAGCACTATGTGTAATATAAAAAGCTGGCGTACTGTTAAAACTTTGCACTCAGAGAAAAGAAGTTGTGTCGGATATCGCGATTTCTTGAAGGTCATAACCTTTAGAATTAGACGCTGGGCTCTTTCCAGTTTGATGATCTTAGTTTTGCAAGCACCTCCCCAAACCGATATGCAGTATCCTAGTACAGATTGGCATATAGCAGAATAGATTGTCTTGAGAAGTTCAAAGGAAGTAACTCGGCGTAGATTCTTAAATACCCAAATGAGTTTTCTGAGGCGACACGAAACTGCATCAATCTGGGGCATCCAAGTAAGTTGTTCATCAATTATAACACCGAGGTACTTGACTGACGTAACTTGGTCAATGTAAAGACAGGCACATTCGCCGTCGGGGCTATTTACGCATGTATGGGCTCGGATTTTCAGCATGTCTATGGGGGATTGATTACTTAATATGCCAAAGTTTATAAATTTACTTTTGGAAAGATTTAGTGTGAGCAAGTTGCTTTGAAGCCATGATATTACGTCTCTAAGACCATATTCAGCGTAACGGCGTACTTGATCCCAAGTTTCGCCCTGAAATACCAGTGCCGTGTCGTCTGCAAATGTAAAAATTTTACCGTGAGATGGATTATAGCAACACAGATCATTTATAAAAATTAGAAAGAGACTTGGTCCCAGTATAGATCCTTGGGGAACTCCGAATGTAACAGGTTCATCGTTACTGATTATGTTACCAATTCTAACACGTTGGGTTCTATTTGTCAAGTAATCCTTGAAAAGTCTGAGAGCCATCCCTCGAATGCCAATGCGTTCCAATTTTCTTAGTAGAAGTTTGGTCGATACTGTATCGAACGCTTTGGCCATGTCCAAGAAAATTCCAATGCACTTGTTTTTCTTATTAAGGTTATCAACAATATGGTTAGTGAGATCAGCAACTGCTTGTTCGGTGGATTTGTTTGTTCTAAAACCATATTGAGAATCAGACAAAAGATGTTCTTGTTCAAGAAAACGCATTAGTCTATTGTTTAAAATCTTTTCAAAAATTTTTGAAAGTGCAGGAAGTATTGAAATTGGCCTGAAGTTGTTTACGTCGTCTCTTGCACCACTCTTGTGAATCGGTTGAATAACTGATATTTTGAAAGGTTTCGGAAAGATACCAGAGCTGAGGCAAAGATTTATTAGATGGGTTAGCGGCGGAACGACAATATTTTTAGCACGCTTTAGGAACAAGTTAGAAATTCCATCCCATCCTGCGGCACTGTCATTCTTTAGACCCAGGATAAGTCGTTCGACTTCTTCTTCATCCGTGTCAAGCAGAACAAATGAGCGAGAATGGGACTGTAACTTAATGTTGAAAGAGTCTCCAGACGTTTCAGCTCTGCTAGAAATTTTATCAGCTAGGTGTTTACCTACGTTGGCAAAAAATGAGTTTACTTTATTTACTGCAGCTTGAGGACTAAGTTCAGACTTCAAAAGATCAATGGGAGGGGATTTGGTTTGTGCAATGTTGGCAATCTTTTTAATAGCTTTCCAAGTTTTCTTAGAATTATTACTAGCATTTAGTATTTCAGAGCGTTCATACTCTGTTTTCAATTTCTTAAGAAGACTGTTACAGAAGTTCCTGTATCTGTTATAAACCTTAGCTAGAACAAGGTCGCTGGGGTGTTTGGTTACCTTAAGATGCAAACTATCTCTATGCCGGATACATCTCAGTAGCCCTGGAGTAATCCAGGGTTTGATAGTACGATGTCTGCTCGGTAATTTGCTAGTGAATGAGCATTGTTGAATAGCATTTCTCAATATTTCTATAAATTTGGCAGCCGCTTCGTTTGGATCGGTGATTTGAGATACAGTTGAGAAATCAGAGGCCTCTAGGATTGATATAGCTTTAGAAAAATTAGTTTTTATTTTAACAGATGGATTCTGGATCTTGTTTGGAGATGTTGTAGAAAGGCATAACAATACGGGGAGATGATCAGTTATTGAAGATTGGAGGACAAAAGTAGAGGCTGAGGATTTTGTTTTTAACAATATATGATCAAGGCAAGTATTATATCTCGTCGGAAGTGTATGCGCAGGTAAAAGACCATGCTCAGCAGCAAGATTTAGGTAGGGTTCGCTTTTTGGATCATTTTTACTACTATTTATATTAATATTGATGTCTCCCGCAACAATCACGTTTTTAAAGTTTTTGACTGCGCCGAGCGTTTTGTCTAGCGAGACAAGAAATGAGTCGATACATTTGAATGCCCACGGTCGATATGCAGCTAATATTGCTGTATGATCTCCAATCTTAACGAGCAGGCAGTTTGCGCCTTCAAACGGAACTTCCTCAATAGTGCATGAGATAGTCGCTCTTGAGTATATAACTACTCCATCATTTTGGTTAAAAAGGCGACTAGAAGATGCAACATTATAGTTTGGAACTTGTGGAAGGACTTTGTTTGTAGATAGCCAGCACTCGGACAGAATCAGAAAATCACAATCAAAATTAAGAGATGCTAGAAAAACGGACAATTTGTCAAAATTAGCATTAATACTTCTAATATTCTGTGTTATGATTTTTAGATGTTCACCAGGATGTGTAAGCATGTCAGAGCAAACTTTAGGTGTACACAGACATGATTCTGAGATGTTGACATTATCTATTTCGTTATTAAGGTCTTTATCCATAGGGTTACGGTATCTCCTACTTGTACGTAATATTTTGCAATATACATAGAAATAGAAAAGAGAAGATAAGTAGACATATTGTCTTGTTTTATCTATTGTTATTGATATGTATCGGAGATCCAAAAAACATGCTTGGCATAACATGGTTCATTGCATTGCTTCATAACTGATACAATGATACAATGATTTATTAGTCTGTGAAACTAGGTATATAAATGTAAATACATAGATGTCCGAATAAATTTTAACTTAGTGTTCAACTGTAACTTAGTGTTCAATCAAAACAAAACTAATACCAATAGTTTTGAAAAATATTTCGAAAGAAGCAAGTTCTACATATACGCTACATACCAAATCGAAAACAATTCGATTTACAGCAGTGCATTTTAGGACGACAAATAATAACAGCGCAGTTCGTTTCGTTTCAATCCCAAGGGATGTTTAAAAACTGTCGCAGCAAAACACTTTGATGTTACGGAACAAAGCTAAAAAGAAAAATTCTACTCATTCTGGACATTGTACTCCCAGAGCGATAGTAAAAAACATTATCACATAACTAGAGTAAAGAGATAGCAAACTCGCAAAATGCAAGCAGAACAAAGTATCATCAAAGACGACTTGGCTCCCGTCCTATCAAACGATCGCATCGATGAAAAACCACTCGGGTTGACCTCGAAAATTTTATAACGGACAAACCCCCTGAACTTTATCTTTTTATGTTATCTTAACGCCCTTAAGAACTCGCTTTAGGGGAGAGTACACAAAAAGGAGAGGTCGAAGGGTAAATAAGCAATAAGGTCGGAGTCTTAGGGGCTGACGAGCAAATATTTGCGAAATGTCTTGCGGTGACGCATTACTAGAGCACACAAACTCTCGATGTTTGTCTTGGATCGAACTTTTACTGGATAATTAGACTCCTACGTTAGGAGTAGAGATGTATGAGTCAGAATTCCGAAAAACGCGACTGGAAATTGAAAAATCACGGAAAGAAAAATCTAATTCTGCTACTAGGCCACCAAAATCCCTTGACGCTTATTAATCTTTATTTTTCACGTTTCGTGTTTGTAAAATTAAACAAATAAGTAAATGGAGCACAAGGTTACGTGTATTTTTTTATGTTACACATTTTTTTCTTCCTTATCTTTATTGTGGCATGTAACATATGCGTGAGTAAATAAAATGTTATCATTGTCATTGCTCTTCTCATACATTTAATCCTGACAGGTGTAAAAATAAATATAGACTACACAAATATACTAAACAAAGCTATATTACTGGTACAAAATGTACTACATTTTGATGGGAATTATCTAGGTATGACATACAATGACCAAGAAGGAAAGAACATACAACAGTGTGATAAACCTCACTCACACATACAATAAGAACGGTTTCCGTATGCATGACATTACTGATAAAACTATAAAACTGAACAAATACCTCGGTACAAAGTAGTTAATGTGTAACAACCATAAAGTATTCGGATACTCGGAATCATTACTGTTACTATTTGGCTACTTTGAAGAACGCGATGACAAGGTTTTAGGAGTATAGTTTATAGCAACTGAGTTTTTTTACTTTATTGATACGAACAAACTTTCAATGGAGTACGATGTGATGAATGATCGGGACAGGATCACAGACGAGAAAAACTAATAAATACGAGTTTTATAACAGCTTGTTTTATACACATAGTTCATGACAAAGATCGAGAAGCGAAACGTGATTATAAAATAATTAACTTACGTTTGATAGCTTTCAACAAGAATCTAATAAACAGAGAAAGAATGAAATAAAACTAATCCTCACTTCCTTTTTTTTTTTGTGTAAAGATACAATTCTATCAACAGAAACAATCTGTCTTTGAAAACCGAAGCCGGAAGCAAAGCGGCTATTTTATGAATGAACGAATAGAAAATGCGTACGTATTTGCACTTGAGTATTATCTACGCTACGATATTCATGCTACACAATGCAATCGAACGTAAACGTGTTTATATAACGTACCTACTACAGAGACAAATGATAACCGATAACAGCTATGACTTTCAAAAGTCATCTAAAAGTAACTGACCTCATAATATCACAATACAATGGCTGCAGTTAGATTAATCATCATTAAAATAACAGCAAAAGGAATAAACGTATTTTTAAGATGACACATAGATGTTACAAACATAGTACTACTTAATAGCAGCGGTTCATTGTAAAATGACTCAATCAATAAATTAGCTTCCTGATTGAGTTTTATGTAAATGATGAATCGATTGAATGCAAGACTCATGCAAACAATAATGCAAGCCTCGAGATTACATAAGGCGTGGTCTCAACCTCTCAAGCCATTCATGATGTCATACATTGATTTTCTAGGTTATTGGCCTTGGCCTGAGACTCGGTTTTTAATCGAACACATCATCCTGAGCTTGTTCTCAATTATTGCTATCATAATGGATTGCCGAGCTTGATTTATGGCTCTTGCTAATTTTGATAGCAGCTTTTTCAGTTGCTTTGGAATTTAGTGAATTCTTTTTATATTTCTCATCGCCTCCACTTTGTCATATACTGGATTTTAATAAAGCCGATGTCAGAGATTTGAATTTGCGAATGGAATTTCAGAGAAGACGTAGATGTTCGCATGTGGGTTGCTAAATAGCCTCAACGATGCGGTTTCCGCCAGAATCAATGTTATGACAGTCAGGGCAGGCACATTAACTGTTTCGTCACTAGCCCAGAAGATGCCATCAAAAAACTGTTTGAAACCGCCACAGTACGCGTGCTGGACGTAATTGCACCGTTTAATCTCTCTGTGTGTTTGTTCTGCGTAAATCGCGACCCTGAGCCAGGTCTATGATTACAATCGCCTTGCGGTGTCGCTCGCTTATAGAACTCTGTGTGCAAACACCTTTAGCTATTCTTGTTGCGTTTGAGATTATGATTTATGGGTGTTATTTAGCAGATGCATGGGATGAAGTTTATAAACGCACTTGTATTGCATTAGCAACTATTGCACGGTTGAATTCAATGTTGGATATTTTATTGCCTTTATGTTAAAAATATTATAAGAACACATCAAAATTCAAAACAGATGGAAAAAAGGCTTATATCCAAAAGTAGGATCACATATTTCTGTGATATTACAAAGAACATTTTGAATAATAACTTCACGTAGGTACAGCATAACCGACTAAGAGTCAGACAACCCGATTCGCATACAAAATCGAAAACTTTGCATCTGAAGTCACCATATCGGGCGTTTGGAGGCCGTATGAAAAAATATGCAGATTGCAAACGCGAATCAGGCTGCAAGCAGGGGTAGGGCCGATGATGTCACCGGTGTGACGTCACCGCATCAGTATCACGGCGCTCGTCAGCCTCACTGCTAATGAATAATTCACTCACATTATAATCGAAAGGTCAAATGTTTCCGATAACATTATCATCGGTTGAATTGACGTGTCTATAAGGGTTGAAACTCGCAATACCGGGATAAATCTCGGGACATAACTGGCAGCTCGCTCGCTCGCTTCCAATCAGCTTCCATATGATACAATAGGACATATTCGATTACTCCACCTCGCATGACCTCTTCGGCAAATAGCCCGAGATACGATCGATGTGGAAGACAAATTCGGATGAGTCACATCTCCAGCATACCCGCCCTTGTTGGCTCGATGTATAATTATTATGTGTCTAGACTCCCGGCGCCAGACCACTGCCATGGTAATACGACACATTTTTCTAGTAATATAAGGATTTTGGCAATGTGCTCGGAATTGTTATATCATCAGAGGAAAATTTAAGGCAAGATAGAAAACCGCACTCACCTGGAAGTACCACCGGTGCAGAGGCAAGAAAAGAGAGTGCACAGGACGGAAAACACGAAGAGGTGACCTTCCTAGAAAGGATCCTTATCTCCATATCACTTCACGGGAGCACCTAATTGTCCTCTAACGCGGGGCACCTCGCACATCGCTAAAAGCGACATCGGTACTCCTTTCAGGCATATAATTCGTCACCTAATACATCAGGCACTTTACTCATAATTGGTTGTGAATTTTCGCGCGGTACTAAGGGGGCACACATTATATTATGGAATAGTAACGGGGACACGTGCTCTCGCGGCAGAGAGGGACGGATTCACTGAACGTCCTTGGCAAGGGGGCGCGCGGGGCGCCTGCGGCATCAGACGTTTCAATCATCCCCGGAGGGAGCGAGATGAAGGCGCGGGGGGCGGCCGAGAGCGAGCGAGAGGGACGATGCCGTGCTATTGACCGGCTCGGAGACCACGCCCACCCGGGCTAGACACGAGCGCTGATGCTCCAAGTGAAAATCGACCGTCGGCCCGGGCAGACGCGGCGAAGCTGCTCAGCTGCACCATCAAGGTTACCAATGTACTCACGATGCACTTCCACCATTCGATGGGAGCCAGCGGTGGTGGCACCGCTCCTCGCCGTACTCCAGGCACGCGCCGTCTAACTACAGACTCCGGTGACCCTCCTAACAATACTTCAGGAATCCCAAGTAAAATCTATAAAGCTGGCTAGATCGTACGGTTCGATATACAGACTTGGCACGGAAACAATATAGGTTGCCAGAAAAGGACGTCAGCAGTCGCGGGAGTGAGAGGAGCCGAAAGAATAATCGACGCGGAATTACGACCGACATCGACACAAGGCCTTTCATTTTTAATTAAAACCCTACGATACGAGATTGTGATGATTTCATGAAACGAAACGGTCAACAGTAATCCCGAACCGTAGTTGTAATACTCGGATGAATAAATTCTTAGGTAACATCGAAAAGTCAACGTCCTGATTACGTAATCTAAAAGAATTCTGCAGAATGCTCATTGGGCAAATGCGGGAAATGGGGCCTTCTGTTGGGTTTATTTGCTAGTTTACTATTGTCGTTTGTAAGTGTATGTGGAATAAGTTAGCAAAATTAATAGTGGGTATTTATGAGCTTCAAGTAATAAAGATTACGTAACCACAGCCTTGCTCACGGCCGCTTAGCTTTTAATAGTTAAGTTGGTAGTACCCATTTATTAAGGCCCATAATTCCATTGAGCCTTTTGAAGATAATAAAGTTATGAGATAGGTACATTGATTATGAAAGCAATAATAGTACAGATTAGAAAATCGAAAACGATGAATATGTCGAAATGTCAGTGGATTCCCTCGTTCGATTTATAGTAGAAAGAATGATACTGACAACCTTTAACATTCCAAAACAATCAAGAGCTTTGATCTTCGCCGTCTCGATCGAAGATAAAACACTCAAATTAAAACATAACATTTCGGAGGAAGTTTTTAATTGCAAAAGCTGTGAGGTTTTTGTTAGGCTCTTTGTCACCGTCAGCCTCTTATATAAAACGTTTAAAGTGAGAAACAAAACCAATTTATTCATGTTCTGACCTAAATTTGGGATCGGCATCTGAAAGTTTCTGAAATTGGTTACCGAGCATACCTCGAAGGTGTTTTGGAGGACGGGGTGGGCCAGGCACAGGTACACGGTACACGCCTTGACCTGTGCTATTTCTGAACATACCGCGTGTTCGAAGGCAAGGAATGTACATACGTTTATGGTATTGTACGTAAATGTGGACATAATACGTAAGACATGATACTATTAAGTAGGTACGAGTATGTTTGAATTCACAAAACGGGTTTTAGCTCACAATTCATATAGGTATTCCAAAGAAGCTAATGACGTTTATTTATAACGTTGATAAATATAAAGGGAACATAGAAGACGTATCCTACACACAGCCTCCGTCATTACTATGCAGTTACCTCATCGAGCCAACCTTTTACGTAATTCAATAATTTGTTCGGTAAATACATATTCAGAGGTTTGTCCTTATTTTATGGTAAGAGGATAAGCGGCAACGGCTAATAATACATCAAAATTGCGTACTTAACCGTCCACTTTTACCCCAAACAAATACAAGAGACACGGAGTTTAGATGTGCATATTTCAGAAACAAAAGGAGCAAGGAACTTTGAGACATTTGTTACAAGAAAAGTTACCCCAGACTTTGTAAGTAAATGATAACCCCCCAACTGTAATTTACTTTCATGACGGTAGTTTTATAAGGGCTGTAAAGCTGTATGAGGAATGAGAGAACAATCTGAGCCACATTGTTCATTTGAATTGGGGAAGTTTCGCTATTATTACACCGAAAGTTGAGATTTTGACAGGCATTTGAGAGGAAATTTTAAGGATGTTTCAGTTAAAATAAATCGTCTGCGTCGTTTGCGATGTACTATAAAACAGTCTAAGCTTTATTGCGGAAACTAAATACTAGAATGACAGTTTAGAATTCATTGCTTGAGTTATGACAACTAATTAATTTATCTAAAGCAGGATAAATCGGGTTGCGTAAGAATCGAGACGAACTGAAAGAGCAAATATATTAATAGACTACTACGAGCTGACGATGATGATGGTACAATAATTATTTTTCGCCAAAATGCCATAACCGACTTCAACAATGTATATAATTCGAATAGGTCACACGGATCAATCTGTCATCGATACAGTAATTTTTATATTATTGCTGATTTCTCAAAAACTATTCAGCCGATTCGATAAAATTTAAATAGAACCTTTGAAGGAGCGGAGTAATCGCGTAACATACATACAAAGGAAAAACTTAATTCGCCTGTGTCTTTTTAGGGTTCCAAAAAGAAACAGGCGAATTGCGAACCTCCTTTTTTAAAATCGATAAAAAATTATTGGATACAGAACAGACAAATAGGTATATTAAAGTAAAAAATCTAATAGCATTACTAGAACTCAATTTAACCGTGGTAGACAAGTTATCAGTCAGAATCGTGGCGACGATAACCTATGTAGATGGCATAAACTCTAAAGTTTACGACTAAAGTGAACCACAAAGTAGTAAAGTAACCATCGTAAACAAAGGCGTACAGTAAAACTACTGAAATAATGAAGAAGATACACGAACTTCTTAGACCAAGAAATGAAGGGAAGATGAAATTTCTAGAAGTGCAGATATTTCATCTCAATTTGATGCCTCAAGTATACGAGGTCTGTTCATAAGAAAAGGTGAATTTTGAATTTTCGCGGGCTGTGTACATTGGATTATCGAAATTTGTTTTTTGTTATGCTGGTACACATGTTTATTATATGTTGGCACTATCAGCCTATTCGGATTAGTAGTTTGTTGCTGACAACTGAAAAGGTAAGTCACGTTTTTGGGTATTCTTCGATTTTTGACTGATGAAAAAAATTTGCTATTTCCTCGCGTGTTTTGGGCATGAAACGTGTGGCGGCGAAGTTTGCTCCGAAATTACTAAATTTGGAGCAAGAGCACCAGCTCACACATTGTTCGTGATTTTTAGGCCAAAAACAACACCGTGAGGGATCTCATCATCTGAGGGAGATTGCTTTGAAGGGGACAAAATGGATATGAATAAATACTTTTCGAAAAAAACTAAATTTACCTTTTCTTTTGAAGTCTGTTCAAAAGAAAAGGTAAATTTAGTTTTTTTCGAAAAGTATTTATTTATTCATAGCGTATAAAAAAAAGAAAAACATTAAATAGGTTTGCGTTTGACTACACACTGTCTGATGTTAAGGCAGATATGTGGTCCAGAGTGTAGCTTACCTAGAAGATACCTTACTCGGGATTTGAAAACACCTACGTTGTATTCAAGCAGCAAAGCGTTCCACATTCAGGCTGTTCGTATGAGGAAAGTGGATTTGAAACGCTTAGTTCTAACGTGCGGAATGTCCACCATAAAAGGGGTAGCGCTTTGGTCGCGCCTGTACGACAGAAGAAAGGGAAAGGTGGGACCAGATTGTGCAACTCCTGGGCGCACTCTCCGAAGCGTATCCGATAGAAAGCTGAAAGCCAAATTGAAGAATGTAACAGAAGTAATGTAACAAAATAGCAATATAGAAGTATATCAATGGGGAAAACAGTACTGTTAAAATGCTCATTGAGGCACTAAATAGTTGTTTAATGATTGCAAACTTGGCAGGCAATGAGCAATCGATTGTTTCAACAGCGGAGCTGAACAGCATTGTTTATTTAGCAGATGTCGAACGCTTAACTCCATGCGGGTCATATAATTGGGAAGTGGGTCACGGACCCGCGGATTTACGAATTCGTTGTATCGCACTAATGAGCCGAAAGGCGGTGGCTAGTGGCCTCACTTTGCGGCATTTTGAAAGGTTTCGTCTGAAAACTTGCCCGCAGATGTACTTAATTTTGTGAAGATTGAATTACCGCAGGTCAAACTCTGAGATTTGAATAATAATTCTTTTTTTTACCTCGCAATCATAAAAATAGAGTACGATCTTGAGTAAGTTCGTATGGGCCGGGTGGCTAGCCCTGGTGTCAGATTTTTTATGCTACCTGAAGTCCTCCGACATGACAACCGGGACCTACAATTTAACGTGTCGCCCGAGCCACGGTAGCGCTCAGTTGGAAAATGCCACCCGCGGTCACCCATCTAAATACTAACCGTGTGGAACGTTGAACGATTTTGAGTGGAGTTACTAGACACGTCGGCATTATTATTAAATCTCAAAATGGGAATACAATAAGATGACATGTTCTTGACATTATGAAATAATATGTTAAAATTACTTAACAGAACCAGCTTAAGAAAAATAAGAACGCTTAAAAGATTTTTCTAAAAATACTTTTACATAATGCCAACAAAACTGTCAGGCAAACATTTTCTTTATTCATCAAGGATGTCTTTATGCGTTAAGTGATTACTTAATTTAACGGCCCTTTTATGTCCCGTCATAACTTTCTGGCTGGTTTTCAAGACAGCGGATGGACACTGATTCTTCTTAATTACACCGAGGCAACCAACTTTATGAAGGAAGACGATCCTGATTGCCAAAATTTACGCTTATGGCAGATCAAGATAAATAATAAAATATTATGGATATGCTATGGGATTTATATTGTCCAATAAACTGGCACTTGTCCTTGGTTATCTTCAAGCTTGTAATTGGCGAGGAGCGTCGAAGGATCGGATGGGGGAGGAATCGCAAATGCCAAAGGTCGAGGAGTCATCCCGCTACTTAGTACCGACTTTCTGAAGGAATTAGTAGATTTTGCCGGGCCTAATCTCAGTTAAGGTCTTTAGCCCTGATAGTACTTGTAATGCACATGTTTCGTCCACGTTAATTACGTTATTGATCTTTTTTATCGGTAAAGACTTCTATTACATTGCTAAACATAAGCTGCGCTAATCTGAACACGATCAATACGAATCTAATTCAGAGGTAGATTTTCAGGCACGTTAATTACTTTTGACTGGCGATGATGAATTAATTGATGATGATAAAGACAAAATTGCTTACCCCGTCCAAAATCTTCCTGATAAACCTGTAAACATCACCAACGATGCTAGCAATCCCCCATATCAAAGCACCATTGCATCTATTTGCGTGTCACACAATTCAATAAACGTCAACGCAAACTTACTACCTCATTCATACCGAGTTAACAGCTCTGATGGGCCCGCAACAATAGTGCCACAGCCACCACAATAGACTGATCTACCGACGATATCTGCTACAGAAACAGATTTAAACAAGAACGATGAAAATGTAACGGTCTTTTGTACGGATGTTTCGAGTGTGATATTGTTTGGAAGGCTCGGATATTTTAGATAGATCTTGATTTGTGTGTACCGAGGTTTAAAACGACGGTTTTTTAAGAAGCTGAGAAACCTAATAAGAAAAACTATAGATGACGATGAATTGTTATTTCATATTACAAAAAAAAAAGAAGAGAGTTAAGAAGTATGCATGATACTAAAGTGGACAACAGGATTGAGACCGAGTCAGGAAAGGCGACGAAAAAAATGGCAAAGAAATCAGATTACCATAACAATCTAATAGCAGGCGGAGATACAACTTTATGACTTCTCCAAGATTAATAATATGTTATGTACCTATCAAAAAGATGAAAATGAAACATTTTAGATTTATCTGTCCCAATTCTCTCCCCCAAATAGGTAGGTGTTACAAGTTCATTTAATTTCGGATGACTTCCCCAAGTCTATTAACATTTGTGTAGTCGTTTACGAGAGAAGGTCCATTCTGCGCCGACATCGCGAAGTTTGAATTCCCTGATGTCTTTTGATTAGGTAATCCTCTTACTGTCAAGGCGATTTGTACTCTCTTATTATTCGCTCTGTCTTCCTTCTTAAATATATTGTAAATCTATCTTTAGATTGACATGTTTTTCGCGAATTGCTTTTAAATGGAAGCATCATTTTCTTTTCAACGATGATTATAGTCAATTGTGTCACGTTAATTAATTATTTATAAATTAATAATTGTCAACTGTTAATAAATTCAATTTGGTCTCGTCATCGTCATTGTTTTGTCTGTTTAATGTCGCGACATCTTGTATGGCAATGAGTGCAATGACAAGTCAATGATGAACTAACTGCAACCATTATTTGTCTATTTCCAGTAAGATACGGTTATTACTATTTGTTTAATGTCCCATTTGTCATAATTCTAATTAACGTGAACCGTTAGTGACATTATAAGAAGTTTTATCGAGCGACTAGTTGTTACCGCGACTTCGAAAATATGGATTTTTAGCCCCATCATTATTCTGTCACAAATAATATCTTGACCTAAGTATACATCATCTTTCAAGGAATCTTCTTTCCAAATCTGCAACGATTCGGCAGTTCTTAAGATACCACGATTAACCAGTGAAAGAGCGAGCGGTATGTCAGTTTTATACATTGAGCTATATCAAGCAACTGTAAAAAGTTTATTTCACTTTTAGAGGTATTTAACCTGTTAAATACGGTGTCATTCATCGAATCGTAATGTGTAATGGTAGTGAGAATTCCGTAGTTTCGCAACTAGCGCTAAACCCAACCCGTAATAGCATTAAAAGTTACATTCCGCGAACTGGCTTAATTGACCTTTACTATGTATGAACAGCCTAAGTGCCAGCTTGATTCAATTTGCAGCGTTGTCGATCATGGCACTTGACTTGTAAAGTATACGTATACATCACTTTGATCTGAATCTTTTTTACATAGATTTTCTGTTGCTATTTTTAGAATCAAACAGCTTTTTTCAAATATCTTAGGCATCTGAGACGAAGAATTGTATGAAGAATATTGAGATGACAGGAAAACACGAAAGGGAACGTGTAGCTCGCAAGGTCTAAGAGCTTGTAACCAGGACACCATGGTGGTGCCACCACCTAAAAATATATGATTTGAGCAATACCGCTAAGAACTCACGGTACAGGTCGCGGCATATGAGTTTAGCGTTTAGATTGCTATGCATAGGTTTAGTATGGCGGTCACCATGCGCACCATGCCGCCCTCTCCACACTACCCTCAGCGCTAAACTTACGTGCCGCTGTAGCGCTAGGGAGATAGAGGCCTATATTGATATAGATGGATAGAAGTTGATTCAATTATTTTTAACAGATGTTACACTGTCAAAGTTCTTGTGTTTGAAATAACTCAGCAAATTTATTTTAAAACAAATTACAAGAAGCACTAAAAATAAATAATAATATTTCTCTTTATTTCAAACAGTCAGGTATCGTCAAGAAGGAACGCAGTGAAGATATCCAGTTTTGTAATGCGGACGTTTTTAATAAAACGACGTCTCCGCAAGCCGGCGACACCATCCGTGCAGATTTAATAAACTCAACTCCTAATGAATCGCGAGGAGTCCTGTGGACTTTTCTGTTAAAATGTTTTCTTGGTGATAACGAAGCTAACTTCCAACTGCTTTCAACAATTCCTTTTAGTTAGATTGCTGGTGAATATGAGTATGATAGACTGGTTTTGTCTGACATCATTATATTGGTTATTTGAGAATTATACATCACAAATAGACAGAGGCTTTTTAGTAAGTTGTGATTCTATTCGTGTCATCTATCACGCGTTTACATTTTACAACGGTCTAAGTAAGATCAAATAAGTAGAGTGAGGCCTAGTGTCTAAAGTTCCTGAGTGACTGGAATCAGAGGCATCGTTAGAAAGTATCAAGCCTTATCGTAAGCATGAAATTGAATGGTAACTGCGTCTTCCCGTCATCTCGAGTCTGAAGCATTTTGTTTGTACAGAGTATTTTGAAACTGGGCAAACCAGGAATAGCTGACATTTCAACGACTACTTGCATACAGCGCTTCCATCTCGACGTGCTAAATACTTGTATGGTTCGGCACAAATCGGCAGAGCCGAGCCGCAGAATCAAACATGTGTTCATAAATAGAAGTTAGAAAGACCACGGCTGTCCAAAACCAAAACCCAGCAAGTGTCTTGCGATATGATCTGCAATCTGAACCGAATCAGATGACTAGGTTTTAATTTAGCAGCCGACCACCTTGTGCGGATACGCTGAACGACTTCTGGTGGTTACATTAAGCCGAGAGTCACCAGCCTAATGGAAGCCGAATATGCATTGTGTAGTGAATATTTAGGTCGGCTTTCTCGCTCTACAAATCCCGAACCGAAAGTGTCAACTCGAACGTGTGAGAACCGGGCTGTCAACTCCTTTTGGCAAAAACGTCAAAAACGCTCCAGAACGCCCTAAATGGTACCTACCTACGACTGGTACTACGAAAAAAAATGCTCTAATTGGCTCGAGTCGATGATAAAAGGGTGATATTATGTCGTATATTCCCCTCAAAACGTGATCCGGAATTTATTAATATTATAGTGACTCTTTTTAACGATCAGATTTATCGAAAATGCAGTATGGCATCCTTATTTTTTACCAAAATCATGGCACAGACACACTATGTCAGCGTCAGAGTATGGTGATGAAAACACTTTTCTTGCTACGATACACATTAAGAGCATTTCAGAGTTTTTATTTATAAAAAATAATAATACGTTCTGTTTTACGCTACTGTAATATCATTTCAAAAACGCGCCGGATTTAGCGCTAGGCGCTAAAACGCGCTTTAGGCTAAAAAAAAGCGTTAGATCTGGCGCCCAAAGAGCTAAATTGGCAGCACGTTTGAGGTCAGAGTGTTGCGCTTAGTACGCCTCTCAAGGGACAGGTCTTGAGGCCTCCAAAACAGTCGAAATTCTTCACCTACCCACAAAACATTGTAAAAGCCAAGACGTTAGTCATGCTAAAAATTTAACAACACGTTCTGCTTTAAGCATTTTTCTTGGCGACCGCCTTGTTTTACTGTTCACCTGACGATGTTTGGACAGGCCGACTGATGTAGAGCACGGATGCTTTTGAAATGTTTATGCTGTTTTATAAAAACGAAATAGGATGCAATAATGGAATACCGATCTCGATTGTTTAGGCAAGTTGTGAAGGTGAATATTACTTGCAAACAAATTGAATACGCGATTTGATCAAGTTCTTATATAACGTCTAGTGTATAAAAAAGTGAAACATACAAATTCCAACACAATAGCTAGTTCTTCACGCTATATCATACCCTAATGCTTCAATGCTAAAAACTAATATCCAAGAATCCAAGAAACACGCGTCATTACAAGCGAAGCGTAAACGGAGGGATAAGAAAAAAAACACAACAGCTGATTCAATTCTGACTCACGTAGCAACAAAAAACTCCTCGAATAAATCGTACGTTAAGCAAACGAAAAGTAACTGGATGAATTGAGTGCTTATTAAAAATATCATGAGGGAATCTGGAGGAGCGGGAGTTTTAAATATGTAATGAAGACAGCCTCTTCGGAGCGGGAATCGCCATGTTGGGACTCAAATAGACCTCCATTTGCCGACAATATACTTCTACATTTGAGAATTTTAAGGAAGGAAGGTGCTGCACTCTTTAGAGAATGGGTGAATCTATTTGGGTCTTAAACGGTGACGACACCTTATTTAATTAAGTAATTAGGTATTTGCGACAGATTCACTTAGCGGGTGTGCACTGTTAATTTACAAGTTCGTTACATAAAGTGTGAAGTTCTATAAACCGGTGTATGTAATAATCATAAAGCCATCTATTCACCGAGCATGAATTGTTTTTAAATACTGTATCAAAAACAAAATCTAAGTGTTACCGAAACAAAAAATAATGTTTCAGGGACAATTTTTCTGTACAAATCAGTCCCTGGAAACATCTACACGATGTTTCGGAAACTGTATCTGAAACATTGTCGCTCAGTGAATATATGGCTTTAAGATCAAGAGAGTCTTCAATTCATGATAAAAAAATGTTATTGTTCACTTCGAATACGAAATTTGTTTTTTCAGTTGTTGATCACATCAGACATGTATCGATTATTTATGTGAACTCTTGATGTTAACCTTGCAAATGTTTAAATTGCCGTTTACAATATTAATATTGACAGTATGAATTCGCACACTTGAAGGAGCTTGTTGATTTATAAGTGTGTACGGGTACGGGTGTGCATTAATGTGCAATGATCATTTATCATCATCCAATTGAAAGTAAACAAAGTACTATCGACAATAATGACGATTTCAAAGAATGGGATGATGATGATTTGAAGAAACAAAAATCATTTCATTGATGATGATTTGATTCTTTTCGGATTTCTCTAATTCTAAACTCATCTTTTTGGTCTCTCACTATGGGCCTTATTAGTAAGCTTCAAGTAGCCCAACGAGCTATGGAGAGGGCTATGCTCGGAGTCTCTCTGCGGGATCGAATCAGAAATGAGGAGATCCGTAGAAGAACCAAAGTTACCGACATAGCCCAACGGATTAGCAAGTTGAAATGGCAATGGGCAGGGCACATAGCGCGGAGGACAGATGACCGGTGGAGTCGAAAACTTCTCGAGTGGAGACCACGTACCGGCAAGCGCAGCGTCCACCCACAAGGTGGACGGATGACCTCATTAAGACCGCAGGATCGCGCTGGATGCAAGCCGCTCCAACCGGTCTTATTGGAGATCCATAGGGGAGCAGTGGACGTTCTTTGGCTGATGGATGGATGAAACTCATCTTACTCATTGGCAAGGGACCGGGATTTAAACCAAAGACCTCACGAATGTAAAGCGGGTGTCATGACCACTAGACCACCACGGCAATCACCCTTCGTATATAGGCCTACGTCCTGTAGTGGATTCATAATCACCGTCTCAGCCAGAGGGACATGCGCTACCACTTGAGAGCTCCTCTTAAGGCTTCAGCTTCCTCTTAAAGCAATTAGAGCCTACAATTAAATGTGTCATACGATCCATAGCAGCAGTTAGTTGTAAATAAACGCTATTCGTCACGGTCACCCATGCGAAGTCCGACCGAACCGACCGCTGCTTCACATCAGTAACTGAAAGCGGCTTTTTTACTGAAAACAGTTTAGCGTTTGACCACAATCTCGCGATTGAACATTTAGCACGACTTACTAGATAATTATTTTTCGCTAAAAATGGCAAAACTGACTTCTAACGTGTACAAAATTCCAATAGATCGCTCAAATTAGAGTATACAATTTTTTGAATGAAAGATGAACATATACAAAAAAGAAATACATGTATGTATTTCTTTTTTGTATATGTTCATCTTATGATGATATATTTCCTCCCATGACGAATATAAAACCTCCTACTTTTTGGAAGTCGTTTACAAAGAGTTCCTGCTAGCAGACTTTACACGTAGATCTGAGACTTTACAGATCGGGTATGTTCTTCTTGCAATTTATTTTCTTCTAACATACAATTAAAATTAAATAAGCAGAGTTCGGTTAGTCTCCGGGCAAGTTTTCAACAGCGCCCCGACAGCCGAGCGGCGGTTTTTCTCAATCTACGTTCAGACTTCAGACTTCCAGAGTTCCAGGCTTGACAGTTTCAAGTTCCAGTCTTCCCGTGTTCCAAGTTTTGAGGCTGGCTTGTTAAATTATGAATAGGAGATGGAGTACTTGGAGTTTTAGTTTTGCTAATGGGGCATTCCATGGTGACGGTCGGGACATTTTTATTCATTTTCCTGTACTATTTTGACAATAAAATAATTATCAATCTACTAATAATAAAAAGAAAAATGAGATTCGATAGCTAACTAAATAAGTTTCGATAACTTGTAATCAAAATTACAAATTGTAGCTGTCTGCTGTGCTAAATTATTATCCGAATCGATGTGACGGTCGGGACATGCACAACTGCAGCTACTTCATATTAGGACAGACTACATCAAAATTCAGTTAAACTAAAGGTCTTTTACATTTGATTTCTTTATATGAGCCACATGAAGAGTGCTGTGACGATTTATCCTAAGACGTAACTCTTGGAGCATCAACATTTTTTCACAATCAGGATTCAAAATCTGTGACGGTCGGGACAAGGACTTGTGACGGTCGGGACAAGTAAGAAAACCAAACAACCAAGTGCACATTAACTAAGAGTTTTATTAATAAATAATTGCATATTTTGTTACAATCAACATGAAAAACTATAATTAAACAAAGAAACGGAAATAAAATCAATAAACTTCAAAAATCTTACAAATCATCAATAAATTCATAGTATATGCGATTCCCGCTCGTTTTTACTACAGGTTCTTTAAGAACTTTTATAATTTGGCTGACATTTATATGGGAAGTGTCATTCTCATTCATTTGATGTTTTGTTCACTTTAACTGACGTTTTGATCGCTTTCATGAACATGACTTCGATTTCGGAATCTTCCCCAACTGGTCCTTGACAAACAGCTATGTATCTGAACTCTTTTATTGCTCCCTTTCTTTTATCAGATTCAAATCTCACCAATACATAAGAACCTGTACTACTTCGATCCAATTCTGTTTCCTTCTTTGGTTCTACTTCCTTCATTGGTTCCCCTTCTTTCATTGGTTCTGCTTCTTTCATTGGTTCTGCTTCTTTCATTGGTTCTGCCTCTTGCATTGGTTCTGCTACTTTCATTGGTTCTGCTTCTTGCATTAGTTCTGCTTCTTTAATTGGTTCTGCTTCTGCTATTGGTTCTTCTTCTTCCATTGTTACAGCTTTCTTTATTGGTTCTATTTGTTCAATTGGTTCTGCTTGTTTCATTGTTTATGCATCTTTCATTGGTTCTGCTTTTTTCATTGGTTTTGCTTCTTTCATTGATTCTGCTTCTTTCATCATTTCTGCTTTCTTTATTGGTTCCGCTTCCTTTACTGGGTCTGCTTCTTTAATTGGTTCTGTTTCTTTTATTTGCTCTGCTTCCTTCATTGGTTCTGTTTCTCTCTGTACAAGATCATACCGGTCAAGACTGTGACGGTCGGGACTGTGACGGTCGGGACGATTTTCAAATCCTTATAAAATAGCCTGATTAGCGAAAGCAAACAAAAAAACAATATAAAACTATGTGTTTCAAGCTCTAACTTACTCTGCAATGGTTTTTGCATTACTGAGATGCAAATTTTAAGGTTAGGAAAAACTCATGCTTGTTTAGCCGTGACGGTCGGGACCAGAGGTACGTGCCGATTCAAAGCTCAATAAGTTTGAAATTCACTTACCTTTTTCAAATATATTTCTGCTAAATTCTTCGCTAAATGGGCACTTGTAATATTGTCTGCAAACAAGCGCCGAAAGCTAAACAAAATTGGGGAAAACAGTGTTGCCAACATTGGAAAAAAATAGCCATCACATAGCTAAAGCAGTAATCGGTGTTTCAGTCGAAAAAAAGTGTGAAAATTGGTAATTTTTATTGAGAATTCTAAACAAGTCCATAAATATAGAATGTTTTTTATACATTAAGCTGTAATTCATACGTTTTTGCATTAAATATTATTTCACGATGTTATTCCCCGTTAGCTTGGAATGCCCCTAATGTTGGGAATGGAAACCAGGAGGCTTATTTATTGATGTCGGTTTGGATGTAAATCCAAACTTACATGTTTTAAGCTTATGTTTTTCAAATCAGAAACTTTTCGGCAACACCTGAATGAGAGCGGCGCAAAACCGGGAATAATATCACTATATAGTATAAAACAAAGTCGCTTCCCGCTGTCTATCCCCATGTATGCTTATATTTTTGATTTAATGCGGTTGTTTTAAATAGATATAGTGATTCAAGGAGAAGGTTTATATGTATAATACAAGTACAATACCTGTGCGAAGCCGGGCGGGGCGCTAGTTATAAATTATAATCCAAACAGAATCCATGGAAACGGGAATTGTACATCTTTTAAGCTGATCAATATATTTTTCAAAAACTGGCAACTGTGCAGTGGGCCGCACAAGCTGGAATTGGCATTATGAAAAAAAAATTAGTCTGTCAGATAGACTGTCAACAAAATATTAGACACATATTTTTAGACACAGATTTTCTTTTGTCTATTAAACAAAAAATGATGAATATACAGCCCGTTAAAGTTCCGCGTGACGTCACAAGTGCCATACAAATGTATAGACTTCTGTGAGAGAGGTGACGTCACGACCCCCACTCCCAAACTTTAACACGGTTTATCTTTGTCATTTGTTATACGATTGACAAAAGAAAAAATACGTGTTCAATATTTTTTGATAATCTAACTGACGGACTAATTTTAATAATGATTTTTAAACCCAGTCATCATGCCTATTGTACATCTTTTAAGCTGATCAATATATTTTTCGAAAACCAACAGTTTTCGGCGACAACTGGATTACACAAGATAGGAAAGAGAGGCAGGGAGATTTACTTATCCCTAGCTGCAGTGGGCCGAACTAAGCTGGCAATTGTGATGAAGATGATGAACATAAGTTGATGATTTTGATATGTAGATACTATGTGCCTACATGTATTGTAATAGTACATAGTTAGTCCAGTCGGGGCAGACATTTAAATGAAAAAAAAATCCGGGGAGCGATTTTTTTAAACGTCAAAAATAGTGCGAGAACCAAAGTTGAAGAAAATAAAATTCCACCCATTACGATTTTTTTGATAAACTTGATAGTATAACTCTGCAAATATTGATCCTAGCGCAAAAATGATTATGACCAAACTTGTGACAAATTAAATTTCCAACAACTTTGGATACTACAATTTTTGCTCTAAAGTTGAAAATTAACGAATTATTTCAGAAAGACGAAAAAATTGAACTTTACAACAAGATGGCGGCGAATCCTCTACCGGGATTAGTTAGAAAATCGAGATTTATACTTCCAGTCCCAGCCGACGTTTAAAAAAAATCGCTCCCCGGATTTTTTTCTATTTCAGGCTAGTTTTATGTCTGCCCCGACTGGACTAACTCGTATCCTGCGCAAACAGCTAAAGAACAGTTGATTTTGATGTTAATAATAAACGTACAAGGAAAAAAGAAAGAACAGTGTTAGGTATACTAGGTATAGTAAGTAGGTACAATGATTAAAGCAAGCTAGAAAGTAATTGGTAATTTGTGCGTAAATACCTACAAACCTACCTTGTATTTCCTGATATATCTATCACCTATCGAATTCAATCAGTTCACCATCATTTACGATTACAACTGATATTAGTTTCACCTTGGATAATAAACAATTTAACTAACGATAACTAAATCGAACAAGAACTTATGATTAATAAAGTTGCTATTCACAATAAAAATCTAAATAAAATTGCCAGTAGTCGTGTCATTGAGGTTGGAAAGGTGCTAAAGAGGCATTTCGCACTCACCACAAAACAAACTTCAACCAGCCAAGGTTTACCTAAACGTTTTTGCCTTTTTCCACTGCCCCATTCACCTTTTGTGTGTTTGATTACTTTACTTGCGAGCCAACTCTGAGAATCGAAAAATTGCAATGCAATGCAAACGGTATCGCAACTCATGTAGGTGTACAAGAACATCCATTTTACTAATTACCACACACTGAATTTTATAATTATAAATAAACTAGTTTTTACCCGCGGCTTCGCCCGCATACGCAATATATCATTATAATTTATAGCCTATGTGTTATTCTGATATATAAGATATATTATTGCAAAGTTTCATCTCAATCCGTTCAGTAGTTCGTGAAAGAGTAACAAACATCCATACATCCATCCATCCATCCATCCTCACAAATTTTCACGTTTATAATATTAGTAGGATAAATATTGGGGGACATCTCACAAACGGCCTCTGACCCCAAACTAAGCAAAGCTTGTGATATGGCTGCCAGAGACTGATACTACAATAGATATTTTAAATACATACATTACATATATTGATAGTACCTAAATAACACCCAGACACAAAGCAAACACCTATGTTCATCACAAAAATGCTTGCCCTGGTGGGGATCGAACCCTCGCCTCCTTGATCCAGAAGTCAGGTTCACTAACCACTGAGCCACCGAGGCAGTCAATAAATTGTGCGGACCGAAAAATTGCAATAAAATACAACCGATATCCGTTTTTTAGGGTTCCGTACCCAAAGGGTAAAAAAGGAGCCCTATTAATAAGACTCCGCTGTCCTTCTCTCACCAGGCTATATCTCATAAACGGTGATAGCTAGAACGTTAAAATTGTCACAGATGACGTATTTCTGTTGCTGTTATGACAACAAATACTAAAAACATAGAAAAAATAAATATTAATGGTGGGCTCCCATACAAAATACATTTTAAGGCGCTTTTCACTCGCTATTAACGGTATCGGTGTTAACGGTGAATTATCACAGAATATATAGTTTAACATCTACTTTAAAAATACACAATGAGGTAAATTAAAATAAATATGTAAAGGGTGCTCCCATACAAGAAACATTATTTTTTTCCTTAATATAAATAACGGCAACAGGAAGATGCCTGAAATATTCACAAAATATTAAGTTTGATATTGCCTTCAAAAAGAAATAATTGAGATAAAAGATATTAAAGGGGGCTACCATACGGTACGGAACCCTTTGTGCGCGAGTCCGACTCACACTTGGCCGATTATTTAGGTTACAATAACTACTATCAATTGAATTTCAATACACGTAGGTACCTAACACATACGATACAGCACTTACGAAATCACGTTTATTGTGACATCGACAAGAAGTGCAAAAATGACATTTCCAGTGGGAAAACCATATTACCTCTCAATATTCTTAGTGGCAGGCAAAGGTGATTCCACAAGTATTTTATTCAGAGAAAAATCGAACCAAGATGATATATACATTATTATTATTTATTACATTATACATTTGAAAGCTTGATGGGCTTCTTAATAATATTTAATATTGATATTTTTATCCCTCCATTTTTTTTTGAATGTGAAAACTAAATTGTATGGAAAATAATAATACAGCTTTGTATTTTTTCTAGTTTAGCAATAATACAGTGCTTCTATCGTTATTTTACTTGCATTCGTAGGTGATTCTTCCACATTCATGTCTTAATTTGCTAAAATTAAAAATTATAACCTACCAGTGTGACCAGTTAGTAGGTACAATGTGACAAAAAACACTTAAACTGTGTCTAATTGGTAAAAATGCTTCAATTTAACAATAATTGAGGTTACTTAACTAGCGTTGCTAGAGATAAACTACCTATTCAGCCAAATATATTTATTTATCCTAATAGATTCAAAATTAATTTAAAAAAACGGAGGGATCTTTTTTGGTTTTAACTGATGTAATAGATTCAGAAAAATAAGAACTTTCTCGAAATGAAAGTGGTTCGAATCACAACACTCGTTACATATTGATTATTATTATACCAGCCTCCATACATTTTGTGGACATGTCCTTTCTTTATTCCCTACATCGAAGTATTATAAAACTAAGTTACTTAAGTTTCTACTAGATAAAAAAAACAATAGGATCATTCATAGACCACAGGTCTAGCTAGAGCTAATTCTTTGGGAGTCTAGAGGCCTAGAGATTAATGCAAATGGTTAACGCCGCTCTCGATATTGTTCATTACCAAAGACGTCATCTAAACAAAATCCCATCTCTAAATTCAATAAATAGTGGGCAACAATCCCGTTGGTATGACAACACTTTATACGATAAGCGCCAGTATTTATCGATAAAATTATCGTATCAGCACTGCGGCAATATTAATTCGATTTATCTATCGCCCCATTTAGATGTGTTCATTGATTTCGTAGTTTATTTTTACACACTTCATCATCATCGGCTCAGCCGTGGGACGTTTCTCCACTATACAGGATTTCCAAAAAAAGAGAGAGTTATAGAGAGGGGAGAGAAAAACCGCTACAATGTAGTGGGACGACTTGTTTATTCATATCAACTTTTTTTTTAACCGACTTCCCAAAAAGGAGGAGGTTCTATATTCGACAGTATATTTTTTTTTTTGTATGTTCATCGATTATTTCGTCAATTGTGAACCGAATTGAAAAACTCTTTTTTAGTTCGAAAGGGTCTACTTCCGAGGTGGTCCCATTTAAATTTTACAGAAATCAGCTGGGCCGTTTATGAAAAATCAACAATAATGTAAGCAATTCAAGCAAAAAATGATGATATATATATAGACGATGAAAGGCGGTTTTGTCATTTTTTGCTAAAAATAATTATTATTATTGTATCTGTTATCTCTATTCTTTATTTTGTGTATCTATCTCTACTTAAACAATTACTTTACAATACTTACCGTATTTAAAAATAATTTTTTTTCAGCGCGTCTGTCTGTATGTCCGCTTAGTTGTCCTAAACCACGCCAATGAATTTTGACCACCGTAATAACTTCTTTAAGGATATTAAACCGGAAGGTTAATAAGCATAAAACGTTCTGAAAGAAAAACTCTAAATTAGACTGAAAAGAATCAGGCTGAAACCGTCTAAAAATTTTGAATCTAAAATGTTTAGCACTCTAAAACCCATCAAGCCTTCAAATACACATATAAACAAAAATGATTCTTGAGCAGCAGGGCTAAAAGTAGGTCTTTCTCAAAACGTTCCCGATTCATCGAAGCGTTCTCAAAGCAATTTTCAATGTTGCTAAAGACTCGTACATCCTATTGGAAAGTTAGGAACGTTTAAAACGAGCAGAGCAACGTAGACAACACTTGGTAACAACGAGTTGGCAAAGCGGGCTTTTATTTGTACAGTGCGGGAACAGAATAGAACGAATCAGAACAAACTGGTATGTATGTTTGCATCAGAATACTATGCTAAAAGGCAGCTTAGGGAGCCGCAGCGCGTGGGGCGGCCGAGCGGGCGCTGGGCGGATGTCAACGTCGCTCGTATTTTCTAGTTCTACTATTTATTCGTCGTAAATATTTATTATTTGCCACTACAAATTGTAATCACTAGACGACAGACATATTAATTTATTTTTAGACTTCCAAAAAGGAGGAGATACGGACCTACTATATTTACTAAAAAAATATAATTAGTTCTTCAAATAGATTGTCAAAAAATATTAGACACGTATTTTTTCTTTTGTAAATTTAACACAAATTGATGAAGATATAGCCTGTTAAAGTTCCGCGTGACGTCACTAACTGCTATCAAATGTACCGGCTAGTGTCGTCACGAGCCCCCACTCTCAAACTTTGACAAGGTTTATCTTAGTCACTAATTGTTTAATTGACAAAAGAAAAAATACGTGTCCAGTATTTTTCAATAATCTAACTGACGGACTAATTATAATAATGATTTTCATACCCAGTAATCCCTATATATGTGAACCGATTTAAATAAATATTTTTTTAATTCGAAAGGGTACACTTCCGAGGTGGTCCCATTTAAATTTTATCAAAGCCGGCTGAGCCGTTTTTGATAAATCATCCATTATGTATATGGATGTCACATCGATTCGTGCAAACTATTCGAATTCTGTACACGGTGGAAGTCGGTGTTGCGATTTTTTGTGAAAAATAATTATTCATTATCTTATACAGCAAAAGCAAGCCATAATAAGGACTACAATTCCTAGTGTAACTAGAATATGTCGTTTACGTATAGAAATACATAATACGTTCTATTTATTATTATTCTACTAATATTATAAACGCGAAAGTTTGTGAGGATGGATGGATGGATGGATGGATGGATGGATGTATGGATGTTTGTTACTCTTTCACGCAAAAACTACTGAACGGATTGAGATGAAACTTTGCAATAATATAGCTTATATATCAGAGTAACACATAGGCTATAAATTATAATAATATATTGCGTAAGCGGGCGAAGCCGCGGGTAAAAACTAGTATATTATACTAGTAGATATGATATGCATGATATTTTCATTTTTGACGCCATATCATTATAATTTATAGCCTATGTGTTATTCTGATATATAAGCTATATTATTGCAAAGTTTCATCTCAATCCGTTCAGTAGTTTTTGCGTGAAAGAGTAACAAACATCCATACATCCATCCTCACAAACTTTCGCGTTTATAATATTAGTAGGATAGGTAGACATAATTATATAGTACTAAATAGAATGTAATTTTTAATTGCATAAGGTTTGCAAAACAAGAATATTTTGCAACTTTTTAATAGCTGTAAAAAATAGTCAATTGAATACGTACCTACAGATACGGATTAAACTAAAAACCAGTCAATCTACATCGACAGTATCAGCCACCAAGCCGTCCTGCCTTTTAGTTTATGCAATAGAACGAGTGACGTAGGTTTGTGGCAGTCAATACGGCAAAAGCCTGAACAGGGGCAAACTGAGAAATGTTTATTTTTCACTACCTGTGGCCGACCACTGCTAGATTTATTTGGCCCGCTTTGAAGTTAAAATTGGTGCCAGTGGTTTTAGAGAGCGAATCACCCTTCCGTATGCATTCATACCGGTCAAAGCAGATGGAAAAGGGTGGATTTGAATCGGATAAGAACCTGCCCTCTTGTGTAGAAACTCAAGAGATACCAATTACGGGTATTAAATGATGATAAAAGATTCTTAGGTAGGCATAATTTAATATACATACCCCAATTTGGGAAGTCCACTTTAACATAGTTGAAAAGATTTTTTCTTCATCTACAACTATTGGCGTCGAGACGAACCAAATGTAAAATGGTCACGAAGTCAAAAAAATTAAACTTTTTGTGAGAGCACCGCAGTCTCGAATCTCCGAGTAGGCGACCGCTGTAGTAAATTATCAGTCGTGACAAATATAAAAAAATCGTGGAGTGATGTAATCATGTAACGGCGGATGGCCTCGACCGCACCGGCGCGGGCAGACCTCTGTGACCACGTGGGACGCCGGACAGGTAGTATGCTATAACTGTTGTGACTGCGGACACGTCTCAGATATATCATATCAGTGAAGGGTACATGTATGACCTAATAAAACTAGATAATTAAACACTGTAGATAAACTAAGAGATAATAAATATTGCAATTGACATATTGCAGCGGTCGTAACAGCAACAGTGATGTCCTCATTAAGACCGCAGGATCGCGCTGGATGCAAGCCGCTACCAACGGTCTTATTGGAGATATGTAGGGGAGGCCTATGTCCAGCAGTAGATATCTTATTGCGAATGAATGGATGGAACAGCAACAATGAAATTTATAGCAACAAACTAGTTTTTTTTATAAAGAAACTTCAGCAAATTAGGACATAACTACAGATGTACAAATCAAGAACGTTTCAACCAGGTCAGAAACATAAACTACTAGTGTAACAAGTGACATCACAACTTTTCACCTGACAACGTTATAAATCTATGAACACACGAAAAAGTGTCACGTTCCGCCTGAGCCGAGCGTGCAAGCGAGAGCGCGCAACCAACGATAGAGAGCCACGATCGACCTAAGCGTTCGGTTTGTCTCAGTTGATGATTAAACTATGTTTTCTTAATTATGACGTTATCAAGTAAAATTATAGTCTGTAAACAGACGTTACAGACAAGCAAAATTTTTAGAGAACACAGATAAAACACGGTCCACGTAGCAGGATAAACGATTCGCAGGGTCTGCTAGCTAATACAGATAATTGCTTATTGTTCCGCCGCCATCTTTGTCGGGGTGACTCATTGATGCTCCTACGCAAACCAGTTTGACCAAACAGATTTCTAAACTACATTAAGTACAAAAGTAAAGATAAACTTTGTGTCGATAGATAACATAATTTAAGGAGTTGTAATATTCAGTCAGTATAGTAGACCTCAACTTTTTAAGTAATTAACAGAGAGATACGGCTGGATTCACTAGGTCAACGCGCGAAATTCAAATATTTTTGGTTTTTTGGCATTTGCAGATAAACTGCTGAATAGATGTTAACGAAGTGCATATACCTATAAACCAAAATAGTAGTCAGTCTGCACAAGAGTGCATTAACCAAAAACTAATGAGTAAAGTAACTCTAAAAAGTTGGAATTTCGTGCGCTGACCGAATCAGCCTTAAGAAGTTGTAATATTCGATCAGTATGGTAGACGGGGTTCTAAGGTTTCTAGTAATCAAAAGAGATACTTATACTTATTAATAAGTCCAAAAACGATATAAGCATGGATAAGAAAAACAGTGAAATCAGACTTTATGCTGCTATAGTACGTGTTCAAATATTTTATTTTCGCACTTTTGTGACCGGTTTGGTTTCTCCAATTAAGCTTTCTCCCTCTACCAAGAGTCCCTTTGAGGTATCGCCATCCTTTTCCCACTAAAATAAAGCAAGCACGTATACCGTAGGTGTGATCCTATCGCTGAATATGTAATGAAGCAATCGAGTTTAATAGTGAAGACTGTACGGTTCAGTTATTTATTGAAAACATAACTGCTTTGTGTGAGTTACCTAATGTACAGTTACTTATATGACTCATACAACTAATTAATGTAGCGTTCTACGATAGAAACTGGATTTCACAGAAGTTCGAACAAAATACACATGTTAATTAATCATTTTCCTAATAACACTAAACTCCAATTTTCGTTAAAAAATTTATATATATATAAAAGAATTCCAAGAATGAGGACTATCGGAATCCCTAGAAATAGGCTGTAATCAGGGAAAGACGAATACTCTCCTAGATAAATAGATGCTAAATAGTATAATAAACTAAATAACCCTTGACAAAAGACCAGTCGTCTAATTTACATGGATAACGGCACAGCATAAGACATCTCCAAAAAAAAGAAATTTCTTGCGATCGCTATCCCTAAATGCCTTCGCATGTCCCCATAATATTTCAGCGCAATAAATGAAATTGGCACTATTATTACACAGCATACGAGAACTCACATAAAGAGCTATGTCAATGTTCATTCCCACCCAGAATTTAGCTATAAGAAAATAGCTTACCCACATTTTCCGTATACTGTACCCATAACTTATAACTAGAGCATACCATATTTTTGGCTCTATGCCGGGACCAAGTAATCAATGTAGAAGTCTTACATCACGCGCTCTCAATTCTTCCACGAAATCTGCTTACTTATAATTAAAATGTCTCTGAATTTCTGGAGCGTAAACTCGGTTCACCTTTACAATACTCATTATGAGAACGAAGGTCAGGTGAAGTATCAAGATTCTTGAATAGCCTAATTCTTTTAAGGTCGTTGACCTTTTAATTGGCAGGGTCTGCTCCCACCTGCGGGCGGGATGATGTGTGATGATGTCAGCTGCTCCGACCCCTGACCCTTGTCAATTGACCACATCGACACCGTCTGACGCGATAAGAGTGAGCGCGTGCCCCGAAATAGCTCTGGGACTTTATCAACCCAATGCGATAACTTGGTGACTGGCACACCGCCTAAGTAGTTAGAGATTACCAATCGCGATTTTCAATTTTGGCCATCAAACCTACGTTTTCGACCCACGATTGCGCCGTAGTGAGGCGACTAAACGCGTTTGGATCCGGCCGATTTTATCTCACAGTTAGACCAATTCCTATAGTACGTGGGAAATTCATCCCAATAGCTCTGAAAACGTCATTTCATTTTCATTATCCCTAAAGAAAATTGGCACCAAATCCGGCAAGATTGACATCTTACGTTTTCGTCGCAAATTGAAATCTCGGCAGCCCGAGCCGAGATGACAGGTTCGCTGAACTGAAATAATGCTCTGACATTGGGGTTGTGTTAGACAAGACATCGGTGCATGCGTTGATTGCCCATCACTGTTCGGCATTTTCTCTTTGGCACCTATTCGCCGATCGACGGAATGCTTTCACGCAATCTATTTCTTACTTCCTAATAACGATGTGCAATGTCTCTTTAAGATACTATATTTGCAGTTCCGCTTTCATCAGTCCCTTCTATACCATTGTCACAATTTCAGAGTAAATTTTCTGTGATGCTGTCCACACCAGCCGTTCACATGATTGAATACACACAAATTGTTCCAAGAAAACAAACGCGCCCTCCGGGTGATAAATAGTGAATTCGTAACGTTCCTCCCGACCGGTTTTTATGTGTTTTCGGATGAGAGGAATCATTTGTCATAGTCCCTTTCTGATGGCAGTACTGGCCCGAATCCACTTAGAAGCTTCGTAGACCCTGACATATATTTCCGTCCGTTTTGGGGATTCTATCAGGCGTCTTTTTATTGGAATAATTTAGTTTAGTTGGATGAATTAGTTGGACGTGCTTAGGGAAACTAATTTATTTACGCTACATAATATTAGGTATATATAATATGTATACCTAATATTATGTAGCGAACTATACGATGGGCTTGAGGAAAGGACGTTTTATATACAACACTAGATGACAACCCGGCTTCGCTCGGGTGAAATGTGACTCATAATACACACACTGATAATAATTTTGCTGTTACTCGATCACCATCTTAACGAAGAGCCCTTCGCTGCATCCATTTTCCACAATTATGAGAATGTTTACCAAATGCAAAGAGATTCAGCTGTTAACTAAATGATGTAGGCATCATCAAGCAAAACAATGATGAAAGATCAATGAAAGACATTCATTTTAAGAAATAGGTACTCACGATTTTTTACGTTTGTGTAATACAATATCCCAAAGTAAAATGTTTTGCTCAAAATTAAAATTACTCAAAAATAAATGATTAAGTAGGTCCCTACTGAAAATGTACATTCTTATATTACGTAAAGAAAGTCAACTTCAACTGTAAAGATTTTAACCAGTATTATTTTTATATGGTTATCTATCTAGATAGATCAGCCGTAGGACATCCACTGCTGGACATAGGTCTCTCCCATGGATTTCCAATAAGGCCGATTGGAAGCTGCCTGCATCCATCGTGTTCCTGTGATTTTTATTATAACGTTAATCCACCTAGTCGGTGGACATCCTACGCTGCGCTTGCTGGTCCGTGGTCCATTCGAGAACTTTACGGCCCCATTGGCCATCCGTTCTTCGAAAAATGTGCCCTGCCCACTGCCACTTTAATTTGCTAATCCGCTGGGCTATGCCGGTAACTTTGGTTCATCTAGGGATCTCCTCATTTATGATTCGATCCCGCAGAGAGACACCGGGCATAGCCCTCTCCATAGCACGTTGGTACCTATGGTTATACCATCGACTTGGCATTTTTTCTTACATTCCATATTTATGGGTTATACCCTTCTATAATCTAAAAATATTATCAAAAATTATTATAACTTAATACTTGACACTGGCAAATGCACAACAATGCGACGTCAAAACATAAAAGAAGAAGAAGAATGACTGCTCAAGATATGTCATGTGCCTGACAATATGGAGACTGCGATTTGTTTGTCAAAACCGTTATAATTTATTAAAATACTCGATAATCCGAATTTTCCGGATATATGTTGTCGACTCGAAATCGTTATTTTTTTATGTTTTATCATTTAGGAAAGGTTTCAATCGAGTCTACCGTACCCCTTGACGAAATTATTAATATAGATTTTCAGGCTTGCTAAAACGCGCACAAAGTTTTGATTGCAAATGGCTTCTGTAACATCATACATATTGTGGATCCATTCTCGCTAACTGTTCATGTAGAAAGGATTCTAGTTACCACTCTTTACCTTTTGGAGTATCATAGCCGTTTGAGGTAGGTATCCTAGAAGAGACCTCGAGCCAGTAGAAGAACGTCGAAATCAGCAGTGCACAATTCTTTGGCTTTACAATGACTTTCCTAGTACCATGAACGTGTCACTTTAAAGACGTCACAATGATGTGAAATCAAAGAATCAGAAAACACGATCGTGACAACTGCTCCAGCGTTACGGCTGAAGAGGCGTCAGTCAGGGGTGTACCCTAAGGCCATTATTTTAGGGTATATTTACGATGACACTTTCTCCGGAGAGGAGTAACGCGAACCGTCACGACGTTGGCGTCACTGTCGGCATGCCGCGAGGGTCACAGGTTTCTATTCGCGTTGGGAGTGACGCACGAGCATGACGCCTCGCGCGAGCGGCCGCCGATCTCGGGCTTTAAATACTCCACTCGATTGTGAACATATGCTTCTGGATTGCTGTTGTTTGTGATTGTTCGCGGCGGGCTGATTGAATTTGCTTGGTTTTTCTTTATTTCAGATGACAGGTTTACTTTTTCTGCAAGACTTGCCGTTAGAGTAACATTATTTTGTAACTATTCGGACCTTCTTGGTTACTTAGACTCAAGTTCAATCTAGATGATTTCTATTGTTCTTTCTCAGGTATTAATGCTCGAAATAAATGCCAGGTGTTGTGACTGAAACATTTCTTGGTTTTTGAATCTATCTTTCTTCAGCCCCCATGAACGAAAAACAGCGATATGGGTGTTACACTTTTAATGTAACAGTGACCAATTTGATTCAGATTCAGTGTCGACGGGAAAACCCCCCAAATCACAAGCGGATAACAGGAAATGAGTGTTACACATCCACTCAAACTGTATGAATGAATTTCGAGAATCGTTTTGGCGAATTTTTCATGTATCGTCTTCGGGATATTTCTTCAGCGAGCATTCCTCGGAGAGGTTTCAGAGCTTTCATTTCAATTTAGTAAAGTGCACTTACCAGTTTACATGTTGGAGAACGTTAGTTATTTTAAAATGATGCTTTAGCTTGTTTCAGTTAATAATTCAGCCAGACAGTGTCTGAATATTTGGCAAGACGAATGATTACAAGGTGATTACAGTAGCTGCCTGGTTTAAATGTGATTGCATTCAAGCCTATCCATTGATCTCGAGTGAAGCGTGATCTCGAATGGAGACTACGTAACGGAAATGTCAATCCGCAAGGTAGCGAATGACTCGATTAAGATAGCAGGGTCGCACTAGATGTAAGCCGCTTACAACCGGCCCGTTGTGGAAATCTATAGAAGCCTATATCCAGAAAAGAGCGTCTCATGTCAGAGATGATGATGAGCATACCCATGAACAGCTGATTATGAATTTAATATCATGTTTGATGCATTCCAGTCTTTATTAAGGCCATTTTTACTGAGGCTGGGTAGTTATCACATATTTCTCTCCAGCGCCGTCACGTAAGCATCCCCCTGCGCCCATTACGCCCTTCCCAGCCTCCATTTTGTGGGTACTTTACAGAGCAGTGCACTGCCAAATTGCTTTGGCCGCATGTTATTACATGGAGATCGAAATCTTATACTAGGTAGCGTTATCGACCCAGTCGTCAGCGGGTAGTAATCGCGGCAGCGATGTTTTTCGTCTGTTCCAATGAGAGACATAGCATAGCATAGTTCGACTAGGTGTTCGTTAGCGATCATCGAAGTTAAGCTACATTCAGCACGGTCAGTCCTTGGATGAGTGACCGCGGTGGCATTTACAACAGAGCGCCACCGTGGCTCGGATGACACGTTAAATTGTAGGGCCCGGTTGTTTAACCGTTAAGCCATGTTCAGGCGGCTTAGAAACTTTGACACTAGAGCTAGCCACCTATACGAACTAACTTTAATGAGAGACATGAGAATGAGGTTCTGTAGGTACCGGCTGTTTAATATTCCACTGCTGAACATAGGTCTACGAACCACGAACGGTTATTGGACCCCAATTTTTTTAGGCGTTTGTTACCTGGGCTTGCCATCCGGCCAATACGAATTTACTTTCTTTATTACTCTTTTTAGGCTCAGTTCTTTGTTGGTAAGGGCCCTACAATTTACTGTGTCATCTGAGCTCACTTGTAAGCTCTACCGGTAGTCACTCATCTGACAACTGGTCGAGCCGAACGTTGCTTATCTTCGGTGATAGCTTGGATTCTTGTCGATGCACGCCCTACTTACTTAATGTGTTTACTATATTTTAATGGGAATTTAACTATCTGCAGTTAGTGAAATTCTCATTAAAATCTTTATTATTCTAATGAGATAAGGCGAAAAGATTCAACGTTCTTCCTGATGACTAAATAATAAGTTCGTATAGGCCCTGGTGTCAGAATTTTAAAACCGCCCGAAGGACTCTGACATGGCTAAACGGTTAAATCAACCGGGACCTATAAATTATCGTGTTATCCGAGCCACGGTAGCGCTTAGTTGTAAATGCCATCCGCACACACAAAGACTAACCGTGCTGAACGTTGCTTATCTTCGATGATCGCTGACGAACTTCGTTTCACGCAATAAATTTATAAATTATAGCCTAATGTGTTATTCTGATATATAAGCATTGCAGTTCAACTCAATCCGTTCAGTACCTAGTTATTGCGTGAAAGAGGAACAAACTTCCATACATACAAACTTTTGCGTTTATAATATTAGTAGGATAACAAAATATAGTAAAAGATATTCTCGTATGCATACAGTCAGTAGGCAAATGTACAGAGCAGTCATATAATTTTATTTCCTCAGAGAAACGAGGACAACTGGTTACATGCCGGCCTTTTATGAATAAGATGGAAAAGATTTATAGCATTGAAAGAATACTTAATTTCGACTGCAAATTCAGCCTCCATATTACATTCTGGCAGACAGCCAAACAAAATATCAATACCAACATATAAAGAACTATAATTTGCAATACATACAGCCATTTTATCTACGTGCATTCAGTTCTAGTTTTAATTAACACTATCAGTGCTGGTTGTATTATAACCAGCAATATGCTGTATTGGGATTAGTTTCGTGCTTTGCCACGAAAACTAATCAAACGTAAATTGTAGTCAAACGCAAACCTATTCGAAATAAAAAAAAATAAAAAAAAACTGATACCAATTCATTGGGTATGAATTATTCTATTTTTAGTTGTTTTTCGTGTTTTGTTTCTGTGTACCTAATTGTTTTGTCCCGAATAAAATTTTCTGTATTTTAATTTATTTTATTATATATTTTTGCATGGTAACACAACTTATATAAAAATATATTATTATTAATACATTAACAATAATGTCAACTATACTATAAATACAATATTATTATTAATTATTAATATTTTAATTACAAAGGAAATCCATTTTAATTTTGTTTTTATTTGGTTTGTTGACCATTCTTGTTGGTCGAAAACCTAAACGTAATATAACATACGTCTTAATAAAATAAATCTAATAGACATAATTTATTTAATGTTTTAGTTATATAATGTTATACTAGCGACCCGCTCCGGCTTCGCACAGGTGTATTATACATATAAACATTCCTCTTGAATCACTCTATCTATTAAAAAAAAATCGCATCAAAATCCGTTACGTAGTTATTATGGCCATGTGGCATTAGTAGCCATGGTGGTCAAGAGGTAGTGACACCCGCCTTACAATCGTGAGGTCGTGGGTTCAAATCCCCGGTCCCGTACCAAGGAGTTCCTTGGAATTTCACACCACTGGCTTTTCGGTGAAGGAAAACATCGTGAGGCAACCTGCATACGTCCGTAAAAGAAATTCGATGGCGTAAGTGAATCCACCAACCCGCACTGGGCCAGCGTGGTGGATATGGCCCAATCACCCTTCGTGGGCAGGCCTACGTCCTGCAGTGGACTATTAAAAAGGCTGGTACAGTTATTATAAAGATATAAGCATACATGGGGACAGACAGTGGGAAGCGACTTCATTTTATACTATGTAGAGATAGTGATGTTATGACATTAAATTCTGGCTATAAGCTATATAGAATTTTATGTAATACTGGTTGCCCAGATTTTAATACCTAGTACAATAAACAAGAGCAATATAAATTGAGAAAAAATTTAAGTCTGGTAAAAGGGATATAATTTTGTAATGTCAAATTCAATCCTTCAGTTTTAAAGATTAGCGCTATTGGGTATTACGACTTTCTTTGTTATTTTTATAAACTTGTTAGCATAAGAAAATTAAATGTAACAATAATCAGAACTAACACAATTGACTAATTTCTATTTAAACAGCTGGCTTTATACTGAGTTCTAGATAGGTACTTATAGAAAAAGAAGCTATGAACATGACATGTTAAGAATGAAAATTGAAAACTGTTCTGAATAGGAATATTCAATACTTATACATGTTTTGTTTTTAATTTTTAAATGATAGCTTACATTAGCAAATTATCCTACAAGATATACCGTTAGTACAAACTTATTTCTAGCAAAGATACTTTATCATTTAAAAAATTGCAATCAAATTAATATAATTCAAATGCGGCATGACATCACTATGCAGCATACCAATAACTGTTGTCGAATCTATGGCACCTATGGCTATTGGCTTTCACAATGGTGCATTTTGATGTCACTACTGTAATATACTGGTACCAGCGTTTTTGATAGTCCACCGCAGGGCGTAGGCCTACGCACAAAAGGTGATTGGACCATAACCAACACGCTGGCCCAGTGCGCGTTGGTGGATTCACATACTCCGTCAAATTACTTCTACAGATGTATGGAGGTTGCCTCATAATGTTTACATTCACCGAGAAGCCAGTGGTGGTAAATTCCATACATAAATTCCAAAGAACCCATTGGTCGTATTGGACCATAACCAACACGCTGGCCCAGTGCGGGTTGGTGGATTCACATACTCCGTCAAATAACTTCTGCAGATGTATGGAGGTTGCCTCATAATGTTTCCATTCACCGAGAAGCCAGTGGTGTTAAATTCCATACATAAATTCCAAAGAACCCATTGGTACGGGACCGTGACTTGAACCCACAACCTCACGATTGTAAGGCGGGTGTCACTACCACGGCTTACTACTAAGGCTACTATGCCTCACAATGTTTTCTTTCACCAAAAAGCCAGTGGTGCGAAATTCCGTACATAAATTCCAAAGAACTCATTGGTACGGGACCGGGATTTGAACCCACAACCTCACGATTGCAAGGCGGGTGTCACTACCACGGCTTTAGTAAAAGCCCGATAGTAAAAGTTGTTCATTATTGATGGTCTGAATCACCTCCTTACAGCTTAGTATACTAGTTCTGGATATCCCTGTGTAAGTTTAGAATGCTTGAGTACCCTTTACCTTCTCCCTTTTTGGAAGTTGGTTCAAAATAAGTTTTCATTCAATTTTCTTTCATTCATTTGTTAGGTATCTATATAGGCTAATGGTGAAAACTGCAGATAGTAATTAATTAAATGAATGAAATTTTTATTATTCCAGTTACCTTGTTAGTATTTTGAAGGTAAAGTAATAAATTGCAATTAGGCATTACTGTGTACAAAGATATTAAAAAAAAAAACATTTTTTTCAACTTTTTTTAAGTTACATCTAGCTACCTTATCTTTCAGTGTTCACTGGAGGAAAAATTATACAAAAGCTAAAATGTAATATTATAATAGTGTATGGGCTGAAGCTGAATCAAATTTTTGGATGGATGTGAAATTAGCTACAAGCTGTACAAAAACCAACCCTGAAGCTCTCATAAAAACTGTGAGGATTGGGTTTTCAGTAGCTTGAAGAAACTTTACAGGCGCCAAGAAGTTTAAATCAGCCTATAAAATTTGTGCATTTTGATGTCACTACTGTAATATACTGGTACCAGCTTTGTTTATGTGTTTTTTTTATCTAGTCTTGGTAAAGCATTTGGGGAGTCAGTAGTTATAGTAGTATGTTCCATACGATTTTTTGTATCTTTCGACAAAAAGTATGGAATAGCTGTTTTTTTGCGTTTTCAGAGTTGATCGCACAGTAAAAGTTATTCAAAATTTACCATGTATGTCACCGCTTAAGGCTCCGACACCGGAAGACAAACACAGTGTAAATCTGCATTTGATAGAGAGAACACTATTTTACATAGCTATTTAATTTACGATGGTGCCTTTTAAATTGGGCCTATTATATATATTATGTGGCTAATAAGTACTATAAAATCAACAGGGATATGTCAAGACTCATTTATAACTTATGATTACAATTATATACATAGGATTTTTACAACTTTTGACATCCCCCCTAAACATCCACCCATGGTCCCATTTACTAAGAGCCCACATCTCCAAGTTTTCCCAATAATAATTTATAAATATGGTTTTGAATTGTTACTTGCAGTCTTGCACTCAGCAAATAAAGCATTTTTCTCATATTTATACCAAGGTGGATGGATGACCTCATAAAGACTGTGCAGGTAAGCCGCTTCTAACTTATCTTATTGGAAATATATTGGGGAGGCATATGTCCAGCAGAGGACATACTTAATATGGCTGATGGATGGATGGTGCCACACCCATCCGTTCCCTCTGTGATCCAACTTGTTAGTTTGAAAACCTGCCCTATAAGGATGATGTTCCTTGTATGAGAACATTCTTATATTTAAGTCAATGTGGATTATCATGTGTTCCATGGAAGTGGAAAATGATTATGTATCAATTAAGTTAAAAAATGTTTCGACAGATAAAATGTTGACCAACAGTTGGCCAAGATTGAAAACAGTAAATGTCTACTAAGACATCCTTATTTAAAGGCAGTAACGTTTTTAAAAGACTCCCATATTGTGATCGTTAACCAATTTAACTGGGAGGATAAAATGTTGGGAAGGCGGTATAAATCACTAATTTATATTGGTCTCTGGATTGACCTGCTGTTGTGAAAAGATTATCAGCTTTATGAAGAATATTAATGACGAATTGGTTCATAAACTCAGTGCAATATGGAATTACTTTTAGCCATATGGTAACTTTTTCAATTACACACAACCAATAATCTAACATTTTAGTTCATAAATAATAATTTCAATATGATACAATTACTTCAAGGTGCTGGCTTGGGTACATACTGGAGGAGGAAATTCACAAAACAAATCCATGTGGTATGTCAATGCAGGACCTATCCTGCTATTCCTATGAAAAATAGCATAAGTGCATTGTACATGATCTGAAAACACAACCTTCTGACTCCAGAGGGGTTACTCCAGGTTTACATGTAAATTGCTACAGCTGTTTCTGTATGACTCTATATATTTTTGTAATAGCACCCCTGATGGAAAATAACCCTAACCAAAATGTATGGAGCTGCATGCGAACTTGAAAATTTTTAATAAACTATGCAAAACCTGGACTAAGGGCTCAGTCAGCATCTCCATATCACAACCACATTGAATAAGAATATGACACAATTAACATTTAGTGTTCTAGGTGGGGGTAATGAGTTATGAGTTAATAGTTATGTCTCGCTTGGGGTGTTGTATGCATTTAGTGTTTCTGAGCAAATACTAATATGAAGTACTAGTCGACATAGTCAGTCTTCAGACTTCAGTTGACTTTAATGTCAATGCTACCATAGCTCGGCTCAAAAGCCATTAAATCAACCAGTGTATACATACAACTTACTTATTGATGGCTTAGGCACATCCTGGCCCACGAGAATGTAATTATCTAATTAAATTTTAGTTTAAATATTCATCATTATGACATAATGACTCACATTGTGAGCGGTCATGCAAAAAGGTAAAATGGTATTCTTGATGTTTTCTGAGATTTAGTGTAGAGTGCTGAAAATAAATGATTTGCTAAAGGATATCATGGTTACTGTGAGTATTTTATTAATCAAATTGAAAACATCATTCGAAATTTATTATCTGGGTAACACATCTTCATAGTAGGTATTTGAAAACCACCAGTTTAATTTCTAAGTTGTTGATTACAGAATTTATAAGTTGAAACATATAACTTGGTGGCTGTGATGTGAGCTACAAGCCTAGATAGCCCAATCCAGACTGAAGTTCACTTAACAGCTGTGTGAAGATTGGTTTATCTGCAGCTTGTAGCTAACATCAGCCAAGTTGTATGATTTAGCTATAAGAAAACATTTGAATGGTTAAACAGTAAAATTACATGTTGCACATTATTGTTACAAATATTATTCAAGGATACTGAAGTATCAATTGAATTGGTGAGTAGAAGTTACCAAAATCCAATGTCAAGGATTTTTTCTGACAAATAGGGTCTTTAACTGCAAACATATATTGTCAATCTGGCAGCACTGCACCCACTGCCGCCAATTAATTATAAAAAATAATGTTTGTACCATGCATGTTACTGATATTGACCCACTTTCGTAGTAACAGGCACATGACAATCCATTTTGAGTCTTATCAGAGGCTATCAGAAGGGCCGTAATCATGTAGGCAAGTTATCTGCGAGTGCAACACAGACTACACCTTGAACTCTGCTCATCACTATAAACATAACCTAGGTGTTGTACCAAGCATTTATTGTATAATACGCTCTAATAATACGGTGTCCTAGCGAAGCCGGTTTGTCTCGATAATACCCACGTACCTATTTATTTTTACACACATTACGCACACAGCTGTATGTCGGCTCAACGCCGCAGCTCGCCCGGTCCACAGGGAAACTCACTAATATAACGTGAACTACACAAAACCCAATTTAAACACAGCAACTATCCGGCGTAAACTCACATTACAACGAGGCTAAAACGCTATATTTGGAACGAGTTTATCGGGAACGCAAGAGAAATTGTCCGGAGAGAGGCGGTATAAGTTAAACGTTAAAACTCGTACTCCAGCTTGTTTAAGAGCTATAAGCGTGGTAAGTATATTATACGTACCTCGTTGTCGTCCACCAGCAGATCAAACACCTCCACGAAACAATTCCTCAGAGAGAAATCACAAAATCGTGCACAACACGACCGAAGCACGGCGCGTGCTTCCACAACTCACACAGCCGGCGTGGAAAATTCACAAATCCAGTCGAACACTCGATATTAAAAACAGAAAAACACAGATTAACACTAGCTTATAATCTATGAATTCCACAAGAAATATCTAAAATAAGTTGAACAAAAACGAAAAACGCGCCAACTGTCAAACTAAAAAACTACAAGCACCGAGAGACGCGCCGCGCGACCGCGCAATCCGAGTCCGTTTAGCTGACTGACGTTGCTACGCTACACACGGTCACGACGGCTCGGCAACACAGTTTCATGTGCTACACACACCATTCGACAATCAGCTCGCATGGCGCGTTCTGTCGCAGTTTACTTTTCATTTATTATTATATCAATAGAAGCTGTTCTGTTATCTCATAATTGATAAAATATTACATTATAACGCCAATGTTATCTATATCGCGATGCGACAAAAATGAGATAACCGCTCGAACGAACGTGAACACCGGCCGTATAGTAATGCGACCACGGTGAAAAGATCTCTGCAAAGTACGAAAATATGTACGATCCGACACTCGTCTATATCCGTACGGAATAGACGTTGGCCAGACGCGCATGCGTCAGGCAAGGCGAGAGTGCGACGTCAGTGAATGACAAGCCCTGCGCTTGTATTAACCGATCGATTTCAAAAGAAATGGGATGTTTAGCGAACAAAATATCTAGAGATTAGCCTGACACTATTTCATAAATATCTTTTTTAAAAACATTTCCTGCAATCTGCTTTTAATTACACGAAGAAATCAAATTTTATCGTAAAACAAATATCACAGTTCATTTACACAGTTTACTACAGTTTTTTAGGAAGTCGGTAAAAATGCCGTTTGTGATTTTTTTAAGTACCTAACGGAATAAGACAAAAATTAAAAAATAGAAGGTACACATGTACGTGCACTTAAATTAGTATTTTATTGTCTAGGAATAATACAATATATTTTAACAACAACATATTTTACTTTGTTCATAACAGTGGCGTAGCGTGCCTTAGCGGGGCCCCGTATAAACATTTGTTTGGGGGCCCTTAACGAAAGAAAAAAAAATTTTGCATATAATTAAAAGAAATATTTATTCATCATAGTTATGTATCTGTCACTTTTTTTAAATTTTTACAAACAATTCAAATGAAATATACGCTCTCTTTGGCTTTTTTCGGCAAACTGAATTAGTAAATCATTTATAGCTGATGATGACTTCAGTTTTTCTAATTTTATTAATTTTTGCTTAGGCACGTCGGGGGCCCCAGTGGCCCGGGGGCCCCGTATAATTGATACGGCAGATACGGCGGTAGCTACGCCCCTGGTTCATAAATGTATTTTAAAAACAAAGGTGAAGTGCCGAATTTTTAGTACAGAATTTTTACTCGTAGGTACTCTTAATTATCATTTTTGATACGTTAATAATTGTCACATAGGTACTTATTTGTATAGGTACGTGTATTTTTGCACACCTTGAAGGAAGGGATTAAAGCTCAAACAAGTATATGTGTCGTAAAGATACACAAGTACGTGTTACATTAACATTATGTACCTATGCGTCAACTGATAACATTTACCGTAGTAAAATATTAACGAGTCGCAAGTTTAAACTTTATTACACCAAATTAAATGAATCAGAAAGAAAATAATACGATAAAATAAACGTGTATTTAATCATGCAACATTATTTTTTAATCACTTGATAAAGTTACTTCATTAGCTGAGCTATTAAATAGTCAAATACCTAGTAAAACATTCATAACTTTGATGAAAATTAATAAAAAAAACAATAATGTGATAATAACGTGAATTAAAGTGCTTTATTTTTTAGGGATTCGAGTAGGTAGTTAGTGAAAAGATTTTTCGGATTGAGGAAGATATTCTCAATCCAACATTATACTTATTTGTGTGCCCGTTAAGCTCCATGGTAATATACTGCAAAGTTTGTGCAAAAAAAGAAGCGTCGTCGGTGAGGCGCCCGTGTGCCATTACTAATTTTGTTACGTCGATAACACTGTTCTGTCATTGCTAGTACAACTAAAAGTGTTTGATACTTGGTAGACACCAAATAGGTTTTCATCAGTACTCGCGTCTACCAAGTATAGTCGGTACCTTAGCTGCTGATTAAAATCTTATTATTAGTTCACAGTAACGCGACGACGGTTCTCTTTTTGCACATACATTTGAAAGTTTATTGTACCTACTGAATGAATGAAATGAAATTTATTTGTTCACATTTTATCGCAGTATAAAAAACTCGGTAGACTAGAACCCATTTATCGTAGTTACTTAAGAGGTAAAGTTTTGTCAACAAAATAAAAATTACTTACACAATTTTTTTTCAATAATAAATATAGTGGATAAATCACTGACGTTTAAATTAATTTTCACCTAAGCGTTTTGACCAAACCAAGATTCATTATTACAAATCCGCTAAACAAATCGACATTGCTGACATCATGATTTACCAAACAGGAACACAATCGAACGGTTCAAGGTTGACATAAGATGGAAAACAGGGACCTTGCTTGTACCGAAATACACGTAAAACAATACGGGATCGGTTGTAGCATTTCAGATTGACAAGGTGACGTGGTAGGCGTGATTCGTGATTGACTAATTTTAGACGACAGATAATTGAATTATTGAGAATAGTGCGAATGTATATTTTTTTCCTATAGCACTTGTATATATATTCAAATGTATTGAATCAATGCATTAAGTATGTAATGGAAAACCAAACAGAGACATTTTTGGTTTTATTTTCTTTTTTTAAGTTTCCGTAGTAAGTAATTTAAACATCAAATTTGTAAAAATTTATAATAAATGTGTTGCTTTGCAATCAGTTATACGCGTAAATGCTCTAGGAAAGATCACTTATAGCGATAGGGTAATCATAAAATGTGATTAGTGATACTTATTTTATCGTTATATATTTTCCCAAGTTATCCATTATTTAAGTAGCATAGACGTTGTATTAAGTATGCAGTATGTTCGAATAGCGAGTTAGTTTATTTTTTTCATCTTTCTGATACATTTTACGATAATAGTAAGGAAATTCATGATGGTCTGTTCGTATTGATAGTTTTAAATCATGGATAACGAGACTCAAAATGTTCATAAAACGTATTTTATCACGCGCACCAGCAGCTACATTAGATACACATCTAAAATAGCTAGAGTTCAAACAATGCACAGACTAAACAAAGGAGAGTCAATCTGTCTATCCAACGATTTTATGCTCGCAACTATATTTAGGTATTGATCAATTATCTGTATTATGTTACATGGTACTGGGCGAGAGTTTGAGATTGTTTGATGATGATGAGTACATTCAAATCGCTCGATCAAAAGCTCGATCAAATAAGAATGTTTGTTTTTTAACTAGATTTAAGCCACTTTAATCACGTGATATGCGCAACGAACTTATTTGTTGTGTACAAGGACTGTTTTGAAATATTTATGTATATTTTTACGTATAAAATATATCTACAAGTATGCCCACAGTGAAAGAGAGTTTAGTCGCATTCATGTTTTAAAACACGGGAATTATTAATCAAAGATTAGTTAGTACATCCTACGTATAGATACAGCTCAGATAGTTTTTTTTAAACTTTTATCATAAAATAAACTTTTTAAAATTTTAATTGAAATTAGTAAGTTCGTATAGGCTGGGTGGCTAGCCCTGGTGTCAAAGTTTTAATCAATTGAAATGAAATTACGAATTATTACATACCTTCTTTCGGAACAACAAAATTTACAAAAAATATAATTAAATAATAATATAAGCATACAAGTTAATCCCACACCTTGACAAGTGACTTAGAGATAATACTAAAGTAATATTTCTACATATCTACTGACGCACAGAGTGTTCCGTTTGACGCACTATTTTGGAGCGATATGGTGATAAGGATAAGAATCGTAACTTTTATCATAATTTGCTTGTTAAGTAGGTAAAGGCTTGGAAATAAGTCATCCTATCTGATGTACCGAGTTTTTGGAAATTAACGCCAAGATTAGGTATAATATATTTATTATTTATCCAATACAAGGACTGTCTGAATTTATTCATGTGTACTGAGCAAATAACTTTGGTAACATCTATAGGTAGGCATTTATATCAAATGGCAAAATGATTAAGTAGGCAAGTAAATATTATTATAATCTAGCCCGTAAGTTTTTTTGTAAAAAGGTAAACTTTCGTAAGTCTATTATGAGATTGGAACCCTTGTAAAAGCTAAGTCAGTATTTGCGTTCAGTTCTTTCAAAATGATTTGGTCGGCCCGCCCGGCGACAGTGACGTCACGCCGGCGCGCGCAACACAGCATCGATCGGCTGCCATATCGTTTGCTGCAGCGAGATTTCTCCTTAAGATGTGGGAAACCATTTAGTTTATACTAGTGTATATTTAATATTTTTATGTTATGTACATAGCGTGCTACAAATCCCAAATTATATCACGATACGTTATATCACAACTTGACTTGGCTTGCTTGATATCGTGAACGTTATAACCGCCACTTCAAGCTGTTAATCTAAGAAAATAGTACATACATAGTTGAAAAATAAAACAAATACTGCAGCCAATAATGATTACAAGCTTATTAGTAATTCTTCATTCCTTATATGAACAATCATTTCAGTTATGTTGTTAATCTCGTAAACCACATTAAGCGATTTCGACTACGTTACAATACAATAAAACGCTCATTTTATTTTTTGTAGGCTGGTGGAGGACTCTAATGGTGATCTAGATTCTAAAAATTTACACATATGAAAAAAAATCATTTGTGACAAAACTTTGAAATAAACTAACAATGAAATATTTTTCAATATTGTTTTCTATCATGGAATGAATTATTACTAAAAATAATTACTGCCAATTGTCGTCTTGACTAAAATATATTTTTTTACAATTATATTTTGCTATCTAAATCGAAACTTGTCTTCTTTAATCTTAACCTATCTTTACTAATCTTTTTGACATTAATAATAAAAGCTTATCTACAAATATGAAATAATTTTCGATCAAATAATTTATCAGCAGCCGAGTTCCAAAATACCAATTAACTACAAAAAAATAAATACATTCTTATTTTCATATAAAAACGCACATAAAGTATTGAGATTAAAACACTCGCTAAAACTTGAAGTTCGATCGTATCTTAATTAAGGGTTATTTTCCTTAAACGATTTTAAAAGGTATTAAGTATAGCTTCTTCAACTATACTTACAGTCCAAGTACAAACGTAGTATTTATTCTTGACTTAAGTGGCTATATATTTTATACTTGCCTTTAGAGAAAGAAAAACCAGCTGTTCCATACAAAATTGCAAATCTAAAACGACAAAATGTATGAAACAGCTTTTTTTCTCGAATACTGGGTTGGCCACCTAGTGAAAGTAGTTCATTACATCATAACAATGGTAAGAATCACATTTCTATTTCTGTTTAGTGCACCAGTTCTAGATAACCCTGTAGTATGCTACAGGGCAGTTTGAAAAAATAATAGGTGTAATATTTTCATATAATTTAGTCTACAATATAATACTATTTCAAAATGTGGCATGAGTTTCGTATTGCTGAAATTATATCTTTAGAAATTTTTGTTATGAATGTTAATTTAAAAAAAAAAAAAAACAACTTTACTGACGCTTTACTGTTACTATGTAAAATCAATTTGAATTTTTTCTATCGTAGTTGACCGTGTGTCTCAATTTTGGTTTCTCTATTGTCAAATGTTTTTGACATTGACGTTATAAATTCGCAAAATAATTTAGATATTTTTTTCTTCAATTTGGCGTCGCACCTGTATTTGTAAGTATCCTATGTCCGTAGTCCGTATCCATCACCTCTGCTATCCATTTTTTCAATAAAATTAAAAACCAGTTTTTATGAGAAAGAATATGTAAAATGAAAATTAAAAATTTAGGTAGTAAATAGTTTAAAAGGTAGACATTAGTAGTATTATTAGTAGGAGCTGCACGCGTAACCTGTGATGGTCTAGTGATTAGAGTAGGACTGAGGAGGTACAAGGACCACATAATTTAAACATTATGGTTTTCACGTCGATTATCTTAGAAAAAAAAAACAATATAAAAGTTATTGTTGTTTATAAGCCAAGGGCCTATATTACTACATAATATATTATATTTTAACATTTGTGTTGAGCATGGCATGGTATTGTAAAATGTGGGTAAGTACTTACCTACTTGATAAACAAGTAACTGTAAGTTATACGGTAAACGTTAAAAATATTTGTTTAGTTAGTGATTAGCAATCAAAGAATTAGTACCTACTTAAGTAATATCGAGCATTTCCGGGGCGAATCCCGAATCGTAACTCACCGGTACCTACTCGCACAACATGGCGCCTGACGTCAACAGCTGGAAAAACAATGCTCAATAAAATCGCATCCTACGTACCTATCTGTCGTTTTATTATCCAATACCTTGTTTATGAAGGCTATTTAAAATATTAAACGTGAACGAGCCAACAAGATCGTAAAATCCTGTGTCAAGTACACAAAATGTATCTAAGATCACATATAGGTACCTACGGCCGGGCAGGGCTAACAGATGTCTTGAATAAAAGAACCGGATAAGTTTCAATTTTGTTGTGGCTCTTGAGTGCTGAACCTCCGAAGCATAATTTGTTGCAATGCACCCTAGCCATTGCCACTTCAATGGCTATTCACTGGCTTTAGGTTTCGTTATCTGCCAATAGTATTAGGGACCATGGAACTAGTGACTTCTATTATTTGCATAAACACCTATCCCGGTAGGGGAACACAATAAGTAGTGTGTTAGTGGAACTCCAAATGCTACTATGACATCAGTGATCTAACTTGCTGGAGCACTGCTCTAGTGAAGTCTGTGGTTCAACTAGTTGGACAGCGTAGTTGGACCACTATCTCGTACCCAAAATTGGTGGCTGTCGGTTACTCATTTTTACCGACTCCTAAAAAAGAAGAGGTACTATGTTCGTCTGTAGGTAAGTATTTTTTTGTGTACCTATGGTGGTCCCATTTAAATTTATTTGAAATCGGCCGAGCCGTTTTAGATATATCAACAATAATGTATATGGATGTCACATCGGTTTGTGCAAACATTTTGAATTCTGTACACGGTGGAAGTCGGTATTGCGATTTTTTGCGCAAAATAATTATTCAGGAGAGCAATCGGAACGATATTAAAGAGTTTATGGTACCTACACTCTCAAATCTGTTTTAAAAATATTTTCCTTTTTGTATAAAAAATCAAAGAAAAGTATAGTTGAAGTTTGTGTTAACCACCATTTTCTTAAGTAGAAAATCATCAATAGGTACCCTAAGTGCCTAATCGTGAAAACACCACCCTTCGTACCACAAAAGTTTTACGCACGCTTTAGACAATGTTTAACAGTACAAATTGTATGGTAAAACAGTGTTTTAATCATTTGTGGTAAGGCGGCAGAAGTTTTACTTCAAAGTTTGCAAAGCAAAGCTTCTGGTCTGGCAGTCCGTAGTCTAGAACGATCCACTCACAGACGGTTTGAAATGTATCATGTATACACACAAAAACACAACTGTCATTTTTAAAGTTGTTTAATAAAGGGAGGAATATGTCTAATAGTGAAACACTGAGGCCTCCAAGGAGAGGTTGGCTTACAAGCATGAGGCGTGGGTTCAAATTTTCAAAACCCATGTCACGTACCAACGAGTTCTTTGGAATTTATGTACGGATTTACACATTAATGGCTTTTCGGTGCTTTTGTTGTGGCATTATTGTCGGTGGGTAGGGCTATGTTTAGCAGTGGACTATTAAAATGCTGTCAGATACAGTTACAGTACAATACTTACCGACTGTATCTAAGCAGTGAATATCTTTCTACAAAAACAATAATGATGACCCATTTTACGCATTAAATTGACCGAGAAAAGCGAAGGTCTCAGACTACCGGATCTTGGCAACTAACCCACAGGTGTAGTTGTGTTTGTTCCACTATAAAAGCTTCTATAAATCAATGGTATGTCAGAAAGTGGCACAGAGTGTGAGCAATCGAAACCATGCGTAAAGCAGACTAAGCCAAGCGGAGTATGTCGTCCCTACAAGTCTTTGTTTCTTTTCAAATTGGAAACTTTAGTAGGTATAGGCCGAATCGAATCAAACTTCTTGGCGGCTGGTGCCCCAGAGCCTCTAGCATCACCGGAAGGACCTTGTCGTCCTTTGAACTCGCAATCCTATGGGGTACCAGCGCGGAGCCTCTGTCGTCCAACAATGACAAGCCGGAGGTCGCAGTTAGTCGCATATATACCATTCCTACATAGTCGACGTATATCCAAATTGTAATTGTCAGGAAATTTGGATATACCTGTTCGTACTAAGCGATTCGCTTCTTCCTTCATAATACGGGCCGCCAGGAATTGGAATGCCCTGCCTCCGTCATTGTTTTCTGACAATTACAATTTCGATATCTTCAAGTAGTATAGATACATAGTACAAGCCTCTATTGTAAATAACCTTACCAACGAAGGCGAGCTTAGTCCTCAGTTGCCGGTTTGGCTTAGTGCGGGTTGGTGGATTCAAAATGTAGATCCATACATTTATTCTTCATAATTCGGTTAGGTACGTCTAAATCTAAAAGATCCATGATCCGAACCGGCGCGGTCTATAATATGGCCCAATCGCCCTCCATGGATAGGCCAATGTTCAGGAGTAGACTGTATCAAAAAGCTAGCACGGTACGGTACGTTTGCTCACGATGTTTTATCACCAACACAGAAAAATCAGAGTTGAGAAATCTTGTTCATAAATACGAAATAATCAAATAATTGGTACGAAACCGGTATTTGATCCCTATTTTCTCACTAGCCCACCACAGTTTAATTACAATATTATATACAATACACAAGATATTTTAAAATAAACAGCTCAATACATATAATCATCAGCAGCTTATTTCGGGCCACTGCATAAGCCTCCTCCCCCTTACGCCAACTATCCCTGTCCTGTGCCAGTCTCATCCAGGTGTTTCCGCAAAACTTTTGGATTTCATCACGCCACCGTTGCCAGGGTCTACCGGGACTGCGCTTCCCGTCGCGGGGCCACCATTCAGTCGGAGACCTGCTCCACCTGCCATCATCACATCTGGCTAAATGTCCAGCCCAACGCCACTTGAGATTGATTATACAGGATCTGCCACCTTAGTCCTCCTCGGGTCTCCGTAATTCGAATTCGGTCACGTAACGTGATGCCGATGACGTAACAATACATATACTCGTAGCTATGGATAAAATAATATAAAATGTTTACGCTAAAATGCCTGTTAAATATGTTAGAGCAATGCCATATGGAACTAAGAAATATTGTTAAGGCGATTGTGAAGCGCGAACTTGGCCATACAAAAACAATAAGCTGACGGTTGTTGTTTTTAAACTTTCGCGATTTGAACACATTATTATTATGTACTACGGGATAAATAAATACCTCATTATGACGACTTTTCAACCGAGTTGCATCGATCGTGGTCACGGGGAGTCTATCCGATTAGTCTCATAGTACATAATAATAATGCGAAAACAGTTGTCAATTTACAGTTTTCTACTAATGATTCTAAGAATTGCAAAGATTAGGGTAAAAATGTAGCAGACTCTTTTTCATAGTAAGAATAAAGTTATGAATAACTATCGGCCCGTCCCGGCTTCGCACGGGTGGGGGACATGTAAATAAAATAGTATATAAAATGTAAAAAGTGGTTATTGTGACATAACGATAATAGTTGGACAAATGGTATTGTGATTTTTTTTGTGGACATTAATATGTTCTTTAATATCGTGGAACATACTTTTGTTCTATAATCAATAGTTTCCACAGCACATGCAACGAAAGACGTTTTAGGACATTTTTTTACACCTTGGGTTACGTTACTCAAGTTTTCATAAGGATCCGTACTCTTTTCTAGCAATAAATATAGCCAATGTTGTTCAAGGTGAATGTAGCTTTCCAATAGTGAAATTATTTTTTAAATCGGCACAGTAATTTTCTAGTTTATTCATTACAAAAATACACACACACGAAAACACATTCTTTTATGTGTGTGTATTTTTCATTATAATATTAGTGTAGATTGTAGATTTACACAAAGAAAACACAATTAAAGTAAAAGTTGGAATAAATATTTCAGCATTTGCTACTTTGCTACATTTGTATCAGCGGTGAAATGTCGCTTTGTCTTACTTTTTTGATAAAAGGAATTGCTATTTTTAGGCAGTTTATTTATTTATTTATTTTATTTTATTTATTTATTATTTACAGTAAAATATAGCTTTACAGATTACACAAAATCCAATACGCTACATTTTATACTTTACCTAAGTTGCTGTTGCTTGGCCATTAGTAACTTTTAGCTGAATGATTAGGTTGCTTTTGTAGCAGACATAAAATGTGTAGATGCGTAGCGATATTATAAGATTAGGTAAACCTATCATACACCAACCATGCGTAGTCAAGTTTCTGTTTCGGGGTGGTCTTTATAACTCCCAAAGAGCCTACCAAGGGACCAAAAATTGCATTAGCGTAGCGAGGAGGAAATCAAACCGTCAATCTTACTAAGCGCGAGCGTAGCGTGCTTATAGCGCTCTATGTACAAATATTTTTGACTATCAGATCAGCGGTAGATTACACAACGTGAGTTGAGTTCAGATGGACAAGGAAGCTAAAGCAGAGTAGAATTTTGAATTCCATGCTATTGAGATAAAATACATAGTAAGTCCACTCACCTGACTAGATTCGTCAGACCAATACGTTCATCCACTTCGCCTGAGTACTCCGCGAACGCTGCATCCCACAAGCCACGCCCTCACCCACACACCGTCCCTTATTAATAACTATATCTCACTACCAAACATCTACACGCATACTTGAAGGCAAATCTAAAGTCTGACTTAGTAAAAATCCAATCTGTCTCGCGGACTATTGTTTAGTGATTCAAATTATCGGCTGTCTCCCGGACTATCTGCCGCGGTTTTTGGTTTTCATACGTGACGAAGCACGCTTCCTATACCCGTCTCGCTCCATATAAAGCGTTTTTCAGGGAGTGTTTGGTTGTTCTGTCTCTGTCGCACGTCTGGACCTGGAACAAGAGAAGGTTTTATTAGACTTCTGGAATCTTGATAGAGAATACTTTAAACATTTTATTTTCTTCGTGATTTTATTTATAGTCCGAATTTCTGTAATGAACCGAAAAGAGGTCATTGTGAACAAACTTTTCTGAGAGAACAACCCTGACATCACCATTTGTATGGTTAATTTGGAACTAAATTGCATAGATAAGATGATATACATATTATGTGCTTCGAATATTACATACCTAGTTAAGAATTCGCTCCAGAGTAAAAGTGATCTATAATAATTAGGTCAATGAGGTCTTTCCGATTTCGTGCATGAATCTCAGTATAAGATGTATCTAAACTTTCTTTTAGTGATAAACATTTCAAAAAATTAACGCATTCGCGGGATTTGAACCTGCATCTCTCTGGGATTTCGGCCCAGACAAATTAAGCTAAATTTAAACTAAATTTTGTCCAAATTAAGCTAAAACGCAGTCTTCGAAAACGTCGAATTAGTGAAAGTGTTTTATCATTTTAACCAACTACTACATTGTTGGAAGCGCCATCTGTGAGAACTGCTTTAAGGTGTATTATATTCTTAGTAAGTAGATTTTAGTTTTTTTTTAAAGTGAAAACTTCTTTAACGGCGTTGTGCACTTCTTGGGATGGGTAAAAATGTTAAACTCGCGTCAGATCGTAACCTGAATGAAAATTCGTAAGACGGATGACTTATGTGCAATTTTAACTTCTGCCGGCAGTCCCGGAGTGCGATCCGTTTTTTGTGGGGCAACTGCCGTTATTCTATCCATCCATCCATCAGCCATATACCCATAGGACGTCCACTGCTGTACAGAGGCCTCCGCAATGGATCTCCAATAAGACCGTTTGGTAGCGGCTTGCATCCAGCGCGATCCTGCGGTCTTGATAGCTCTTTAACTGCTGCTTGTTACAATAAAACAAAAAAATAAGGCGTGGAGTCCCTCCGCGCGGAAGAAGTGAAACTTCGTAACTATTCCCCCTCCCCAGGAGCGTTCAACGTTTAACGCAACAGTGCTTTCATACCCCCTCCATGGTAGCGTTAAACGTTTAACGCAACCTTGTTGGAAGTTGAATTAGAAGTTTCACTTCAATATTCGTACTTCAAATTGTTTTTTTTTAATCTTTATAACCTACCTACACTACTACTACATAGAAAGCAATTGGATCATCCACAGACCCTTAAAGGTCTAAAGATAGTCCAAGTGCTTAAGCCCACTGCCAGTTGGCAGCGTGCCCAGCATGCTGGCAGCATTGCCACGCTGACTGGCAATGCTTATACGTTGGATGGTTATGCTTATTAATTGGATTAATTGGTACAATGAGCTATTTCACAGCTCCTCTGTTTTTGAGCATGTTTTTGTTCTTTTATTGACCAGGCTGTGGCGGAATCCATTGGTGCAGTGGGACCCAAAGAGTCTCTTCGTGTAAACTGTATCGGGGGTCTTACGAAAGAATGCGAGGTAAGTTATGTAAATATCGAGGTAAAAGGCTGCCACAATTCGGATGTCTATGAGATTGTTGTACGTCTGCTGTTAATTTAGCGATAACAAGTCAGTCTGTGCCTGCCGAAATAATTCAAGTAAAAACATGCTCAAAAACAGTGCAGCTGCAAAATAGCTCATTGTACCAATTAATCTAATTATCAGGACGAATTTTGGTGGAAAAATAACTCAAAATAACTCAGGTATTATATCAGTTCGCATCCGTTTTTTCTGAGTACGCGAATTGTTTTCATGTAACATTTTATTGAACATTCTGTGAAACATAAAAAATGAAGAAACAAGGCAATATACTTTTATGTATGGTCACAAAAATTACTCGTAAATCGTAACCCCAACGTACGGAGTATAACGACTACTTACGTTCTACGGGTGCAAGAGAGAGGCTTTCTATTACACAAATATATATACTTACCTATACCTACTGACCGAATCAAACTTTTTGGCGGCTGTGATGTTTGCTACAAGCTGCGGATAACTTAAGCTCACCGGATTCCGTTACCTGCAGCTTGTAGCTATACAGTCGCTTAAAAAGGACATGTCCACAAAATGTATGGAGGCTGGTATAATAATAATCAAAAATTCTAACCACAACACTCGTTACATTTCGAGAAAGTTCATATTTTTTGGAGTCTATTACATCAGTTAAAACAAAAAATAAGTTTTTAAAAAATAATTTTGAATATATTAGGATAAATAAATATATTTGGCTTAATAGGTAGTTTATTTTTAGCAAACCTGATTAAGTAACCTCGAAATTGTTGAATAGAAGCATTTTTACCAATTAGACACAGTTTTTAGTGTTTTTTTGTCACATTTTGCCTACTAACTGGTCACACTGGTAGGTCATAATTTTTAATTTTAGCAAATTAGTGGATGATGAATGTGGAAGAATCTGCTACGAATGCAAGTATAATAACGATAGAAGCACTTTATTATTGATAAACTAGAAAAAATACAGAGCTGTATAATTATTTTTCATACAATTAATTTTTCACATTTAAAAAAAATGGAGGGATTAAAAAATCTAAATTAAATATTTTTGAGAAGCCCATAAATCAAGCTTTCAAATGATGTATATATATATCATATTGGTTCAAGTTTTCTCTGAATAATATACCACTTGTGGACGTCACCTTTGATTCGGTCTAAGTGATTTGGCTTATATGCCTCTAACTCTGTAAAAGTAAGTAAAAAATTCGAAAAATCGAAATGTCGGTGTTCTAGTGGAAGTAACACCCGCCATACAATTGTGAAGTGGTGGGTTTTTAAATATCCCAATTCCGTACAAATGAGAAGCGGCTTTGGAATTTATGTATGGAATTTCAAACCAATAGCTTTTTGGTGAAATAAAACATCGAGAGGCAACCTGTGTACGTTCGTGGAAGAAATATGATGTGAATACTGTAACCCGCACTGTGCCAGTGTGGCTGATATGACCCAATCACCCGTGGATAGGCCTATGTTCAGTAGTGGACTAAAATACCTGTACAATTGTGCACTGTGCAGTACAGCACAGATCGAGATAACATAACATGCCCCATCTCGCGAAATTTGTGGTCAGTGGTCACATCGTAGCCGCGTAGTTCGTAGCGCCGCGCTGTAGCAGCATGCTACGTTATAACCTCTGACGCAACTAAGGTAGCCGATTTTCTTTTCGTAGCTTATCTGATATGAAAATTTGGTCATAGTGATATGTACAATGATATCCTAGAATACGTCCGTCGTCTAAAGATACATTTTAAATGCTGTTTAATTAATTATTTTTCTCCAAAAATGGCATAGCAGACTTCAACCGTGTACAGAATTAGAGTAGTTCGAAGTATAAGTAGTAGTAGGATCGAAGTATTATCAATGTAATAATTTTTTACATTATTGTTAATTTTCCAAAAACGAATCAAGCTATTTCAATAAAATTTAAAATAAAACAAGCAGTCGAATAGAGAATCTAATTTTTTGAAATCTGTTGCAATGTTTACAACATTAGCAAAAATGTCTATACGAACTTCCAAAAAGTGAGCTTCTTAGCAAAAAAAAAAAATCCAAAAAGTGGTCAAGGTCTTCTACAACAGTGGGAGTGAGAACTTCTCTAAACGGTCAGAGTGCCAATATTTTTTTTTTTCAATTTTGATTTTCGAACACGCGCAGAAATTGAGAGTGTTATTTGCCACTAGGGTCGGGGGCGCGCACCAGCCCCCCGTTTGCTGGCTTACTGTGTAGAAACGGACCACCGAAGGGACCTCACTTGACCTCTGTTACGTTTTAAAAAAGATAAAAACTTCGATAGCGCGATCTAGAACCTACCCTTAGAAACCTACTCTAAACTAACCGATTGGGACTAATTTTATGATTTAACTGTTCTTTGTAGGTATACAGACTTATTTATATCAAATAGACAGAAAATAATAGTTGGATTTGTCTATAATTTGATCGATTAATCGAAAAATTGCATAATTTCGAAAAGCGACATCTGTAGTGATCTATGGGAATTAAACGAAGCTATGAATGATTTATTTCAATACAAATTTTATTCAATGAGTGTTTTGTTTGATTTTTAAATTTTTTTTTGTGGAAAATGTTATTATTAGTTATTTTGATGCAGTAACGCAAGTAAGGTTTATTATAATAACTATGCAAAACTAACCATGTGAAAAATCTATCACATAGACTTAATTTTGTTTATACAAATTAAAATGATGTGTTCGGAATATCAAAATACAAATTATCTAAAACTAAAAAGTTGCTAAGTGAAATTTGTACCGTAAAACAACAAAATAAATTTCAGCATTATTCATGTAATTTAATTTTGTTAGCAATATGAGGGTACCCTCACCTCTGAGTAGCATCATGTTAAAATATTTACATCTACCCGCATTTTGGAGCAATCGAAAACTAATAAATAATAATCGGCCAAGTGCGAGTCTGATTCGCTCACGAAGGGTTCCGTACCGTATGGAAGCCCTCTTAATTTTTTTTTATTTGGTTTAGTTATTAATTTTTGAAGGGAATTTGCAACTAAATATTTTGTGTATGTTTCTAGCATCTTGTTGTTGCCTTTATTAATATCGAGCAAAAAAAATACTTATCTTGTATGAGAGCCCCCCTAAAATAAAAATACCTAGATTTAATTTAATTATTTATTTTGAAGTGAATATTTAGCAAAATGTTCGGGGATTTTTTCACCTATCTACCTGACACCGTAATTAATTTCGAGTAAAAAACGGCAATCAGTTGTATTGAAGTTAATATTTAGTTTTTTTCTGTTTTTAGTATATTTGTTGTTTTAGTATTAAGTATGGTCCCGTTTTTACCCTTTGTTTAAAACCCTACGAAACCCTAAAAACAAACGCATAGCTGATGTAAATCCGAATGATAATAATTCATCATGTTTCGTACAATTTCAACCGATTTCCACGCGAATAAATTATATTCAAAACAATCAAAAATCTATAGGGAGGATACATTCTTCGTTTTATAGTTATTTTATTTTGTATAACAATAACCAGCTTATTTAGGGCTGTGTGATCTGTGAAGCTGTTAGTGAATCAGGGTTCTTCTTAGGATGGTTTGATTTGGCTTCTCGTTATTGAATGTCGGCCAAAAAGCTGTATGTTGCGGCCAAGAGAAATAAACTGAACAATTACCTATTAAAACGCATGCGCGAATCTATGTATAGGCCGAATCAGAGTTCTTGGCGGCTGTGAAGTTATCTACAAGCTGCGCGCTAGCCCAATCCTCGTGCAGCTGTTAATTATGTGATGATCAGATGATGACGATGACGAAGATCCTCCATGGCAAAGTCGATCAAATCTATTTAATGAGCTAGCGCGTTTTAGGGTTCCCGATCTCGGTAACTGTCGTCGGTTGTTTTCTGTCCCGCCTTGCCGAACCAAAGCACGTGCCACTTCTCCCATTCCACATGTTCTGAATGCCCTCAACAATCTATTGACTGTGACACCCGAATGCGATCTGTTTGCGGATGATTGGAAAGATATTTTGTCTGTGTGTCTGAATTACTGCGAGAAGAAGACGTGTAAGGTGACAGTAGTGGAAGATGAATTTGAATGAAGTATTTTAGGTATGTAAGATTTAGTTCTAATTATGACTGCGCCAAATTGTATCTTTATTCTTATTTGACATTTGTTTAATTTGTTTATTTGATTATATGTAATTATTATTTTGTAAGAATTTTCCAACTGATTTGTATAACCTGTGTAATTAATTGATTGTTCGTAACTAATGTAAGTGGTAACTATTGTGCCGTTGTAGTTATTAAATAAATAAAATAAATAAATAATAAATGTGAGTTTCAGTCAGGATTGGGTTTTGCGCAGTTTGTAGCTAACTTCACAGTCGCCAACATGTTTGATTCGATCTATAGCGGCGGTGAATCAGTGGTTAAATAAAATAGGTCGAAAGATTACACAATTGTTCAAGAAAAGCTGTAAAAGGACATGTCCACAAAATGTATGGAGGCTGGTATAATAATAATCAAAAATTCTAACAACAATACTCGTTACATTTCGAGAAAGTTCATATTTTTCCGAGTCTATTACAACAGTTAAAAATAAAAACGAGCCCTCCGATTTTTAAAAAAATAATTTTGAATTTATTAGGATAAATAAATATATTTGGCTCGTAGTTTTTCTCTAGCAACCCTGATTAATCAACCTCCAAATTGTTAAATAAAAGCGTTTTTACCAATTAGACACACTTTTGAAGTGTTTATTTGTCCCATTGTACCTACTAACTGGTCACACTGGTCGGTTATAATTTTTAATTTTAGCAAATTAAGAGCTGAATGTGGAATAATCAGCTACGAATGCAAGTAAAATAACGATAGAAGCACTTTATTTATTGCTAAACTAGAAAAAAGAATAAGCTGTATTGTTATTTTTCATGCAATTTATTTTTTGCATTTAAAAAAAAATTGGAGAGGTGAAAAAATCTAAATTAAATATTTTTGGGAAGCCCATATAACAAGCGTTCAAATGATGTTTATATCATCTTGCTTCGTTTTTTCTCTGAATAATATACCACTTGTGGACGTCACCTTTGCTGATGGCAAATATTCTGCACAATAGTTATTTTTCGCTAAAAATGGCGCCATCGATTTCAAAACTTCAGAAAAGACAACAAAAACAAAGAAAATGGGTCTAACGGTTTCACTCGCTATTTTAGAAAAGCCCTTGTTTATGACGCATGAAATATGGGATAAAGAAGTGTGCTCGGCCACTAACGTATAATTTTACAGAATATTCCATATTGCCTCGGGTGAAAAGCGGGACATTCACGCAGAGTGGCTTTTAGTGCAACGCGGCGCGGCGGGGAGCCGCACAAATGACGTCACTTGACATGTTAAGCTTGCTACACACATAAGCGGGCGGGCATCGGTCAGCACTGCCGGGTAAAATGGAATATGTGACCGAATAAAAAAATCAAGAGGGAACGACTTTGAACAGTCAAGTGAAGGCGGTTTTTTATACATGTGTGAGTGCGTCGCTGTTGCACCGCCATAGTTCGACTGTCAAGCTAAGGCGTAGTTTCCTTGTACGTTGATGTGTCTGTAAATTGTCTGTACACGGCGAGACGTAGTTTTGGTCGGCCTCACTTGTTTGTTCATGACGTTCTGTCTTGATTTTTTATTTTGTCTGAGTATGTGACACTAATCACTACAAAGCAAAACCGTTTTTTCTGTGTCTGACTGTGTGTCTGTCTGTGTGATATAAGCGGGTACACATATCCGCTTATATCTTCTAAGCTACACAGCAGATTTCAATGCTGTTTTCACTATCTTATAGAATATTTCTTCCGGAAGGTTTATAGCTATAATTCATTCGTATTCGGGCGAAGCCAGGATGGGCAGCTAGTGTAACATAATATAATAACAATATCTCTTCATGGCCACTAAATGAGTTTTTCTAAGCTCACAACGAACAGTTTATCTGTAAATGCCAAAAAACCCCACAAAAAATTAGCACGCGTTTAGTGAAATTACCTTAATAGTGTCGGAAACATAATAAACTTGTGAAAGTATCTTAATAACTACCTTAACGTTTCTTCATTTTCGTCCGATAAATTCTGTCAAAACGACTGTGCCAGCCCGCCTATGTCTGTAGCAGCCTCTTAGGGTTTACTTATTGTGTCTTGCGGTTTCACTCGCTATTTTAGAGAAATCTTTATATTTGACAGAATATAAAGATTGAAAACTTCTCGTAGTGTCGAATAGTTCTTGAATGGAGATCACGTACCGGTAAGAGCAGCGTAGGACGTCCAACTACAAGGTGGACAGATGTGCTTTAAGATCGCGCTAGATGCCAGCCGCTTCCAAACGATCTAGAGATGTGTAAGTAGGTAGGGCCTATGTCCAGCGGTGGACGTGCTATGAATGAAAAGTAACTAATTAAATAGGGGTGTTGTGATAGTTTTTCAACCGATTAGGAGTCATATTCATATTTCATATTCATATTTATTTATTGTCATCCATAAATGAGATTCGTAATTACATGCTTACGCGCTCGCCGCAGTGCGCGTCATATTTACGACAAAACTCACACTCAGCAAACAGAGCCCTGATTCTCAACGACAAAACGAAACGTATTTTATTATTTATTTTCGAGAATTTCGTTTGGGAATATGTATGATAAAACGAAAACATTACGTTAATAACATTGTTTATAAACCGACTTTAAATTTAAGTTATTTATTTTGAAAAACTTAATTCACGTTAGGTACCCGCACGTTTTCATACAGAAGCACCCTACCGGACGCAGACGCTTTTTGAAAATGTTTTGTAATGTGTAAAATACATAGTGACATCATGCATCATATCCACATAATAAACCCGATTACAGAGGCGCCAGCGTAAATTAAATAGCAGCGTAAAAAGCGTTCTCTCTATCGAATGCCTAAAGTGAAAAAGAAACAGAACTATGCTATTTAGCTAATATCACTAATATAGTTACGCTGGCGCCTCTGTAATCGGGCTTAATGTTCAATTACCCATTTTTAAGTTATAAGATACTAGGTTTTGTCCACGATTTTGCCCGCGTAAAACTATTCTTCCCTTCTATAGGTCAAGTCGGGACGGGCGCCTAGTTTCCTACGAAAAGTGGAGAGATATTCGAAGATTTCAGATTTTGTTCTGTAGGTATTACAACTGGGTAAAAAATGGAGCTTCGTTTTGACCGACAAACCGGAGGAGGTACTCAATTCGACGCGTATATATTTTTTTTATGTTTAACCACGCATAACTTTTTTCATAGTAGTCCGATTTCAATAATTATTTTTTTATTGGAAAGAGTATACTTCGAAATTGGTTTCATTTAAATTTTATCGAAATCGGCTGAGCGATTTTTGATAAATCAACAATAATGTGAAAAACGCTACATTTACCCGTGTGAAATATTTGCGAATTCTGTATACGGGTGAAGTCGGTCATGCTATTTTTTGCAAAATATAATTATAGTTTTGTTGAAATATATCTCTCTGTTGTCTGTATGTCTGGTGTATTGTTGTTTATATTTTGATTTAATATGTTTCTCTAGTGTCATCTATGACTTCACCCGTGTACAGAATCATTACATAGTAAACAAAGTCGATTTCCGCTGTCTGTCCCCGTGTATGCTTATATATTTAAAACTACGCAACGGATTTTGATGCAGTTCATTTTAATAGATAGAGTAATTCAAGAGAAATGTTTATATGTATAATACACCTGTGCGAAGCCGGGGCGCATCGCTAGAACGCAAATATTATGCACGGATCGATGTAACATTTTTCACATTATTGTTGATCTATCAATAATGGCTCAGCCAATTTCGATAAAATTTAAATGGGACTAATTTCGAAGTATACTCTTTCCAATAAAAGAAGAATTATTGAAATCGGACTACTATCAAAAAAGTTATGCGTGGTTATACATAAAAAAATATATATACGCGTCGAATTGTATACCTCCTCCGGTGGTTCGTCGGTCAGGAGACTTCAGCATTTTTACTGGCTTCTATTTTAACGATTTTACACTAGAATTTTTAAAATAAATAAAATTCAAGTCCCCTTTGCTCGCGCGACGTTGAGTGCCTATCTATCAGTATCTATACTCTATAGTCGATCTGGCGACATGTATCTTGAGCTACACTAAGTGGGGGGAGGCCTTGACCCGATGGCCCTCGCAGTCAGGGTTCCCACTTTTTATTTCTTTGAGTAATTTCAGTTACAATATTAAATTGAGTTGTTTTTTAAATCGGGTTTTCTATCTTTACATTACTTTTTTAGTCTTATTCTAGTTATAATAGTTTTTGTTTGTTTGTTACTTAATGAATTACAATTTGAGGTTCGTGTTATTTTGTTTACAAAAGAGGTTATTTTTTGTTTAGAAAAAACTTCATGTTGATTTTTTTAGTCTGTAAGATTTTCAGATAAAGGTAAAGGTCTTTAAATCTATGTATTGGCATCTATGTTCCATGGCCTATCTGGCGTCTTGTATGTCGAGCAATACTAAGTGGGGATAGGCCTTGATCTAATGGCCCTTGGACTTAGGGTTCCCACTTAAGAGTGCGCCTAATGCCAAGAAAAAAAAACAGATTTCACCCGCGTTTCTTGCATCGCCCGCTATCATCTATGTTGCTTTTGTTTATATTCGAAAATCGTATGACACAGTTCACGATGATTATGGCTTCGAGCGCCAGCTTACATTTTTAGGTGACATTTTATTAATTTATTCAAAATTTAAGCATATATTAAAAAAACTAATCGATTACTCTACTAAAACATTATACTCTATAAAATTTAACTTGATCTCTGCGACAGTGCCATTGACATAGAAGATTGACATTTTTAGAGTTGAGATAGCGGTGGAAAAAATCGATTTTCAAACAATGTTGTAATGAAATCGAATGAGTAGTTGAAGGTTGAGTTCTCGATTGACGTTCACCGAGTTCAGACGATACTAGCACGCGTATATAATATATTGTTCTACCCTCACACCTACTTTCGTGATGGCAAAGTGTAATAGCTGCGATAAGACAATAGCCAAAAAACATGCTATTTTGGAGTGCAGCCGTTGCGAAAAAGTAGTTCATGCTTCAAATCTATGCACGGGATTGAGCAAGAAGCAGCTGGCGGCGCTTAAGGCTGCCGAAAACCTGGAATGGACTTGTAATGAATGCAACCAAAACTCGTCTAAAAGAAGGTCATTTGTTACCCTAAGTGACCTGGAGGAGGAGGATGACGACGATGAGGAAGCATTAGGTAATTCCTCGGTTGATGTAAAAAAGCTACTGGCCGATGTGAGAAAGGAAGTGAATAAGATTGTTCAAAGTGAGATGCAATCCATCACTAAAGCTGTTCAGTTCTGCAGTAATAAGGTGGAGGATATGGTCGAAACAATGGATGCCTATTCTAAAAGGATGAAGGACATAGAGAAAAAGCAGACACACCTTGAGAACAGAAATCTTTATCTAGAGACGAAAGTACAGGCACTAGAGCAACATATGCACGAATTGGACCAGCAACTTTTGTCTAGTTCAGTGGAAATTACAGGAATACCCGACTCCAGCGATCTAGATTTGCCTGGATTAGTAAAGGGTCTGGTTGAGAAGTTCAATTTGCCAAGTGAAGAGGTTATATCAGTTAAGCGGCTCCAGTCACGAAAATCTAGTCCCGGACCAGTACTGATCAAAATGAGAGAGGAAACGTCCCGTAACCATCTTCTGACAGCAGCCCGCTCGAAAATCACTACAGTGGGGAGCGTGTGGCCGAATCTAACTGGAGCCTCAGCGGATGATAAGTTAACCATTCGTGAAGCGTTAACTCCGTTCTACAAAAATTTATTATGGCAAGCCAAACAGGATCTCAATAGTGTTTTCAAGTATGTGTGGTTTAGGGAAGGAAGCATCCTGGCTCGCAAGACTGACAACGCCAAGGTACAGAGGATAAGATCTAAAGTTGATGTAAACGCTCTTCTAGCCCAAAAAGTAGCTAAGTAAATTGGATCTTACGTCACTGCATATATAAATCGATCTTTGTTTAATTTAGTTTTTGTTTATACTATAACGATATGGCAGATACACATCTAAACGTAAAAGAACTTTTTAATTGTACAGATCTAAGTTCTTATACAAACCTCCTGCAGAAAAATTCCTATAATTTAACCTTTTTGCATGTAAATATTCGATCCTTAATAAAAAACTTCTGGAAAATAGAACATTTGTGTAGCGACCCTCAATGTAATATTGATCTATTAGCATTGACCGAGGTGAACATATCCAGCAACATCCAAAATCTATACAATATTCCGGGGTACACAATGCACACGGCACTAAGAAAGGGCAAAAAAGGAGGTGGAATCATCCTATATGTAAAAAACGAACATAAATTTATTGTAACGCAAACTACGACACAGTACTTTGAATGCTTATCCGGTAAGCTTACTACTTCATCTACTTCACAATATATATGCACAGTGTATAGACCACCGGATACAAATAAGAACTCATTTGTGAACGAACTGGATAATTTGCTGGATAATTTCACTGACACTGATTGCTTATATTTGGGTGACACAAACATCGATCTGAAAAAAAACACCCCCATTAAAAAGTCGTACTTAGATGTAATGCACGCTCACGGTCTTTTATGCGGAATCACAGATTTTACAAGAGTAGAAGAACTAAATAATAAGGTAACCAAATCTTGTATCGATCACATTTTCGTGCGATCCCGCATAAGAGATGCGTTCTGCGCTGCACTAGGCACCGTACTGGCCGATCACAGACTGACGGTGGCCACACTCGTAGGGCACTCGCATGTACAGGTTGCTCCGAATTATGTAAGTCGCTGTAACAATTCTAAATTATTGGAACATCTAAACAACATTGACTGGCAACCAACGCTAACAATGTCTTGTCCTAACACTATTTATAAATACATTACAGATAATATAAATTATTGCTATAAGCAATCAGAGTTTAAATATAAACAAAACAACAATTCTAAACGTAACGCTAGGGGCTGGGTTAATAAGGAAATAATAAAACTGTGTAAAAAACGTGACGCTTTATATAACATGTGGATAAAAGATACAAGTAATATAAAAATAAGGGTTGAATATAAAAAAGTTAGAAATCAAACCAATAAACTTGTACATAAATGTAGAAATAAATATTACAAGCACGAGATAGATAAATATAAATGTGATACTAAAATGTTATGGAAGATAATAAATACTATGGCTGGAAGAATAAGCAATTCAATCGATGGTATAATACAAAAAGCATTTTACCCTGATACGAACAAAATTATTGCTGATAATTTTGCTACGCAATTCCAAAGCAATGTTAAATCTATCATACCTACTTGCTCGAGAAAATTATTAAAGGAATGTGAGTATGAAAAGCCCATAGATAAATCTATTTACTATAAAGCAGCTACTGGCCGTAAAGTGAGTAAAATTTTGAGTAATATTAAGATAAATAAAGTACCAGGAGCAGATGGAATTAGAGCTGTAGACCTAAAGAGACTGTCTGATAGGATAGCTGAGGTTATCGCGCGATTAATAAACGCATGCGTTGCTAAAGGTACCTACCCTCGAGAGCTTAAATCGGGGATAGTAAGACCTATTTATAAAGGTGGCAGCACGAGCGACTACGGTAACTATCGGCCAATCACAATATTGCCAGTCATTGACAAGGTAGCAGAAAAGTACATCTGTGGCCTGATAAAAGATTTTTATCAAACGCATGAAGTGCTATCTACCACGCAATATGGTTTTCAGCCAAAAAAGAGCACCACACTACTGCTATCGCGTTTTACTGATGAAATAAATGCGAGTCTAAATGAGAAAAAACATGTGTTGCTTGTTTTTATTGATTATAGCAAAGCTTTTGACATGCTTAGGCACAATTTACTTGTTCGGAAGCTAGATAATAGTGGAATAAGAGGCAAACTATTAGATTGGTGTAAAGACTATCAGAAAGATCGCAATTTTCAGGTAAAAGTAGGTAAAGAGTTCAGCTATACTGTTGACGTCACTGAGGGTACAGCGCAGGGCTCTGTAGCCGGTCCGTTGCACTACTTGGCGTATGTAAATGACGTCAACAATGTAATTGAGCATTGCAAGGTGTACCAGTTTGCCGATGATACGTGTTTGGTTGCTGCTGACTGTGACATATCCAAGGCACAAAGCTATATTCAAGCTGACTTTACAGCCATTTGCAAATGGTCCCATGATGCAGGGTTAGTCTTAAACGCGGAGAAGACAAAACTACTACACGTTCACTCCAGCCATAACATATGCACAACAAAGGTCAGGGTGGTTGCGCACAGTCACGATTGTTTGCACGAATCGGTAGTCGCCGATGGAATCACGTGCACTAAAGACTGCATAGATCTAAAACGGGTGACTGAGCACACTTACCTAGGCCTAATTATTGATGATAGATTTAATTGGTCAAAGCATGTAGACAAGGTATGTGGTAAGATTAGAGCAATAATGGCTAACTTTTTTATCATCAAAAGCCGAGTGCCCTTCTCTGTACTCATGACAATGTACAGGGCACTAGTAGAAAGCATAGTATCTTATGGGTTAACTAGTTATGGGAGAACATACAAAACTTACCTTGAAAAAATATCGACGCTTCAATACAGATTGCTCAAACTAATTGTCCCAGTTAAAATAAAAGAAAAATATATAAATGACGAGGGGGGTTTGTTTAAATACTGTAATGTGATGCCCATTCAAAACAAAATTAAATATAGTTTACTTAGTGAACAATTTTTCAGAACAGACATTCAGCACGAAGTTAAATCAGTCGGTGTGCCAAGAAGCAATAGGTATAAAAAATTGATAGTGCCTAGGTATAAAAATCTTTACGGAACACGTACATCGCAATATTTAATTCCAACCCTTATTAATAACCTCCCACGTGAAATAAGGGATAAACTAACAGTGTCAAATTGCAAGCGAATCCTTAATCAATATTTTACGACTTTGAATGAACACTAATACGGAGCATCCTATATGTATCTAAAGCCGAGCGACCGGCCGCGTGTGCCGGTTTTATTGCACCTGGTTTGACGAGGTACGTCGGCGTCGCATCGGTCTCGGTTGAGCCGGAGCGAAGCAAGTAGGTACCTACGGCAGCCGTAATGAATAGCGGTGACCGCTCGGCTTTGTTTATTTTTATGCTGAGCTGGTACTTGTTAGGTACTTGTAATAACTTGTAATTGTAAGTAGAGAACTAGAACACTTTTGTCAAACCTAAGCTAGGTTTAATAGTGTTTTAAGATTTATAACCTAATGTAAATTTAATTGAAATAAATAAAAAAAAAAAAAAAAGGTGAGAAATTGGATTTTATTTACTTACTATTATTTAAGATCAAGTATGTACACATGTAAATAATGTTATGATATTAATTATATACTCATAATAATGTAACGATAGTATTAATCGACGTTTTTCACTATTATCGATGCTAATGTAACATATAATTGGGTTTAATTTAATTACAAATGTAAAAAATGTTATGATATTAAAATATACAATAAAATTAATGATAAATTAAGTTTTATTTAAAATATCGTCAGTGTAAACTATCGATATTTTAATTAAAACTCTATCTAAAACTCTGTGGTCACGATCATTCGTCGCCCATCACTAATCGGCATGCCCATAAAGTATGACATTGACAGGTACTGTTTGTACTATTAAGAAATTCAGGACTTCATAGGCGTGATTTTTCTGACAGCTGTCGCAGAGATCAAGTTAAATTTTATAGTGTATAGTCTGGCTACGTAATTTGTCAAAAATAATGTGGTGTTGTCGCTGATAATTTCGAGCATTTGAAAAAAACAGTTTTTTTTATGATGCGAATTTTAATTTTTTTCTAAAGTAACCATATTATTTTCCAAAATTCTACGCGATTACTCTGCTACTATAGGTTCTTCTAAAATGCATCAATTTATTTTCACTTTTGAGTTTAGTTGATGCACTTTTGTAAATACTACCTATCTGGTAATGGCCGCTAGGCTTCAAGACTTCAAGGAAATCAAAAGCATTCAAACGATTGTGTTTATAAAAGTGCATCAACTAAACACTAAGGTGAAAATCAGTCAATGAAATAAAGTTTTCTATTTCAGTTTATCTCTTTATCTATGTTATTATTTTTAGTTCGATTACCTACACGTCACGGGCTAGACCGGCCCCCCTATCGCCTAAGCAATAGCGATCGTAATAGCAATCGTTAATGACTTCAGTTTAGTCATTTGGCACCGCCTATGTGACGTTAGCCATCAATTGCTTTGCGCGGATTGCGAAAGCAATCGTTGAATGAATAACTTTGATGGCTAACGTCACATAGGCGGTGCCAAATGACTAAAATGAAGTCATAAACGATTGCTATTGCTTTAGGCGGTAGGGGGGCGGCGGGTCTTTTGGTGGACATCAATGGAGCTCTTAATTTAACATCATTAGGATCTCAAAATTTAACATCATTTTTAACTATCCTTTATTCGTCTTTCAACTCACGGGTACACTCCGGACCTTCAGAAGTCAGAAGGCGTTAGTGGGGCCGAAGCAAACATCAACAATGTTTAAATTAAAATTATAATTATTATCACTAGGTATAACTATCTTCATTTCAGCTTTATGACGTCCTTTGTTGAGAATACGTTTCCTGTAGCTATAATTTTTAATTTTATTGTCCAGCGACATCCATCTTCCTATATTGGAGAGAGCAGCCCTAAGCCAAACAGCCCTTGGACTCAGGGTTGCCACTTACACTAATTTCTACGAGGCGACTGTTGGAATACGTTACATGACATACGATATTGTTGCTTCACAAAGTACTATTAGTGTAAAGCGTCCGCAGCTGTCTGCGGGACGCCTAAAGTGGGGGAATGTCAAAGACAGGTATGTAATACTAATTATTACGTCAAAAATTTACTATGGGATCAGCCTCGAAAACGAGAAAATAAATGAAAACCATTCAAACAATTTTGTCAATGAATTAAAGTTTTCTTTTTGAGTTTATCGCAACATCTCCATTTCAGCCGTAGGACGTCCTTTGTTGAACATACGTCTTCTATATAATTATTTATTTTGAAGCCTGCTTGCCTGGAAGAGATCGCTTCCAGCAATAAGGCCTCCGTGAGTTACACTAGCATAAGTACCTATTTCTTGCATTACTGTTCGTTTTATATTTTTTTTTGTGTGTACAAGAAAGTATTAATCTATCTATTTTCTAACTATAACAGAATACGGCTAAAGCTCACGTTATAATTATACGGTCGATCCGCAAGGAATCCGACCAGTTTCGGAGTATTTAGTACTCCATCCTCAGGGAATACGCGCACCCCCGTCGACTGGGTCGAGTGCGCGTGCGCCAGTCGACGGGGGTGCGCGTATTCCCTGAGGATGGAGTACTAAATACTCCGAAATCTAGGTCTGTCTTCCCGCTAAAGCACAACGTAGGTGTCTTCAAAACCCGAGTAAATCAGGGTATACGCGCACCCCCGTCGACTGGGTCGAGTGCGCGCGCGCCAGTCGACGGGGGTGCGCGTATTTCCTGAGGATGGAGTACTAAATACTCCGAAACTGGTCAGATTCCTTGCGGATCGACCGTATAATTATAACGTGAGTTTTAGCCGTATTCTGTTATAGTTATGATGAATACTCACGGTAGTTTTAATGAAGTGATATCTATTTTCTACCTGATAACATCTTATAAATCGATAAACGCTCGTTGCACGCACGAAAATGTGTCACGTTCAGTCTGATCCGAGCATGCAAGCGAGAGCGCGGAACAAGCGATAGAGAAGTATGATCGGCTTTAGCGTTCGGCTTGCTTCAGTTCTTTTTTATTTCGAATAGGTTTGCGTTTGACTACATAAAGCCTGATGTTGAGCAGATGTGCGGTCTAGGGTGTAGCACGCTTACCTAGAAGATACCTATTCACTCGGGATTTGAAGACACCTACGTTGTACTTTAGCGGGAAGACGGACCTAGGCAAAGCGTTCCACATTCTGGCTGTTCGTAGTTGATGATTCAATAATGTTTTCATTTTTAGGGTTCCGTACCTCAAAAGGAAAAAACGGAACCCTTATAGGATCACTTTGTTGTCCGTCTGTCCGTCTATCCGTCTGTGTGTCTGTCAAGACTCTTTATCTCGGGAACGCGTAAAGATATCGAGTTGAAATTTAAACTGTATACGTATATTTATGATTTCTTGCAGTTGTGTAAAAGAAAAACTTCTCAGTTATCGTTTCAAAAAGTTAGAGCCGTTTATGTCGTAAAAACCGCATATTTCGACACTCTCAAAAGTCAAAACCTACAGGGTACTTCCCGTTGACATAGAACTGTGAAATTTGGCGAGAAGCATTGTCTCAGAGTACACATAAAGAAATAAATCTGAAAACTGTACATTTTTATATAAATCCCAAAAAAATAGGGCCTCAAAATTCACAAAATATGGGTTCCAAATTCAAAGTAAGTAAATTGTATCATATAAAAGAACTTCATCAGCACATGTTAAAACAGGTTTTACTTATTTTAACAATGTGTTTATACGGGACCCTCGATGTGCGAGCCTGACTCGCATTTGTCCGGTTTTTTATTTTTTTAATAGGGCAAGTGCCTTTATTAACTACGAATGTTTTCATATATGACGTTATCACATTAAATTATCGTCAGTAAACTGACTTTACAGAAACCAATTAAAAAAGTATTGTTCAGCGACATCCATCTTGCGATACTGGAGAGCAGCCCTGAGCTAAACAGCCCTTGGACTCAGGGTTGCCACTTACACTAATTTATATTATAAGCTCATTTCATGGTATGAATGATACGATATATGTGCATTAAATATTTATTCTGACCTTGTGTTGATGAGATTCCACGGCGTAAAAAGTACAGGAAGTGGAGAGGTCGAGGCATTTTCTTTTTTTTGTAATGCCTTCAAGAAGCTAAATAAATCAGACAAAGCCAAAATTATTATTTTCGCCGCTTTGTAACGAATTGGAACGAAAAGGTTATACCTATTATTTGTATTTGAGTTTAATTTTAGATAACAATGCTACCAGGAGCGACGACTTTCGAGAGTTATAATGTAGGTAAAAATGTAGATGAAAAAATTGAGAATCTCTTTTTAGCCTTTTTGCGAAGGTGTTTCAAAGTACCTAAATATACAATACATATAAAGGTATGTATTTTATTGTACGAGTAATTTTTTTTTACTAGGTTTTACCTGCGGCTTTGCCCGCATGAGATTTTGGCACCGTTGTATAATTTTACTGTCGATAAAGGTGATAAACCCTACTTTACCACCGTTAACAAGAGGTGGAAAATGAAAAAAAAAAATTTGACGGTTGTTCGATTCGACAGTTGTCTTTTTTTGACATTTCCTAAAGCACGCTAGAATAGCTCGCAAATTGCAGAATTTTCCCTACTTACTCAACACTTATCGTTATATTATGGAAAATTTACGCAATATTATAATAATTAATAGCCTATGTGTTATTCTGATATATAAGCTGTATTATTACAAAGTTTTATCTCAATCCGTTCAGTGGATTTTGCGTGAAAGAGTAACAAACATCCATCCTTACAAACTTTGGCGTTTAATATTATTAGTAAAATATATACTCTTATGTATTGTATTGACGATTATATGATACAAATTTAAAATAATAACCAAAAAGGTTCATTCTTTTTTGTAAATATTGTTATTTTGATTGATTGACAACCCTGAATCGCCCTTTACGTAGGTACTTAGCTTTGACGTAAAATTGAAGATGAACCGATTTCTGCTTGATCCTTTGTGATGGGACTATCTTGTAGTATTAAGAAATAAATAAGCTACAAATACAAGAGAATTGAACTTCAATTAAGAATAAAATATTTTTTCAACACACTTGCTCTAAGTCGCAATCAGGCACCTAATGACACCTGTAATCAAACTGCGACTTTTTCATTGCTATTATTTACAAGTGAGTTATAGAGATTTTATTTTATTTTATTGGTTGAGTTGCTTTGTTCTTAAAAAAAGTTTCGATAAAATGTTCGTAAAGTTAACTTTTTGATGGATAAATTTTATTTTATTTATTTATTTTATTGATAAACTCCACCAACACTGTGCACACCAACACAACATACGAAAGAATAGAATAAGAAGGAACCAAGTGACACAGCAATTACAGGCGAAAACAGCTTGCCTTGAGTATACAGGGTTATTTCTAATCAATTAGCATCCTTCTAGGGGCTTATTCATAACAGGACTCTTCGAGTCAACACGTCCGACTTTCTTCTCTAATTTCTTCGAGGTCGCTCAGAAGAAATTAGAGAAGAAAGTCGGACGTGAAGAAAGTATGTTATGACACACAAAATAGCTAGGATTTTTTCCCCAAAAAATAAGCAGGCAGATGCAGTAGTTCCATTCACAAATGTTTTAGGAGGATTAAGTGATAGCGTGGCTAGTCTTTACGAAACGATTGTAATAAAATGTAAATTAGATGAAGTAGGTAGAGGGATAAATTCCAGCTGAAATATGACGTCATCTCACTAATGGTGATATGTTTTTTGGCCCTGAAGCTTTCATTATACTATTATATTAGACGACGGACATATTCAAGGATTTGTTGTATAGTATTTTCTATTCTGAAATAGTTTTACTGTAGGACTAAAAGCCTTACGAATGTACTTTGATACAACGACCAGTTTACTAAATTGATTTCTGCTTTGGTGGAGTATAGACTGCGCTGTAATGTACCGGCCTTACCAGCCACTAGTCCACTGCTGGACATAGGCCTAGCTACAAACGGTTATTCGACCATATCAACCACGCTATAGTCCACTGAGATTTGGTGGCTTCATATAGGTACGCCATCAAATTTCTTCTACGGACATACGCAAGTTGCCTCACGATGTTTTGTAACCGTGGAAGCAGTGGTGTGAAATTAGGTACATAATTAAGTTCCAAAGAACTCATTGGTGTGGCACCAGGATCTGAACCCACGACCTTCTAAGATGGGTGTTACTACAGGTGTAGTACGCTACAATGAAATTAGCAATGCACCACATAATGTTGCGTGCCATTTTATGACACGGCCGCACCCCACGGCAAATAACGCTTGTAAAAATGTTATATCCCGCCTGATGTTAAGCATGCAGCCATATGTGAAACGTGGTCTCTACTATGGGACTTATTAATAAGCTCCAAGTAGCACAACGAGCTATGGAGAGGGCTATGCTCGGAGTCTCTCTGCGAGATCGGATCAGGAATGAGGAGGTACGTAGAAGAACCAAAGTTACCTACATAGCCCAGCGGATTGGCAAGTTGAAGTGGCAATGGGCAGGGCACATAGCGCGGATGACTGATGACCGATGGGGTCGAAAAGTTCTCGAGTGAAGACCACGCACCGGCACGCGCAGGTTAAGTCGTCTACCCACAAGGTGGACGTTTGACCTCATTAAGACCGCTACTAACCGGTCTTATAGGATATCTATAGGGGAGGCCTATGTTCAGCAGTGTACGTCCTAAGGCTGATGGATCGATGTTAAGCATATAAAGATGCGGTCTAGAATGTAGCACGTGAACTAAAAAGATACCCAAGTATTTGTATTAAGGATTTGAAGTCACCTTTGCTAATAGACATTAATTTTTGTCAAAATCTAAATAAACAGCTGATATTTTTTGGTTGACCCCATAGTAAAAGTTGGTCATAAGTGTAACAATGAGCACATACTCTATTGCGTTTTGTTTTTACTAGTTTACTATAATGAAATTAGCAATGCACCACACATGTTGCGTGCGATTGTATGGCGTGGTCATGGGGCGCGGCAAATGACGCTTGTAAAAATGCTGTTACACGTCCATTCTCACGGAAACAGGGGGCTAGGCGTGTTTACCATTTCCAACTCATCATCATCATGTCAAACAGAACTAGTGCAGATAACCACCATAGTAAATAAATAAATATTTGGGGACATCTTACGCACGGCCTCTGACCCCAAACTAAGCAAAGCTTGTGATATGGCTGCCAGAGACTGATATACTGATATACTTTTGTTAGTTTCACCTGTATGTTTGCTTGCTTGTAACCAACTTCTTTGAGCTCGATTTTGACCTACTTTGAGCGATCAGATTTTCTTTAAACTTTGCACACCTATCAAAGACCGAAGACAGTGCATAATATACTTATAAAATAAAAAAAAAGAATATAAAATAAAATTATCACTCCGTGTTAAAGCGTGTTTTTTAGTTTTTTTTTTATACTATATTTATATTATTTATCGACCTTGAATAATAACTTACAACGCTGCTGGCATGAAATTTTATAAGTAAGACTTTCTTCTGTAAAACTAGTTTGACTAGGTTGTGTAGACTTTGTTCTGTTCATAAAGCCTTAAGACTAACTTGTTCAGAAGAACACCAAAATTCAAACGAGTTTCCAGGTGACCCCTTTTTTGATCCCGGATAATCCTTTATGGATACCATCAGGCCAAGGGAGACCGGTGGTTATGTGGGAGTCCCAACTGCTTGTCGGTGGTAAACCAACTGAAAACCTGGGGTGTTTCAGCCACTGCGGTATGTGTCGGGGCACGCTTCCGCGCTCCTACGCGGTTCCGATGACCCCTGCTTTGCTTATTGAAGTGACCGCACTAAAATTCACTGTTGGACCTGGGCCTTACCTTACCTATAGATATTCAATAGGACCGGCCGGATGCGTTTTGTAGGACGTCCCTGCGGCTTTTATCAGATCATTTGTCTAAATCGTCAGTAGCGTCCTATGCTGCGCTCGTCGGTACGTGATCTCCATTCGAGAACTTTACTGCATCATCGGCTATCAGTTCTCCGCGCTCTGGTTGGTTTGTATGTCAGTGGGCATCTTTAGTTTCTAGGGATCTCCTCATCAGAGCAGTGACGTTTCGCTCGCTCAGGTTTTTTTTATGTATGAGTTTGCGTTTGACTACACACTGCCTTCTGTTAAGCAGATATTAATATGTACTCTTACTATCCTATCCTACTAATATTATAAACGTGAAAGTTTGTGAGGATGGATGGATGGATGGATGATTGGATGGATGGATGGATGGATGGATGGATGTATGGATGTTTGTTACTCTTTCACGCAAAAACTACTGAACGGAATGAGATGAAACTTTGCAATAATATAGCTTATATATCAGAATAACACATAGGCTATAAATTATAATGATATATTGCGTATGCGGGCGAAGCCGCGGGTAAAAACTAGTAATATTATAAACGCGAAAGTTTGTGAGTATGTATGGATGTTTGTTACTCTTTCACACACAAACGAATGAACCGATTTGAATGAAATTCGGTATGAATGTAGCTTAGATCTTGGATTACCACATAGGCTACTTATTATTTTAGGCCAATGCGGGTAACACCGCGGGGCACAGCTAGTATGTTGATAATCTTTCGACCGGGTTACACATTTCTGTGTAGCTCTGTACACGCTAGCTACATAATTAGTCTATTTTAATGCTGGTTATATGGATTAGAGATGCCCGCCACTCGCTAATCCGATACCGAGGCACGATAGAAACCACATAATTATGTACCTACACGCGGTGCATAGATTATCATTTATTGACCTCCGACACAAAGAGATGGTATAATAAGTTTTACTTTTGTATCTGAGCCCTTAGTCCAGGTTTTGCGTAGTTTACTTTAACTTTCGCGTTCGCGTGTGGCTCCATCTATTTGGTTAGTTCTTCCTCGTTACCGCCAGGGGCGTTGTACAAAAATGTATAGAGCCATACGGAACCACGGTTACGGTTTCAATTTATCTACGTGTAAATCTGGACTAACCCCTCTGTAGGTATGTAGCGCTTATAGTGTAGTTTGACTAGGTGTCTGTCAGCGATCATCAAAGTTAAGTAATGCTTGGCACGGTCAGTCTTCGGATAGAAATGAAATGAAACGAAATATCTTTATTCGACACATAAATAACACGTACAAAAAAAACTTATATAACTAATGAAAAAAAACAAAACAAAAGTGTCGAAAGGGACTCACCTCAGCTATAAAATGTTGAGTGCTGGAAGGACCCAACACTCAACGCTGGTATTCTGATGAGCCCTTTATTGAAGGGTATGTGTAACTATAAAATATATAAATACTAAACAGACAAAAATAACTAACCCGTGACAAAGCGCTTAGATATCAAAAAACATCAATAGAAAATGTATAAAAGCAATAACAAAAAGATCTTACAATCAATCAATAATATGTAAAATTATTATAAATAAACTACACATATTAATACAATATACATAAATATACTTAAACTTAATAAAACCGGATATAGGCACTATACAAAAAAAAAACAAAGATTTTACTCGTAACGAAAACAAAAAAGAAAATAAAATAAATAAAAAATAAAGTAAATGAAATACCACTTTGAAACTTGTACAAAAGGCAATTCTTATCCCACACGAGACACCAGCAGACAACGAGGCGAAGACAGGCAGAGTCAGATGAAGGACTGATCATACACTATCAACCCGTGCTGAAGCTGTTTTGATAGTAAATATTGTAAGATAGATGACCGCGAGTAGTATTTACAATTGAGCGGTACCGTGGCTCGGATAATATGTTAAATTGTAGGCCCCAGTTGTATTAACCGTTTAGCCATGTCAGAGGTCTTTAGGCGGTCTATAAACTCTGACACTAGGGCTACCCGCCCGCCACCCGGCTTAAACGAAATTACTTTTGTAGGTATGTTGTTGTATCGCCCAAACGAACTAACATAATTTTGTTAGGTGTTCTCGCAGCAGATAAATTACCAACTCGTATCCGAAAAGCGCTTCCAACTGGTCTTATTGGAATACCGTAGGGAAGGCCTGTGGACGTCTTACTGCTGATAAATGAATATGAACAACATGTAAAAGTTTTAAACCCATTGTTAATCTATTACCGGTGTCCTAACCTTGCCTTTACAATTTTCAGTGAAACAAACTGATGATGTGATTTTGATTGCAGGTATTACGGCGAAACCAGGGCCATTTACGTGTAGGCCGTGAACTCAAAGGTGATTGGTAAACTACCTCTAGTTAACCAAATAACTAGTTATTAAAACTGTTTCATGACGAAATGGATTGTCTTTACGCGACTACTTACATAAAGGCTCCTTTACACACAGGCGGTACGAGCGGTATAGCAGACGGGCGGGCATCTGTATTGTACTGGTTATATAAGAACGGCTCACACAGGTCCGGTCGCGGTACTGCCGTACCGCCCTTTACCGCTCGTACCGCTCTACCACTCGTACCGCCTGTGTTTGATGGAGCCTTAATGAACGATTGAAAGTTTGTGTATTTCTATATGTCAAGATCAACTGATAAAAATCACGAGATGGGAAATGTCAAATAAAAAAGTCGATGGGTAAAGTCATAGAATAAGACAAAGTACCAGAAACAGTAGGTAGGTACTAAAATAGCAAGATATATACATCAATTTGTCCCATTTTAAATATGAAATTTAAAAGGCGTTAGATAAAGATGCACATACACCCGAACATACGTAATTTCGAAGAGTTTCACAAACTAGCATTGAGCTATCTCGGGTGATAAATTCAAAAAGGTAAAAAGTAGGAAGGTAAAATGATCAGAAATTTGAATCTTCTTACTGGAACTAGAGGGTTCAAATTTCCGAAAAAGACAAATGACCTTATCTAACCAGATTTTAACCATTTTGATATTCCATCTAGTGATTTTGACGTATGCGACAGATTGTGTTTTTTTTGTTCCACTCCCCAACTAGCAAGGGAATCTTATAACAAAATACAATAGGTAAAATTAAATTAAAAAAGCTCTTATAAAGGCTTTCCTGAAGACTTCCAAAATTGTTATGCTAATAATAGCGTTGTCCAAGCATTTATGCTCTCAAGAGCATATTCACTCATATAAATGGCTTGTAGTTTACTAGTACACTACTTAATAGGATAGTTACAAGATATATGATCTAATAACTGCATTGACGAAGTTTCAATAGTCCTACGAAAATTATAGTCTTATAATGGCATTGTGTTAGATTTTCATAATTTATAATGTACTTGTCTGAGATCATTACAAATATATAGCAATTTAGTTTTACAATGACATTCTGTAAGATTCTCAGATTTTATAACAGACTTAGTTAAGATCATTATAAGTATGAAGCGATGTCGTAGCAATTTAGTTTTACAGTGACATTGTGTAAGATTCACCGATTTTATAACAGAATTAGTTGAGATCATTGTAAGTATGAAGTGTCATGTGGTCTTAAGAGAGACACTTATAAGAGTAAATAATCATTTAAAGCGCTAGGCTATTACTATGAAGGATATGTATCAGATATTCATGTCGCTCGATTTGAGACAGTTTCATTATATTGATTACAATGGATTTACAAAAATGGAAGCGTTTCAAAAGAAGTGGAGCTTATAGAAGAACTGTGCATAAAAGACACGCTGAATTAGTAACGCAAAAGCCATTGTCAAGCAAGTTTTGAAAAGGCAGAAACTAACAATTTACCTGAGGGTTCAGTACATCACGAAAGTGATATACTCGTAAATGTCATTGATATAAGTGACGATGAGCGTGCGGATAATACATACTACACATGCGGATGATATAATAGTGATGAAAGTGAATATGAATCAGATGTCGAAAAACTAGATTTTGAAAAAAAAACATACGATTGCGAAAAAAAGTTAAAATGTGGGTTATTAAACACAATATATCTCACTTAGTTTACAATGATCTTTCTCTGATTTTAAATACAAGAATTAATGACGCTTTACCAAGTAGTTTTTTTTGTACCAAAAATCTCTCAATTTATGTAGTACAAATACAGAGTTATCCAGGCCTGATATAACAAGCCGAAAAGAGGTGATTCAGAGTACCTATAATAAATGTTTACTATAGGGCCAACGCGGATTTCGATAAAAAAAATCAGGTGTGTCATACATTTTGTCGATTCCGACTTGCAATGTTACATGGAACAGCTGATTTTTTTCTCAAATTCTGAGAGTAAAAGTTTATAATAATGATTGTCTCAATCACTTCCTTTCGGATTAGTACAGGGCAAGCAGTAATGGTCATACATACTGTACAGAGAACAGTCGGGACACCAAAATATTTCAAAGTTCAATAGTAACTCTATGTTTTCATGAGAACATACGAAGTGTAAAGGTCTATAATGAACATTGTTAATAGAAAGCAATAATTCACAACCTTTGCAGCTAGCAGATAAAACAAAGTGTGTACGCATCCAAGGCCATTGCATATTTATAAGTATAAGTAGGCGCAATTCATATTCAGTCAAAAAACAGCCCACATCAAGGAACTTGACCATTTTGTAAATATGAAAGGAATAATAATAGGTGAATTGTATTGAAATGTTTGAAAACTATATTCATTTATTGTAATAAAAATGAATAATAATTCATTGGACAGTGTTAAAATTCAAAGCTTTCTGAGCATCTTACAGGATTTATTATTGATACATGACTAGGCGACCACGTCTGAAAATCTCTTTTTTTTTTTTTAACACCCCAAATAACAATAACGAAAATAAATTAAATAAAAAATTTTTTGCTTTCTGTTTAGCGTTTCAAGCGTTTCATAATTATCAATAGGGAATTCTAATATGATTCAACATGGTGGTGAATTAATCTTATCTAAGAGTAAATGTAGCGCATTTTTACTTATAACAATCTTATAAGTGTCATGACAGAGAGCATTTTTTAAACATGGCGATTGAATAATCAAATAAGAATAATCAAGTGCTTGATCATAATTTTACATTAGACTCAACATTATATTTCTGTAAGCGCGCTAAAAAATCAGCCCAAAGATGATATACTTTTGCAGTAAAAATAGATTTGCCAAGTGTTAATCGCATGCTCACTTAATTCTAGCTAAGCTACGTGTATGTCATTAAAATAAAACAATAACTAAAATTACTTTCCTAATAGAAACACTACACCCAATAAAATAACAAAAACTAATTTGTCTGCCGTATCCAGCCTGTATTTTTTTTTACAAATAACTTAAAACGTTATTAGCACATTATTAATACAATTACACTTTAAACGAACTGGAAGAAGATAATAACAGGAGTACTAACACCTGTAGCAATCATCAACAAGACAATTAAAGGAGCTTTAGTGCTTCAAAATATTCGTGCAAGACAGTAATTAAACTAATTAGCATCCTGTTAGCTCTTTACGGGAGCGTAACAAGAACTTGTACTCCAATAAGTGCGCCCAAATCCAGGGTTGTAGTACTCTATAAAATTGTTATTGGAGTGCTGAAATGTAGTCTTGAAGACAGTTATTAGAACTATTTTGCTACTTGTCACTCTCGCGTAATGCTTCGCGTCGCTTTAAAACCAAATATGAATAAGACAGCTGTAACGTAGTTTTTATTTGAGTAAAAGGACATGTCCACAAAAATGTATGGAGGCTGGTATAATAATAATCAAAAATTCTAACCACAACACTCGTTACATTTCGAGAAAGTTCATATTTTTCTGAGTCTATTACAACAGTTAAAAACAAATAAGAGCCCTCCGATTTTTTTTAAATTAATTTTGAATTTATTAGTATAAATAAAAATATTTGGCTCAATAGGTAGTTTATTAAATCTTTATCAACCCTGATTAAGTAACCTCCAAATTGTCAAATAAAAGCATTTTTACCAATTTAAAAACACACATTTTAAGTGTTTTTTTGTCACATTGTACCTACTAACTGGTCACACTGGTAGGTTATAATTTGTTATTTTAGCAAATTTGAGATGAATGTGGAAGAATCAGCTACGAATGCAAGTAAAATTACGATAGAAGCACTTCATTATTTCTAAACTAGAAAAAATAACAAGCTGCATTGTTATTTTTCATTCAATTTATTTTTCACATTAAAAAAAATGGAGGGGTGTCAAAATCTAAATTAAATATTTTTGGGAAGCCCATAAAACGAGCTTTCAAATAATGTATATATCATCTTGGTTCGATATTTCTCTGAATAATATACCACTTGTGGACGTCACCTTTCATATTTAATGTGGGTAAAGTATATTTCTCTTGCTATTTTAGTACGGTTTCTATTACTTTAATTCTAATTATATGGGCTCAACGCATGAAAATATTATATTACTCATCTTCTGTCAGATTGGTGCGCTGTGCGTATATTACAGTACCTAATTAAATAACCTAACGGCTCCGACGTATACGTAACTTAGTCCGTAGATAATCCGTAAAGTTCCGCATACGTCCTAGCCTCCTATAGCCGTCCAGCCTCCATACAAGTTCCGTATACGTCCTACCCATTCGAAAGGGAAAAATAGAGCCCATGAGCTTAAATATGGCTAATGCTCGTTCGCACCTACGCTCAGGCGGCATCGCTTCCGGCCGCCATATTGTTCCGGCCGCTAAACACGTTACGTCCTGACACGTGACATCCACGTGGGACGTACGGTACGATACGTGCAATAACCCGTTGACTGTACGTATATAGGTACATCCAATAAGCTGCTAAAGGATTTCACACCTAATTTCATTTATTTTCTCTTGTGGTTATGCTTCTCAAGACCGAAGTAACGTAAAGATCGCAGCACTGTTGAGCGGCGTTTGCCGCGTCTCAAGACAACAAAATATTGCTTTATAAATTCGTTTTCTATGATTATACGTCGAGTTAACGCACTGCGTATTGCAGCATAGTAAGTACGTGACAAAATAATATGTTGACGCGCGAAAACAGCGCCGCTTAATGGTAACCTGAGCTAATAATGCTCGTTCGCCATTAAAAACGCGGCGCTCAGGTGGCTCGTTTCCGGCCGCTAAACACGTTACGTCCTGACCTGACATTTCCGTGAGACGTACGGTACATATATGTCGAATCATACAACTTGGCGGCTGTGATGTTAGCTACAAGTTGCGGATAGCCCAAACCTGACTGAAGCTCACTTAATGTGACACATTGATGAACTATTGTTTCTCGAAAGTTGAGTACGGCGCTCCTTCACTCGGACAAATTTTACGCGGTCGAGCTCGACAGAGCGGCGGGCGGCAGTGAGTTTTTAATTAATTACTCATAAAGTACACGTTAAAAAAAAATCTCAGTTTGTAATATAGAAAAGTGATCTAACTATTTTATTTGTAAAAAATAATGGGGTGTTGTCGCTGATAATTCGGAGCATTCGAATTATTAAACTTTTTTTGGTGAGAAATTTGTAAGTTTTTTTTAATAAAGCCGGTCACTTTTCAAAATTTTGTCCGGTTCATTAAATTTTTCAAGTTTTCCCTTATCTATGATATTTGTTAAATTTTAATCAATATCATTCGTCCTCTCACATCGCGCATTCAAAAGTACTCGTTTTCGTGTTTCTCGGCCCGATGCCTCGTCTTAAAATCTGCGCGACGATTGGGTTACCCGCAGCTTGCAACTAACATCACAGCCGTCAAGTGGTATGATTCGACCTATATATTCGTGCAATAAGCCGCAGAATGATTTAATACTATAATTACATTTACTGCATTTCTTCTGTGCTTCGGCCCGTAATAAACTCAGCACTTTTGAGCAGCGCTATGCGGTATTGCTTGGCGCGCCTCTACAGATCAACAAACAAAATATTATTTTACTCGCTTTCTAGTCGCTTCCCGCTGTCTGTCCTTATGTATGCTTATATCTTTAAAACTACGTAACGGTTTGATGCGGTTTCTTTAATAGATAGTATAATTCAAGAGAAAGGTTAATATATTGAACACATAGGATAAGCTGTTTTATCTTTTACTATCATCTTATTATGTATTATAATAGTTTATATATTTTATTTAAATTGAAATTGTATTATTATTTGGTACCTATATATTATTTTTTAGTTTTTATTTGTGTTGATTCTAGTTAATTTATCTCATTGTCTATTTATTCATGTCTACTTCCCAATGTCTTCTACTTATAGGTTGACTGGCAGATAATGTTATTTAGCGTTAAGTCCTCCTTTTGTACAAATGGTGTGCAATAAAGTGTTAAATAAATAAATAAATATGTATAATACACCTGTGTGAAGCGGGGGCGGGTCGCTAGTAATTTATAAAATAATATTTTGACGTCCGGAAAGAGAACCACACAAAAGCGATTCAAGCTTAAAAATGCTCGATCGCCTTTACAAGTCCAGGGGCATGATTTTTGATCTTCGTACAGCTTGTTCGCATACGAAACTTGAAAAAGAGACGGCTTGGTCGTTTACGCAACTTTATGGATTCTCCATAAAATCTGTCAAACTTCCGTATACGTCCAACCCGTTCGAAGTTCAAAGTTTCGAGCATCGACGAAAGGAAGCGTGTTTATCGGCCTTTTATCGCATTCACTTCGGAGAGTGCGCTCAGGAGTTGCACAATCTGGTCCCACCTGCCCCTTTCTTCTTTCGTACGGCTAGGCAGACGCGACCAAAGCGCCACCCTTTTATGGTGGACATGCATTCCGCGCGTCAGAACTAAGCGTTTCGAATCCTCATTCCTCATACGAATAGCCAGAATGTGGAACGCTTTGCCTGGGTCTGTCTTCCCGCTTAAGTACAACGTGGGTGTAAATAGGTATCTTCTAGGTAAGCGTGCTACTCCCTAGACCTCATATCTGCTCAACATCAGGCAGTATGTAGTCAAACGCAAACCTATACAAATTAAAAAAAAAATAAAGAGCCCCAGTGCTCAGGTGGCGTTACTTCCGGCCGCCATATTGTTCCAGCCGCTAAACACGCTACGTCCTGACACGTGACACTCACGTGGGACGTACGGTACGTGCAATAAGCCTCTAAAGGATTTCATAAGCGTTTATTGTTGGAGAATGACTGACATTTTATACTGAAAAATGTGCAATACTCGTACCTACCGACCTCATAAACGGGGAGCCCTACGTAGAAAAATAATATAGCCACGCCTTATGTTAGGAATATCTACAGTTTGAATCCTGTTGAGTAGTGTAAGTCCTTATTTTCTTTTGAAGGATAAAATTACGGCCAAATTTTACCATGAAGTCAATCCCCACATCGCGAACAAACTGTACAAATAAAACAATTGTATTAGTATGTATTTTATGATGTATAATCTAATTTATATTTTTTATTAATGCGCAGCCCGTCCATTATTTTACGCTTTCTGTCCTCTGGTTGCCTGGCAGAGATCGTTATCAGCGATAAGGCCGCCAATTGTTAAGTATACTGCTTATGTATCTTTGTTTCTTCTTTTTGTTTAATTTCTGTGTGCAATAAAGAGTTGATCTGTCTTTTTATTTTATTTCGAATAGGTTCGCGTTTGACTACACACTGCCTGATGTTAAGCAGATGTGCGGTCTAGGGTGTAGCACGCTTACCTAGAAGATACCTATTTACTCGGGATTTGAAGACACCCACGTTGTCTTATCTGTCTATCTATCAATTATTGTTCCGTAGAAAAAGTTCATTGACAAACAACTGTTTATTTTTCCATCTCTCTGTGTTTTGGGTTGGTCCCATAGCAAAAGTTGGTCATAATGAAGACAAATATTGTCTAATATTTTTTTGCCGTTCTACGAGCATACCTGACCCGTCCCGTGACGCGCGGTGACGTCTCTTGGCACGGCGACGTGACGCCATGACGTCACCACTGTCACCACTATTTTCGCGGGAATCTATAAAATTTGGAATGTGTTTTTTTTTATTTTTTACACGCGCGAACTGTCTTAAGATGCTATTTGGAGTTGCCAACTGAAAACTGCCCTTACATGCTACATAGCGGTTTTTAACCTTTTCTGAGCCTGTGTCAAAGTTATTAAGCCGAAAGTCTTCTGACATAACTAAACGGTTAAAACAACCGGGACCTACAATTCAACTTGTCACCAAGTCACGGTAGCTCAAACTTTCAAAACAACTGTGCAACAACAAATGTGCGAGTACGACAATTGTGACTGGTAGGTACAAAGGCCGAAAGGCAACATTATGACCTCCGTGAGATACCTACAGAAGACAATTCGTCGCGAAACAATAAGTCTAGTCCAAATATAAACGTTTCAAATCTAGAAAACCGGAGCGCCGCCCACTTAGTCTGGATTTCGACGAAAGACCAACTTATACATGTGGTTGAAGAAACAGTAGAACTAAAATTTTGTTCAGTTAGCTGTTACTTTTGTGTACAGATGTGCGAAAGTGGCGACATGAGCTACAGATCAGTTTGTAGGAGTTATTGAGAAGTTTCGTGAAAAGGTGATTTTTGTAGGAACTGAGAATTTGTCGTTTGTGTAGAATGCAGTTTTGGATTACGCCAAACTAATAACGTACCGATGTCTTCTTCTTCTTCTTTTGTTTGGCGTCGCATTGTTGTGCATTTGCCAGTGTCAAGTATTAAGTTTTAATAATTTTTGATATTTTATCAAAATAGTCACTGTCGTAGTCACGTCATAGTCCAATCAAGTCGCGGTCAAGTCCAAACGTCGTCCAAGTCATACCTCAGTAAAGCGGTGGAGACTTTACTAGAGGCGTCTATGGAGTTTTGGTAACAACACGGAACAACATGATACGTCACATTATATCACTTGCCTACACTCATGCACGTAAATCAGCTCATAATCAACGAAATACCACAATTTTTCACTAATTATCACTGATAAAACACAAGTATAACAAAATAATACAATGGGGCGACATGACTTTTCCGCTTTCCCGCCAAAAAACCTACCGATGTCTTCGTGAATAAACATAATCTTAAAAAAATCATTTGTCAAAAAGTTCAATGACTCTCGTCAAAAATTATTTTTTTCGCGACGACGCAGTTGGTTGATAGTGAAAGTTATATATAATTATGAGCATAATTACAGTTCTGAAAGCGCAGGGACTTTGCCACATATAACTTTGTGAATAGTTATTAATTTAAAGATAAAATGTAACCGCACCTTTTTAGACAGGTGTTACATAGAAATATGACAAAACTAGTCAAAACAAATGGGCCATTTCCGCCACATCCGCCCAGTGAAGAGCGAACCATGAAACTATTAGCTAACTACCGTCCAACTGGAATAATCATCCTCAAAGAAATTAAGAAATCATAGAACCCTGACTTGAAAGCATTTGTTTCTGAGATGCAAAAGAGTTACTGACGTCATTTCATTTTTATTAGGGATCTGTGGTGCAACAAGGAATTCTTTATTATAAACTAGTTGTTACCCGCGGCTTCGCAAGCATGATATTTTGATTTTTGACGCAATATCATTATAATTTATAGCCTATGTGTTATTCTGATATATAAGCTATATTATTGCAAAGTTTAATTTCAATCCGTTCAGTAGTTTTTGCGTGAAAGAATAACAAACATCCATACATCCATCCATCCATCAATCCATCACCACTTGGTTGTCTATCCAGTTGTTAATCTTACTCATTACATCCATGGAATTAACACAACAGAAAAGAAACACCAAAAAAAAAAAAAATAAACAAAGTCGCTTTCCGCTGTGGCCCTATGTATGCTTATATCTTTAAAACTACGCAACGGATTTTGATGCAGTTTGTTTTAATAGATAGAGTAATTCAAGAGAAATGTTTATATGTATAATACATCTGTGCGAAGCGGGGGCGCATCGCTAGAACGCAAATATTACGCACGGATCGATGTAGCATTTTTCACATTATTGTTGATTTATCAAAAATGGCTCAGCCGATTTCAATAAAATATAAATGGGACCAATTTTGAAGTATATTCTTTCCAATAAAAAAAGAATTATTGAAATCGAACTTCTATGAAAAATATATGAGCCATTTTTGATAAATCAACAATAATGTGAAAAATGCTACATCGATCCGTGCGTAATATTTGCTTTCTAGCGATGCGCCCCGGCTTCGCACAGATGTATTATACATATAAACATTTATCTTGAATTACTCTATCTATTAAAACAAACTGCATCAAAATCCGTTGCGTAGTTTTAAAGATATAAGCATACATAGGGCCACAGCGGAAAGCGACTTTGTTTATGCGTGGTGCGTGCGTATATATATATATATAACCACGCATAACATTTTTCATAGAAGTTCGATTTCAATAATTCTTTTTTTATTGGAAAGAATATACTTCATATATATATATATATATATATATATATATAAATATATACGCGTCGAATTGTATACCTCCTCCGGTGGTTTGTCGGTCAAAAAAGGCTTCACCCCTATTTTTTAAAGTGCGCAATATAAAATGTTATTTATTTTCTGACGTTTTAGAGGCAAAAGATTTTAAAATTATAATGATTACTATGGGTCTGTATTTTTTTTTATTGTAGACGTCAGTATGATCATACTTTTACCACTTGGGTGTCTATCCAGTTGTCAACCTTACTCATTACATCCATGGAATGAACACGACAGACAAGAAACACCAATTTTCTTTTTAAATATGCATGCACCTAGAGCGGCTGAATCATTAATGATTGAACTAAGGCGCTTATTAAGGTTCGGGAAGGGAGTGGATTAACGTAATCTTTACACCCTTTTCGCGATTAAATAATTTACAAAAATTGAGGGAAATTTCTTCTTAAATTTACCGGTGAATAAGGATTAGGAAGTATTATGATGGGAAAAATAAAATTTAGAAGTAAACAGTTGCTGATATTTTGTTATCAACCATAAAATTTGATTGAAAATAAGGGATTTTATAAGTTTTGTTTTTGTGTTTAGAAGTTAGGAAGCCATTTATTTTATCAGATTTATCTATATTCGTAGTTACGTGTAGGTCCTTAAGAAATGTAACTATTTTGGTTAATATTGTCTCTGTTTTAGGAAGAAAATGATGTGATTGGGATAATTTATCGATAAGATCCGTTGAAAATTTAGTGCAAGACCGAATCAGTTCAAAATTTTTTATTTTTGACCGACTAACCAAAGGAGGTACTCAATTCGATGCGTATATACAGGGTTATTTCTAATCAGTTAGCATCCTTCTAGGGGCTTATTCTGTACATAAAAACTAACAACTTTTGTTCTACGACTTCCGTCAAAAATATTTAAAAAAATCAGCTGTTCCATACATTTTGTCGCGGGTGAACTAAATTTTTCTATGGAACAACAAAATTTTTTTTTGAGTTTTGACGAAAGTCGTTGAACAAAAGTTGTTAGTTTTGATGTACAGAATAAGCCCCTAGAAGGATGCTAATTGATTAGAAATAACCCTGTAAGTACATATATTTTATGTATAACCAGGCATAACTTTTTTCGTAGTAGTCATTAATTATTTTTTTAATGGAAAGAATATAAAATTGGTCCCATTTAAATTTTATCGAAATCGGCTGAGCCATTTTTGATAAATCAACAGTTATGCGAAAAATGCTACATCGATCCGTGCGAAATATTCGCGAATTCTGTATAAGGGTGAAGTCGGTCATGCTGTTTTTTGCAAAAAATAATCTTGTTGGCTTTTATTGAACAGCTGTCTGTCTGTCTATTAGTTTGACGTGTGTCTCAGTTCTATGTATACCTAGATGTGACTGTGCGTCTGTCTATGTCTTTATAGCTCGGACAGAGATGTACCGATTTAGATGAGGTTTGTTATTTATTGGTTTGTTTCTTTTTTAAGCAGCCATAAGAGCAACGGATTGACTTGATTGTTATAGTTTGAAAGACGGAAATTGATAGTGCTTTTACTTTTTTTTCTTTTGAGAAAATGCCTCATTATAATTGATAGGTTTATCAATGTTTGAATGTTCTTTTCATTAAATCGTGTAACAGTGTGACTGGTTAGGAAATTACTAACGAGCATTTATTCTCAACGAGTAACAGTGTGACTGGCAGTGTAACTGGTTGGGATTTTTTTCTTTAAAATTTCCCATCGAGTAACAGTGTGACAGTTGAGGGTGTTACTCGAAGGGAACAAATGCTGCTTTTTATCCCCAAAAAAATAAAAGATTCTTATGGGACAGCCTTAGACCAAATAGAAAATAAAGACAGAATGTTGTGAACAAAACAAGTGAGGCAGGCAAAATCACGTCTCACCGTGTTCAGACACAATTACACATACATACACGAAACGATCGTCAGTCGAACTATGGCGGCGTAGCACTGACGCACTCGTCACATGTTCATAAAACCGGCTTCACTTAACGACGTTCCGTATTGATTTTTTTATTTAGTCTGAGGGGGCAGCACAAAAATCAAAATATTACGCTGGTGTAGCCGCAAAAGTTAGTGAACGATATTTCAATAACGTTTGTGGTCAGTAGTCCCCAATTTTTTAAATTTTTTAACCGATTTCTATTATGCATAAGGTTCTATGTTCGTCTGTGTGTATTTTTTTGTGTATGTTCATCAATATTTTCGCCAATCTTAGATCGAATCAAAAAAATCTTTTTTTAGTTTGGAAGTGTACACTCCCGAGGTGGTCCCATTCAAAGGACATGTCCACAAAATGTATGGAGGCTGGTATAATAATAATCAAAAATTCTAACCACAACACTCGTTACATTTCGAGAAAGCTCATATTTTTCTGAGTCTATTACATCAGTTAAAACAAAAAAGAGACCTCCAGTTTTTTATAAAAATAATTTTGAATTTATTAGGATAAATAAATATGTTTGGCTCAATGGGTAGTTTATCTCTATCCACTCCGAATAAGAACTTCCAAATTGTTAAATAAAAGCATTTTTTCCAATTAGACACACTTTTTAAGTGTTTTTTTGTCACATTGTACCGACTAACTGGTCACACTGATGGGTTATAATTTTTAATTTTAGCAAATTACAAGATTATTATAGAATAATCAGCTTCGAATTGAAGTAAAATAACGATAGAAGCACTTTATTATTGCTAAACTAGAAAAATAATAAGCTGTATTGTTATTTTTCCTACAATTTATTTTTCGCATTAAAAAAAATTGGAGGTGTGAAAAAATCTAAATTAATTATTTTTGGGAAGCCCACAAAACAAGCTTTCAAATGATGTATATATCATCTTGGTTCGATTTTTCTCGGAATAATATACCACTTGTGGACGTCACCTTTTATCGAAATCGGCTGAGCTGTTTTAGAAAAATCAACAATATGTAAAAATGCTCTGCATCAATTCGAGCGAGCTATTCGAATTTTGAACACGGTCGAAGTGGATTTTGCCATTTTTTGCTAAAAATAATTATACATTTGTTCTTTCAAAAACTTTCGATTCACGTTCACACCACACATTCCTGAAAGAAAATTCCACAGATAAGCACCAAACTGCGTCCGCGTCATAAATAGGCCAATCAAAGTCGCGCACCTTAAAATAGTCTATAAAATATCTTACGTATTTTCATTGTGAAAATTTTTCATCTACACAAAAGGTTCTTATCCTGTATTGTAGAGGGATAAGGTTGAAAATCGGCTGTCGGGATCAAAAGCGAAGGTAAATAGTGTTGTTTTGATTCGGGAACACCTAGTGTACTGGTGTACTGGATGCCAAGTTTTCCACGTGATGCTTCACAGCCAAGATGCGTGGCTTTATATCTTCAGACTACGAGATTTAGCCAGAGTTTTACCACGTTAATAGTATCTAACAGTATTGTGACTCAGCCCTGTCCTTGAAATAAACACGTACAGCCCCACGTGGCCACGCAGAACGCATCACGCGCTAGGACTGCCCGCCTGGTAGGTAAATCGCACGCTTACTGTATGCTGACTGTGAGTTTTGTCGTAAACATGAAGCGCTCTTCGGCGAGCGCGTAAGCATGTAATTTGTATGAAGAAATGTACAGCGCCACTAGCGGCGCGTTTTTGAAACACTTTGTGCGAGTGCAGGTTCATACAAATCACATGCGCTCGCCGAAGAGCGCGTCATGTTTACGACAAAATTCACACTCAACATACTGGTTACATACCCACACGTTCTTTCGTCACTACGGCGCATCTGCGATTATTAGGCCCTTTGCACACGTAGGCGTAGCGTAGTTGTATGGTAAGCGTATCGCAATACGCGAGTACATGTGCGAAGGAGTTAAATGCCTCCTACGATACGCTGCAGCACCGCTCCGTGTGCGGACTTGTTTGAATATAAGCGCTCGTATTGCTATCGTCCTGCGCGCGTATTACGATACGCTTACGATACGACTACGCTACGCCTACGTGTGCGAAGGGGGTTAGTGTACCGGTATACCGAACTCCGAAGCGCGTAGGTATGACTCGCATTCCGACCGTTGTATGAAGACGGAATACTGTATAGATATTATTACCGTGGTTTTATACATGTTTGAAGGGGGCGTCGCCGCATTCACATAATCAAGAATCGAGTCGCCGTCGAGGAGCGGGCGGCCTAATTGAACGCCTCTACGTCTCTACGCTCTCGCAGAGTGTCAAATGTCTAAAACAAAAAATACTACAAAACCTCAGAGCAAATAATATAGAGAATGTTGTGATCAAACAAGTGAAACCAACCAAAACTACACCTCGCCGTGTAAAGACAGTCAACGTACAAGAAAACTACGCCTTGGCTTGTCAGTCGAATTATGGCGGCGCAGCAGTGACGCACTCACACATGTATAAAAAACCGGCTTCACTTGACCAAAGAAGATATAATGATGCTAGACTTGACTGTTCAACGACGTTCCCTCTTGATTTTTTTATTTGCTCTGAGTACAAAACATGCGTAATTTCTAACAGACTTCTAAAAAGGAGGAGGATCTATGATCGTATGTATTTTTTTGTGTATGTTTATCTACATTTTCTCCAATTGTGAACCGATTAAATAAAACTTTTTTTTTGTTCGAATCAATCAAAATGAACGAATTTATCAAAAACGGCTCAGCCGATTTTGATAAAATTTAAATGGGTCCACAAAAATCAAGAATAATGTAAAAATTGTATACATCGCTTCGAGTTATACTATTCGAATTTTGTACACGGTGGAAGTAGCTTTTGCCATATATTGCGAAAAAAAATTATACGATAAAGAAATCCGTCATACCTACATAGTTTTTGGAATTTCACATGTGCTTTTTCAATAAATACCTACGATTTTTATTTATTTATTTACGTTTTTTATTTATTTTAAAATAAAATTTTATTTAACACGTTGGAAGACGTTAGCATCCGGGAATCAGAATTTCTTGTCCGGATGCTAACACATCTTTGTATATCTCATGTATTTTGGTGTCAATAAAGATAATTATTTTTAAAAAAATGTGAAAACATAGCGGAATACCACTTTGAACGCTTTCAGCACACTCAAACTCGACAGTTAAAACTTGAGTGTGATCCGAAGTGTGAAGCCCGCGTTATGTACCGATGTCTGAAAGGGTCTCTACGTGGATAGTGGATATTGTCGTGAGTGATGTAATTATTGTCATAGGCGCGCGTTATTTAAGGGTTTTGTACCAAAGATCTTTAAGCTAAGTGCAAAATACAATAAGCAGCGAGAGAAATAATGTAATCAAATAGGTATTAACCGAATTTTAAAAAAGGAGATGGTGCTCAATTTGAATATTTTTTAGTGTTTGTTAGCTCAGGACTTTCAACAGCACAATGAACTGCACTTGACTTTTAGCGGTTTCGGAAACGCAGTTTTTAATTAGTTCGGAACCAGTATATTCAATCAATTGCATGTAAATCTTCTGGACGAACAAATATTTATGAATTATTTTTTATTTGTTAATAAGAAAGCAGCTGTTCCATACATTTTGTAGAGGGTGAACGATATTTTTCTATGGAACAGCATTTTTTTTTGAGTTTTGATAAAAGCCGTTGAACAAAAGTTGTTAGTTTTGATGTACAGAATAAGCCCCTAAATGGATGCTAATTAATAAGAAATAACCCTGTAAATAATAATCATAATCAATTTATTGATAACATTTTGTTACAAGTCATTATCCATAGCATTAATAATAATATTTGGATTAATAATAACAGTATAGAAATACATTAGTGTTCTTTTATAATCGTAAAAATACAACCAGCTAAAATTAAAAATCATTATTTAAAAAAAAATAACACAGATATAATTAAATTCACCATTCAATTTTTTCTCCGACTGGATATTACTAACCTTGAAATGCCTGGTTCGGAGGTTAGTGCCCTGCGAACTACTAATTTTATTTAAATTATTTTTACAGACTTCCAAAAAGGAGGAGGTACTACTTTTTTTGTGTATGTTCATCGACATTTTTGCCAATTGTGAACCGATATTTGAATTATTTTTTAGTTCAAAAAGCTATACTTCCAAGGTGGTCTCATTTAAATTTCATCGAAATCGGCTAAGCAGTTTTTGATAAATTATCAATAATGTATATGGATGTCACATCGATTCGTGCCAACTATTCGAAGTCTGTACACGTTGGGAGTCGGTGTTGTGATTTTCAGTGAGAAATCATTATTTTGAGACTTAGTACCTCTACTCTCTAAACAAGGGGTTACAGCTACACCTAGTACAGCGGTTCAGTGGTGCAGATCTACTAAACTATAGATTATTATAGCACTAAGCTGAGTGCTACCGTAGGTGAACCGCTATACTAGGAGTAGGTACACCAATCTCATAGAGTATACTTTTTGTGATTAACATTTTAAAAATTGACGCGCTCGCAGGATTTGAACCTGTATCCCTCTGATTGAGCAATGCGTCTTCTCAAATTCTAATAATTTCACATTGAGTGACGACTGTCTGGTTTATCGCGGTAGTCAAAGATGGCGCTTCCAACACTGTAGAAGTTGGTATACTGAGCGCCACACAAATTGAAAGATGGGAAGTTAGCCGCAGAGAGCTGCGCAAACGCCAAAATATAGACGTTAGCGGGTGCCAGAGAGACGAGACGCCGGCGCACACCCGCCCGCCAACTTCATGCCTCTCGCGCGTTCCCTACGCCCGAGCTCACTACTTCGCCATTTGTACAGGCATTGTGCACACATGCGCAATAATTAGCGAATCACGGCGAAGTGTCATCTGCGGCTAACTTCCCATCTTTCAATTTCTGTGGCGCTCAGTATAGTAAAATGATAAAACACTAATTTGGCAGGTTTGTAGTACAGCGTTCTAGCTTAATTTGGACAAAGCATCTGGGCCGGAATTCCAGAGGGATGAAGGTTGAAATCCTGCGTGTGAGTAAATTTTAAAATGTTTTTCTGAAATGTTTTTCTGAACTTTTTCTATAGTTGATTGAATCAGGCGTTACTTTGCGGAAATTCATCTTCAAATCTATGTTTTGAATTAATATTTAGTGTATTTCCGCTATCTTGTTGTAGGCAAATAAGTTTAAGGGGTGACGGCGCGGCGCGGAGTCATTCTTGCGAGCGACCTCGAAGAGTCAACACGTCCTGAAGATGCCTCGTTGAGAGGCGAAACACGTGTCGAACAGAGTGTAGTGCAGTGAGAATAAGGGTGTTATTTATTAGTGAAGTGTTTTCAATATTTTGTCATATTATTTTTAAAAGATTTTTATAATATTTATTTGTTGTTAACGGATTATTATTGTACTATTTTTAAAAATATATAATAGAGTGTAGTGAAAATAAGTGATATTTATTATTATTTTATCTATTTTGTAAAATTAAGTTTTTAAATGTATAATTATTGTAATATTAGTAATTGTTTGTAATTTTTTTTTTTTTTATAAATGTCCTTAATGCACTTAATGCCCTTAAACTTATTTGCCTACAACAAGATAGCGGAGATACACTAAATATTAATTGAAAACATAGATTTGAACTTTTTCTATAAACCTAGAGTGTGAAGCATGATAAAATAGTTTCATTAATATCATTGGGCGTTGAATCTAATGTTTAGTAGATCTTTACCTTGTGTATAGAAGCTTACGTAGTACATGTCGTCATGCGATCCGTACCAACTGTTTGTGCTAATAATATTTTTACGCAAATCTATTTTTGTCGATTTTGTAAAAGTGACGAATTGACGAAAGATAAAGATAAAACTTGGGTAACGTGGGTTTTGTAGATGTAGATAATGACTATGACTTGCAGTTGCTTAGAGAATAGGGTCGTATAAATACCTAGAATATAAAACAGTGACACATACGATGGACCTGAGGGACTAGTATGAGTTTTTATACGTATACGTTAACTGCAGTAATTTTCGTGTGGCTTTATATTTATTTTTAGGGTTTCGTACCTCAAACGGAAAAAAAGGAACCCTTACAGGATCACTTTGTTGTCCGCCTGTCCGTCTGTCCGTCTGTCCGTCTGCGTGTATGTCAAGACTCTTTATCTCGGGAACGCGTAAAGATATCAAGTTGAAATTTAAACTGTAAACGTATATCTATGGTCTCTTGCAGTCGTGTAAAAAAAAACTTCTCAGTTGTCGTTTAAAAAGGTAGAGCCGTTTATGTCGTAAAAAACCGCATATTTCGCACTCACAAAAATCAAAACCTACAGGGTACTTCCCGTTGAAATAGAAATATGAAATTTGACGAGAAGCATTGTCCCAGAGTACACATATAGGAATAAATCTGAAAACTGTACATTTTTATTTTAGTCACAAAAAATAGGGCCTCAAATAACAAAATATGGGTTCAACATTCAAAGTGAGTATATCGTATCATGTAAGGTATCATATGAAAGAACTTTATTAGCACATGCTAAAACAGGTTTTTAATTATTTTAACAACGTGTTTGTACGGAACCCTCGATGTGCGAGCCTGACTCGTACTTGTCCGGTTTTTTACATCGCCTTTGGTGAAAACGAGGAAAATATCTTGAGGATGAGATCTTGTACTCTTTTTTTTCTGAAATAAGTCCACGCTTCAACCGCCTGATGGTAAGCGACGTTGTGGTCGAAGATGAAATACGCAGATTTATTATTTCTTGCAAAAAATGGCATGACCGACTTCAACCGTGTACATTATTCGCGAATATTTCGCACGGATCGATGTAGCATTTTTTACATTATTGTTGATTTATCAAAAATGATCCAGTCTACCCGTGACCACGGTCGATGCAACTCGGCCGAAACGTCGGGATGATGAGGTATTTATTTATCTCGTAATTTTAGTGCGCGATTAGTCCCGTAATATATTATAATAATGTGTTCAAATTGCGATAGTTTAAAAACAAATTTATCAAAAATGGTTCAGCCGATTTCGATAAAATTTAAATGGGACCAATTTCGAAGTATACTCTTTCCAATAAAAAAATAATAATTGAAAATGGACTATTATGTAAAATCCAACTCCATTAACATACTTTTAGGGTCTTTTTTTTTTTAGTTTTGACTAAAGTCACGGAACAAGAGTTGTTAGTTTTGATGTACAGAATAAGCCCCTAAAAGGATGCTAATTGATTAGAAATAACCCTGTATAATATAGGCGTCGAATCGAGTACCTTCTCGTTTCGTTGGTTAAAAAAGATTCTATTTATTAACTCTGACTTTGAAAAGCTTCTGATTATATCTCTCAGGAAAACAGGAAAGCCGGAAAGGCATGTGTGGAAGCGATATAAATGAATTATGAATTTTTGCAGCCAGCAGAAATTCCAATAACAAACACTACTAAAATAGAGGTGTTAAGTAACAGTATTAGTAATCAGCTTATTTCTTCTCGTTTGATGGAGGGATCCGGTACACGTTGAAAATAGACGGTATGACAGACAGACATGCATATCTTACTAATATTATAAACGCGGAAGTTAGTAGTATGTATGGATGTTTGTTACTCTTTCACGCAAAAACTACTGAACGGATTAAAATAGAAACATTGCAGTGATATAGCATAATTATACAGGATTATTGGTAGTCAAATAGCATTCTTGTAGGGGTTTATTCTGTGGGCCTTATGATTAAGCTCAAAATAGCCCGACTTGCTATGGAGAGGGCTATGCTCGGTGTCTCTCTGCGGGATCGAATCAGAAATGAAAAGAGATCCGTAGACGAACCAAAGTTACCGACACAGCCCAGCGGATTAGTAAATTTTTTTAACAAGCGGTTTTTTTTTATTTTGACAAAAGTTGCAGAACAGAAGTTGTTAGTTTTGATTAAAGAATAAGCCCCTAATACTCCTAAAAGGATGCTAATTGATTACCAATAACGTGTACATCAGAATAAAACAAATACATAAAAAAAGTGTCAATTAGCTATGAAAATAATCTGACGTGCTCTGCTAAAACCGTTAGAACTATACGTAGGTATACGATGTACCAATAAGTTCATAATATGAACCCGGCCAGTTAACATACAGTTTTGCAGCATGCCCCGGTGTCAGAGTTTTAAAGCCGCCTAAAGGCCTTTTAAATCGCTAAACAGTGTTTAGTTGTAGACGCCAGCCACAGTCGGGTGACTGTGCGTGGCGTTTACATCATACGTTATCATCATCATTTACGCATCATATCGTAGTTTAAAAATCGTAATTTTAGAAATTTATTTAGTTTTAAAAAATATTGTTCAAATCATATTAAAAAAAGTAATGAAGTTAAAGAGCACAGGCTCTGTGGAGTGTATCAAATCAATAAAAAAAACGTTATTTAACTTAGATAATCGTTAATAAACACCAAAATAATGAAGAAAAAACGTGAGAGCCTTTTTTTGTAATCAGTTATAATTATTTTTCCTAGAAAACCGCACCACAACGGCTCAGTCGATTTCGATAAAATTTAAATGGGACCACCTCGGAAGTAAATTCTTTCAAACAAAAAAGTTTTTTTTAAATCGTCACAATTGGCGAAAATATCGATGGACATCCACAAAAAAATACACACAGACGAACATTGTACTTCCTCCTTTTTGGAAGTCGGAAATACGATTTAAAAACAAATAGTAGGTACTAAAATAGAGGCGTTAATAATATAACAGTATTACTAATCAGCTCATTTCTTCTCGTTTGACGGAGGGATCCGGCACGCGTTGTAAATATACGGCGTGACAGACAGACATGCCGATATTATTAATAAGAGCAAGGATACGCCGTGGAGTGACGCCGTCGACATAATTTATGATATGATGGCTGTTACTTGATTTATTTGGCTAGGTTACCTAGCTATCGTAATAAATTAATCATCATAATATCGGTATAGGATGACACATTTTGCTATAGGTTTCAAATTGGAGCAAAATTAATTCAATACAGGTAGATGCGTAGAGGAAACCGCGAGTATAGGACGAATTAAACTAATGGTGTCTGTGAATACGAGACAAGTCGTTGCGCAGTACGAAATTCAAAAGTCAGTCCCGGTAATAAATAATAATAATAATAAATAAATATTTTGGGACATCTTACACACGGCCCCTGACCCCAAACTAAGCAAAGCTTGTGATATGGCTGCCAGAGACTGATATACTACCTACTATTTGGGGACCGAGTTGCCTTCGTCCGTGGGTAGGAACCCATTTATTTTTATCCCCCACACGTGGTCCTGGGTGGTGCTAACCAGGCAACAACCATTCTGGTGGTAGGCTTTAGCCGTGGCGAGAGACCACCCACCAGCCTAAACCGCGCCGCCAAGCGGCTCTCTTGGGATCGTGTTCCGGCGCGAAGTCTGGTGACGTCAATCGGGAAGTTGGGTCGGAACAGTAGCGTCGTCTGGTGGATGAATACGGTGCGCGCATCGATTACCGCATCGGACGGCCAGCCGTGGAGGGCAGCGGGATCCGAGGCACGGTTTGCCGCTGGCCGACCGCAGATAGTAGGGGGCCCAAGTAGTGAGCTAGCCACTCATGAAAGGCTGCCCCGCCATCTGTCGAAAAATCCCAGGGATGCGCCATCGTGCCGGTTGGCGACCGGACGAGAGGGCCCGATGGACATCCTTGGGGGGGCTCGGGCGTCCCCGCGGTCTCCAGGCTGGTCTCCCATAGATGTGTGTGGTTTGTGTGTTGTACCACTGAATTCTACTTAGTGTGACGCCTCGTTCCACTGCTGACTTCCTACCTACTTTACTCCGCAAGCATGAGAAACAATAAAAGAAAAAGAACGTATACACAGCGGCAGCACTCCCTCTCACTCAAAGTGCACCTGTGCAATATTCGGGGCCTGCACTCCAATCTCACGCCTGTCCATCATCATCTTGAGACAGAACGACCCCACCTATTGTTTCTCACGGAGACGCAGATTGCTGGTCCATCCGACGTGTCGTATTTATCCTACCCAGGGTATTCTCTGGAGCATCTTTTCAAACCACGTGCGGGTGTATGCGTTTACGCCCGGGATGACATTTGCTTTCTGCGTCTTAGAAGGTTTGAAGACCCTTCTTTTTCAGTGCTCTGGGCTCTGGCGGACACTGGCATAGAGAAGATTGTCTATGCCTGTGTATACCGATCGCATAGCGGAGACCGGGAGGCAACTAGACTTACTGATTACCTCAGTGAGGTGGCGGATGCTGCTCAGCTCAGCTACCCTTCGGCCCAATTAGTGATCCTGGGGGACTTTAATGGCCATCATAAAGAGTGGCTTCACCCATACCTGGACACTAACCATGCTGGGCTTGAAACGCGCAAGCTAGCTTTGACGCTAGGTCTTACCCAGCTGGTTCATGGCGCCACACGGGTACCTGATGTTGACTCGCATACGGCCTACTGCTTGGACCTTCTGCTAACAACTGATCCAGACCGATATTCAGTGGCGATTTCTTCTCCGTTAGGTACATCTGATCACTGTCTGGTGAAATCTGTATCCGTCTACTCCCCTTCAGACCCCAGTCCAAAAGGGTCACGGCGGGTGTGGCGGTACAAGTTGGCAGATTGGGATGAGATGCGGTGTTTCTTTGCGTCTTATCCTTGGCAGCCTGTGTGCTTCTCTTCAGATGATCCTTCTTCGTGCGCGGATGCCGTGACAGACGTGCTTCGTACCGCCATGGAATACTTCATCCCATTTTCGGATGTGCCTCTGTCCAACAAAGCTCGGCCCTGGTTTGGGCCCGAATGTGGACGCGCCGAAGCGCAAAAGCATCAGGCATACCTGGCTTGGGTCGATGCTCGTAACCGTAAGACGAAGGACATACATCTGAGGAAGAAGACTTACAATAAGGCTGCTAAGTCCTGCAAAAAGGTTATGCGGAGGGCTCGCTTTGAGCATATTAGTCGAATAGGGAACAAGCTTGCTTCTTACCCTGCGGGTAGCAAGGCATTCTGGTCCCTAGCTAAATCAGTCGAAGCGAACTTCTGCCGCCCTTCATTGCCTCCGTTGCTGAAACCCAATGGTTCGCTGGCTCATACCGCGGTTGAGAAGGCAAATTTATTTGCATCTCAATTTGCGGAGTCTTCGTGTCTGGACCCCGGTAGTGCGATACCTCCAACTTTGCCAAACTGTGGCACCTCAATGAGTGAAATACATATCCGGCAAAAGGAGGTTCTCAAAGTTCTCCGCAGTCTAGATGTGAACAAGGCCGGTGGCCCAGATGGTATTCCAGCTATTGTACTAAGGACTTGTGCGCCTGAGCTGTCGCCTGTGTTGACCCGCCTCTTTCGCCTCTCTCTGAAGACGGGTCAAGTGCCCAAATCTTGGAGGCTTGCTAACGTGCAGCCTGTACCCAAAAAAGGTAGCCGTGCTGACCCTGCCAATTACAGACCGATTTCGATCACGTCCATACTTTGCAAGAGTATGGAACGTGTTCTTAACAACAGGCTCCTGGCCTACCTGGAAGCAAATGACCTACTCAGTGACCGCCAGTACGGCTTTCGCCGAAACCGGTCTACTGGGGACCTTCTGGCGTACGCCACACACATTTGGAGTGAGGTCATTGAGAAGCACGGGGAGGCGCTGGCCGTCTCCTTGGACATCTCGAAAGCTTTTGACAGGGTCTGGCATGAGAGCCTTATTGGCAAGCTTCCATCTTACGGCCTGCCTGCTGATTTCTGCGCAGGGATATCAGATTTCTTGAGGAATCGGTCGATACGAGTGGTTGTAGATGGTTTCTCGTCAGACCAAATGGATATCAATGCCGGTGTTCCTCAAGGGTCAGTGCTCTCTGCGACGCTTTTCCTACTGCATATTAACGACTTGCTAAAGCCTGGTATTTTTGGGTACGCAGACGACAGTACAGTCATGGAGAGCTACACATCCGAGGCAAGAACGAGCGGGGCACAGATCGAGTCACTCAGAGAGGCTATGGTCGAACGGCTCAACTTGAGTCTGGAGGCGGTATCTGACTGGGGTGTTGCTAACCTGGTCAAGTTTAATGCCACGAAAACTCAAAGCTGTTTGTTTTCGGCCAAAAAGAGGCCCTTCCAACTGTCTCCTGCTTTCCGTGGTGTATCCGTTCCGGTAACAAACAGTCTGGAACTATTAGGCGTTACGCTATCATCGACTCTCAACTTTGGGTCTTATATAGAGTCAAAAGCCCAATTAGCCTCAAAAAAACTTGGTGTTCTCTCTAAGGTGAGACGGTATTTCACACCTGAGCAACTGCTTAGTCTTTATAAAGCGCAAGTCAGGTCTTGCATGGAATACTGCTCTCACCTTTGGGATGGCTCTGCCAAATACCAGTTGGAGGCTTTGGAGTCCATTGAAAGGCGAGCCAGGAGGCTGATAGGCAACGAAACCTTGACTGAGTCGAAGCTGCAAAGTCTTGAGCATCGACGTAGGGTGGCGTGTCTGTCTGCCTACTATCGGATACACTTCGGTGAGTGCGCCCAGGAGTTGCACGATCTGGTCCCACCTGCCCCTTTCTTCTATCGTACGGCTAGACAGACGCGACCAAAGCGCCACCCTTTTATGGTGGACATCCCACGCGTTAGAACAAAGCGTTTTGAGTCCACATTCCTCATACGAACTGCCAGAATGTGGAACGCTTTGCCCAAGTCTGTCTTTCCGTTAAAGTACAATGTAGGTGTCTTCAAATCTCGAGTAAATAGGTATCTTCTAGGTAAGCGTGCTACATCCTAGACCGCATATCTGCTTTACATCAGGCAGTGTGTAGTCAAACGCAAACCTATTTGAAATAAAAAAAAAAAAAAAAAAAAAAAAAAAAAAACTACATATACATATTTTAAATACATTTTACATGAATTTCGTACTGCGCAATGACTTGTCTCGTATTCACAGACACCATTAGTTTCATTAGTCCTATACTCGCGGTTTGCTTTACGCCTCTACCTGTATTGAATTAATTTTGCTCCAATTTGAAAATATAGGTTTCAAAATGTGTCATCCTATACCGATATTATGATGATTAATTTATTACATATATATTATATATGTATTGAAAATATGTTTATGTATGTATATATATTATATTTCCATCACGGAGTTGATATTACGTCCTACATGGCGGTTTTTACCGATGATGTTGCGTCCGACTGACTTGTTGCATCCTGTATATGGACGCAAGATTGACCATCTCTCAAATTCAGCCATATATATATACATACATATTTTAAATACATATATAATATATATGTAATAAATTAATCATCATAATATCGGTATAGGATGACACATTTTGCTATAGGTTTCAAATTGGAGCAAAATTAATTCAATACAGGTAGAGGCGTAGAGCAAACCGCGAGTATAGGACGAATGAAACTAATGGTGTCTGTGAATACGAGACAAGTCGTTGCGCAGTACGAAATTCAAAAGTCAGTCCCGGTAATAAATAATAATAATAATAAATAAATATTTTGGGACATCTTACACACGGCCTCTGACCTCAAACTAAGCAAAGCTTGTGATATGGCTGCCAGAGACTGATATACTACATGTACATATTTTAAAGTGTGTATATTTCTTTAAATGTATAAAAATTTATTCCATAGTAAAAAAAGTTATGATCGAATTATATATACCTACATACAGAGTCAATATATATTTTAAATACATTTTACATGAATTTCGTACTGCGCAATGACTTGTCTCGTATTCACAGACACCATTAGTTTCATTAGTCCTATACTCGCGGTTTGCTTTACGCCTCTACCTGTATTGAATTAATTTTGCTCCAATTTGAAAATATAGGTTTCAAAATGTGTCATCCTATACCGATATTATGATGATTAATTTATTACATATATATTATATATGTATTGAAAATATGTTTATGTATGTATATATATTATATTTCCATCACGGAGTTGATATTACGTCCTACATGGCGGTTTTTACCGATGATGTTGCGTCCGACTGACTTGTTGCATCCTGTATATGGACGCAAGATTGACCATCTCTCAAATTCAGCCATATATATATACATACATATTTTAAATACATATATAATATATATGTAATAAATTAATCATCATAATATCGGTATAGGATGACACATTTTGCTATAGGTTTCAAATTGGAGCAAAATTAATTCAATACAGGTAGAGGCGTAGAGCAAACCGCGAGTATAGGACGAATGAAACTAATGGTGTCTGTGAATACGAGACAAGTCGTTGCGCAGTACGAAATTCAAAAGTCAGTCCCGGTAATAAATAATAATAATAATAAATAAATATTTTGGGACATCTTACACACGGCCTCTGACCTCAAACTAAGCAAAGCTTGTGATATGGCTGCCAGAGACTGATATACTACATGTACATATTTTAAAGTGTGTATATTTCTTTAAATGTATAAAAATTTATTCCATAGTAAAAAAAATATGATCGAATTATATATACCTACATACAGAGTCAATATATATTTTAAATACATTTTACATGAATTTCGTACTGCGCAATGACTTGTCTCGTATTCACAGACACCATTAGTTTCATTAGTCCTATACTCGCGGTTTGCTTTACGCCTCTACCTGTATTGAATTAATTTTGCTCCAATTTGAAAATATAGGTTTCAAAATGTGTCATCCTATACCGATATTATGATGATTAATTTATTACATATATATTATATATGTATTGAAAATATGTTTATGTATGTATATATATTATATTTCCATCACGGAGTTGATATTACGTCCTACATGGCGGTTTTTACCGATGATGTTGCGTCCGACTGACTTGTTGCATCCTGTATATGGACGCAAGATTGACCATCTCTCAAATTCAGCCATATATATATACATACATATTTTAAATACATATATAATATATATGTAATAAATTAATCATCATAATATCGGTATAGGATGACACATTTTGCTATAGGTTTCAAATTGGAGCAAAATTAATTCAATACAGGTAGAGGCGTAGAGCAAACCGCGAGTATAGGACTAATGAAACTAATGGCGTCTGTGCCAAAATCAGCGCACATCCCCACTCCTTACCGATTAAAATACATATATATATATACAACGTGTAACAGAACGGTTCAACAATACTTAAACCACGCATGCTCAGACATATTTAAAACTTACCCCATAAGGTCTCACAATCCTCAGTATGTTAGATTACGAGATAAACCAAGTTAAAGTTTTGCGTAAAATAACCTGATGTCAACCCTAAACTTATCAGCTGACGGTAATGACAAAGACTAATAAGTGTACAGAAATATTTTATTTTTGCCTACGTAATCGTGGACGGGCTTTTACACACAAACATTTAGGTAAGTAGGTACATGGTCATAGGTACAAGTTACAAGGTCCTAGATTGATCTACCTAACTCATCTAAACTGCCTAGACTAGAACATGTTGTAAGTACTACCTGTCGCATAAAATTATTACATCGTCTATGTAACACCCTCTCCGATGTAGTAGGACTGTAAAAAAAAGATTAACAAAGTTATTTTTTTTCTTGTCACGTCTAAGCACTCTGCCTATTCCACCGGCTCCAAGTCATGTCAAAATAAAAAATACCTACCTAACTGCATTGAAAGTTAAATTGTATTTAACTTACAAAGCATAGCTTGAAAAAATTTTAAACACGACACGGAAATACCTAGGTATTATTTTAACTGTAAAAAGAGCGAGGCAGAGAAGCCAAGTACCTAGGTAATATTAAAGTAAAAATGTTTAAGAGCTTGTGGTAGTTTCACTCCCCAAATACATTAAATTGCTTGATTTAGTTACCACAAAAATACTACATTAAAATAGAAGTCACGCGTAACAATAGGTATCAATATCAAACCAAAGTTGGAGCATTTCAATTACGCATCTTTATTTTTATTCTTTTTTATCGGCTTGAAGTCCACGTGGACTGTCCACGCCGACAAACGAGCCAACAAACGAGCCGACAAACGAGCCGAAACAAACACTGCACTAATCACGCATGAGCGGGTAATATGGCGGCTCTTTGAGCTCCGCCGCTTTTTTGAGCGAAAAATATGAATAATTAAAAATATGGGTTCCGTACATTTTTTTGTACTAGTATTATTTTATTATGGTAAAATGTCTATAGCTTTGTTATTTAGTTTTGGCTACATCCATCCATCCTTCAGCCATAGGATTTCCACTGCTAGACATAGACTTCCCCAAAAGATCTCTAATAAGCCCGGTTGGTAGCGGCTTGAAACCAGCGCGGTCTCGCGGTCTTGCTGAGGTCGTCCGTCTTCATAGTGGGTGGACGTCCGGCTGCCGTGGGCTGCGCTTGCCGGTATGTGGTCTCCACTCGAGAACTTTTCGACCCCATCGGTCACCAGTCCTCCGTGATATGTGCCTTATTTGTGTATTCTTCTATGGATTCCCTCATTCCTGATTCGATCTCGCAGAGAGACTCAAGCATAGCCTTATCCATAGCTCGTTTATTAATAAAGTACCACGTCACGCCACTTTCACGTGAAACTTTTACAATACATTACAAGAACAACTTTATTGACACCATAAGTAAAACATAACAGAAGAAGAAATAACGACAGAAGAATGGTACAAAAGGCGGTCTTATCGCTAAAAGCGATTTCTTCCAGACAACATCTCTCTTTTACGTCTTACTCGTACTTTGCGGGCGCTTGTTAACGAGAATGTTTCTACCCAGGAGGTTACGCCGGAGCTACGCAGGGTTTTGAGCCGTAGTGTGCGTGCGTGAGTTCAGTCATCAGTACAATTGTACAAAAAAAAAATGAATTTCGCTTGCTGACCTAGTGACCTGATCTACTTTAAGTTCTGGTTCCGTTGAAATCAGTTTAAAGAATAATAATCCATCCATCCATCCAACAGCCGTAAGACTCCACTGCGGGACATAGGCTTCTCCTATAGATTTCCAATAAGGCCAGTTAGAAGCGGCCTGTATCCAGCGCGTTCCTGCGATCTTTATTATATCGTTAGTCCACCTAGTCGGTGGGCATCCTACGCTGCGCTTGCTGGTCCGTGGTCTCCATTTGAGAACTGTATGGTCCCGTCGGCCATCCGTTTTTCGAAGTTTGTGCGCATAAAAAAAACTTTCACTAAAAACGAAATCCGAAATACTACTGAACCCTAAAATTTTGATTCCAATTTTAATAGAAATAATCGGAATATTTTAGTCAGTCGCTCTCTGACCTTGCGGAAGTGAAGACGTTGTCTATCAACTCTTTCGACGATCGCGATGCCTAGACAGGCAGTCTAGGATAGGTACCTAACATTCTCAAATGTTTTTTTATGATATTGGTGATATGAATGGCAACAACGGTGCCGCGCACGAGCTAACATTTTGAAGATGGCCGCTTTCTAACCGACGCGGGCGCGGCGGTGGCGGACGCGGACTTCTTAGATGGATGTGTCTAGTGTTTACGTCTGCACAGTACCTACTGGGAACTTTCACGAAAACAGAAACGACCCGGTGCTCGAGTTGGTTCAAATCGCGAGACGCGCATTCTGCAGTATTTTGAAGATAGCCCAAGGACCAGCACGCGTCGGGCAGGAGCGGCGAGGTCCGAAGGACGTTCAACAGCGCCCGCGCACTATGCGCGCCGCGTCCGCGAGCACCTGGACGAGCGGTTTCCGGGGCGGTGGTCCTACATGAGGCGCGGTGTGCTGACCACCCAGGTCTCCGGACTTTACGTGATTAGACCTTTGATCATGGTACATTGAAAATGTTGTTTATTCTGTGCCGTGCGACTCCAGTCCAGAGAGAAGATGAACCCTTTGCATCGTGGCGGAATTTAAATGTGGTGAACGTGAGAAAATCTATGGCTCGACCACGGCTCGACGTACTCGTACCTACGTACCTACTCGGTTGTGCTGCGACCGGGGAGGTTTGCATTTCGAGCCTTTCCTTTGACTTTTATTGAGTGTTTGTGGACGCCCTTGTGTGTGTTAATTTTAAGTAGGTTCCTAAGTAGGTATGTGGCAAATAAAAATAGTGAATTTAAAAAAATGTATCAATTTGTTTTTTTCTATCATTTCTGAGTGCCCATAGGACCTAATTACCTATGTAGGTCATTTTAAACGCCACGATAAGATAGGGTAAGTACCTACATGCTTAAGTACAAGCTAAGTAGTGTCAAGAAACCTTACAATTAGGTAAGTAAATAGATATTTGCCAAAAACAGGATACCTAAATTGATTACCTACTCATGAAAATTCCTAGGTACATATTCAAGTTACGCACTAAAGTAAAACGTTACCTACTTTCTTTTTGCGATCCACGAATTTATAGCTGTTCTTAAAACTGAATTAGGTCTCGACTAGGTCAAGGGACTAGGTCTGAGAATCTGTAGGTAAGTAGCCTCCTTCAACAGCATTAGGTAGCCTAACTAGTTAGCGTGTCAGGCCGACGGCAGCGGGGGAACCAGCAGCGGGGCGCGGAGCCAGCGGCTTTTGAAACGAGGCCACCGACCTCACTAGTTTAGGGTTGTCCAAAATAATATGAAAAAAATATTTTTTAGTTTTATATGGAAAAAATAAGATGACTTTTGAAGTTTGAAATTCATACAGGTGATTCGTGACAGGATACACATACATGCCGTTCAGTATTGTTGAACCGTTCTGTTACACGTTGTATATTAAATAACACCAAGACAAAGCAAATCGCACAACACGAAATCGGTAAGGAGTGGGGATGTGTGCGCTGATTTTGGCTGACTTCACAGACGCCATTAAGTTTGATTCGGCCTGTACCAAACCGTTAAACATTTATCGCGTAAAATAAATAAATTATACCGTAAATTTTGTTTAGAATGAATTTTACGATATGTTTGGAATAACTTTTTAATCTTCGTGAGAAGTGATGTCACGAGCCCCCACTTCTGAACCATATGACTATACTCTATAAAATTTAACTTGATCTCTGCGACAGTTACATATTGACATATTTAGAGTTGAGATAGTGGTGGAAAAAATCGATTTTCAAACAATGTTGTAATGTACCACTTCTGAACCATATGACTATACTCTATAAAATTTAACTTGATCTCTGCGACAGTTACATATTGACATATTTAGAGTTGAGATAGTGGTGGAAAAAATCGATTTTCAAACAATGTTGTAATGTACCACTTCTGAACCATATGACTATACTCTATAAAATTTAACTTGATCTCTGCGACAGTTACATATTGACATATTTAGAGTTGAGATAGTGGTGGAAAAAATCGATTTTCAAACAATGTTGTAATGTACCACTTCTGAACCATATGACTATACTCTATAAAATTTAACTTGATCTCTGCGACAGTTACATATTGACATATTTAGAGTTGAGATAGTGGTGGAAAAAATCGATTTTCAAACAATGTTGTAATGTACCACTTCTGAACCATATGACTATACTCTATAAAATTTAACTTGATCTCTGCGACAGTTACATATTGACATATTTAGAGTTGAGATAGTGGTGGAAAAAATCGATTTTCAAACAATGTTGTAATGTACCACTTCTGAACCATATGACTATACTCTATAAAATTTAACTTGATCTCTGCGACAGTTACATATTGACATATTTAGAGTTGAGATAGTGGTGGAAAAAATCGATTTTCAAACAATGTTGTAATGTAATCGAATGAGTAGTTGAAAGTGAGAAATTGGATTTTATTTACTTACTATTATTTAAGATCAAGTATGTACACATGTTAATAATGTTATGATATTAATTAAATACTCATAATAATGTAACGATAGTATTTATCGACGTTTTTCACTATTATCGATGCTAATGTAACATATAATTGAGTTTAATTTAATTACGCATGTAAAAAATGTTATGATATTAAAATCAATAAAATTAATGATAAATTCAGTTTTATTTAAAATATCTTCAGTATAAACTATCGATATTCTAATTAAAACTCTATCTAAAAATCTGTGGTCACGATCATTCGTCGCCCATCACTAATCGGCATGCCCATAAAGTATGACATTGACATGTACTGTCTGTACTATTAAGAAATTCAGGACTTCATAGCCGTGATTTTTCTGACAGCTGTCGCAGAGATCAAGTTAATTTTTTAAAGATAAACCTATCTTTGGCATTTACAATCTGATTGACAAAAGAAATAATATGTGTCCAATATTGTTTGATAATCTATCTCACGGACTAATTATTAATAATAATGATTTTTTTTACCCGGTTATCATGCCTATTAACAAACAACGCCAAACCATCATAGATCTCGAAGAAGCAGGTGCAATCCACTTAAACAGTAAATAACCGCACATCTTCATGTATTACTCCAAAAACCCCGCAAATTCAGAAAAACGACCGAACAAAATAGAAAAAAGCTGAGCAAATTCGGGGAAAAACCGTCTTTGGAAGCGAGGGCCGACCGTCGTCACTCTACCGTCACTCCCCCTAGCCCTATACAGGGTGTTACAAAACTGTACAAAATTATATGATGGAACAGTTCAATTCAGAAAAAAAATCGATATTTTTGTAGACGACGAAACGGAGGAGTTTTACAAATCGGCGCGTATTATTTTTATATCCATTTTTTATGTTTGACCACGCTTTTTACAGAGTTGTCCTAATCGTGTCGTGCGATTTGCGAAAATTAGACTTATTTTAGTTTAATTAAAGTGAAATATGTCTTTTTTATTTCTTTATTATCTTTAAGGATTACCACAATCAATAATATATTTTCAATGTTGTCAAAGAGCCTATTCTGTCTATTCTATTTATAATGTACGTTTAGGGGAGGCCTATGTCCAGCAGTTGACGTCCTATGGCTGATGGATGGCTAAATGTACCGGCCGAATGGCGACACCGGTAATGCGACACCCTGTACAGGGAAGTATAGGTTTTACGACATGTAGAACGTTTAATATTTATGCCGTTGTTATGACATAGGACTATGAATTACTGCGAGGTATTGTGTTCAGTTGGCGTGACAGACTTTGGCTTACATCTTACATTCGGGAGGGATTTCAAAGCACAAAGCGTTTCTTTAGCAAAATTATATGGAATAAAAAAATGAATTACTGTAGAACCTCGATTACACGGCCCTCAGTTATACGGATTCGCTATTATCCGGACTTCGACGCGCGTAACAAAATTTGTTTTCCAAGTTAAATCTATACACAGACGGATATGTTAGAAGGTTCATAACCCGCCCGCACTCTGCTCTTTCTATGCTCTTAGCGAATTTTATAGTTTTAGTTGCCAAGTTAGCTCCGTTGCGGAGTACCCGCTACGGTGTGCCGCCGTGTAATATCTGAACTTAAAATTTTCGAAGCTTTAGCGAATGGTCTTAAAAGATAAAATAAATATTCTTGATTCATTAAAAAGATAAGTTAATAAAATCAGCAGCTTTACTAATTCATTCGGTTATCGATTATCCGAATGATCAACGGCACGAATTAGTCCGGTTAATCAATCATTCATCCGTTTGGGGGTAGCGAAATTATTACATACACTTATATCCAGCACTCCGCAATATTTCTTATATGAAATGATTTTATCGTGCTTCACACAATAGGTTTTTATAAAATGTTATTTTTGTGATAAACATTTCAAAAATTGACGCGCTCGCAGGATTTGACACAGAGATGGTGTATGAGATGACGATGCTGATGATAATGCGGAATCGTCCTACCATCTGCTAATTATCTCACTGTTAGCCATAGGCCTCTCTCGTAAAGCTATTAGCTTACGTCCACTTCGGCAGCCAAGAAATATATGCCCTATTATATGTATAATTTACGCAATTTGAGGCACAACACACTAGAATTAAAATCTCCCTTCAGGAGGTAGGTATATGTTAAAGCATTTTCCATCAAAATAAAATCTATCAGTTCGCAAAAACGCGGGAAACAATGCCCTGTCTATTCCTAGCTACAATGGATCTGGACAGCGTCCGATTGTTTTACACCCATCCGACGGATTTATTTGTTAATTGCTTTTTGTAGTGTTTAAATTAACTGCCGTGAAAACTATATCGGGCCTGCGTTGGCGGGTTGTGTTTTTGTACAATAAATCGTAGTTGTCAATGATTTGGTTTCATACTATTGGGTTTTATGTGAAGGAAAATATCGTGAGCAAACCTGAGGCCTTAGAATCAGTCAGTATAATTATAAACAAAACTTTTATCATTTTCGTGTAGCTCTATATAAATATTTGTTTTTTTTTTTAATGGCAAGTGCCTTTATTAACTACCACTATCAGAAACAATGCACACAGAAAGGCCGGAAGCTGGCCATCGAGAACGCGGTAGAAGTCGCCAGATACTGGTCCCAAAACATCTACGAGTAAACCATGTAAAAAAATTGTAAATAATTAAAAACTTAGTAAAGAAAAAAACGGTCTAGCCATTGACACGAGATGAATGGATGAATGAACTATCACTAAATACAAGACCTACATAATGTAAAACTACTACTACATAACAAGTAATTGGATCATCCACAGACCCTAGAATACCTTGTTAGTTTCTTATTTCAATAGTATGTTTTCAAATAGACACTATAAGGAGTAAAGAGAAAAAACTGCTTGTTTTTATTTATAAAAATGAATAATTACTATGCTAATGTTACTTTTCCGTCCATAAGTGTGATTCTGAGACTTGAGTGAGAGTTGGGACTGAATGCTGTGATGATTGTTCATTAGCCAGTTTGAAATAAATATTAAACTTGAATCATTGTCTTTTTCCATTGATATAAATTATTCATATAAAGGACATGTCCACAAAATGTATGGAGGCTGGTATGGTTGACGTCACCTTTTCTGTATAATTTTCATAAAATACTAAGATTTCATCGCTAAGACACAACCCGACTGGGCCCGGCGGGCATCGCGAGTTGGCGACGAATGCGACCGGGCCCGGCCGGGTTGAGAAACATACCGACTTGCAATCTCTATATGGGACTACATAATCGCATTCAGATAAATTAATGCTTCAATATTCCGACGTTTCGACCGAGTTGCATCGATCGTGATGACGCGTAGTTGTCTATTTAATCTTGATAGGATTGACGAGTTAGTAGAGACAATACGTACTAGTTTACACTTTACTTGTATAGATGCTAGTAGATAGTTTATGCTATTTCTGTGATATCGACCCATTGGCTGAGCGAATAATTCAGTGAATGAAACCTGGCGTTTATTTTTGTTTCAATTCTAAAATGTTAAAGCGTATGAAGAGAAAACGGTTCCCTATTGATTCGCATAATTGTTTTAGCTATAATATTGAAAATCGTATAAAGGACATGTCCACAAAATGTATGGAGGCTGGTATTATAATAATCAAAAAATCTAACCACAACACTCGTTACATTTCGAGAAAATTCATATTTCTCTGAGTCTATTACATCAGTTAAAAACAAAAAAGAGCCCTGCATTTTTTTGAATTAATTTTGAATTTATTATGATAAATAAATATATTTGGCTCAATAGGTAGTTTATCTCTATCAAACCTGATTAAGTAATCTAATTAGGTTAAAAAAATTAATTTCAGAAAATTATGAGATTAATGTGGAAGAATCAGATACAAATGCAAGTAAAATAACGAAAGAAGCACTTTATTATTGGTAAACTAGAAAAAATAAAAAGCTGTATTATTATTTTTCACATTTAAAAAGAAATGGAGGGATAAAAAAAATCTAAATTAAATATTTTTGAGAAGCCCATAAATCAAGCTTTCAAATGATGTATATATCATCTTGGTTACATTTTTCTCTGAATAATATACCACATGTGGACGTCTCCTTTACATTCTAATATTTGTTGCTCCTAATAGTTAGTGACAATAGTCAGTAAAAATTATAATAATAACATATCAAAGTAAATATAGACTACTGAATAAGAGCCGATTTGGTTCTGGCACTCGCCGGCCCCTGCCGCGGCACCACTCGCTTCGCTCGCTCGGCTCGTGCGTTGTGGTCGCAAATAACCTAACCTTATGTATGACTTTTCCCTAGAATTTAATTATGACAACATACAAGTATGACTATGAAAAATTATGCGCATCTAATATTATGACTATACAGTTTAATGACAAGATATGTACGCAGAACAACTTTAAGACAAACAATATTGGGCTGAGGAATGAATAGGACACCAGAGAAAACAATGGATGAAATGATGGGTATTCCTTAATTGTCTCTATACCTACACCAAACACCAAAAACGAAGGCCTAAATCACTTCTAAACATAGTGATCAGTCACTATTTTGGTTATTTGTGTATTGACTTTTTTAAAATTATCTATTCATTGTCGCAAAATGAGGTTTTGGAAAGTAATGATGAGTAATTTATTTCAAAATCGTTAATAACAAAGAAAACTTGAGTTACCCGCGCTGTTTTTCTAGCACTAAACTATCTTATGACATTATAAAATCTGTTATTATCATCATCATAATAATCGTCACTATCTACGGAAGCCTATCAAACATAATTATGCGTGTCTCGACTCCCATAAAACAGCGTAACCGCGAAAATAGAAAACAAATATTAATATTGACGGTAGCATTTTCTAATTTTAGATTTTGTTATTTCATATTAATATCAAAATTTCAAATCTTGTGACTTGTAATTAACCAAACAAATATAATTAATTTTCAATTAATCAAGAAGTAAGGGCTGCGGTGATATTTCGGAATAAATTATATATTAGATAGAAAATGTGTTATTGTGCTACACCAAGAAATAAACAGTTATAGAAAAGAATTATACATAAACAGTAACACCAAGCCACAGTTCAATGTCAGCATCTAATAATTGAATAATAGAAAAAGTATCAAGATCGTTCAGTCACTGCAGCTGCATAGCGCCGTGCCCTTAAAAACTCCGGCTGTGTCGCCGCCGTGCGTAAAACCCATCGACTTGGCATTTTTTCTGTTTTAAAGTAAAACCCGATTTTGAGATAAAAAATTTAGCTATAGCCCTCTTAACAACTTATTAGCTTTGTGCTCAATAGTATTCTGCAATATCGTAAATATATTAAATATGTATATTCAGTATATAGACCTTCAAGGGTCTGTGGATGATCGAATTGCTAGTTATAGTAGTAGTTTGTGTAGTTTTAGCTTATGTAAGTCTTGTATTTAGTGGTAGTTAATAAAGGCACTTGCCCTATAAAAATGTATATTCAGTTGTCGGAAATTCACACACACATTCTGGATTTGCAAATGTTTTTTTTTAATAAAGAGGACACTTAGAAACATACACTGCACTAGAAAACACATCATTTTAAAAGCTTGCGTAGAAACGTTCATTTGGGAATTGTCCAAGAAATTTAGTAAAATAGTCACTCAAATGCACAAAATAGATACGTATTTTGAGTGCATGTTGGAGACGTCCATTAATTACGTGAAGTATTTAGGGGGAAGACAAGTAAAAGCCTTATCTCATTTAATCTCAGTTGGGGGTGAGAGAAATTGTCGGAAATACCAAGTAATTTTTATTTCTATTAGAAACTAAAATTGCTAGTGGAATGAGATGAAAAAGTGCACGACGCTTCTAATGAAGTTTTCACTTCAATAAATTAAGTGATCTTCCATTCGCGCGTTGCGCGAAATTTTGTTTTACTTAAATCCAATAAACGGGACTGATAGGGTAGATGCACCGTTTGGGGCCAATGGTTATCTTAGTACCTATCATTTGTGGCCACTTTAAATTTTAAGACATTTCTATGTTAAAATAATATTGTTAAAGACATTTTCAAACATTTAAATTCACACAAACAATATTTATTGTATTACATTGTTTATCAAGTATCATTGATGCAAATGTCAGAGGCCTTAAGGCGGCCTATAAACTCTGACACCAGGGTTAGCCACCCGGCCTATACGAACTTACTTACTTACTTATTGATGCAAAAATTTTGACACCAAAAATTGCCACAACCGGGTCAGTGGCCACAACCGGTACACCTACTATATCACGTTATATTTTGTATTTTAAGCGTAATAAGCCGTGCTTATTATGTAGGAAATAGTAAATAATTACCAGAAGTAGGTACCTATTTTGAAATTTCTTTCGTTGGATTAACATTATACATACCTATTTTTAAACGTAAAATATCGGATGGATGGGCGGGAGGATCAATCCGAATCTCACCATATCTCACCAGAGAGAGAAATAGGTAAATGAATTCACGTAATTTATGGACGCCTCCTTCGCTAATTTGAATTATTTTTACCTGTCTACAAGAACTAGAGTAGGACAAACGAAAAACAACTAATAAAGGCAATTAAAACGTATGGCAATGTCGCTATATGCTATTTCTGAGAGTCTGGACGGAAGCCAGGGCGTACTAACTAGGGCTTATTCTGTGGTTCCGTACAAGATTTATAATAATTTGAATCTATAGTTGTTCTACATATCCGTGTTTTTTTCATTACCATTTTGTTCTGGAATAAGTAAAAAATCAGTCAAATTGTCAACCATTACAATACAGGGTATGTTAAGCCGAATAAGGGTTATTTAGAGCATTATTATGATCAATTTAAACTATTTTAAGGACAAACCGGAAATCGAGAAATAAATCAGCTGCGTAATAATTTCCGAAACCCTCTTTCGGCTTTGTAAACTCTGTATTGTGACATCCGATTAACCCTATTTATACGTATTATTATACCTATATCTCTATGTTATATCTATGTTTATCTACTATTATACCTATTTAAATAACCTGCTAAGAACTATACCAGGTGTTTGTCAGCGATCACCGAAATTAAGCAACGTTCCGCACGGTCAGTATTTGGATGGGTGACCGCGGGTGGCATTTTCCAACTGAGCGCTCCCGTGGCTCGGATGACACGTTAAATTGTAGGTCCCGGTTGTTTTAATCGTTTAGCCATGTCAGAGGCCTTCAGGCGGCCTAAAAACTCTGACACCAGGGCTTGCCACCCGGCCTATACGAACTTACTTACTTACTTACTTACTATACCAGATCATGTTTTAGAAAGTACAGGAGTTTCCAGAGGCGAATAATACAATACCCATAATTATGAACAAATTACGATGGGAAAATACTGTAAAATCATAAAAGAGAAGCTGTTCCAAAAATTCCAAACAAAAAGTTTATTTACTCCCTACAAAATGTATGGAACAGCTACAGCAACCTCGTCCTTGGTTGTCCACTACTGGACATAGGCCACCCCTAAATCTACATTAAGACTGGGCGAAAGCGGTTTGCTAACAATGTCATTATCAAGTGAGGTCATCTTTTACTGTTGGCGTCAAAAAAGTGAAAAATAAAATAGCCAGAATATTCGTAGAGGTGCTACAATCTCGTAGAGGTACTACGGATCCGTAGAGAACTATAAAACACCGTAAATTCAATTATTTTTTAATTCAGATTGCTTCATTTTTGACGCTATTTGATAAGCTAAACAAAAAGTTTGTTATCTCTCGAAAGAAATGTATGGAATAGCCGTTATTTGGTTATTTCGTAGTTGGCCCCATACTAAACGTTATTTTGTTACGGTAAATTCTTTCAAAGTGAGAGGTTGTATCAAGTGTAGCAGTATAAGGTACTCATTTATAAGAGTGCTAAAAATAAATAATATTACACTACTTGTTATAGGAGTCAAATATTACTAATGAAACGTAGTAAGGCTTCATAGCGACACTACTTACACGTAGCAGCATTACGAATGTACTCGTAGTATTAAATTACGTAGGAATACTAAAAACTGTATACTTTACCAGCCTTTTAGTAGTCCACTGCAGGATGTAGGCCTACCCATGAAGAGTGATTGGGCCATATCCACTACGCTGGCCCAGTGCTGGTTGGTGGATCATATGCAGGTTGCCTCACGATGTTTTCCTTTACCGAAAAGCCGGTGGCAAAAAACTGTATGCTAATCTTATTATGTAAAGCACTTCTACATTCTTTAATGAACCCTCTACGAACCGTAGCAGCGCTACGAGTACGTAGTGGTGCTACGGTTTACTAGAGTTGTAGTCTGCGTAGCAAAAACGCTACTTTACATGGTTATCTGCTTATCTTGTACTAAGTCAAAAGGGGTTGGTTAAGACCATCACTATTAACAAAGTTTACTAAGGGGCCAAATCAAAATCAAAATTCGATATATTTTTTTTTTAATTAAGGGTACATCTTACACACTGTCTCTGGCCCCAAACTAAGCAAAGCTTGTGATATGGCTGCCAGAGACTGATATACTACTGATGCATATTTGAAATACTAACTTATATAGATACTGCCTAAATAACACTCAGACACAGAGCAAACACCTATGTTCATCACATAAATATTTGCCCTGGGTAGGGATCGAACCCACGCCTCTTTGATCCAGAAGTCACTAACTAACCACTGTGACATCGAGGCAGTTAAATAATTTAGCGGTAACATACAAAACTGCAACTGCAAAAAACAGCTGATTTATTTTCTCAAATTCCGAATTAGACCCACATTAGAAGTTGTTCATAATTAAGTTTTGGATCATCTCCTCGAAAGGAGATGATTCAGATCGATACAGAGTTATCCAGAACCGATGTACACAGCCGAAGTTTTGTACATCGGTTCTGAATAACTCTGTATAATATCCAAAAATAAATATACGTACCCGTCTTCTAAAATGCTGGCGTCTCGAGTGTGGCGACTTACCTGAAAAAGAATATCATGTTAAGTATTTCAAAAATTTTAGTTATTAAATTCTTGTCCGCGCCGTTTATATTTTTACCGTCTTCCAAAAAGGATGAGGTACTATGTTCGCCTGTACGTTTTTTTTGTACATGTTCAAAGTTCAAATATATTTATTTCAATTAAGTACCTAAGATACACTTTTTAAACGTCATAAATGTACAATTTTGAAATAATTAACAAATAGCGTCAAAAACAATAATTGAATATAACCTTTGAATCCTTTGATCAAATGATTGGTCGCGCGACCAATCATTAATCCAAGAATATACACAAAATAAATGAACAATAACAATAAAATTATAAGTAAAATTTTAACCTCATCGAAAAATTACTACACAAAGTTGCCATATGAGATTTATGGAAACCCACCACTCCTACCAGCTGGGTTGGCTGGTCGGTTTACACCACTGAAATAAGCTAAAATGAGATTAAATTAAATTAGATCTGCTTATTTACGTCAGAAAATTAACTCAATTTAAATGAATATGTCAGATAGAGATAGTCATAAATAAGCAATAAAAAATATATGTCAATAATCAAGAATTAACAATTATTGTTTATCGATATTTTCGTCAATTGTGAATATATTTATAATTTTTTTTTTCATCGAACGGATTAACTTCAGAGGTCCCATTTAGATTTTATCGAAATCAGCTGAGCTGTTTTTGATTAATCAACAACAATGTACATAGATGTCACACAGTTTCGTGTAAACTATTCGAATTCTGTACTCGGTGGAAGTAGGTACTGCGATTTTTTGCGAAATATTATTAAGTATGTATATGTATAGTAATATGTATGTACTATAGATATATTTTATAATAGCAATGATGAATAGATTAATTTTATTATTAGTTTTATGGCAGAATGTTTAACGTATAATAGTGAGGTTGTTAGTTTAAGTCTCGGTCCCTTAATTAGCTCAATTACCTTTCAAGGGCAGACCTACGTTCAGCAGTAGACTATTAAAGGAAGAGAAACCATTGAGTTATACCACAACATCCGTAAATTCTGACATAAGAATTCGCATACGCTTTTTTATGGCATTAATAAATGGATATCAAGAAACAAAACGTAAATTTTGCGTAGTATAAGCTAACGTCTAGAAAAACGCTTAAATCGATGACGTCACTTCCGTTATGGTAACGAGTGGATTCCACCAAAGCAGAGCCGGGTGGATCGTTTGTTCATCATAAGTCTACTGCAAAAATACCTAATCTCTGGTTCTGGTTCTAGGATAGCGGTGCCGTCTTATAGCGTCCGCAATTTTACTGACATTGTAAGTTAACTATCAATGTACGGTGTCGATTGCCGCTCGTAATGAAACCGCGTCAAGTTGTTTGCAAAGACAACGTCTTAGTGACGTCATTCACCGTTATATTACGGCTGCAATGCTATATGGCGGACACCACTATCTTAGGAAAACTGAGCTTTAGCGAAAAATAAACACAGTGAGTAGAAAAGTAAATTTGGAGTAACCTTGCTATGATATTATTCGTAAGCAAAAAAACAACGGGTTACACTGCGGGAGTGCCAGCAGGAGTGAAAACTTGCTCCCTCCGTCTTACAAATTTTTAATCAGGTCACGTGTCCTGACGCGCGTTTAACATTTTTACACATCCCAAAAAGTGCACAACGCCGCTAAAAAAGTTTTCACTTCAATTTTTTTTTTATTTTTCTTGTGGCTCCACATATTTGTGAAACGCCTCTAGCATAAACATAGTATATTAAGTGGCACACAAATCGGCGGATGAGAAGTTACCCGCAGATGACACTTCGCCGTGATTCGCTAATTATTGTGCATGTTTGCACAATTCCGACGCCGCGTGTCGTAGTGGTGAAAACGGGCATAGGGAGCGCGTGGGAGGCATGAGGTTGGCGGGCGGTTGTGCCCCGGCGTCTCATCTCTCTGGCTCCCGCGCATAACTATATTTCGGCTTTTGCGCAGCGTTCTACGCATAACTTCCCATCCGCCGATTTGTGTTGCGCTTTATATACTATCAGCGAAAAAAAAAAACAAAAAATTTGGTTAGCATTAATGATTCTCTATAAAAACACGTTCATAACGTGCCTTATGTTTTGTTTTAAATTTCATTTGATACACGTTTCTATATCCAATAACAGCCAAAAAACTTAAAATTCATTTTTAATAAAAAAAATTGATTAGTCAATAATACTTGGAAAGTTACGTAACGTTGTGTCGATAGAAATTAGGACCCAGTACAGAATAGGCATGATGACTAGGTAATAAAATCATTATCATAATTAGTCTGTAAGTTAGATTATCAAAAAATATCGGACACGTATTTTTTCTTCTGTCAATCAAACAACAAATGATAAAGTTAAACGTTGTCAAAGTTTGGGAGTGGGGGTCGTGACGTCACCTCTCTTACAAAAGTCTATACATTTGTATGGCACTTGTGACGTCACGCGGGACTTTGACGGGCTATATCTTCATCAATTTTTGTTTGATTGGCAAAAGAAAAAATACTTGTCCAATATTTATTTAAGGTTTATCTGACAGACTAATTATTTTTTTTTAGTCATTAGGCCTATTGTTTCATGTTTAATTTTTCAAAGTCAAAGTCAAATCATTTATTGCAACATATGAAATTTACATGCGGTTCTTAGTTAACATGTTTTGTAACATATGTTAACATATGACCCTTATAAGGGTATGGCAATTTTATTATTTGTATTGGAACGATTTGCTAATTATGTTTTCTAGATTATCGTTAAAAAATTCGTCTAATGTGTAATATCATTTCGATGAAAGGATTATTTTTAGTTGTTTTGTGAAACAGTTTTCTCTTTCGATATCTTTCAGATTATTTGGCAATTTATTGAATATTTTTATAGCCATAGAATTTGGGCTAGAACTGTGCATTGCTAAGTTAGACTTTGGTTCTACGAGTTTATGTCTATAATTGTGATCTAATTTTGTGCGATTTATCAGACGCTTTGTTGTGACGCTTAGTCAGGGTGCTTTTTGACAAATTTGCATATTTTAAATATATAATTTTTGTAATAGGTTTAATGAATAAATGCTAATAGGTGTACTGACTACAAAGCTCTGCTTATATCTGCAGTTCCTCTCCGTTTTAGTAGAAACTCTTCCTACTGGTTAGGTTCGGTAATATTTTACAAATTGTAAATAAATTGGGAACGTTTCGTTTGGCGCGACGCAGACTGCCCGAGTGCTGTGACGAAGGTGAAAATTTAAAAAAAATTAAATTTCGATCTTATGTGGTTACACGTAAAGAAGAATTTCGCAAAGCTAAAAGTAATGTACGTTAGCGTTTAGTATCCGAATAAAAAAACTTCCAGAATTTTTATATGTCTCCGTTTCTCTACTACCTACCTATAGTTTTAGGTATTTTGTCTTTACCTACTTCTTATCCGTGCACCGAATTACAGTTTTGTAATCTAGAGATTGCATTTTTGAACGATACAGGGTTATTTCTAATCAGTTAGCATCCTTCTAAGGACTTATTCTGTACATAAAAACTAACAACTTTTGTTCCACAACTTTCGTCAAAACTAAAACAAAAATCAGCTGTTCCATACATTTTGTCGCGGGTGAACTAAATTTTTCTATGAAACAACAATTTTTTTTTGAGTTTTAACGAAAGTCGTAAAACAAAAGTTGGTTTTGATGTACAGAATAAGCCCCTAGAGGCCTAGAAGGATGCTAATTGATTAGAAATAACCCTGTATATCGACTGTAATCGACTATTTATTTTATCATAATCATTCTCAGTTTCAGCCCGTAGTCGACCACTGTTGAGCATATGCCTCTCTTACTTAAGAGTGCGCCTGATGCTAAGAAAAAAATAGATTTCACCCGCGCTTCTTGCATCGCTCGCTATCATCTCTCTCATCTCTCATATCTAGAGTCGAAAATCGCATGACACAGTTCACGATGATTTTGGCTTCGAGCGCCAGCTTACACTTTTAGGTGACATTTTATTTATTTATTCAAAATTTAAGCATATATTAAAAAAACAAATCGATTACTCTACTAGTCTGGCTACGTAATTTGTCAAAAATAATGTGGTGTTATCGCTGATAGTTTCGAGCATTTGAAAAAAAAATGTTTTTTTTTTATGATGCGCAGTTTTATTTTTTTTCTAAAGTAACCATAATATTTTCTACTATAGATTCTTTCCTTTCCTATAGTATTTTTTTAATATGGATATTTATGTTCCTTATCTTTACACCACGTCTTTAAAAAGTCAATTTTGGCATTAAGTTAATTAAATGTGAAATATGAAATATGTCCAAAATATTTTTTTTTACGTAAGTACGAGTACATTAGTCTACTATATTTAAATAGAAAATTTCTTCTCGACATATTACTCTAGCAATCTATCTGCTACATACATACTACACATCCATGGTTGGATGTTACGTTTTTGTCAAAAAATCATTATTTTTAATGTTTAATTTTTTTTTTGCTGAAATGTTTGCTATACTGCTTAAAATATAGCTTGATCTCTGCAACAGTGACATTGACATAGAAGATTGACATTTTTAGAGTTGGGATAGTGGTGGAAAAAATCGATTATCAAATAATGTTGGAATGAAATCGAATGAGTAGTTGTAGGTCAGAAATTGGATTTTATTTACTTACTATTACTTAAGATCAAGTATGTAGGTACCTACCCATGTAAATAATGTTATGATATTAATTAAATAAAATATAATAATGTTACGATATTATTCATCGACGTTTTTCACTATTATCGATGCTAATGTAACATATAATTGGGTTTAATTTAGTTACACATGTAAAAAATGTTATGATATTAAAATATACAGTACAATTAATGATAAATTAAGATTTATTTAAAACAGTATAAACTATCGATATTTTAAATAAAACTCAACCTAAAACTCTGTGGTCACGATCATTCGTCGCCCATCACTAATCGGCATGCCCATAAAGTATGACATTGACAGGTACTGTCAATATCCTGAATTTCTTAATAGTACATTAAGAAATTCAGGATTTCATAGTGTAACGTTATGCGTTACATATTTTTTTTCTCAAATAAAAATAGTATCAATGTTGCAACATATTAGGTGCCTCACGAGCATGTCTTTTGTTTTCGCCTCGGTCGGCGATGCGCTGGTGAACCTCGCCGCCCGCCGACATACCGACTTCAACTCACAGGCTGAGCGCACGCTCCTCTGTCCCGCGATCTTTAATACGCCGAATTCAAAGAATCCCCGCGTAATCGTGGACAGAGAGCGTCACTAGCGTCCCTGTGACTATACTGTCCTAAATTGGACAATTTAACCCCAGAACTGGGTAAGTGGTGCAACATTTTAATAACATCATGACATGTAGTTTTTATTGTAAAGTTTATTTTTGGTTGCATAATTTAAATTCTTTAAAATTTCATAAATGCATTTATTACATTTTTGCAGAGTATTAATGGGTTGGTTATTTGTAATCTTATTATTTGCTTTCATAAAAATAAATTATTTTTAATTACCCACATTTTTTATTGTCACGAAATTAATCTTGGGATTCCTAATTTTATAATTTCAAAATTGTTATTTTCTCTCGAAATTGTAATCTCCGTATCTGATAGTGAACATCCACGGCAATACAGCCACGTACTTTGCACTTTGCTGCTCGTTCGTTGTCGTGGGTGTTCCGTAACTTATGGCAAAGAAGATATAATAATACTGCTTATGGCCAGAAAGTAATGCTTTCGCGTCTGGCGCATTACAGGGTCCAAGGTCCCCCTTTGGGAAACGGAGCGGCTTCACACGTCCACTGCACTCGACGGCATCCAGACTCAACCCGAACCTGGCCACTTACCTACGAGCGCCCACCTACACCTGCGGCGTGACGTCAGGGGAGTGCAAGTCCAGAAAGAAAAGATAAGACTCACTATGACTGTATAGGCCCGATACCACCCTCTATTATTGCTCACCGACCGATCTACTGTGCCCTGTGGGCCAATAAACATTTGTTCACGGAGAAACTCAGACCTTTTTATTTTACCCGACTGCATGGGGAGGAAAGGGAGTTCCCGGGACACTATCTCGTATTAAGCCCGCAGGCCGTGACAATAGGCGTGATTTTTCTGACAGCTGTCGCAGAGATCAAGCTATATTTTATAGAGTTTATCAATTCTTTTTATAGATAGTTTTTTTTTTGTTAAAGCGTCATCAATATGCGACACATTGGCGACATATTTAAACGTGAAATAGAGATGTAGCTTTAACAAAAAAAAAGAAAACATTTCACTTCATTCGACTACATTGCATTGTATGATCGACCAGTACAACGAGACCCGTTATAATAAACTAGGTTGACATTTCCAGAGGTCTGACTAAGATGGGTGGAAACTGGAACCATGCGGTAGGGAAATGCTAAGGGTCACTGACTGACATTTGTATGAGCAAAAACGGTAAAATGGGTTAAAAGGTTGCATGTGCAGTTAATATGTGGGTCATGATAATAATAGGATGGCGGAAGTGTAGAGAGGATTATGGTATTGAGCTTTTTTTTCCTTGTGATAGGGACGTCCACTGCTGGACATAGATTTTCTATATATTTCTCGTAAGGCGGTTTGGAAGCGGCTTGAATCCAGAGTGTTTCAGCGGTCTTAATCAGGGCCTTAATCCAGGGACGCCATTTTTGATCCTGAAGCGATGGAATATACAATTTTTTTAATTATTAGTTTATTTCAGAATAAGTCCATATTTTTCACAATACAATACTATGCCTTAAACCTTGTTAAAACTAACCTATTTATTTGATAAATTTGGAAGTGGTACGAAAATGCTAAGGATCACTGATTGATATTTTTATGAGTAAAACGGTGGAATGGGTTAAAAGTTATGTGGGTCGTGACTCGTGGTAATAATAGGATGGCGGAAGTATAGTATTTGTATAGAGTTATTTATTGTACTATCCTTCGATTTTATTCATTTTTTTCGATTCTTATGTCGGTACTGAGATGGTACTGTGAACTTCTGTTTTTTCTGCGTTGGAACAAAGCTGTCATAAAGCGGCCCAGCTACGATTGATGTTGTAAAAACGTGTGACAACTTTATAAGTTTTTATGACGTTTCTTCACTATGTTTTTAGGGTTCCGTAACCAAAGGACCATGATCCTGTTTTTAGCCTCTTACGTCTTAGTACCACTACCGGTTTTTCTATAGCTTTATTGATTGTATGTAAGATTAACATTTCAAGAGTTATCGGCTATGATAGAAAAACTGGTCCATTAAATGGGCCATAAATCGTTAACGGTAAGTTTTACAAAAAAAGTTTACATAAAACAAAAGATGCAAAATTTTATTTTGTACAATAATAATCTCCATAATTTTTGCTCTAGAGTGCATAGTTTCCGAGATCGGCCAAAACCGTTTTTCAAGATGGCGCTTGAAGCTCCATCTGGATTTGTGAGCATTTTGTGATTTTATGCTCAGTAAGTGATCCTAAACCTTACAAGAAAAAAAAAACGTTGTTTGTAATTTTTTGTGCATTAATTTTGATATCAAATTGCCAAGCCCATAACCGGTGCATTTACTAAAATAACATACGTCTGTAATGTATCAGGCAAAAAAATATATTTGAAATTAACTTTAACTAAATTTTCTTTGGAATCAGTTCTGCATATCTGCGTTAATGTATTTAAAATAATTGCTGTTAATGTTCTAAGGTTATAACAAACAGCAATCCAACCAAAATCTTTCTTTTAATTACACATCTGAAGCAGTAAAATCGGTAATTTGGGCTAAATAAATAAATATGACGCGCCAGCAAACATACACCGCCATCTATGAGTCATGAACGTATACTTGATTCGCGAATTTTATTGCTTGTTTCCGGTTAGTAAAAGTAGAATTCATTCATGGGTTTTGACAATGCCTTTGATACTTTAAATTAAATTGAAAAAAACTTTTCATATTAAACGGTTTTCTTTACTAATACATATAAAGTTTGTGATTTGTGAGGTTGTAGGTAAATCAGTACAATAATCAAATGGTTGTGGGGTGGGGTAATATCAGAACCTACTAAAAACGTTCGTAGAAGAAATTCGATAGCGTATGTGAATTCACCAACCCGCACTGGGCTAACGTGGTGGATATCACCCTTCGTGGGTCTCGTCCTACGTCCTGCAGTGGACTAATAAAAAGGCTGGTACAGTATAGTTTAGTCATAATAATGGGCCACACGGAATTTGAAAAATTAAAATCACATGTTTCATACATTTGGTCGACAGTCAATGAACTTTTTGTATGTATCAGCAGATTTTCCTCGCATTCCAGTTTCCATAGTAAAAGTTGTTCATAATGAGGAACCCATACCTCTGAATGTTTCTGTACTTTGCAAAACAACGCCTTGTGTAGTGAACGAAAACTATTATCGATTTCGTGTAGTTCTACAGATTTTTGTTAGGTCTTCCTGGTTTCCGCTAGGGGCGCTTTTCATAAATGTATGGAGCAACACTAAAACTACTGTAGCTTTTGTTTACGTGTTTTCTCCACTAAGGCCTCTGGTCCAAGGGTTCTACAATAACATCAGTAGAATTATTACACATATGAATAGAGACAGAAAAAGAGCAGCAGCGAGCGTTGAAAATTAATGATTTTCTACAGGAAATAATTATATACTTAATTAATAATTTTTTTTGACAAAAATGCCATGTACCTACCTACTTCAACCGTGTACAGGATTCGAATAGCTCGCACGGATCTATGTATCATCGACGTAGTAATTTTCGCATTAATGTTAATTTTTCAAAAATGATGAAATCGAATGATTTCGATCAAATTTTAGCTGGACTTTTTTTGAAGTAAGATCTACAGCACTAAACAAAAAAATATTCTTCAAAATCGGCTCAGAGCAAATAAAAATATCAAAAGGGAACGTCGTTGAACAGTCAAGTGAGGCCGGTTTTTTAAACATGTGTGAGTGCATCGGTGTTGCGCCGCCTTAGTTCGACTGACAAGCCAAGGCGTTGTTTCGTTGTACGTGGATGTTTGTGTAATTGTCTTTACACGGTGAGGCATAGTTTTGGTTGGCTTCACTTGTTTGTTCACAACATTTATCTCTTGTTTTTTTTTTTTTTTTTTTTAATTTCAAATAGGTTTGCGTTTAACTACACACTGCCTGATGTAAAGCAGATATGCGGTCTAGCACGCTTACCTAGAAGATACCTATTTACTCGAGATTTGAAGACACCTACATTGTACTTTAACGGAAAGACAGACTTAGGCAAAGCGTTCCACATTCTGGCAGTTCGTATGAGGAATGTGGACTCAAAACGCTTTGTTCTAACGCGTGGGATGTCCACCATAAAAGGGTGGCGCTTTGGTCGCGTCTGTCTAGCCGTACGATAGAAGAAAGGGGCAGGTGGGACCAGATCGTGCAACTCCTGGGCGCACTCACCGAAGTGTATCCGATAGTAAGCAGACAGACACGCCACCCTACGTCGATGATTTTTTTATTTGCTCTGAGAAAATCGGATCTTATGGGTTGCCTGGAAGAGATCACTTCCAGCGATAAGGCCGCATCGTGTTGCACTACCTTAAGAATTTCACTGTTGTATTTATTGTTATTTTTTGTGTACAATAAAGAGTTACTTGTTTGTTTGTTATTAATTGACAAATAATCGTGTACATATAAAAAGAAACAGGCGAATTGAGAACTCCTCTTTTGAAGCCGGTTAAAAATTGGCCTCCAAGTCGCTAATGTTTTATCAAAAGAACGAATAAACACAGCCAGTTAAAATTTCGAGCATATTTCTACAAGCTGCGGTATGTCGGAATCTTACTTGTAACGGGATTTCTTTCATTGTTTTACAGATGACGTTAAATTCCGACTTTAAATGAAGAAAAGAAAATATCGATTCAAACATTTTTTAAGAAAACGTGGATTGGTTGGTAAACCTTTATCATCATCATCATTTCAGAGTGTTTAAACTACGCTTTTGACTAGGTGTTCGTTAGCGATCATCGAAATTAAGCAACGTTTAGCATAGTTAGTCTTTGAATGGGTGAATGTGGGTGGCATTTACAACTGAGTGCCACCGTGGCTCTAAAGACACATTAAATTATAAGCCCCGGTTCTTTTGGTTAAAAGAATCAAAAGTTTTAAGAGTTTTAAAGCTGCCTGAAGGCGTACGTACGAAGGTGGTTATGTAGCCTTCGCAGGCAGCTTTAAAACTCTGACACCAAGGCCAGCCACCCGGCCTATACGAACTTACTTTTAGCCAATCGACGTTTAAGCCGGAAACATACTATCGGACGCGGCTTACGGACGCGACTAATAGGTATCTAGACTACTATGGAAATTAACGTGGTTTTCACACATTTTATTATACTATATATAACGGGACTGAACTCACGTGTAGAGATAGTCGTAACGACTATAGTTTCGGTCGCATTCGGCGACCTTTCTCAAGTTGGCGAGTGCTAGCACGCGGAGCCGTCTCGCAACGCAATGCAAGGTCGCCGAATGCGATCGAAACTATAGTCGTTACGACTATCCCTACCCGTAAGTTCAGTCCCGTTATATACTCGTATATATAGTATAAAATAGGTATCCAGACAATGAAAGTACATTGAGCCGTGCACACTATCGGACATAAGTCGCGGACGTCACCTTCGGATGACCTTGAGCGTTCGGACGTCCGAGAGCGATCTGGTACACCGGATGTTTTAAGACTGTGCACATTGCTAAGTCGCGGCTGTCAGTCGCGTCCGTCAGCCGCGTCCGATAGTATGTTTTCGGTTTTACTGCTGAAAATAGGCCTCTCTTGTAAATGTCCAATATAACTGGTTCAAAACGACATAAACCCAGCGCGGTCATGAGGTCTTAATGAGGCTATCAGTTCACCTTGTGGGCCCAGTTCTCCTACGCTGCTCATGCCGATGCGTGGTATCCATTCGAGATATGAAATTTTATATTTTAAGATGTGATATTGCTTTTCAATTAATTTTCTTTAGCGAAATTATGTGAGTCTCTATCAGAACCTTAATTTAAGACATGATCCGTAGCGTAGGTGTTCTTTTAACTTTGTAGGATTGTTTTTACTGTAGCTTGCGAATTCACCAAATAAATATTTAACCAAAAATATTTTTTAACTAGTTTTTTTTTTATTTCAAATAGGTTTGCGTTTGACTTCACACTGCCTGATGTTAAGCAGATATGCGGTCTAGGATGTAGCACGCTTACCTAGAAGATACCTATTTACTCGAGATTTGAAGACACCTACATTGTACTTTAGCGGAAAGACAGACTCAGGCAAAGCGTTCCACATTCTGGCAGTTCGTATGAAGAATGTGGACTCAAAACGCTTGGTTCTAACGCGTGGGATGTCCACCATAAAAGGGTGGCGCTTTGGTCGCGTCTGTCTAGCCGTACGATAGAAGAAAGGGGCAGGTGGGACCAGATTGTGCAACTCCTGGGCGCACTCACCACAGTGTATCCTATAGAAGGCTGACAGACACGCCACCCTACGTCGATGCTCGAGACTTTGCAGCTTCGACTCAGTCAAGGTTTCGTTGCCTATCAGCCTCCTCGCATTTCAATGGACTCCAAAGCCTGGCTCTACAATTTATATATTTTGCTGGTTGGTACAAGGTTTTTTAAGGATTTTAGGTATTTTTTTAAAATAACTGCGCGCTTTTATTAGTATTTGTTTGACTTTTTATTATCGGGCAAAAGTGCCTTTATTAACTCCAACAAAATACAATAGTAGTTTAAATGCTAAAACTACATACCTACACTACTACTACATAAAAAGCAATTTCATCATCCACAGACCCTTCCATATTTGACTATTCTTTAAATGTCCTTGGTGGTAAAGTAATGTATTCGAGGATCCAAAAAAGCAAAATAAGTAGGTTAAATTATTATAACTGTTTACAAACTATTTAGATGTACGAAATTTCGGAGCAAATACCGCTTAACTTGAGAGCGTTCAAAAAGTGCAAACCTGTGCAAAGTTTATCCTACTTCCGCGAGATTGGCGACCCCTGACCGAGCTCGGAAATGTCAGGGGTCGGCAACACGCGCTGGGCGTACCTTTTGTGAACAGAGTCCTTCTCAGGTGTTGCTTTTTGGAACTAGCAACGTTTTGTAGCTTTACCTGCAGTCTTACAAGAATAGGTATGTCCGTTAGACTATCAAAAATATATTTGTTTTTTTTTTGTTTTCAATCGATTTAAAAAAGAAGGCTCTCAATTCGACTGCATGTTTTATTTCTATGAATATGATATAAAACAAAATGCGCGATTATTTCAACAATTCAATGAATCGATTTTGAGGATTCTTTATTAGGGTTCCGTACCTCAAACGGAAAAAAAGGAACCCTTATAGGATCACTTTGTTGTCTGTCTGTCCGTTTGTGTGTATGTCAAGACTCTTTATCTCGGGAACGCGTGAAGATATTGAGTTAAAATTTAAACTGTATACGTATATCTATGGTTTCTTGCAGTTGTGTAAAAGAAAAACTTCTCAGTTATCGTTTAAAAAAGATAGAGCCGTTTATGTCGTAAAAAAACCGCATATTTCGACACTCACAAAAATCAAAACCTACAGGGTACTTCCCGTTGACATAGAACTATAAAATTTGGCGAGAAGCATTATTGTCTCAGACTGCACATATAAGAATAAATCTGAAAACTGTACATTTTTATTTAATTCACAACAAAATAGGGCTTCAAAATTCACAAAATATGGGTTCATAATTGAAAGTGAGTACATGTAAGGCTTACATGATACGATTTACTCAGGAGTTCATTGTAAGGTATCATATAAAAGAACTTCATTAGCACATGCTAGAACAGGTTTTTAATTATTTTAACAATGTGTTATTTTTGATATATGACGAGAAAAGTAAAAAAAAATACTTTTTTGTCGATGGTAATAGTATAAAGATTTTACCAACTTACTTTTCAATTTTGTGAAATTTTCTGGATTTTTACGGAACCCTCGGTGTGCGAGTCTAACTCGCTCTTGTCCGGTTTTTATTTTAAATTGTGTGAGTTTATCGCAATGTGTAAATAAAGATGAAATTATAGCCATCTTTCAGGTTTTTTTGACTAGAATGTAAGAGTATTATTCAACGATGAACATAATATAAAATTTTGGAAATGTTTCGTGTTAGGTGAGTGTTAGGATGAATAAGCTATTTATTGTACATACAAGTATAAAAAGGACAATAATACAAAGTGAAATGTAACACTAGGCTAATAATAAGACATAAGCTCTGTGGATATATCTTCATTCTGTGTTAGATATAGTCAATAGCTAGGTCATCGTCCGTCACAAGGAATGACGTTGAGATATTGAAATGTACAGTTTTTTTCTTTTCATTTTTTAGAAGTTGTATGCATATCACTACATAGCATAAAACAAAGTCTGTCTGTTTTATGAACGCTTATATCTTTAAAACCAAGCAACGGATTTTGATGCGGTTTTTTTTAGTAGGTAGAGTGATTCAAGAGGAAGGTTTATATGTATGTAGAGGTAGGTTTATATGTACTTGTGCGAAGCTGGGGCGGGTCGCTAGTCTTAAATAAAACTTTATATGGTATGGGCATTGACATTTATAACTAACTTAAAATTTCCATAGATAGAAAATAGCTAATAAATTGTCTAAGTAATTGTTTTCTTTTCACATTTTTACAGATTGCTCAGTGTGATCACTATCAAAACAATGGCAGATTACTCCTTTTGGTTACTTTTTGACCGACGAACCAACGCGAGGAGGTACTCAATTTATGTAGGTATAACGCATAACTTTTTTTATAGTACATAGTCGGATTTCAATAATTCATTTTCTATTATATTAGATTATTAGAAATAGTATACTTTGAAACTGGTCCCATTTAAATTTTATCGAAATCGACTGAGCCATTTTTGATAAATCAATAATAATGTGAAAAATGCTACATCATATTTCGCACCGATATATTCGCGAATTCTGTACACGGGTGAAGTCGGTCATGCTATTTTTGCAAAAAATAATTATTATACTTAACATGAAAATATCGAGAGAAATATTAGTATTGTTAGAACCAAAAATAATTGCGGAATAGTTCAAACTATTTTGAACCTCCGTCATAAAACTAGAAATAAAAGAAAGAAGAAAGAAAAGTAGAGCAAAAATTTTTTAACCGAATACTTTCACAGTTTATGTGAGGTGTAAATAGTACGTTCACATTTTATTTCCATCGGTAAATCAAGTTTGATATGTGGTGTTACACTTACAAGAAATAAGCTGAATTTTGTAGAGGGTGCATTTTGGTTATTATTTTATTTATTATCGATGGCATAAACGAAACAAGTAGTCCGTTAAGTTCCTGAATAAAAGTATATTATCTTTTATCAATCCTACTTGCAGAATAATACTGATATTTTATTTAAAATCGTCAAAAATAATGTCTCTATTACATTATTTTTTTACACAAAATGCTTTTCATCATCATTTCCTTTCTCGTTATTCGTGAAACTTTGAAAGGTATAAAATATAGGTACAATACCACATTATAGTAAGGTAAATCATAAAGCAACTGCAAAAGGAGGCAATGAAAAAGTTTTAAAAAAATACTAGTTTTTACCCGCGGCTTCACCCGCATGATATTTTGATGTTTGACGCAATATCATTATAATTTATAGCTTATGTGTTATTCTGATGTATGAGCTATATTATTGCAAAGTTTCATCTCAATCCGTTCAGTAGTTTTTGCGTGAAAGAGTAACAAACATCCATCCATCCATCCTCACAAACTTTCGCGTTAATAATATTTGCAACTTTTTTCTTAACTCTATACCTAAATAATAATATAGGGTTTAAAGTAGAGCAATTGCGAATTTACAGAAGCATATTACAAGGTTTATAAGTTAGTATTGTGAGAAATAATAAATAGGTGGTTAATAATATCATAGGTCGTTAGTTATACAATTTTGTTTTAACATTTTTAAAATAGAAAACATTTTTTTTTGTAAAATCAAAAATACAATGAGTCATAAGAAGCCCTCTACCCACTCAGTATTTCTCCAACAAAATTGAAATCTGGGGCTCCTTTGAAACAACAAGAATCTTATCTCACTCATGAATAAAACAATCATTGAATAAAAGAAATTCAACACGAAATAATATGAGCAAAAACACGTTTCTTTCAGTCTTTCACCCTCCAAAGAAGAAATGGAGCTACGAAAGGCCAATGTAGAGATACTAACGCCATCTCTGATTTAGTGTCAGAAACTTCACAAATGTTAGGTTAGAAATAATGTTAGAACACGATAGTTTAGTATGTAATGTACATGAAGCGCTTATTGTATTCTATATTGTTTATCTATGACCATTAATCTATTGAATATTTTAAACTGACATTTTCGTGCGGGTTAATGATTTATTGGTAGTAAATTCTTTAATAGGCTTGGCACGGGTAAATCGGCCAAGTCTCGTATTCAATTAAATATGACAATTAAAATAATAAGTGCCCACGAACGTTAGAATACATTGTAAGAGCTATGAATTTAGGTATTTAGGTGGAAAAAATGATCAATATGCTTGACAGGCGAAAATGTAGCATATTCTGTCGCGTGGTTTAGTAGATGGAACCTCTGTAAGCTTTTTACAGGATTTTCATGATACTATTTCATTTTTTTATACTTTATTTTATGCTCTACGAAAGTTTGAATCGTTTAATTGCATTTGTATTGATTAAAGTCATGGAGGTTGGTATTTTGAAAACACGTTTTCAGGACATTTTAAGAGACGAGTCCGATGAAAAGCTGGGTTTTCAGACATCTTTTTTCTGGACTAAGATAGGTTTAGTACCTACTTTGTTGCATTTTATGTAAAAATTGTATAGGTTTATCGGAATGTGTGAAAGACGATTTTTCAGCAATTTTCAGGTTTTGAAATAAAATGAGAGCGTGGTGTTTAAAGCGTACAGATTAGCAGTAGAGCTTTTCAGTTTCGCAAACGTGATGTAGGTCAAGTGTGAAACGTTTTCAGTAGAGCTCGCATAGAGAGCGTAGAAGCTACCACGCAGACAATTTTGGCTGAGAATCTATATGTTTTCGGAATAGCCTGGCCACAGCTCGATTTATATTTATCACACTCTACTTACTGACTTCCAGACACTCCCAAAACTCAAATACAGTAACAATACCAGCTCGCAACAGTAACTAACTCAACACACACTCGCGTTCGTTATCGATATCCAAAAATCGCGGATTAAAGCTCGATTCTTACATAATATTCCCGTCCGCCATTGCGTCGTGTTTGGCGCGGAAAAGTCGCCCTTGCGGGCGTGGAGTTAGGAGCTGTAGTTTGGACGGTACGTTTGGTTTAATTTAGCTGCGCCCGCGTTACAACCTTGAATTGGAACGCACCTTTAATTTTAGCCGGTTAACCTAGATTGGTCGGTGGATCGATAGACGCATGCGCCGTGGAGAGAGCGGTCGTGGGTGCAGGCGGCCGGGGCCGAGGCTCGCGCGCGACTGCCGGGCGGCCGCGCGCGCACCCGCCCGACGCGCTAACGATCGCCGCCCGACGCGCGACGCCCCCGAACAGGTGGCTCCGCCGGAGACTGCCCAGCGATCAGCCCAGCGCCTGGTCAGCACAGCTACTCCACACAGACTTGCCTAGCAAACTCCCTGTGGAACGCTTAACGTCCACAGTCCACCTGCATCTGCTCCTCCCATTTATTTGCTGCCGCTAAGACGGATAATAGCAGATTGGTCACGGAATAAGGGGTGATTTATATTAAAACGGGACGGTGCACGGCATTGACCCGAACAGGGCCCGTAAGGGGCACAGACGACACGCGGACGACACGCGGACGAGACACTATACATACACAAAATCCGTGCGTCGTCCGTGTCCTGTCCAGGCATTTGACGTACGTGTGGAGGCTGGAAGTCAACTCTGCAAAATAGGTTTCATCCATGGCAAATGCAGACGGCAGGATTACGCTGGAAGCAAGCCGCTTTCAACCGGTCTTATTAGTGACCTATTGGTGAGGCCTATGTCCAGTAGTTGACGTCCTATGGATAAAGCGAACCAATCAAAGATAGCAAAGCACAAAAGCTCAGTGGCACTTAAACCGACAATAAACAGGTAGAGGTCGCAGGTCTATGCTGCAGTCACCAGCTTGCAGTCTTAAGATCCGGATTGCTACAATTAGCGCGTTTTTTTATATGGCAATAGAAATCCGTTGTTTATCGTGCAGTTGAAATCGTACCTTATGTTGTGTTTTGGTTTTAAGAAATTAGCACATTGATTTTGATGTAGAATAAAATATTATTCCGAAAATACGCGAAAACACTTGAGAATCAGATCTCAGGGGAGTCTTTAGTTAGCTGGTCAAAGGTTGTACTTGAAAGGCATTATGACTAGAATATACGAACTTACTTACATTAATTAAGTTCGTATAGCCCTGGTGTCAGAGTTTTTAAGCTGCCTGAAAGCCCCTGAGACGGCTAAATGTTAACATAACCGGGCCTGCAATTTAACGTGTCATCCGAGCCACGGTAGCGCTCAGTTGTAATTGCTACCCGTGGCCACCCATCCGAACACTGACCGTACCGAACGCTCTTAACTTTGGTGATCATTACTTTACGCCAACGAAACTGTTATCATTGAGGGACATCTTATATACACACGGTCTAACCCCAAATTACGACTGATATATATGGGTACTAAGTAGATGCACCAGTTGTGGCCACTGCCATGGTTTTGGCCATTTCATGTTAAAATTATTACACAAACAGATTTTATAAACAATATAACAGCATATAAATTGTTTGTGTGAAAATCAAAGTCAAATATCAAATCATTAAAACGTAAAGTGGCCATTAATGACACTGAGGTGGCCACAACTAGTGCATCTAACGTACGTTAAATTATTATGGGTATCAGTTGTTTAGACCGCTTACGTAAACATGCCAGAGGCCTTCAGGTGCCTTCATAACTTTGATACACAAATGGGATACCTTACGAAAACCTAACTCACTTCGTTGCCTCGGTCAGTTAAATTATGTAATTTTTGTTTCGTGCTAAGCTCGGCCGCTTAGAGTTAAAGTTATTGTGTTTGTAAAAGAAATTAATAAATTGTATTAATTCTGTCAATACAAGTGAAGTGGCGACACGAGTGGTGGAAAAAGAGAACTATTCGAAAGCTCTTTAATGTTAGTCATTTTGTTCATCATAAGAATCCAAAAAAGTATGTTTGTACGATTTGGAAATAGGCGTTTTGAATAAATAAGTGTAATTTACTAAATAATTATAGCATTACATTTAATGCAATAGAAAAACAATTTGTTACAATATAAGTAGTGACATTTTGTACTGCTAACGACATCTAGCGGAATTTTCCGGCACTACTGTACTGAAAGAAAACCCGCAAAAATGTGTTGTTACATTACGATGAATATCATCCATTGAAAAGTTACATTTGGGGTTGCATTTATTAGAGGACGCAATTTAATTCTTTAGATTTCACGTCTTTAGATTTGTAACACGTTAATTTCAAGTTTTTGGGGTAGCAAACCATGTCTTACGGTCGCCATCTTGAAAAAAAGTGTACAGATGGTTTTTATGCTTTATCTGACAAACTGTAGCTCTCACAAAAAGTATTACCTGTACTTATATTTTTTTTTTCGCAAATAAAACTTTGGCCAAGTAACTAAGCGAAAACCGAAGAAGTTTTGCTGCATAAAATATGAAAATCTGCATACTAGGTCCTAATAAATGTAATATTTCAAAAGATTCATTACTTTTCTGTAGACTTATTTTTCTTATGTTGGTTTAAATGACGAAAAAGGGGGTTTTATCCAATACAATTGAAGTGTGTATAACATATAATGTGTATGTCTATCTATGGTGTTTAGCTACCAAAAGAATAGACTGATTTTGATACGGATTTTTTTGTTTAAAAGCTTATGTACCTAATAGAGATACTATATTACAATAATAACTGTATTCTGTATTCTTGTGCATTTTAGCCAGATCAATTCGAAATTTAAGGCTTTCTATTCCACGCGGCACTGCCGCGCGTAAAATGTTGATCCTGGCGAGATTTTGGTTCTTGAAAACTAACAACTCATAGATAATGTGTTTACGAAAGGTGTAGTAATACAGTAACCACACATGAGGTACATCATTATGAACAACTTTTAACATGAGACCAACCCGTAATTTGAGAAAAGAAATCAGCCGTTCTTATACAAAATTGCAACTATCGACCAAATGTATGAAACATCTACTTTTTTGTCGAATTTCGAGTTGGTCCCGTAGCAAAAGTTGTTCATACTGATATTTAGCTATTGGATACAATAAGATACAATAGGTACTACTTTAGATGCTAAAACTACATACACTACTACATGAAAAGCAATTGGATCATCCACAGACCCTTGAAGGTCTAAACATAATCCAAATGCTCAAGCCCACTGCCAGTTGGCAGCGTGCCCAGCATGCTGGCAGCATTGCCACGCTGAATGGCAATGCTTATGCTTTGAGCCAAATAAACACTAGCATTTTGGTCAGGCGTCGCGTCCAGAAAGACTTTTGAAAACAAGATGAGCTCCTGGCCCCCACGGACCCAAAGTCTCAACTCCAAAAGGCACAAATATGTAACATATTTGTGCCGCTTGTATACTCCGCCGAATTGGTCGCCGCTCCAGCCCTGGCGCCAAAGTATCGACGCAAGTTGCGTCCCATACTAAGGGTCGTCCACCTTAGAGTATTAATAAGTAACTATTATTTATACTCTAAGTCGTCCACACTTCCACGGGACCACTATTGGATTGTTTGATCAAGAGAAATAAGTTCGCAATGCAAATGAAAAATTAACATTGCAAATAAAAACTCTGACACCAGTGTTAGACACCCGGCCTTACTTAGGTAATTAATTCTAATTCCTAAAGAAAATAGTTAATAAAACGAAAAAAACACTGTTTAATAATTTTATTTTCAAAAAAATACAATTAACCTAAATTGGACATCACAACGTTAGGAATACATTGGTACACAAAAAAAAAATCTTAAAACTATATAAATTATCGTAGGTAGGTACGTCTCCATTATTTCATAAAAAATAAGCTGCGTAAAAATGGAACATAAAAAAATGTATATTTTTCTAAGAAAATATAACATGGCGATGGCACTTCCGGTTTATTACTGTAAAATATATACAGACTTAAATTATACTATTGATGATTTAATGACCTTCCAACCGGCGACAGCTGTCCTACTCGCACACTTTCAAATTTAAGTTAATATGGATTGAATGTCTAAAAACCCTATAGGTAAGCATTTACCTATCATAACGTAATGTTTACCTTATAGGTTGACCACCTTGATCACTTCTCATCCGTTTGTCAGAGTTCAAACATTTTGGATGTGTGACAGGAATTATGTAAACTTAGACATGAGCAATCAGTCATTTTGACATTTGAATTGCTGAAATATGTAAGAAAAACTCAAAATTATAACATATCAGCGAGGAGTGCATTATATTTAAAAAAAACTTGATGTCTTCTTATTTAAATTGTGATTTAACTACAAAGTGTGTTATTAAAATTATTTCTATCAATATCGTATTTAGAAGGCAAGCTGGAACATCTAATTTCCACTATTCAACAGCTCATTTACTTACTACATAACAATTCCCTATATACACATTAAAATCTCATATATCACATCATTCATTCATAAAAAGTATCTACCTCATTTTTACGACGAGACGTCACGAACTTTGTGACTTGCATAGAGAATTTTCTAGTCTTTATTTTAGAACAAGCATTACTTAAATTAGCAGTATTTTTTACACATTCATTTTTTACATACAGTGCCTTGTGATTTTAAAAATATTTTTTTTTTATAGAAATATCTGATTAATTTCAACTCATTTATTTAAATTATACGTATTGGTAAAATGACACTTGGTGACAATAAAGATGTATTTGTTTTTTATCTTTGGATTTTGAAAAAGTTTAAATGTATTTCAATTTGTAGATTATTTCACGGAACACATCTCAGTAACTAAATTTCCCAGCTTTGATATAATAAAAAAACTGTTAAGAGTATTAACACAAGCGTATATTCCATTCATATTTAGTTTTTTCGTGACAGAATATCAAATGTCTAGGAAAAAAAATCTATTTCGCACCAAAAAAAGTATTTTAATATAAAATAGCGATGTTAAGGCCTGCTTATACGCAAATATACACATATACAACTACTACGTTTACAAATACTTCACACATAAAATGCTTTCTAATACTAATCGAATATCCATAGGAGTAAACTTTAATAAATTATACTGTAGGCCTCGTAACTTAAATCTACTAAATTGCAATATTGTACTCATATGACTGTTCTACTATATATTAAACTAGAAGTTCAATATTTTAGGAGATTTTTAGTAATTTTCGATTCCAAAATATGATTTTCTGATTGTTTTGTTTGTCCTTGGAATTAATATTTTGTGATTTACAATTAAATATTGGAATCACTTTATAGGAATAGCATTTTAGGCATATATTTAAACAAATTGTCATGAACACACACTTAAACTAAAAATAACAAGCAAATTAACACAAACCTACTGTATTAAACACTCAAAAATGTTCATGAATTTAAGTACTTATATTATGTATACATAAGTGAGACCTGCTCGATGAGCTAATTTCATGAATATTACAAATACTTATAACAAAAGTATTCAACAAAAGTTCTCGCACTCTTACCGAACACCTACTTTTATTCATAGAAAATTTAAAAAAATAGCGTACAATTTTGGCAGCTAATCTCTACAGCAGTTCCTACACAAATTTACATTTATTCTACGCATGCAAATTCACAGTCACCTACAAGGAAAACTAATCAATTTATTGTCACCCTACCGTTGAAAAAATATGTCCAATTTCAAATATAATTGATTTCAATCACAATTTGATTTATATCACAGGTAACAATTTTTCCTAAAAACACGCTAATAATACAACATTCTAGTGAGTTGTGACTGGTTTACAAATTTATTGATTGTTTACAAATTTATTTACAACAAAACTGCTATAAAAGGTTTATTTCATACAGATTTTTCCTGGACCTAATCGTTTTACAAAATTTCAGTACTAAATGTACTAAATAAAAACTGCTGTGCAGTACCATAAACACGCCAAAATTTTAAAGGAATCATTCAAATTTTTGAAAATAAATTGGCACAGATTTTGCATTATACTGACACCAATACTGACAGGCATTATTTAAAGATTTTAGCGTAAACTATAATAAAAATAAATAAATACATTATAAATATGTTAGCAGAATAAAATAGTTATGTTAAAATGAGCTAACTTTGGTTTACAAACGGTGCATAATATCACTAAGCATTTTTTCTAGTATGATACAACTTTACAATGGTCAAACTATACGCTCTACGAGGTGCTTAAAATTTTATTCATTTCACGTGAAGTTTCATTTCGAAAATTTAAAAAATATTTTATATTTTAATGCTATATAGAGATGTTTTTTATTTGGCTCACTTTATAAAATAATAATTTACTGGGAGCGTATAGATTATATAATCAATGTAATAAAATTGTATCTAACATGATATAAAGGATTTACCATGGAAATTATGATTTTGGATCTAAAATGAAGTTGTCAACTATTCAGTCCAACAACTGAGGTTCTATAACTCTGTAACACAAACCTAACTTCACTTGGGTTAGGTTTTCTAAATAAAATTCAACGTTTTTTAATTAAGATTCAAAGTGAACTGTGATGTTATTGATATCTAGAAAGTTTATTATTACTATTCTGTGGCTGTTTAACAAAAACATTTTTAGATGGGGCAAAGATTGATGAAACATTTACTTCTGGATCAGGGTTGCCAAAGCTAATATTTAAGTTAATTTTCGAAATAGTGAAAACTCACAAAATAGGAGACACAATTTTTTTCCTCTACATCATTTTTGTTTCAACTTATTATATTGTGTTGCGTTATATTTTAGGCATTCGCATTGCGGCATAAAAACCAATTGTTCGAGAAATTCTGATATGTATTTTATTAATACATAATTTTTTCTACCCCATCCTGTTCTAAATTCCCCAAAATTCGGGGAATTTTTCAAATTGGCAACCTCTGACGCAAAGTGAAGTTGAGTCAAAACACACGGCTTTACTCTCCGAAGTTGTATCTCTATATTTTCTAGGTTTTGCCAGCACTTGTACAACGAAACTGATTCCTTCGCTCCAAACTAAACTTTTTTAGTTGGATATCGATAAACACTTCAATGTTTCGTGAGCGTCAGATACAACCTAGCTTAATTGGTACAGTTAACAAGACGTAACTCCCACTGAGGCCTAATTCTTTTTAGACAAAACGTAACGTAACGCAGTAAGTATTTTTTACTTTATTTCCGTGAATTTCGTTTCGAGATGTGCTTGATAAATGTAAAATTAAGTTAAAATAAATTATAAACCAAGTAGGTAGGTATAAGTTAAATGTTATTTGAATAATAAATATTTTTCAAACAAATTTCTCAAAACATAGAGCGCGTTACGTGCTTATTTTCATACAGAATCCCCCATCTGCATTGCTGTTATAACGTAGGTTCGAATCCAGCAGTCACGAAATTGTTTTGAACTGTCTATCGTAAAAAATTTCAAACTAAATCGTCGAAAAGCTAACTAGATACTCGACGTAGTTGTTTTTTTTTTCTAGTTTCTAACTGCCAGTACTTGTGCTACGAAACTGATCGCTTCGCTACAAACTAAACCTCCCTAGAGCCGAGTAGGTGTTCACTCGACGTTGTTGCCATAGCCCATGCCGAAGATGCCGAGGGTCACGAAGGCCAGGCCGAGGAAGACTGAGCCCAGGAGGTCGCCGAGAGCCGTGAGGTAGGGGATGGCCGCGTTGTCGGGGTCCTTCTTGCGCTTCCACATGAAGTGGACCAGGATCCATGCGAGGTATAAGAGTACCATGACCTGGAAAAGAAATACATGGTTATAGTAATTTATTACATTAAGCTGAGGGATTCTTTAAGCGGTGGGCATATTCTAGGATATCAGTGTACTCTTTATTATGATTGGCTGAAAATGGATTAAAAGAAAAAAAACGATATTTTGTAATTTCAAGGCTGATATAAACTTACTTCTACAGTTTATATCAACTGGGTTTATATCAATCTCTGCTTAGAAAAGTTAAGTCGTTTTAAGAACTGAAATAGTTACAACTATCAGCTAGGATTTTCAAATTTTTGCAAATCCAATCTGCACTAAGCCAGCCTATGGTGGATATGGCTCAATTACCATTCGCGAGTAGGCCTATGGTCAGTAGTGGACTATCGAATAGGCCGATACAGTAGGTACTTATACTGCGCGCCACACTAATGGAAAGGTAGGAAGTTAGTCGCAAATGACACTTCACCGTGATTCGCTAATTATTGCGCATGTGTGCACAATGCCTATACAAATGGCGAAGTAGTGAGCTCGGGCGTAGGGAGTGCGCGGGAGGTACGAGGTTGGCGGGCGGGTGTGCGCCGGCGTCTCGTCTCTCTGGCACCCGCTAACGTCTATATTTTGGCGTTTGCGCAGCTCTCTGCGGCTAACTTCCCATTTTTCAATTTGTGTGGCGCTCAGTATACAGTGATCAAGCGACGGTTTAGTTGTCAATTCCGTCCTGCAGGAGTGTGTAAAGAATAGTTGACGCTGAAAGGTACTTGTTGTTTATATCCAGATCATGAAGATATCGTCCTACTCTCTAATTTACTATAGGTGCAAGTGGCACATATTGACTGAGTCACCGGGCTCAGTGGTTAGTGACCCTGACTCCTGGGTCAAAGAAAGGGTTCGATTCCCACCCAGGGCAAATATTTATGTGATATAGGTGTTTGCTCTGTGTCTGGGTGTTATTTAGGTATTATCTATATAAGTATGCTTTTAAAAATATGTGTAACTAGTTTATACCCGCGGCTTCGCCCGCATGATATTTTGATTTTTGACACAATATCATTATAATTTATAGCCTATGTGATATTCTGATATATATGCTATATTATTGCAAAGTTTCATCTCAATCCATTCAGTATAGTTTTTGCGTGAAAGAGTAACAAACATCCATCCATCCATCCATCCATCCATCCATCCATCCTTACAAACTTTCGCGTTTATAATATTAGTAGGATTATGTAGTATATCAGTCTCTGACAGCCATATCACAAGCTTTTATTAGTTTGGAGTCAGAGATCGTGTATACGAGTAAGATGTCCCCTAATATTTATTTATTCGAGCGATAGGTGCTAAAAACAGTAGTTTAGAAAGAGTTCCAACTTCTTACCTGCATGAGCGCGCACATGAGATAGGTGATGCCGAACGGTAGCTCGATGGTGACCTGCCCCTGGTACACCACATCTGCTACGATCATGAAGATGATCTGACCGAACAGCGCCAGCGCTAGCAGCATGCGCGCCACGCGAGCTGCAGATGCTGTAAACAGATACAAATCAATTAGGAAACCGAGAAACAAAACGAACTTTTAATAGTACCTACACTAGTTGATCAGGTAAAAGTTGGTTGGCCATATAAAAAAAAAACTGGAGATGCAATTCGCTTTGGTTCTGGCTAAACTGCTAGTGCTGATTTTCTTTTTAATTCTAATTTATTTTTATATAAACTATTTATGTATATATATATATATATATATTATATATAAATAGTTTATATAAAAATAAATTAGTAATAATTATATATATATATATAATATATAGTTTATATAATAAATTAGAATTAAAAAGAAAATCAGCACTAGCAGTTATGATTTTCCCAATACATAGCCAGAACAAAAGCGAATTGCATCTCCAGTTTTATTCATTTATTATATATATTCAAATTTATTAAAAATTTATTAAACTATTTATGTATATATATATATAAATAGTTGATAAAAAATAAATTAGAATATATATCAATTTATGAGCAACTATATATATATATTTCTTCATTATAATTGTTTATGTGTCTGATGTACAAAAAATCTTCTTAAAAACCACTCGATTTCAATACATGTCAAGTAAAATGCAAAGTGGAGAGAAATGAGTGATTGGCTTCCACCTTGTCTTTTTTGATTAGTTAAGCACAGTTTCAACAGTTATCAATGTTTTTTTCTTATTACTATGGTGGTGATGATCACCAACTTTCGAAGCAGTAACTTCTACAGACTCTTCAGCTCATTGGGGTTAGGAGGCTAATAGTGGGGGAGAATGGGCTGAACCTTGTCTACGATAACTTACTTCCAAAGAACAGCGTCCTCCACGGCCACTCGAGTATCTTGGTGTTCTCTGGTAGTACTCCAGGGATGGCGGTCTGGTGAAGGTGGGTGGCCATTCTGGATGACTGCACGCAGACGAGGTTTCCTCCGATACCGTTCACGATCGGCTGGAACACTTCGTAGCCTCTGTAGTGGTCGACGGCCTGATCGAGGACTATACCACCGATACTGTGGAGAGAAGAAAATCATTTAAAGAAACGGTGCGAAGAATAAAGACGAAGATATATTCTTACATGAATTGTGGGTGAATAATATAATTAGTACACCTTTTAGCACTTTTGTCTTTTCGGCAATCTATCCGTTCGGGATAACTAATGTAGGTATGCGCCGTCAAGCCACTCTTAATTCTTCCCAATCTCCATCGGGAGACTCTCGGTTTTCACTCTCGGTCTCCTATCGAGGAGACCGAGAGTGAGTGAGTTAAAGATCTAACTATTGTTGGTAAGTTCTCTTAGTGATACAACCACCGATGAGTTTCTTCTCCATTGCCTGTGTTCCCGAACATGTTCTTCATAAAGTACCCTCTTTGTCGATGGCATTAGAATAAGGTAGCCAGTTAATCATAGTTACTTATAATTAAGCCGTGGTGGTAACGTGGTAGGAGCACACGCCTTACAATCGTGAGATCGTGAGTTCAAATCCTTCCCTGTATCAATTAGTTCTTTGGAACTTACGCAGGAAATTTCACAACTAGCTTTTTCATGAAGGAAAACATCTTCAGCAGCTTGCATACGCCCTTGGATATTGGTCCACTGGGCCAGGGTAGTGGATTTGGCCCGATCACCTTTTGTGGGTAGGCCTTTTGTAGATATATGTTCAGAAGTGAACCGCTAAAAAGGCCGGTCCAGGTAATTACAATCTTCTTCATGGAGTACCCTCTCGGGTTCCATGACTTGGGGATAAGTTAGTGAGTAAATATAACTTATGTTCATCCACTCACCCACTGATGAAGAGCGCGGAGATAACAGGCGTCCAGCCGCTGGTGAGCACCTTCTTAGTGTAGCGGTTCCTCCACACCACGAACACCCACATCGGCAGCAGGCTGTAGTACACGCAGATCAACACTATCGGCTGCCATAATGATATCTCTGTTGGACAGAACGTTTCACGTGTTTATTTTATCCTGATACCGCCCGAGCAACCCCGCTCGCTCATTGAGGCTGCCCGTCGCGTTGTTGTGACATTGCTTTTAAAAATGTAGTAAAGTTACTCCTTCTACTAATACATACATAATCTTAACTTACTACATGACACCTTTACCTACTATTTAATATAATAATGTAGTGAAATATTTACTAATAATAATTTTATCAGCAATAAGTTTATTTTTTTGTTGTCTTCTCTAAGAATCTAACGTACATATACAAGAGATTTTTAATATTTTATAAGTATTTATGTGCAATAAAGAATTAAAAAAAAATGATTGTGACCTTAGATTAATGATAAGTCTTGCTCAAGCGCAGCGAGACCAATCCTTAATATAAGACTACGACCGATTACAGAGGCGCCATCGTAATTATAAAAGCTGAATAGCATAGTTCTGTTTATTTTTCACTTTAGGCATTCGATAGAGAAAACGCTTTTTACGTTTCTATTAAAGATGACGTCCACTAGTGATATATTATTCAGAGAAAAATCGAACCAAGATGATATATACATACATCATTTGAAAGCTTGTTTTATGGGCTTCCCAAAAATATTTAATTTACATTTTTTCACCACTCCATTTTTTTTAAATGTGAAAAATAAATTGAATGTATAGTTTATGAAATGTTTTTTAAGTTTGGTCAAAATAAACCCATTTGGAAAAAAATTGTATGAAAAATAACAATACCTTTATTTATTACCTTTTCTAGTTTAGCGATGATAAAGTGCTTCTATCGTTATTTTACTTGCACTCGTAGCTGATTCTTCCACATTCATCACTTTTTTTGCTAATATTAAAAATTATAACCTACCAGTGTGACCAGTTAGTAGGTATAATGTGGTAGGTAGGTACAAAAAACACTTTAAAAGTGTGTCTAATTGGTAAAAATGCTTTTACTTAACAATTTGGAGGTTACTTAATCAGAGTTGTTAGAGATAAACTAGCTATTGAGCCAAATATACTTATTTATCCTAATAAATTCAATATTCATTTTAAAAAAATCGGAGGGCTCTTTTTTGTTTTTAACTGTTGTAATAGACTCAGAAAAATTTAAACTTTCTCGAAATGTAACGAGTGTTGTGGTTAGAATTTTTGATTATTATTATATATGTACTCGTACTAGGTGGTTAGTTCATGTACAGCCTTGGCCAAAAGTATTAGGCACCCTGTATTTTCACTTTATCTTCTTAACTAATTTCACTCCTTTTTGGCATTTTTAACTAAATTAGGTGTCAATTTAATGACATCAACCGAAATGAAAGCTTGTTTCTTGTTAGAGTCCAGAACACAAGTGACCAAACATTGACTGATAAGAACCGATAAAAACCGAGTCCTTTGTTTTCGGTCACCAGGTGTTTTATGACCTTAACAAAGAGCCGCTTAATACTCTAAGAAGTTATTTATGACCCCGGTAAGTCATTTAAGATAAGCACTCAGTTATTGGTTAAGTAGTAAACATGCATTTTGATTTTTTAAAGGTGCCTAATACTTTTGGCTAAGGCTGTAGTTATGTACCTAGTTGCCTTATATTTGTTTTATTATTTCATAGCTTACTAGTTAAAGAAATACAAAAATGCAGACATGGCGTGACAAATTAACATTATTATCGGCATTTGTGTTACGCAATAATGGCTACTATTTCAATAACGAAACGAAACCCTTGTCGTTATTGATATGTTTAACGAAAAAGATAATGTCGTTAATCGATTAGTGATAGATAGATAAATTCATTAAGAACCTTAATTAATTTACACGTGCTCCATCATTTAAAATAAATAAGTATAATTAATGATAAGAAACGGATATTATTGATGTCTACAACAATCATAATAAATCTCGTCGAAACTTGATTAATTAGGTCTTAAATCAGAAAAAAAACCGATTATGTTAATCGGTTATATGTCTGCTAAGTGTATTTAAAATTAATTTAGGTACTTGAGTACTTGGGGCAAAGTAAACTACGACTACTTAACTACTACTACTAATTGACTACTAAAGTTGGTACTAAGATCAAAGCAAAAGAGATGAGAGAGAGAGAAAGGTCGTGGACTTGTAAATTTACTATACAAAATGTAAAAGTAGATTATCTAAAGACCACAGAAGGTCTGGAGAGAATTCAGAAATTTAAAATCTACTTACATACTTACTACTAACGTATTCTTGCAAAACAAAATTATATTAACTTTCGATATTACTTACAAAATAAAACTTTTTATTTAACTTGAAATTATATGAATAAAGCACAAAATAAACATATGAAACCAATGAAACAATTATTTAATTGTCTGTAAAGCTAGGTAACTAACCAAAGTCTAACTTAGCAATGCATAGTTCTAGCCCAAATTCTATAACTATAAAAATATTCAGTAAATTGCCAAATAATCTAAACGATATCGAAATAGAAAACTATTTTATAATAAAATAAGTAACTAAAAATTATCATTATCCTAATGATTAGACGTTTTTTTAACGATAATAGAAAACATAATAATAAATCGTTTCAATGCAAACAATAAGATTGCCATATCCTTGTAGAGTCATATGTAGATATATCTGTACAAAACATGTATGTAAATATTACATACCTAATTTATGTTGCAATTAATTATTGTGAATTGAATATAAATCTTTGTATAGTATAATAAGTTTAATATTTTTAGAACTACTCTTCATGGTTTTTAGGAAAACTGGTTTCGTGGTAATGGATAGGCAAAATACACCAAAAAAACAAAATACAGTGTATGTAAATTAAATGTTCTTCAATCCTAAACTTTATCGAAAATCAAAGAACTTTGATGTAGTGTAGGTAAGTGATAATTGTGGTCATAACCATAATTATTTGATGAGATATCACTGAAAAACCCGATTTCTTAAACCATGTTGAGTAGTCAGCTGTAAATTGAAAAAAATCGAGTAACGCTATCACTAATCTTTCTACTCTCAGTCTACGGAATAAAAAATCGATAAAATGTAATCAGTGATTTTTAGAGTAAAATTATTTTTGACCGACGAACCACCGGAGGAGGTATACAATTCGACGCGTATATATATATATTTTTTGTGCATAACCACGCATAGCATTTTTCACAATATAGTTGATTTGTCAAAAATGGCTCTGCCGATTTCGATAAAATTTAAATGAGACCAATTTTGAATACTCTTTCCAATAAAAAAATAATTATAGAAATCGGACCACTATCACAGCCCGGACACTCCGCGATTCTTCATACAAAATCTGCTGTCTTACGCACACAACAGTACATTTTACTCACAGACACTACACATACGCACGAACGCTACACGGGTATTTGTGTGTAGAACGCCTATGGTTGTCAACGACCCATGTCGACATGACATGTCAGAATTGTAATTCTGACTTACCAAGAAGTTTTGGGAGTACTAATACGATGTACTAGCCGCTGCAGGTTTCACATACAATCGTACATACACTTATTTCGACGAAATCACTCATTTACCTACGTAGAACATAACCAAAACACGGCACTGTTACGAAATTTCCGTAATTTTCTCACATATTGTTGAAGTATCCAGTAATATGAACACGCACACACACACGATTATGTATATTTGTAAAATCATCCCATAATTTAAACAAAAGATATACCTAGTAATTAACGATTAAGTAAATCACGCACGAAACGCACCGACCGATGGCCAACTGAGGGAAGTCCCTAATTTCATACACCTACGCTAGTGAGGCCCTTCACTGGTTAAAAAGCGATTGCGGGATCGTTGCTGGTTTTTATAACTGTTTCTGGCAATGTTTCCGAATAATTGTAAAAAAATATTTTTAACCCTTGACGCAAAAAAGGAGGTTCTAAAAGTTTATAACAATGTTCTTAGTAGCTTAACATGTATCAAAGAAGATATAATAATACTACGGACAGTAGATGTCTTGTGCCAGTGTGATGAGAATCCAGAATTTTAAACGGTATTGTTTTCGGTGTGTCTGTCGAATTTTTAGAATATAATATCAGAATTTTAGGTATATTTGCAGAGGTCGTTTTTTTGAATAAATATTAATATTTTGGGAAAAATCTTAGTAAAAAGATTTTTTTGAGAATGTCTCGGAGATTTTTTTTTGTAAAAAGTATACCTAATTGGCTTGAAAAAAATATAATTAGTCCGTTAGATAGATAATTATCAAATAATATTTGACACGATTTTTTTCTGATGTCAATTAAGTAGCACTAAATATTTATTCAAAACAATGATTTAAAAATTGTTAATGATATAACTCGTTGAGGTATGATTAAGGACAGGGCGGGCTCAGGACGGGCGTGGACGTGGGCCCGTACAACGCACGTTCCAAACATTTTGTCTTATGTAAATCATCTCCGCGAAAAGCAAAAATATAAAAGAAAAGTATAACTCCCTACTCCCGAACTTTGACAAGGTTTATCTTTGTCATTTATTGTGAGATTGACAAAATCTAATTCTTTATGTATGAAAAAATATTTAGTATTAGTATTTATGTAGAAAAAATAACTACAAATTATAGGACTGTACATTAACTCAATGTTACGAGTATATACATGTTCGTTTATTTACAGAAAATTTACAAATACAAATTAGCACTTATCTACTAGTTATGTATGTGTTAACGCGAAACAATACATTGCATATCGATATCGATATTCTGTAACAGTTGCGTTACGATGATAACTAGTATTTTCACGCCCATGGCAACTCTATCTGTGATCAGCACGACGAGCGAACGAGAGATTGTGCGCGCGAGTAGCGGCGCTACGTACGTTATGTTGGTAGCATTACGAATTCTCTACCAGCATTGAATTAGTTCCCAATTTTGGCCGCGCGCAGAATTATCTTGGCGTACTTTACGACCGATCCGCAATACTTTCATGCGGAAGTGAGCTAGATGCGAAATAAATTTACAAAAATGAATATCATTCTAAAGTATAATGAATTCATAATAATTTGACAGCACTGTAACTAAAAGTAAACGATTTATTTTATTTGAAACAAAATATCAAGAGGAACTATCTAAATTTGAATGACATAATTTTTATAACAATATTATCTACCTATTAAAAGTAAATAAGGTACCTTATTTTATCTTTAGGGAAATAATGAAATGATATCTTGTCGCGAATTGTTGTAGAACAGCCATAAACAGCACACGTCTTCCCCATTGTAAGTCTGTATTTTTTTGTAGTCGAAATCACCGGCCTTTGCAACCCGCGCGCCGAGTGAATTTGACGAGTCCTGACGCGGGGTGGAAGTGAGGAAGACTCAAACGGGTGGGGGGTAACGAGTGGCCGTTCTATACGTAGTATTATTATATCTTCTTTGCCACTATGTAAAAATGTTATGCGTGGTTACCTTCGAGTAAATATCTACAGAGCCACAGTCCCTAAGTGAAAGTAGTGAAAAAATGTCCGAGCGCAGTCATACATACTCGTACCGACTTAGATATTTACTTTAAATAATTCACAATAATCCGGTTTTTTTTCGATTATGTCATAGTGGCTTTGGCCACCGAGCACTTTGGCATCGTGCAGCGTTGTTGTCAGCTTGCAATCGCCTTACGACTAATTAAAAAGCCTGCCCACTACGTAGCTTGGGCAGGGTTTTGGCTCGGACACTTTTTTTGCACGATTGTGACTATAGATATTTGCTCAAAAAATTATACGCGTTGAATTGAGTACCTCCTCCGTTACGTCGCTCAAAAAATGTGCAGTATCATCCAATGTTTACAATATTTTTTATTCTGTATCCCTCATCAATCATTATATTAAAATTTACTGATAACGATCAAGGAAAATTATGTTTGAAATTGAAAATTCCAAATAGCTCGAGTACATATTATCTATACTTATTATTTTATCTTCGGGACAGATCTTACTTTTATCAAAAATATCATTTGCTTTTTAAGTGATCAAGTAACTTGCAAACGTGCATAAGTATCGTCACTGCCAAAACGCAAAACCTGAACCGGCATATCAATACTTTAGCTTTTTCACTATGGAAAATAACGTGATTTTCAATAAATTTTTTACTTTTCCTTTTTTAATTTTGATTTTTTTATATTTACAATGTACTGCATTGCGAGACGGCTTCGCGCGCTAGCACTCGCTTACTTATGAAAGATCGAAACTATCCTTATAGCATAGAAACTACCTACTCAAGTAGATGTTGAGTAGTTTGTATATGGTTATAGTTATGATTATCCATGCACGTGATTTCATTCCCGTTATATAAAGTAAAAAAAAACAATACTCTAGTATTGCGAAATATAAGCCTGCCTACTGGGCCATATCCAGCAGGCTGGTCTAGAGAGGGTTGATTCACAATTTCACATAACCCACGAATTTCTTCCACGGACGTTTGCATAACGCAGATTGCCTAACGATGTTTTTCTTCACTTATAAGCCAGTGGTGTGAAAATCCGTACATAAATTTCAAAGAACTCATTGGTGCGTGATCGGTATTTCATCCTTCTATCTGATGATTACCACCCCTATACTGATGACCGATGAGGTCGAAATGTTCTCGAGTGGAGACCACGTACCGGCAAGCGCAGCGTAGGACGTCCACCCACAAGGTGGACGGATGACCTTATTAGGACCGCAGGATCGCGCTGGATGCAAGCCGCTATCAACCGGTCTTATTGGAAATCATTAGGGGAGGCCTATATTCAGCAGTGGACCTCCTATGGCTGAAATGATGATGATGATCTCATGATTGTAAGGTGAACTTTACTCACTAAACTTCAAAGACTATGGATGATAATGATGAAAAAAACGATTACTCATAGTCTAAGAGATTAGCCGGCGTTAAAGTTATCGATATAGCCCTACGGTTTAGCAAATTAAAGTGGCAGTGGGCAGGGCACGTAGCGCGGAGAATCAATGGACGATGGAGCCGCAAAGATCACGTACGTAGGACGTCCACCGACTTTAACGCGATGGATGCAAGCCACTTCCAACCGCTTTCATTGGAAATCTCTATGGGAGACTTATGTCCAGTGACGTCCAACGGCTAATATGATGATGATGAGAGATTATCCGGCCACGGAGATGAAAGATAGGTATGAGGAGATCCGTAGAAGAACCAAAGTTACCGACATAGCCCAGCGGATTGGCTAGTTGAAATGGCAATGGGCAGGGCACATTGCTCGGAGGACTAATAACCCATGGGGTCGTAAAGTTCTCGAGTGGAGACCGCGTACCGGCAAGCGCAGCGTAGGACGTCCACCCACAAAGTGGACGGATGACCTTATTAGGACCGCGGGATCGCGCTGGATGCAAGCCGCTACGAACCGGTCTTATTGAAGGATCTTTAGGGGAGGCTGAAACGTCCTATGGCTGAAACGGCGACGACGAGAGATAAAAGACAAATTTAATTGTCAACATTGAACAACCAATCGAATTAGATATAGGATTTTTGGATTATAGACTAATCCAGATTGCCTAGTTCCTAATTAACCTAATGCCGACATAACAATCAATTTGGATAGATGACATTTTTGGACATTTTAATACCTAATTAATAATGATTATAGATAAAATAAATATATATATATCTCCATTTATTCTGATTGACGTCAATTGATACAATATCTGCTGTGAACTTGCTTTTTAGGGTTCCGTGTCCAAGGGTAAAAACGAGACCCTATTACTAAGACTTCGCTCTCCGTCCGTCCGTCTGTCTGTCTGTCACCAGGCTGTATTGTATCTCATGAACCGTGATAGCTAGAACGTTGAAATATTCACAGATAACGTATTTATGTTGCCGCTATAACACTATATAAACTAAAAACAGAAAGAAACTTGAATTTTATTTGTGTTAAAAATTTAGGGGAGGCCTATGTCCAGCAGTGGACTTCCTATGGCTGAAACGGCGACGACGAGAGGTAAAAGACAAATTTGATTGTCAACATTGAACAACCAATCGAATTAGCTATAGGATTTTTGGATTATATACTAATCCAGATTGCCTAGTTCCTAATTAACCTAATGCCGACATAACAATCAATTTGGATAGATGACATTTTTGGACATTTTAATACCTAATTAATAATGATTATAGATAAAATAAAAATATATTTATCTCCATTTCTTCTGATTGACGTCAATTGATACAATATCTAATGTGAACTTGCTTTTTAGGGTTCCGTGGCCAAGGGTAAAAACGAGACCCTATTACTAAGACTTCGCTGTCCGTCCGTCCGTCTGTCTGTCTGTCACCAGGCTGTATTGTATCTCATGAACCGTGATAGCTAGAACGTTGAAATATTCACAGATAACGTATTTCTGTTGCCGCTATAACAATATATAAACTAAAAACAGAAAAAAACTTTAATTTTAGCCGTGTTTCGCTCAATATTAGGTAATAACGGTGACAGGTAGATGCTTAAAATATTCACAGAATATTTAGTTATTACTGAAATATATGTATATATTACTTTAAAAATTAATAATTAAATTAAAATAATATTATTTTTTTATTTATTCCGTATAGGTTTGCGTTTGACTACATACTGCCTGATGTTAAGCAGATATGCGGTCTAGGGTGTAGCACGCTTACCTAGAAGATACCTATTTACTCGGGATTTGAAGACACCCACGTTGTACTTAAGCGGGAAGACAGACCCAGGCAAAGCGTGTCACATTCTGGCTGTTCGTATGAGGAATAAGGATTCGAAACGCTTAGTTCTAACGCGCGGAATGTCCACCATAAAAGGGTGGCGCTTTGGTCGCGTCTGTCTATCCGTACGATAGAAGAAAGGGGCAGGTGGGACCAGATTGTGCAACTCCTGAGCGCACTCTCCGAAGTGCGCTTATTGCGAATTTAATGGGGGCTCCCCACACAAGAAACGTGATTTTTAAGGGGTGCTTCGATACGGTACGGAGTCCTTCGTACGCGAGTACGACTCGCTAATGTCAATTTTCAGAACACATTAAGATGAGGCATCGGGCCGAGAAACACGAAAACGAGTACTTTTGAATGCGCGATGTGAGAGGACGAATGAAATTGATTCAAATTTAAAAATATCATAGATAAGGGAAAATCTTGAAAAAATTAATAAACCGGACAACATTTTTAAAAGTAATCGACTTTATTAAATAAAAAAATACAACTTTATCACCAAAAAAGTTTAATAATTGGAATGCTCAGATTTATCAGCGGCAACACCCCATTATTTTTTACGAATAAAATAGCCAGACCACTATTCTATTTCATAGACCGAGTTTTTTTTTAATATGTACGTTATGAGTAATTAATTAAAAACTCACTGCCGCCCGCCGCTCTGGCGCGATCCTGTCGAGCGCGACCGCATAAAATTTGTCCGAGTGAAGGGAGAATTTTCGAAACAATAGTTTATAAATGCGTCACCTTAAGGCGAAATACTAGTGACGAGGAAATTGAAAAATAGGTATTTGGACTAAACTATTGCCGTCGCGATGCGCCCAAACCAGGGAGCTTCAATGTGTGTGGTGATGCATTTGTATTTGTGTGCGTTCTGCGCTCGAACTCTCCCCGCACCCTACCTGCGCCCCAACGAGCTCGCTGGCCGACCGATATTTCATTTTGAATTGTAGCAAAATATGATATTACGTAGAGTGCGCGCAAGATAACTCTGCGCGCGAGTCGTGGCGCCACGTACGTTATTTCATTAGTATTCTGTATTCCCTGGCAGAATTGAATTGGTTCCTGATTTTGGCCGTACGTAGAGCTATCTTGCGCGTATTCTACGTATGCTCTGGTTACCTAGTAGGTATGGCGGATAGGCGATAGCAAACAAAAATGTAAAAGATTAATTATTTTAAAGATTATTTATTTTTCTGCCATTAGGAAGCTACAGTATTTGTGACATGGGTTAATTTTTCTTTATAGGCTAATTTATTTTCTTTCAAATAATTATTGTTTGACAAAAACGTAATATGTACCTAACTAACATCATATACAATTGGCTATTTGATATCAGTAGGCACTGCACTTTACATAATATATTTTTACTGAAATTACTTCTTTTTAAGTATAAATTAATTATTTTTTTATGGAAATATCTTACATTACGTCGTTCTTCTACGGTCTATAATAAATATGCCAAATGCAAGTGGGACTCGCGCTCGAAAGGTTTCTTACCGTATGAGAGCCAATTATTTCGATGCAATTATATATTTTTTAAATTGATACATTTATATACATGATATATTGATATATTATATTACTAAATATTCTGGGAATATTTCAAGCGTCTACCTTTTGTGTATATTAATAAAAATTGTGCAAAAAATCACGTCTGTTGTATGGCATGAAAAAATATTTATTTCATTCTATTTTTTGACCGACGTCACGGAGGAGGTACTCAATTTGACGCGTATATTTTTTATTTATAACCAAGCGTAACTTTTTACACAGTAGTCCGATTTTGATAATTCTTTGTTAGAATTTTTTTCATTGGAAAGAATATACTTCGAAATTGATACCATTGAAATTTTATTGAAATGGGCTGAGCCATTTTTGATAAATCAACAATAATCGATCCGTGCGAACTATTCGCGAATTCTGTACCTACACGGTTGAAGTGGATATTTATTTTATTCTATTTTTAGTTTTGTTGTTATAGTGGGATCAAATACATCATCTGTGCAAATTTTAACTGTTTAGCTTTTACGGTTCGTGAGATACAGCCTAGTGACCAACGGACAGACAGACAGAGGAGTCTTAGTAATAGGGTCTCGTTAATCTAAAACTTCTTGCCTTTTATATTGTAGGTACCTATAGAAAGAAATTAGAATAAGAAATTATATATAAGAAATTAGTCCCATAGTATAAAAATAATTGAGGATTCAATTAAACAGATGCGAGGTTTACTGTTTAGAGAACAGCTTGTCATACTTTGGTTCTACTTTAAAAACGTATGCGTTTCGAAATTCTAAAAAAAAGTTTTTTTTGCCATATAAGGGACACCCTAATATATATACACATTCGATCATAATTATCAGTCAGAATTTGTATATTCATAATATTATTTCAGCTATATAAGGTATTTTCAGCGAGCCATTTTTTAAGCTATGTTTAAATTTGTTTGCATCTAAAATTTTATGTGAAGAGGTAGACTATTGTACACTTTTATGGCTGTATTAAATGAACTTCGATGATACAAAGTATTATTTACTTGTACTACACGAATATTGAATTTATGTTGAGGACGTAAAATTTGCGATCTAGCTGATTTATTATCAAAAAAGTAGTTTTGGTTATTTTAAACAAATACACAAATCTCTTAAAGTAAGATTTTTGTTAGGAAATTCTTAATTGAAATTATGTTGCCATTAAATTAAAATTAAATTAAATAGAATTAGGCATTCGCAGAATTGAGCATTCCCGGATTATTTGGGCATTATGAGAATTGGTCATTCTGCACCTAAACTATTTAGATGTCTGCCGATACAACACGATATATATAAACTAAAAAATTACTACACAGAATTGTGTAGTCGCTGCAATAAGTCGCAGTAACTAAACGCATATATTCCATACATAAGATCTTTTTCTTCAAAAGTAACAAAGATACATCGGTAAAATTACAAGATTTGAAAAATTAACTAATATTTTTAATAAACATCGATATCGATGAACATCACTAGAGCATCGACAAAAATATCGTCTATTACTACATCCCTAGTGCATGTGTACGTATAGGTTTGAACCTCCCTCACCTCAACCCTACCTCCGCATCGTGCGATAGGGACAATTGCAGCTCAGAGCAATTTATACCTACAAAAATCTTGTCAAGACAACGTTTCGTATTACGCTGTTTTCTTCATCAAAAACTAAATTAATCAGATATTTTTTTATATCAAAATTTACGAAAAATATGTGTTCATGATTATGTCATTTCATATTTTGTTAGAAATTAATAAGTTTATTCTGGTGGGCCTTTAAAGACGTCGGTAAAAATGGTGAATTTTTTTGAGACTTTGAAGGATCATATTTTGCTTGATAATTAATTTATCAAAAAAATGAAAAGACAGGGTAGTTTAAACAGCTAAATTTAATTTTATGGCAAAAAATTGTAACTCTAAAAGCATTTTCCAGAAAGAAAACAGCGTAATACGTTTGTATGGAAAATTGCAGACCACCTCAGCTCTTAAACGCCAAACAAAACCATATTTATAATGAAGTAACCCTATTAGTACAATAATTAAGTAGGTGTTTAAGTGTGTAAGTACCTATTTGCTATTTTTTTTATAATTTCACTCACCAGACGGAGGTCCATGTGGTTCTTTTGTAGCATTGAAACAAAATACACAGTTTAGCTACAATGACAAAATGTATGTTTTTTATTATACTGTTTAGCTGTAAAATGAAATAGGAAAATGCGCTAGGGAGCCACGAAGAGTCACATTCATTCCTATGTTGTCATGTCAAAAATAGTTTCACTTAGAATTACTGTAATAGATGACACCACGTGTACAAAGTAGTACTCGACATATACAGGGTTATTGGTAATCAACAGGGACTTTTCTGTACATCAAAACTAACAACTTTTGTTCTTGTTATGACGTCTATTTTAAGTGCTTTCCACACTAGATTTTTATCTCAAAGAGTTATCTTTGTGATAAGCATTTCAAAAATCTGAAGCGAACGCAGGATTTGAACCTTGCCCCTTCGGATCACTAGCCCGACGCTCTAACCAACTGAGCTAGCTCGCCTCCTACGCAAGCTTCAAATTTCTGAAGTGCTTACATTTTCCAACTTATAGCGTTGGTGGCGCCACCTGTGATACCCGTATTAGACAGGTTATCACTCAACTAGAAGTTATTAGAACTTCTAAAGATTGACGAGAGATGACGCACTGCTAAATCAAATTTGATTTAGCAGTGCGTCATCTCTTGCGTGCGTTTTGTTCTGCGACTTTTGTCAAAACTCAAAAAAAAACAGCTGTTCCATACATTTTGTCGAGGGTGAACGATATTATTATTATGCAACACAGCAACAACAACTTTTTATTTGACAATTAATAAAAGTCGTAGAACAAAAATTGTTAATTTTGATGTACTGAATAAGCCCCTGAAGGATGCTAATTGATTAGAAATAACCCTGTATATTACCGCATAGTCCGAAGATCCATCTTCTGGGAATAATTTCAGCAAAAAGAATTTATTTTTCGTGATGCGACCCTCAGCCTCAGTTAGCTTCACACGTGGATAGAATAGATGGCACCTCAAGTAGGAAGTTAATTGACACATAGTTAAGTCAAAGTACAGGAATACTTATCTACGTATCTACGCTAGATAAATATATTATACTGCAACGTGATTACAAAGCATAGTGTTACTGACAATACGTCTTACATAATATTGAAATTTCAGCACGGAAAATTCCGTTTGCGCGATGCAAACTTGGGTTATAGTTTCGCAGGTGGTTCGATAGATAGCGCCACAAGTAAGTTGATCAGCATAAATAGTATCGTAGTACCTACCTAGGTACTACTTTACTATAAAGTGAACTGGAAGTACCCTTTGTATGTTTGTTTGTGTACGCTTGGGACATATGTTTCACATTATGATGACTTTGTATAAGTAGATAACTATTTATATATACTCGCTTGAATGTGTAAAAAAGTGTTATAGATAAATTGATACCCTTTTGCAAAATGACTTTCCAGCATATTAATTTGCAAAGTACAGGAACTTAGCTCAATTACCCTAAACAAGACTTATGTAAGTACGTCTGCGTGTATATATGCTGGGCAATAACAGCGAGTACGATGTTTCTAAAGATAGATTGTCATCTTAGAGAATACTGAAATTTCCAGACGGAGAATTTCGTTTTCACTAAGAAACTCTCATCATTAGTGACATCCGGTTCTATGAATGGTGGTATATATTACAAGTACAGTAAAGTAGTACTCACGTATTTGCGCGTACATATACTGGGCAGTGACAGCGAGTACGGTGTTGCTGACGATGTCTCCGATAGAGGCCGCTAGTGGTGTCGCCACGTTGTCCGGGTTCACTTTGAACTTGTGTGAGCCATATATCACCATCACCATCACGAAATCTGTCGATAACATGCAATCATTATTTTATAGCTTCTTTTTTTGCAACAGAAAAAAATCTTGGGGCCTATTCAGTTATGAGCGGTATACGCTGCATCTGTGGGTAGAGATAGAACGATCGGGATTTCCTCGAGTATTTTATATGAAGTACACACCATCTTGGTTTCAGGCATGAAACAAAATATTTCATGATATTTATGATATTTACCGAGAACGAAGCACGTGGTAGTGGCAGTGAAGACGGCGGAGGCAGTCAGCAGCAGCACGTAGGAGCCGTTGATCTGTCTGTCGGTGATGATGTTCACCACGATTGCGAATATGGACACCACCGTGGCCGCCACTATCGCTTGCACCTGTTGGACAAAATATTAACTATAAGTAAGTAACAGGGACGTTTTATCTCCGGACTAGTAACGCTCTACCATTCGCACTCACTACATTCTGTCAGCTTTACGTGAGGCGCGGGGGAGGAGGTGTTCACTGAAATTTCGACCTTAAACATATCACGGTAAAGTCGAAACGTTAACGGGTGACGGGTTTATGGAGCGGAGCGAGCGAGAACAATGCACCCAGATGCTGATAATCCATTTTCGCCTTAATTGCTTGAACGCTTAAGTCTAAAATTGTGTAATAAAATGTCCGGTGTCTCTTTTACGTGTAGGCACAATTTTTCTTATACCGTGGCAGAGGGGTACGCGTACTGAATTCTTCTCCAGTAGCTAAATTCTCTAAGGTAAGTAATGATTTTTTATGTAATAAAGTTGCAAAAAGACTGACGACGGGTTGCCTGATGGCAAGAGTTAATATAAAAATGATTTCAAATATACAAGTTGTTGCTTTGCAAAGCTCAAGGACTTCCAGGTGTGTATTTGTGATAATGCTAATGAACAACTTTTGTTCATTCATTGTTCATCAACAACTTATCAATCGCAAAATCACTACAAAACATGTGCTCAATACAAAAAGCTCCGGTCTCTACTCAATTTTGCCGAGAGTCAATGTATGGACCAGTTGATTTATTTTCGAGATTTTGCAGTTGATGTCGGTGGTTATAAATTTCTGGAGGAGGACTGCAAAAATTGGGTAAATACAAGCCACATCTAACTGGCCCTATTGGAAATCTATAGATAAATTAAGGACACATACAATAGACGTCTTAGTGTGGGTTGCACCAAATTACTTTAACGGTCACCAAACCCTGACCAGTTGTAAAATCTCTGGTTACGTCAAAAATATTTGACGTATCCAGTGATTTTACGACTGTATAATACAATTATTTGAAATGCACCGGAATCCAGCTAATATGAGATGAAACTAATGTGAAACTAACCGAAGGCTGACCAGAAACTGTCACAACGTCAGAGCTAAGTACGACTCACGCCGAGTACGAGTTGGTGTCTGATTGCATGCTTGAGTGATGTTTTGAAATTTTGTTCGGCGGAAAAGGAAATTCAGATTTGTCACATGTTAGCGGAATCAGGCGATATGTTTCGGCGGTTTTCCCAAATATCAAAACATCACACTTTTGCGTCACAAACTTGGTCCCTCAGTAAAAATAGACGTTATTTTGGTCAACATTGCACTAAATTTCCGATACAATTTTTTTAAAAGGTTTAAGATCCCTTACTGAGCATAAAATCACAAAATGCATACAGATCCAGGTAGAGCTTTAAGCGCCATTTTGAAATAACGTTTTTGGCCGATGTCTCGGAAACTTTAGGACAAAAGTCACGAATACTATTATTGTACAAAATAAAATTTTGCATCTTTTTTTGCTGGTAAACTTTTTTGTAAAACTTATTTATGACTCATTTAATGAACCGGATTTTCTATCGGGACAACTCTTGAAATATTAGATTAATCAATAGAACGGAAATTTAGTGTTAAATTATATTTTACTGACCTATGGACTTTTTGCGACAGTTTTCCCGAAGCTGTCAAGAAATTGAACAGCTGTACTTCTTCTATCATCCCCATTCAGAGTTTCCTCGGTTTTTATTAGGCTTGAAGGCAAAACGAACCTGCACTAATGATATGTTGCCGATGACCATGGAGATGACTTCTCTCGTTGACTCCATGTTACCCAGGTTGGCTTGCGTCGAGAGTCGAGACGCCAGGCACATGTCCAGATTACCTGAAATTATAATTGCATTTGTGAGATAAGTAAACAAGCAATCAGAAGGCACATAATTGGATTTTTTTTTTAATTTCATTTGAAATGTACAGGTAAAGATCATAATATATAAGTTTCCATCAAGCAAATGTCCGAGCACCGTCATACATACCTACTTAGATAATAGGTATACAGGCTATTTGACTAGTTTTTGAAAATCGTTTTATATTATTCGTTAGTACATACTAAGCACACTACATTTATATTTCCGAGAGATCTACTGTATTAACAGTGAAAATCAGTGTTAAAGAACAGATATTTAAGATCCCGTCAAAAACAACATTCTGTAATGGCGCTTGTCTTTGACGTCACACACTAGTAAATAATGTTAGTTAATTTAATACTAGTAAATACGCTAGTTCACATCTAAAAACGACAAAAAATACTTTAAAAATAACCTACAGATCCAATAATATTACTCCGAAATCACAGAACACAAATTACACAAACAACAGTCAATCGAGAAATTCTTGTTTACTATCATGTGACGTCACCAGAGTTGCCGCCCTTCTTAGAGCGTTCACGTCACAGATAAAATATCAAAAAATATATCATATTTTATTTCGTGTGATTTGCGAAAATTAGGCATATTTTAGTTTAAATAAAGTGAAATATGTCTTTTTCAGGCTATTATCTTTAAGGATTACCACAATAAATAGTATATTTTCAATGTTGTCAAATAGCCTATTACCCATTTTCTCGAATCTCGGTGTTATGTCGCCTAATTAGTGCTTGTAACCGAGCACTTTGGCATCACACGGCGTTGTAGTCGGCTTGCAATCACCTTACGACTTACTAAAAGCCTGCCGACTACGTAGCATGTGGGTAAGGTTTTGGCTCGGACACTTTTTTGCACGATTGTGACTCTATAGATACTTGCTCGATGGTTTCCATACAAAATTATGACGAGTATTTGAATTTATAAATATTTGCTAAGAGGCAGTACGAGTATATCTGTCTCTGGAATCTATATTGCATGCTTTGCTTAGTTTGGACTCCGACACCGTGTGTAACCCCTGAAGCAAAGAAGATATAATAATACTACGTATAGAACGGTCACTCATTACCCCCCCACCCGTTTGAGTCTTCCTCACTTCCACCCCGCGTTTCACGTACCGATCGTGTACTCTGCGTGCGGGCTGCACTGGCCGGTAGATTTTGTAATAAAAAATACCTAGACTGTGATAATAGGGAAGAATTGTGCTGTGTATGGTTGAATATCAATAATAAGTAACTAAAGAATACATTTTAATGTTTATCTAAGGATAAGTAAACGGAACTTATTTTACATTATTTGGTGACTTTCTCTTCATATTTTCTTTCAAATAAAGTAGATCGGTTACTTATTGCTAAAATGCTTCCAAATTATGTAATTGTTATACTTTTATAAGCACTAGATTTATGTACATTTTTGCAAAATTGAATACTCAACTGTCTCACTCACGCGGCATGTCGTTACGTCGTGGTAATCGCTGACAGCCTTTGACGTTCCGCACACAAATGCACGTGTAGCGTTCGTGCGTATGTGTGTTGTCTCTTGTCTGTGAGTAAGTACTGTTTAGTGTGCGTAGGACATCAGATTTTGTATGAAAAATCGCGGAGTGTCCGGGCTGTGCCTGAAGTTCCTTATATATTTATTTATAGCTGTACATTACGCCACCAAACGTCACAGAGCAAATCAATTGAATCAAAAAAATCGATAGATCTAATCAAACTAAATCTAATTAAATAACTTGCCACCAGCTCTATCCACCGCGATAGCGACGTAGATATAAATGTACAGATTGTGATAAATAAATTGTTATTTTTGGTTTCGCGATATCTCGTATCAATCATTAATATTTTGATAAAAGGATTGATGAAATATAGGTATGTAATGACCTACGATTTACTAATTTTTTAATACTCGTAACTAAGAGACGAGTTTACAAAGCATTTTGTCTTTTCTAAGTTTTATGTATGTACCTACTTAGGTACTTAAATACTTAATGTCAATTTCTGCTAAATAAAATGCAAGCGTTGAAGAATATCTGCATGTCTTAAAATGTTTCATGTTGACGGAAATAATGTCAACATGTGACATCCACTGCTGGTCACAGGCCTCCCATATGGATAACTAATAAGACCCATTTATTTCATCGTTCTAGCTGGCTATCGGTAATAACTGAGCTCTAGCGGCAAGACAGTGATCGAAAGATGTTTTTCATCCACGTACGCTTTATGACTGCAGGACGTAGGCCTACCCACCCCTTCGTGAGTAGTGGACTATTAAAAAGGCTTCGTGGCAGTGGACTATTAATAAAACTGTTATTCTCTGAGACGAACAGTCCAACCCAAGATTGTAATGACAATAAAAATAAGCATTTTAATTCTGAATTATCACAGCGTGTGACTACGTCGATTGTAAGTGTATCATTTTTATATACCAACAAATAGGTGGTATATTGCATATTACATTACTACCTGTACCAATTCTTAGGAAGAATACCCACTTGTGGTTAAACGACACTTCATAATACATTGAAAAGAACAAACGATACAATTGTTATAGGGGGAAGCACCTTTACTTGAGTATTTTAACCCTGAAAAGACTATTGTAGATGGGTTCTTTACCGAATAAATTGGCGTAGCTTTAATCTCTAAATAGTGTAAACAAAGTCACTGTTCACGTTTGTACAGTACGCGCGAATAAATAATGAACATCACATTTGCAAAAAAAAAAGAAACGGCAAATTTTGGTTCCGTAAAGCGATATCATAAGTCACTGATGGACGAAAGAGCCGACGATCTTTAAAACTTTGTTTTACGGCTCGTCGACAAAGTTCGCCTGTCGATGACGGCAAAAACCGCGGTTTTAAAAACCGACGAACCAGGTTTGCGGCTCGTTAAACATGTTGAAATACGATATGGCTCGCTGGTCGATTAGTGTCGACGAGCCAATGAGACAAAATCGTTGAAGTTTAAAACAGAGTTTTAAAGGTTGTACGTGAATCAGCGGCTTTACGAACCATCATTGGACGAATCAGCGACATGACCAGTGACACACTTCATGCGTAACGTTTGTCGCTGATTCAGCTGATTGGTCCAATATGTTTTTTCCTGTTCTGTGAGTCCAATGGTGCCTCGTGACAGAAAGACGCTCTACAAAGCCGAGCAAGTCGTAACCAGCAGATTATATCTTCCAAACGCCGATGTCCATACTTTATTCGCTATTACTGTATATCTGTTATGTTCTCCTAAACAATGCAGTAGAATACTTAGATTAAAATGAGGTTTCATATTTTCCGTGAAAGGTTCCTTTGTCTACTATTTAGTAAATACACATACACATACGGTTGATGTTTACAACTACATTTCCGATATTGTATTTAGAGATATATAGGTCATAGGTAACGCAAAACCTTTTAAGGGCGGGTCTAGTACATTTAGATAAACAACTTTTGTTCTCGGACTTTTGGAAAACCACGAAGAACAAATCAGCTTTTTCATACAAAAAGTTCGTCAAAATGTATGGAGAAGCGATTTTATTTAGCGAATTTTCAAAAGTCGTACAACAAAAATTGTTTGTGTAGATGTAGACCCACCCTTAAAAGGTTTTGCGTTTAATACCTATGACCTATATCTATAACTGTATTTTTTATTATAGGATGATTTGTTATAATGGTGATATTTGTATTATTCAGCAAAATGTCTTACAGCTATGTTTAGCAGTAGATTTATACAAGATGAACTATTTTGAAAAGTTAATTAACAAGTAAATATGTATTTTCGCCGCTTGGCGTCGAAACTTTTGGTCCGTGGGGTCCATCCCTAAAAAAATTCTTCAAGACAATTTCGCCAAAGCTTGTTGACGCTGCTGGCGACAAGAGAGCTGGCTCATTCCTCGCACAGAGAATCTCTTTAGCCATTCAGCGTGGGAATGCAGCCAGCGTTCTCGGCACCCTACCACACGGACACAGTATTTGTTTCGATTTTTAGCCTTTTTTTTGTATATAGGTAGGATATATTTATATAGGTATAAGGTAGTTAAGAATTGAATTTCTATGTTTTTTAAGTTATGTAAATAAATATTATAATTAACTAGGAATTTTAATTTTATTTACAAACTTTCGCGATTTGAGCACTTTATACTACTATATAGCCGTGGTGGTCAAGAGGTAGTGACACCCGCCTTACAATCGTGAGGTCGTGGGTTCGAATCCCCGGTCCCGTATCAATGAGTTCTTTGGAATTTATGTACGGAATTTCAAACCACGGGCTTTTCGGTGAAGGAAAACATCGTGAGGCAACCTGCGTACGTCATTAGAAGAAATTCGATGGCGTATGTGAATCCACCAACCCGCACTGGGCCAGCGTGGTGGATATGGCCCAATCACCCTTCGTGGGTAGGTCTACGTCCTGCAGTGGACTATTAAACAGGCTGGTACAGTACAGTACAGTATACTACTATATTAATACGGGACTTAACGCGCAATAAAAGTAAGTCATTAGTAATTGTAAGTCGCGATAAGTCCCGTCTTAACATAGTAGTATAATAGGAATTTTAATTTTCTGTAATTATCTAGAAAAAAAATAGGAAAAGTTAATGGTCGCTCGACGCTGTATCAATGAAGGGCGCCATCACGAATATTTAAAACCATATGTTTTAATAAATCAACTCTTGCGCATTATCCTTACTAAATGTTATAAATTCAAAAGTATGTTTGTTTGCCGGTTTGTTTGCTACTTTTTCAAGCAGGAACAGAGGAAGACTTCGAGTAGTTTTTTTTTCGTGGATATAGTTGAAAGGACGGAGAGTGTCATAGACTTTATATCCCGTAATAATAAAAGATTCCAATGGGATAGGAATTTTACACCACTGGCTTTTCGGTGAAGGAAAACATCGTGAGGCAACCTGCATACTTCCATAGAAGAAATTCGATGGCGTATGCGAATCCACCAACCCGCTCTGGGCCAGCGTGGTGGAAATGGCCCAATCACCCTTCGTGGGTAGGCCTACGTCCTGCAGTGGACTATTAAAAGGCCGATACAGTGCAGTATAAAAAAAATGTACGCGTCGAATTGAGTACCTACGTCCGTTTCGTCGGTCAAAAACCCTAAACATCACGGTGGCGAGGCCGCGGGCGAAAGCTAGTTTCGAACAAATGCGCCGTTCTAACTCAGAGCAATAATTTTAAACATCAATAATATTCATAATAAACTATTTTAACTAATATCACAAGTTTCCCATTTAATTATTTTTATGGCCATTGAAAAGCAGTAAAACAAAGAGAAAGCGTTGCATTGTTTTCACAAGTACCGATTGTTCTGCAATAATTTCGAGTGGGTTTTATCATAATTTGCGCAATACCTCCGGTTCGAGAGATAATTTTGTTGCGCAGTAGTCATCGATATAATCATCATCATCTCTGCTGTATGTAAGTTGAGCAGCTTTTAGAAAATTGAGATTTATCATAAACAGCTTAGCCGATTTCGATAAAATTTAAAATATTGTATACACTTTTGACATAGCCCAACGGATTAGCGAGTTGAAATGGCAATGGGCAGGGCACATAGCGCGGAGGACTGATGACCGGTGGAGTCGAAAAGTTCTCGAGTGGAGACCACGTACCGGCAAGCGCAGCGTAGGACGTCCACCCACAAGGAGGACGGATGACCTCATTAAGACCGCAGGATCGCGCTGGATGCAAGCCGCTACCAACCGGTCTTACTGGAGATCCATAGGGGAGGCCTTTGTCCAGCAGTGGACGTCCTTTGGCTGATGGATGGATGGATACACTTCCGAACCAAAAAAGATTTTTTTAAATCGGTTTACAATTAGCGTAAATATTGAAAAAAAAAATACATACAGACGATCATAGTACCTCCTCCTTTTTGGAAGTCAGTAAAAACAATTTTCGGTGGTGTGTCACACAAAACTATTTTTTGCTTTTCATCTAAACAGTTGAGTAAATACGCACTTAATCCGTTTATTTAAGCCTAAAGATGAATTCATCTTGAGCAAACGAAATAACTGACAACAAAAGCAAAACAGACAATTTACAAGTAGTTTAGCCGATGTTTAAACAGTGGTTAAGTATAGGAAGACGTCCAACGATTTCTGTGCCATTAAAAAAGCTGACGCACACAAACACTTCCCGTCTTTAAATAAAGGCCCATTCAGACGAGGAGCGCAATTTATTTTAAAACGTTTAAATCATTTCTAACTTTCACAAAGGATCGCTTGCTCTCCCATTCGCACAAACATGTATTTTCAATGATTACTCCTGATCTTACCCGGTCTCGTGACCATTGACGCATACGTTCAGCCGCTCTAACGATTTAATTATAGAGCCCCACCTCTCACGCAAAAACATTCAGCTTACTTTTGAAACGTTAGAATTAATGGTTTTTAATACCGCATACTCTCCTATTTCCCTCCTCTCCTTAAAACCGCATATTTTACTCTCCTATTCCCCTCCTCTCCTATTAACTTAGATTTTTAATCCTCGCTCCAGCTCTCGAGATTTGTGTTGTATATTAGTGACATCAACTTTTGAAAATCTATGTTAGTGCAAACGGGGCAGTGTAACATGTAATTCTTAAAATAATTTCCATCGTTTCAAAAATTAGTCGCTATCAGCAGCGGTAGGGAAATCCAATTAATCCGATATCGATTATCCGATAATCTTACAGTACTACAAGATATATTTCTTGGCCTACAGATGCATAAAATTTTGCTCTAACCGCGGAACTTTATACAAAATATCGCGGCGGATTCCGCGCGATAATACCGCTACCGCCGCCGGCAGCGAATACTTGTATCTGAATAGACCTTTAAACATCTTTTTGCGATAACAATCTGTCATTTACTTCAATCGTAGCAATCTTGCGCAATTACATTCTCTATTGTTGGAATACAAAAGGCGCTCATGTCGCATGTCGCTTGTAATATCTTATAATGGGGAATAACAGAATCAGAGCGAATTCATTGTAAAATTGTTAAAAATTAGGCACGCAAGAAATAGGTAAAATTGGAAGGTGCCAAAGGATGAGATCCCCTGTAGTTTTGAAGATATCTAAATGATCATTATGTCTTTCATCATCTCTTTGAAGATACAATTAAAATAAAATTTCGATTCAATTAAAAATAAGATTCTATCCCGGTCAAACTATCTGAGAAATGAGAAACTGCGCATAATAATAATGTGTGAAAAGCAAAATGTAACGAAGCATTTGTCGTAAAGTTGACTGAAAGGTATGATTACGAACTCTGCTGCAGGCAGCAGCAACACCGCAGCAGTGCTGCCGTAGCACTACTGGTCCTCATACAATCTCATGAGTTTATTGTCATTGAGCATTGTCGCGGCAGCAATATGAGGAAAAGTAGTGCTGCGGGAGCACTGCTGCCTGCTGCTGCTGCCAGCAGTGGAGTTCGGAATCATACCTCTTACGTGCACATTATTATTATGGGCAGTTTCTCAGTTCTCAGTTAGTTTGACCGGGATAGCATGCGGTTATGATTGTAACTTTGTAACAAATATAAAATGTTATCAATTAAATTGAGCTCTAGAGCATACGTACATTTATTTACGTTCATAACATTTGCAATTTAATTATCTGTTCGACAGGAAACTATCCCCGATCCCACCGCTTCGAAGGTGGATTCAATTCAACCAATTAAATATTGACGTAATAGCCGTGGTGGTCTAGAGGTAGTGACGTCCGCCTTACAATCGTGAGGTCGTGGGTTCAAATCCCCGGACCCGTACCAATGATCGAGTTCTTGGGATTTTATGTACGGAATTTCACACCACTGGCTTTTCGGTGAAGGAAAACATCGTGAGCAACCTGCATATGTCAGTAGAATAAATTCGATGGCTTATGTGAATCCACCAACCCGCACTGGGGCAGCGTGGTGGATATGGCCCAATAACCCTTCGTGGGAAGGCCTACGTCCTGCAGTGGACTATTAAAAAGGCTGGTACAGTACAAATATTGACGTCACGAAATCACGAAAAAGATTTTAGAGTTAGTCACATGATCACATCCTAAAGTAATGACTTATATTGACTATTGTAGTCATCGTATCAGTATCGAGTGATAATTATTGCTTACGCAGTGTAATTTCGATAAATATAAGTTATAAATTATACCTAAAGATAATATAGGTATTTTACAGTATTTTCATAGACATGCCGTGACTTGACTTTTTATAAACTTGCCGTGTTATAAGCAGGAAAGAGGTATATAAGAGGTTTATTCCAGAGATAGTTGTAGCTGATTCCAGTGTAGTAGTAAAAGTCATTTATGTTTATAATGGTGCTTGGTAAGTATATCCTTTTTTGGCTCAGTTAGTACTTACCAAGTATAAAAATTGTACGTAGACAGACTCCGGCGACCAGCTAGTCTATTATACTAGTTCTTTTGCAAAATGTGGGGATTTGAAGAGGGAAATATGTATATTTTGAACTACTCTTGCTGTGGAACCAACCCCTAAATCGTGATAAAATCTGAAATATTGACGCTTTGCTTAAATTAATTTGATATACAGGGTTATTTCTTATCAATTTACATTGCTTATTCTGTACATAAAAAGTAACAACTTTTGTTCAGCGACATTTGAAAAAAAAATCAGCTGTTCTATACATTTTGTCGAAGGTGAACGATATTTTTCTATGGAACAGATGATTTCTTTTTTTTGAGATTTAACAAAAGTTGTTAGTTTTGATGTAGGTACAAAATAAGCCCCTAAAAGGATGCTAATTGATTAGAAATAACCCTGTATATCTTATCTTAGCTCTAGTTCGTTCTAATTCAAACAGCGGAAAAATCCGGATTAGATTATATTATAGATTTACATAGCTCTCAAAATATTTGTCTTCGCGAGTAATATTCCTTGTTTCATACCATGATTCGACTTTTCATTCAGAATCACGTACTTCCATTGAATTTTCGCGGCATGTGAACTAATATTTACACTTATGTTTTGCCAAATCATGGTAATTATTTGATATGAAACTTATTTACCTATTTCAAATAGATAAATTACTTATAGATATAGATAAAATTGTAAAATTGATTTCTTATGGAAAACTACGCGGAATAAATGATAAAAATAGAGTAAGCATTCCAGGGATATTACACGCTTTATTACGATACTAGCGACCCGGCTTCGCACACGTGTATTATACTTATAAATAAACATTCCTCTTTAATCACTCTCTCTATTAAAAAAAACTGCATTAAAATCCGTTGCATAGTTTTAAAGATATAAGCATACACAGGGACAGACAGGGAAGCGACTTAGTTTTATAGGTACTAATAGTGAAGAGTTCAGATACTGACCTTTGAGCAAATATCTACAGAGGCACAGTTCCTAAGTGAAAGTAGTAAAAAAATGTCCGAGCGCCGTCATACATACCGATTTAGAGATTTACATTAAGCTAGCTTTATTTGAGCGCGGTATTTTGACGCGGTATGATAATTCACAATGACCCGTTTTTTCGAATCAAGACGTTTTGTCACCTAATTAGTGCTTTTCACCGACATTGGCATCGCGCGGCGTTGTAGTCGGCTTGCAATCACCTTACGACTAACTAAAAAGCCTGCCCACTACTTAGCTTGGGCAGGGTTTTGGCTCGGACGCTTTTTTTGCACGCTTGTGACTCTATAGATATTTGCTCGAAGATAATGACGCATACCGAACTCTTATGAGGCTACCGCGGTGCTGCAGCGCGTCGAGCATGTCTGCTGAGGTGGGGGTTCCCGACTTCTTTGCATAATAAGATATGGTGGCCTCGTTTTGGCAGCGTCTGCGTCATTCCGACAATGAAATCCTTGTGGCTGTCTCTGACGACTTCCGGAGACCTTTGTTCGAGCATTTGGTTTATGTCCACATGGACGCGAATAAGAAATGAATTTACTACCTATATATCCTCGAATATTTTCTGTAACTATTAATTATAAGACGTCCAGTCTTTTACAGGTGCAACATTTTATTTTATATTATTTTACTTAATAATTTTTGTATCTCTGGGTCCCTGTGCCTGCAATAAATGGTTTTTATTTTATCGATCATCAAACGTATACGTAAATATCTTCAAATCTATAGACTCTATAGTACCTAAATACTAAACAGGTAGGTTCAAAATACGATTTCAGGTGTCTTGTAATCTAGAGTAAACAGGCGCCTTATAAAATAAGCGTGAGACTTTTGGCATAATTGCAACAGTGGTAGAGGACTTTCACGAGCGCCATTACTGAGGCATCTCGTGAGGATAATAGGCCTAATTATGAGGGCGTCATCGTAAAAATTTAATACCAACATAAAAAATGTTCTCTCTATCGAATGCCCAAAGTGAAAAAGAAACAGATATTCTAAATTGCTAATATAGGTAACTACGATGGGCGCCTTCATAATTGGGCCTAATGTCTGTATACGAGTATATATTACTAGCTTTTGCTCGCAGCTCCGCCCACGTAATATTTTGATTTTCGTGCTATCCCAAGGGAACTTTTTTCCAGGATACAAAGTAGCCTATGTCACTTTCCGACATTCAAACTATGTCCACGTTATATCAAGCCAATCCGTTGCTCCGTTGCTGCGTGAAAGAGGAACAAACCAACAAACTTTTCGGATTTATAATATTAGTATGATAAGGATACTTAATTAAATTTGAAATACATTAATTCCGATTTTTCTGCAATAGAATTTACCTAAGTCTAGAAGTTTTATTAACACCATGTATTATGTGGTCTATATAAAACATTTTTCATTTGATTTGAATACTCTAATAATAGAATGTAGCGTACCTATTTAATGGATGTATGTAATGTTTACATAAGGTTTTTAAGTAACATGTTCTATAATTATATATCTGTGACGGTATGGTAATTTTATTCATTGTATTAAATTACAAATTTATTATTAGTATGAAATTCCAAAAATATCACCGAAAGTCATTGCACTTATTGTAAATTTTTTAAACTATTTATTGTGCACTGTTTAGCGCTATTAGTATATGGTTTAAGTATGTACCTAGTTTTTTTGTGTTTTGTTTTTGTCTATGTCTACAAATTATAACTTACTGATAATTGACAAATGATGTAAGTAATACAAACGTAATTAAAATAATACGGCTAAAACTCACGTTATATTAAAGGCGCGTGCGCGCCAGTCGACGGGGGCGCGCGTATTCACTGAAGATGGAGTACTGAATACTCCGAAACCGGTCGCATTCCCGGCGGATCGACTGTATAATTATAACGCGAGTTTTAGCCGTATTATTTTAGTTATGAATACTCACGGTAGTTTTAATGAAGTGATAATACACACGTGTTTCTTACCTTTTAATCCGGATAACGATGGCACTAGGACGAATATAGCTGATACATTCATGAACACCTCCCAATCCTGAAACAAAAATAACAATAACTATTAGGTATTTGTAAAACAATAACGTCGAAACTTACTTGTTAAGAGGATCGTGAATCGACCAGTGTTTTCGCGTTTTGGAACATCGAGAAAATGTTCGGTATATCTATATGTAAATAACACGCTACGCTATACTCGAGAACTTTTCGACCCTATGGTCATCAGTCCTCCGCCCATTACCATTCCAACTTGCCAATCCGCTGGGCTATGTCGGTAACCTTGGTTCTTCTACGGATCTCCTCACTCCTGATTCGATCCCGCAGAGGGACTCCGAGCATTGCGATCTCCATAGCTCGTTGGACTACTTGGAGCTTACTAAGAAGGCCAATAGTGAGAAATCACGTTTCTGTGCCATAACATAAGTCATCACTGGCAACACACACTGGTCGAAAACTTTCGATTTGAGGCACTGAGGTAAGGTAAGCTATTAATATAACTAATACAAATTCTGTTTTTCGGGGTCGCAAATTTTGTCTACAAACTGAAAAATGAACACGTTGGTAAATCGGCTGACTAATATAAGAATAACCAGATCTGACCAAAATAAAAAAAACAACCGAATTATGAACCTTTTGAAGACGATTAAGAATTAAATGAAGTTTATCGGATGCATTTTAATGAAATCATTATTAATCAAGTTATTTTAAGAATTCTCATCGAATAAATCAGTACATCGTCTAAAACAGTGGCCATGAGAAAAAGAGGAAACGCTCTAATAATACCTGAGCATTAACATAAAATAGTAAAAAAATGAAACATTTGTAGGGTACTGTGGGACGCGGATTCATTCACAATTAAACTTTTCGAATATTTTTGAAAACTTTAGAACTAAATACTTCCAAATATTCATTAAAACAGGTTTTGCATAAGTTGCTGGTGAGATGCTTAATTCACAATTAAAGGTTAGATTATTTTAAAAATGAAAAGTACAAAAGTATTCAAACAAATCTGTTTACTAAAGACAATTTCTAAGCTCTGATTGTACTTAGATTTGTACTCTCTTTTATTATGTGTTAGTACCTATTGATACATAATATAGTAGGCATTATAAAGGCGCCATCGTAGTTATGTTAATTTAGAGTATTTCCGTTTCTTTTACACTTTAGGCATTCGATAGAGAGAACACTTTTTACGTTGCTATTAAACTTACGATAGCGCCTTCATAATTGGGCCTAGTATGTCTGTACGAGTTGAATTTTCTGACAAAGCTAAGCAAGTGTATCTACTTTACTTTTGTTTTTGGGTTGTTCTATTTCTTCTTAGGTTAGATGCTCAAAATAACATAAACTCTGTAAGGAATCTAGTCTGCCCAACCAGAAGCTCTACTAACAATGCCTGATAATAAAAAAATATAACACACCAATAACGTGTTTCTCAAATTATTATTTACTAGCGACCCGCCCCGGCTTTGCACAGGTGTATTATACATATAAACGTTTCTCTTGAATCACTATCTATTTAAAACTGCATGAAAATCCGTAGTTTGCGTAAGATATAAGTATACTTGGGGACAGACAGCGGAAAGTGACTTTGTTTTAGATTACGCAGGCGGTCGTCAAATACTTGATTTGTAAAATCCTAAACGAGTCACAACCTTGTCACAACCTTAGTTTGCTACATTAGTAATTTGTCAAATCCTTTGTTACGTACTATGTAGTGATAGTGATAAAGCCTCACGACGCCTTACGCATACTTACAGATTGTATCTCTAAGTATATCGTGATATTGATTGAATGCGATCATCAATATTAATTAATTTTAACGTATTATTGCGATAAATTTAGTTTGACATATTATAACAATGGTGTTATCAATAAAATTATTGATCTGTTATTATTGACAAAACTATCAATAGCAGTATATTGATAGTTTTGTACGGAACCTTATTATTTAATAGTTTCGGTTACACATTCTTATTCTTACCAACTCTACATATTTTTGGTCGTGTGATAATCATAAAGTATGATGTTCTAGCATCCAAATTACGATAAAATCTCGGCAATTTGCCGTTTTTTGCTCATTTGGCAAGTTTTTATCGGATTTTTTAAAGTATAGCACATTATTCATTTCTCCTTCCGTTGTGAGCAATTCTAAATACCAAAGATATAAATTTAGGCTCGATACTTAAAAAATATAGATTTTAAAAAGATCTACATTTACATCAAGTCATCGTAAGCCTCGCAATACAATTCGAACGATTGGGACCAAAAGTTACTAAGTATACTAAGAACCTGTTCATAGTCCAAAAAAAGTGCGTACGAATATTGGCCAATATCAAGCTTCCAAATGCAAATACACAACAATTCCACAAACCCTTCTTCACTTAATTAAAGATATTAACTGTGGTGTTAATATATATTTTAGAAGCGTGCAAATTCGTAAAATAATACCCACAGTTTTTTACAAAACTATCTAGTGCACGTGTCCATCCTGCCGAACCCAATATCAACATAATTTAATTTTACCCAAATCAAAACTATCGATACACAGCTCCGGGCTATGCTCAATGGCTGTTAAAATATTTAATAAACTTCCGGTCGAAATTAAAAAAATTGAAGACGAAATCGAATTTGCAAAAGTATTGAAATACCTACTTATTAAGAAATGCTATTATGCATTAAACGAGTACCTATTGGACAATCATAAAATAGCACATTAAAATAAATAAATCGCTCCGCACAATATTGCTATACCCTAATAGGGTCATATGTATAACTTATAGAAACTAAACATGTTTCCTAAGACCTTCATGTAAATTATGCTACATTATGATGCTATATTATGATTGATTGAGTTCTCAAATAGACACAAACCAAACCCTGACTAGCGTATCATAGGATAGCGGGTTTAAAAGGTGCACCCTACGAACGATACACCCTGATTGAAACCAATGATATATATCGACTCTAGAGCATGGAAGCTTTTATGCTCTAGCGTAGCATCCATCGGCTTAGATAACTATATCATTCGTCTTCCAAGTCGGTTGACGTCCTACACTACGCTTGCCGGTACGTGGATAGTGAACAATGATATAAGCCGATAGATGCAAGCCGCTTCCGATCGGGCTTACTGAAAAAGTTCTCGAATGCAGACAGCGTAGTGTAGGACGTCGACAGACTTGGTAGACCAATGATATAAGCCGATGGATGTAAACCGCTTCCGATCGGGCTTATGGAAGCTTCCATGCTCTAGAGTAAAAGAAGAGAGGAATCTCAGGAAGGTTGACAGCCTATGGGTCTTATAGAAAATTTGTACGAGAGGTATATGGTCGGCGGACGTCCATCGGTGGAGATGACTTACCCTGACGGTGCCCAGCACGATACCGGCGCCGATGGTGCCGCAGCCCGCGATGAAGAATGGCACGGCTACTTGTAGCAGCGTCGTCCACCATCTTTCTTCTTTTTTCTGAAACAATTCAAGTGAATTTTATGATAAATCTCTCATTTCATGGCACCATTCATCCTCATCGGTCATCAGTTCTACGGGCTATGTAAGTATGTAGGTATACATACAATGTGTTTGTCTAACTTTTACAGTGGGATCAACTCTGAAAACGCTTCCAATCTTTTCTACAGTTTTCAAAAGTTCAACAGCTTTTCCATAGTTTTTGTCGAAGGTCTATAAAAATCGTATGGAACAGCAGTGGTTTTTTTTACATTTTCATAGTTGGTCCCATAGTAAAAGTTGTTCAATATTTTCCGTAGATGTCACCGCTTAAGGCTCCGACACCGGTAGACAAACACATTGTATATGTCGGACGAGAAGACGTTACATAATTTTCCGAACGCTGGCTAGCCGAGCTGGATTCGGCGGTCGACCTCTTTCTTGAAGTCGGACCCACCTAACTGGACTACTTGTCCTAGACGTACGAGATATTAAGAACTTGGTATGCTGAAATTTTTGATTAATTTTCTTTTCAAAGATTTTCTTTAGTGTTAATCACAAATACAAGGAAGCAGTTTTCGTTTTGTCTTTACGATGTGAAAAGAGCATCAACCTACAATTTTTTACCTGACTACTAAGGAAAGATTATGTTTTTACCTTCGAGCAAATATCTACAGAGCCACAGTGAAAGTAGTAAAAAATGTCCGAGCGCCGTCATTCATACCGGCTTAGATATTTACATAATTCACAATGACCCGTTTTCTCGAATCTCGACGTTATGTCACCTAATTACGAGCACTTTGGCATCGCGTGGCGTTTCAGTCGGCTTGCAATCGCCTCACGATTAACTCAAACTAAACTAAACTAACAAGGTTGCCTGGAAGAAGTCGCCATGGGTGATAAGGCTGCCTCCTTATAATCATATTTTTTGTCGTAAAAGTGTAAACAGTGTTTATTTTTAAATTGTGGTTGTAAATAAAGAGTTGTGTCTGTCTGTTGTCTGTCTAAAAAGCCTGCCAACTACATAGTTTGGGCAGGGTTTTGGCTCGGTTACTTTTTAGGACGATTGTGACTCTATAGATATTTGCTCGAAGGTTTCTACAGATCCTTTGGTTTTGGTTTTCAAACAAACGCCACAATTCAAAACGAGCATCATTCATTTATCCATCCCTCAGCCATACTGCTCGTGACGTCCACTGCTGGACACAGGCTTTTTCTATGGATCTCCAAAAATACCGGCGCGTTCATCCAGCGCGAACCTGCGGAGTTGATGAGCTCATCTGCCCACTTTAAATACGAACATTGCTTTCTTGTATTTGCAAGTAAGTACTCAATAATTGTATTTCGTATTTTCAAATGCAAATGCAGTTACGATAAAAGAAACCACTCAGACGAAATTGTCTCAAAGTCTCTTAAAAACATTAAAAACACTTATTGTGATAAATAATCCTACCTAGTTTTAACCACAGATCTGGTAAGAATCTCGATCTAGTGCGGATTTAATTTTGGACATGTCGTCTCGATCTAGTGCGGATTTAGTTCGAGAAAGATCTCAATTGAGCACCCGCATTTTGCAAAATTAATGGTTAGAAAAAAAACTAAACATCATACAATTTTAAACACCATATTATGGTGTTGATTCAAGTTATTTTAAGTATATCTCTTTTTGTTTATTCATGCCTACATCCCAATGTCTTCTACCAATGGGTTGACTGGGTCCTCCTTTTGTACTAATAATGGTAATGTGTAATAAAAAAGTGTCAAAGTCAAAGTCAAATCATTTATTGCAACATATGAAATTTGCATGCGGTTCTTAGTTAACATGTTTTGTATAGTGATACATATGACCCTATAAGGGTATGGCAATTTTATTATTTGTATTGGAACGATTTATTATTATGTTCTATAGATTATCGTTAAAAAAATCGTCTAATGTGGAATTTCGATAAAAGGATTATTTTTAGTTGTTTTATGAAACAGTTTTCTCTTTCGATATCTTTTAGATTATTTGGCAATTGAATATTTTTATAGCCATAGAATTTGGGCTAGAACTGTGCATTGCTAAGTTAGACTTTGGTTATACGAGTTTATGTCTATATTGTGATCTAATAGTGTTATAATAAATATTTCAATTACTATCTTAGAACATTGCGATGTTACAAGATAAAACGATAATACCGTTATTTTAGCTTAAAATCACAACTTCTCGTAATACCAATAATATTTTACACAATTATTACTCAAAGAGCGCAGCCAATCACCCAAAAATACTGCATTCTACAATGTTCCGTAAATACCTATGTATTTTTGCATTTTGCGCGAGACAAAATTATACTCTTATATAAGTTATAAGTATGTATTTAAAAATAAGTATATGTAGTATATCAGTATATGGTAGCCATATCACAAGCTTTGCTTAGTTTGGGGTCAGAGGCAGTGTGTAAGATGTCCCAAAAATATTTATTTATTTATTTTATTTCATTTTTATATTTATTCAAAATAATACTCGCGCGACGTGTAAAGAAAAGGGCTATCTCTATCTCGACATCTCTAGTTTCAAGTATTCATGTTTTTAGGGTTCTGTACCTCAAAAGGAAAAAAACGGAACCCTTATAGGATCACTTTGTTGTCCGTCTGTCCGTGTGTCATGACTCTTTATCTCAGGAACGCGTTAAGATATCAAGTTGAAATTTAAATTAAATACGTATATCTACAGTCTCTTGCAGTTGTGTAAACGAAAAACTTCTTAGTGGTTGTACACAAAAGTTAGAGCCGTTTAAGTATGTCGTAAAATCCACATATTTCGACACTCACAAAAATCAAAACCTACAGGGTACTTCCCGTTGACATAGAACTATTAAATTTGGCGAGAAGCATTGTCTCGGAGTACACATATAGGAATAAATCTGAAAACAGTACAATTTAATTTTACACAAAATATGGGTTCAAAATTCAAAGTGAGTAAATCTTATCGTGTAAGGTGCCATATAAAAGAGCTTCATTAGCACAAGCTAAAACCGGTTTTTAATTATTTTAACAATGTGTGATTTTCGATGTATGACGAGAAAAGTGAAAAAAAAACTATTTTGTCGATGATTATAGCGTAGAGATTTTAACAACTTACGATTACTTCCCAATTTTGTGAAATTTTCTGGATCTGTACGGAACACTCAGTGTGCGAGCCTGACTCGCACTTGCCCGGTTTTTTTAGGTATTCATGTCAAGCGGTGCGTCAACGTAAAATTACGATATTGAACAGAACAAATACATAAATGAGTATTGCGTAGGTATGTCGAATAAGCAAATGGCACGTTCGACAATATTGCTGCGTCAAAATTATTTGAACAGATGTATTGTGAAGCCACAGAAGAAATAATAGTAACACTAACAATTATTTTTCGCCAAAAACAGCACAATCGACTTCAACTATGAAGTCGGTTACCAGCGTGACGAATATATTCCAATCACCCTTCGTTAGTGGGCGTTCAGCAGCGGACTAATCAAAAGCCGGTACGGGTTGATAACACAAGTCTACAAAAAAAAGTACTTTGGAAGGTGTTACGTTTTTCTTAAGTTTTTCGGGTTTTTCGGTGTGCTGAATCTGAAAATGACTTTTTCAGATTTTGTCAGAGTACGTTTGAACAACTTGGACAATCTTTCTTCAAATTTTGTAGCAAATCTATTTTTTTTATCTAAAATACTTAGGTACATTCATTAGTAAGCACTAAACACTTTTGTTTTCCCAATGATACTTCTTTTGGTACATTTTCGCTTGTGAGAAGCATCTGGAAGGTCACACCGAAGCGTCCAACAGTAGAGTCCGCCATCATTGAGAGTCCATCGTTCCTGGTATCTTTTTTCCATCTCTATAATATTTTAGTGATATTGTTCACCTTATTTTTCACTCATATCCCCCTAATTTGCTATGATTTCTATGTAAATATTGCAAATTTTTTAATGTATACTTTACATTAGGTACAAATCATTATGTAAACATAAAATTAGATAATACTATACAAAAACACTATTATGTCTATTCAAGAGAGTTGTTGACCAGAGTCAACACCCTAGTCAAACAAGCCCCCACACAGTGCATTCCGACCAAATGTGCCCATTACACTCGCGGCGTTGCCCCTCTGAATAGCAAGGGAGATGTGCTGCACCAAGTACGCCCCCGACCGCGGATCCAGTCCCTTCTCTCTGAGCCGCCGACCAAGATCGCGCACAAATTCTTTTGCCTCGGAGCACCACGAGCCTGCCGTCTTCACGGCAAATGGTTTCTATTAAATATGACTTCAAAATAGCCCAAAAACCCTATTTGCAAAAATAAAATGCGTTTTGCAAAATAAACCCACGTTCAGGATTTTTTTTAGTTTTCATAACACCTTAAACTATAGAAATCAGTTGAAAACATCTAAGCGCATTTTTTTAATTAGGTACTTATTTATATTTGCATAAGTGGAACTAGTCGAATCGATTTTGTAGAGTAGGGTTATGGTCAATAATGCTCTATTAAAGGCTACAGTACACTTTGATCTTGACTTTTACGATAAATGCAGAAAACACACATAGAAATCTAATCTTAATAGGCGTTGCTATCAGCAATTGTTCACGCATTTATCAGTTTAGTAGTTGATTATTGTAGCGGAACTGAAACTGAGACTGTAGCAATAAGGCTTGCTTGCTGCACATATAACTTGGCTGGTATCGCCGGCATTGCCGAACGGTGAAATTGCATACCTACGAGTATGTGTAGATGAATGTTCGCGATTTTTTGGCGGGAACGCGGAAAAATCATGTCGCCTCATTGTATTATTTTGTTAAACTTGTGTTTTTATCAGTGATAATTAGTGAAAAATTATGTTATTTCGTTGATTATGAGTTGATGACGTGCATGAGTGTAGGCAAGTGATATAATGTGACGTATCGTGTTGTTCCGTGTTGTTACCAAAACTCCATAGACGGCTCTAGTAAAGTTACCACTGTTTTACTGTAGTATGACTTGGACTATGTTTGGACTTGACCGCGACTTTTTTGGACTACGACAGTGACTATTTTGATAAAATATTGTCAAAAATTATTAAAACTTAATACTTGTCACTGGCAAATGCACAAAAATGCGACGACAAAACATAAAAGAAGCTGAATGTTCGGGAATGTCGCGTCGTGCGGAGAGACGCTACATTCCTGAATATTCATCTAAATGACTGCCGAATTAAAACCGAATGATGCCGATTGGATCCGAAGGAACCACCTAACCGATCGGCATAAGCTGAGTAATGCCGGATGTAACATAGCAGCTGCTTCGGGTCGGCTTTGTCGTCCGACAAAAACTACTGAACCGACTGTGCCGGCCCACTTATATGTATATCCAATCCTAAAACGTGTGTGTTGTATAACTAATTCGGGCATTTTATATACCTACCTACTTTTTATCGATAACGTCAATGCTGGTAATTTAAATGTATAAATGGTGATAACACGTTCTCAGTAGCTTATTATATTTTTGAATAGGTATTCGCCATTTATAATAAATCAAATCGGAGGAAAACTGAAATTTTTGTGTACTTTTTCTTGATTACTTTATTATCTTCCAAATAAAAACATTTTTCTATTAATTAGGTTAAATATACCTTTTTGTGGTGGCAATAAAGTGTTTTATATTGAATTGTACTTTTGTTCGGGAGATTAGTGTCATCTTCATAACCATTATGAATTCTGCTATACGAGGTACACTGCTAAACATAACACCCCCTATAGATCTCCAATAGATCTTAGAGCAAATATTTATTTGGTCTGAGCAATATATCAGCGCGATCTGCGAGGGGACGTCCTTTACTTCGCTTGTTGGCACGTGGTCCCTATTCGAGAATTTTACTTATATTTGAAATTACAATAGTGTTTCCACACACATTAGACCCATGTTCATTATGTTTCAGGGACTATAGTAATAAGTTACGAATATTATTAAGAGAAAAAACCTGATTTGGAGAACTAAACTATGGCCGAATGAAACTTCTTGTCAGGTTAAATAAAACACCGGTTTTAACTCACGTATGATATACGGCCGGGCCGCTGTGAAACCCGACCGGTTTCGGCACTCCCGTCGACTGGCGCACGCGCACCCAGTCGACGGGAGTGCGCGTATTCCCTGATGAAGAAGGAGTACTAATTTTACTCCGAAACCGGTCGGGTTTCACAGCGGCCCGGCCGTATATCATACGTGAGTTAAAACCGGTGTTTTATTTAATATAATGTATTCTCACGCGAGTTTTAATGAAGTGATTCTTGTCAGGGGTGTTAAGTGAGATTCAGGCAAGATTGGGCTATCAGTAGCTTGTAGCTAACACCACAGCCGCCAAGAAGTTTCATTCGGCCTATACCTAGGTACCTACTATTACTATGAGATCGTCTATTAATTACAAGTTTTTTAATAAGAATTTTCCATTGTACCTTTGGCGGAATTATGATAGGCATGTCGAGTCGTGGCCGGGAAGAGTTCAGCCTCAGTTCCACAGTCTCTTCATCATCAACTTCAACTGGATCTGATGACCTGCCTCCAGGGTTAACAGGTCTTAATCTTTGCTCTACGTCATCGGTAGCCATTTTGAAATTCACGCACGAGCGCTTTTGAAATCTTTATCAAAGTTTGTTCATACAATATGATATTATTTAATTATACGCCACTGAATTTAATTCTCAATAACTGAATCACTTGTCCATTATCCTATTTCACATCTTATTTTTATGTAACTAAAAACTTTAAACACTATTTAGTTTCTTATGTCTTATTTTGATCACTATACTTTGTTACACTACAACTTTAAAATATTTTAATCAGTATTGAAGTCACCGATACGATTTATTATCGTTTCTGGATATGACCACCTTTTATTTCTATATTAATTTTAACACTTTGTATATGATATAACAAACGTACGCTTAAAAGTAATTAGAAATTTTAATCATGGCAACATTAGGACACTTTGTAACAGTAATTAAAAAGTTAAGTACTAACACTATACTGGCAAAGTAATAAAATAAAAATAATTTAGAACACGATTACGTAGCAGCTTACATGATTATACCCGAGATTAATAATAACTGACTGTGTATAATGGTTCGAAATATTTTATACACAGAAATTAAGGGATAGGTTTATCAGCGAAACACCGATAAAACGTAGATAAACAACTGTTCATAGAATGACTGTACAAATAATAATGAATTTTCTGAATCATTAGAAAACGGCGAAATGGATATCCTGGTTTCTTGGAAAATGTTATTTGTCTTCATTAATATTCATCTACTAATATAATATCTATAATAATACCGACTAAGTGCACTGACGTGAAACCGTGGTGGTCTAGTAGTAGTAGACCTGCAATCGTGAGGTCGTGAATTCAAATCCCGATCCCGTACCAATTAATTTCTTTGGAACTTATGTATAGAATTTCACATCATTGGCTTTTCGGTGAAGGAAAACATCGTGAGGCAACCTGCATACGTCCGTAGAAGAAATTCGATGGCGTATGTGAATCCACTAACCCGCACTGGGACAGCGTGGTGGATATAGCCCAATCACCCTTCGTGGGTAGGCCTACGTCCTGCAGTGGACTATTAAAAAAGGCTGGTACAGTACAAGTGCACTGACGATATATTAAAGATAGCAGGAACGCGCTGGATGCAGGTCGCTTCCAACCGGCCTTATTGGAAATCCATGGGAAGGCCTATGTCCAGCAGTGGACGTCTTACGGCTGACAGACAGAAAGAATATTCATCATCATCATTTACTCTTCACTTATTTTGTCTTTGTGAGTCTTATGCTCAAAATAGCTTTTTTAATCTATTGCCGTAAAATATCGGATGATGATCATTATGATGTTTACAGCCGCACTGTGCAGGCGATAAGAGCGATATTGCGCCCCATGTTCAGCAGTAGACTAGTAAAAAGCCACTACACTTTACAGATGGACTTAGGTTTCTCTACTGATCTCAAACAATATAATAGAATAGAAAACGCTTTATTATTCACACAATTTACAATAAAACAATAATAGAGTACAATATAATTAAAATAGTGCGACAACCGGCGGCCTTATCGCTTAGAGCGATTTCTTCCAGGCAACCTGAAACAAGAGCGCTGGGAGCGGCTTGCATTCAATGCAATCCATATCGTGTCCATGTCATAGCAGTCCTACGATACGCTTTAATTACCAGTAGGTACTCACATCTCAAGGACTTTTCCAACTGCAAGTAGATGTTATTTCTTTTAACTTTTGAAATAACATATGAAATTTTATTATATTGACTTGGTTTTATGGAAAATGATTTTGTGTATCTAGTAAACTTACTGTCAAAATAATCCCTTAGATATCGTTTTAGGTTCGATTGCGATGATTTTGTGAGTACAATAGTGGTCAAAATTAAAGAGGAAAAAGAACAATAAGTAGGCAAAATTATGGCTCAGACATCATTGCTTCGACTGAATAGGCCGACCGTATAGACCTTAGAAAAGTTACAAGTAATAGAAACAGTACTAAAATAGCAAGAGAATACATCACTTTGTCTCATTTTAAATATGAAATTTAAAAGGTGTTAGATAAAGATTTCGAAGGGTTTTTCACAAACTAGCATTGAGCTATCACGGGTGTCCAAATTCAAAAAGGTAAAAAGTAGGAAAGTAAAATGATCAGAGATTTGAACCTTCTTACTGGAGCTAAAGGGTTCAAATTTCCGAAAAAGACAAATGACCTAATCTAACCAAATTTTTACCATTTTGACATTCGAACTGGTGATTTTGACGTTTGCGACAGACATTGCGTTTTTTTTTGTTCCACTCACTCTCGCGTATGCTGTATAAGCAGATATGAAAAGACAACTGTAACATACTCGTAGTTTTTTTTTTAATAAAATTTAGTAATATTTACTTCTATTACTTGTAATTTTTCTAAGTTATAAACAGATTTTTCCAAAAATCTTGGATAAAACTATAGGTACAAATATTACAATATTTTATCTCCCTGCTTTGATAGTATAGATTTCCGATAAGATTGATCTGTTTGATTTCAGCTCGACATATTCGACATTATCTGATCTATTCCAATAGTTTTGCGTCAAAACTTTAGCCTATTTAATGCCTTTTACATTCATGCACGTGTTTTAGGCTCATTACACATTCACCAGCTTTGCACGCATTTTTCATAAGAAAAGAATACAATTGTACGCGTATATTCCGTAAGAAAAGTGTAGTAGAATGTTTTTAAAAACTTTATCTGCTGTTTTATCGTACATATCTTTTTAAAACGCGACAAGCGTTTCAAATTATTTTTCATGGGTTAGTAAACCTTTTTGAATCTGTGAAATTGAGTGTAGCATCACTAATTTCTAGCAAAGGACACTTCCACAAAATGTATGGAAGCTGGTAAAAAAATAATCAAAAATCTAACCACAACATGCGTTAAGCTGGACACATATCGGACGCGGCTTACGGGCGCGACTGACAGCCGCGACTGATAGGTATCTGGATAATGAATGTACATTGAGCCGTGCACACTATCGGACATCAGTCGCGGACGTCACCTTGGGCTGACCTTGAGCGTTCGGACGTCCGAGAGCGATCTGCGGGCTTAGTTACTTTATGTCGGTAGGTAATCTGGACACTGCAGGATGTGTGGAGGTCATCCCTTCAAACAAATTCCATTTGACCATAAAATAATACTATCGACGTGACAGAACGTGATAGAGTTATGATGAAGCTATATATCACCTTTGCACACGTCGATAAACTCTTGTCGTGGTCTTGTGTGCTAAGCTAGCCGGATGTTTTAAGACTATGCACACTGCTAAGTCGCGGCTGTCAGTCGCGTCCGTCAGCCGCGTCCGATAGTATGTTTCCAGCTTTACATTTCAAGAAAGTACATCATTTTCTGAGTTTCTGAAGAGACTTCCGATTATAGAGAGGGCGATATTGGCGAATTTAACATTTTTACCCATCTCAAAAAGTACACAACAACTTTCACTTCAAAAACTTCATACATTTTCTCGAGTGGCTACGAATTGTTTGTAACGAGTAGATTTTTCATTGTTTTTGTTTTCATGCGTTTGTTTTCACATTTTCATAGTTAGCTGCATAGTAAAAGTTGCATTTCATTTATTTATTCATGCTTCTATACAGTAGATACAAGATGTTATTAACAAAGTGTAGGTACAAAGTTCAGTATAGACCCTGTCTACATGTTAGATTGAGGGTAGTTACTTGTGTTAATAATACAGTATATGTCCATAATTATAAGCTAATACTTATTAAAGTCCCTACGCTTAGCAAAACAAAATATTGTGTAAAAAGCTGTGTCCGCCTTACCACAAAAGATAAATCTTTTGTGGTAAGGCGGACACACTTTAAACACCGTTTAACCGTGCAATTTGTTCTATTAAACAGCGTCTAAAACGTGCTTAAAACTTTTGTGGTAAGACCGTGTATCTTCAGCACAAAACCGTTGACTCAGTGTTTTGATTTTTGAGACCCAGTCAAGTACATGATGATTCAAAGTGTAGGAGAGATAATGTTTCGAGATAAGAATATCAGATAGATACCTGTCAATAAAATTCAAGTTGTATAGATCAAAAATATTTTTAAATGATATACATACATTTCGTATCAGATTTATGACATTGATAACACGGATTTTGACAGTTAAAGTGTCTTCACGTCAACTTCACGTAGATAAATAACGATGCAAAAATATATACAATGTGTTTGTCCATCGGTGTCGGAGCCTTAAGCGGTGACATCTATGGCAAATTTTGAACAACTTTTACTGTGAGACCAACTCTGAATACGTAAAAAAAATGCTGTTCCATACGATGTTTTACAGACTTTCGACAAAAAGTATGGAGGCTGGTATAATAATAATCAAAAATTCTACCTACAACACTCGTTACATTTCGAGAATGTTCATATTTCGAGTCTATTACATCAGTTAAAACAAAAAAGAGCCCACCGTTTTTTTTAATCAATTTTGAATCTATTAGGATAATTAAATATATTTGGGTCGATTTGTAGTTTATCTCTAGCAACCCTGGTTAAGTAACCTCCATTATTGTTTTATACCAAATAAACACAGTTTTTAAGTGTTTTTGTCACATTGTGCCTACTGATTTCGTCACACTGGTAGGATATAATTTTGAATTTTAGCAAATTAAGAGATGAATGTGGAGGAATCAGCTACGAATGCAAGTAGAATAACGAAATTTATTTATTATTGCTTAACTAGAAAAAATACAAAGCTGAGTTATTATTCTTCATACAATTTATTGATCAGATTTAAAAAATAAGGAGGGATAAAAAATTCAAAATTAAATATTTTTGAGAAGCACATACCTAAATCTAGCTTTCAAATGTTGTACATATCATCTTGGTTCGATTTTTCTCTGAATAATATTCCACTTGTGGACGTCACCTTTGCCATAGATGTCACCGACACCGGTAGACAAACACATTGTATAGCTTAGGACGTGCTTGTACCGTACCTAAATATTAACTTTATTTGATTTATTAAAACTACCGTGAGTATTCATCATAACTATAACAGAATACGGCTAAAACTCACGTTATAATTATACGGTCGATCCGCAAGGAATCCAACCAGTTTCAGAGTAACGCGCGCGCCGATCGACGGGGGTGCGCGTATTCCCTGAGGATGGAGTTCTAAATACTCTGAAACTGGTTGGATTCCTTGCGGATCGACCGTATAATTATAACGTGAGTTTTAGCCGTATTCTGTTATTTGATTTACAAAATAATTTCACTATTATTTTTTTCATAACGGCGTAGAGTTTACATAGTAAAATATGTAAAACTAGTTTTTACCCGCGGTTTCGCCCGCATACGCAATATATCATTATAACTTGTAGCCTATGTGTTATTCTGATATATAAGCTATATTATTGCAAAGTTTCATCTCAATCCGTTCAGTAGTTTTTGCGTGAAAGAGTAACAAACATCCATCCATCCATCCATCCATCCATCCATCCATCTATCTATCTATCCATCCATCCTCACAAACTTTCGCCTTTATAATAGTAGTAGGATATTTTTCGATAGCAGGCTCAGATCAAATAAAATAATGTTTCATTTAGTCTGAGATCGCAGGAATTAAGTATGATAACTTAGCTCGAAAAATATTGTTTGGCTTGAAAAAAATATTCTGGATTGCTTAGAGAAACAAAAATCAATTAATTGTGTATTTTTCCACGAAGTAAATAGGTTTAAACATCGATTTGTTGCAGCTCTTATTTTTACGCTTATTTTGAAGTATGTTATATCCTACTAATATTATAAACGCGAAAGTTTGTGAGGATGGATGGATGGATGGATGGATGGATGGATGTATGGATGTTTGGTACTCTTTCACGCAAAAACTACTGAACGGACTGAGCTTAAACTTTGCAATAATATAGCTTATATATCGGAATAACACATAGGCTATAAATATTAATGATATATTGCGTATGCGGGCGAAGCCACGGGTAAAAACTAGTGAATTATAATAAAAAATCAAGACGGAATGTCGTGAACACACAAGTACATAGTATTGTTATATCTTCTTTGACACAAGTGAGGCCGATTTTTTATATATGTGGTGAGTGCGTCGGTGTTGCGCCGCCATAGTTCGACTGACGAGCCAAGGCGTAGTTTCGTTGTACGTGTTTGTGTGTGTAATTGTCTGTACACGGTGAGGAGTAGTTTTGCCGGCTCCACTTGTTTGTTCACATAATTCTGTCTTGATTTTTTTATTTTGTCTGAGGCCGAGTCACACAAGTCGGCGAATGTGAAGTTAGCCACAAGCTGCTCGAAACCCTATCAACGCTCAGTATTACGTGACCTTCGCTCAGGATTGGACGTAACGCATCATGTAGCTTCACTTCACATCCGCTGACTTATATGATTTAAAATTATTTATTGTAGCGCTCGTAGCGTAGTTTGATTAGGTGACTGTCAGCGATCACCGAAATTAAGCAACGTTCCGTACGGTCAGTATTTGGATGGGTGACCGCGGGTGGCATTTTCCAACTGAGCGCTACCGTGGCTCGGATGACACGTTAAATTGTAGGTCCCGGTTGTTTTAACCGTTTGGCCATGTCAGAGGCCTTCAGGCGGCCCAAAAACTCTGACACCAGGGCTAGCCACCCGGCCTATACGAACTTACTTACTTACTTATTTATTGGACAAATAAATAAACTATGGCGAACTATAGCCGTGGTGGTCTAGTGGTAGTGACACCCGCTTTACAATCGAAGGTCGTGGGTTCAAATCCCGGCCCCGTACCAATGAGTTATTCGGAATTTATGTACGGAATTTAACACCATTGGCTTTTCGGTGAAGGAAAACATCGTGAGGAAACCTGCATACGTCCATCGAAAAAATCCGATGGCTTATGTGAATCCACCAACCCGCACTGGGCCAGCGTGGTGGATGTGGCCCAATCACCCTTCTTGGGTAGGCCTACGTCCTGCAGTGGACTATTAAAAGGCTGTTACAGTACAGTAAATAAACTATTGTATTGTAGGATTTGTAGGTACTTACCCCCGAGAGTGGTTGTTTCTCCGCATCGGCCTCTGCTAGCTTCTTATCCGGGGGATCCCCCGGACTTTTTAGGTCGCCATTGGAGGAGTTTATCGAAGACATATTGTAGTTTGGATCACCGTTGCCAATTTCATCTGGAACAACATAATACAATAATTAAATCAATTATTGATAGGTGACTTAAACTTTTAGAAGCCGTGGTGGTCTAGTGGTAGTAACACCCGACTTGCAATCGTGAGGTCGTGGGGTCAAATCCCGATCCCGTACCAATGAGTTTCTTTGGAACTTATGTACGGTATTTCACATCATTGGCTTTTCGGTGAAGGAAAACATCGTGCATACCTGCATACGTCCGTAGAAGAAATTCAATGGCGTATGTGAATCCACCAACCCTCACTGGGCCAGCGTGGTGGATATGGCCCAATCACCCTTCGTGGGTAAGCCTACGTGCTACAGTGGACTATTAAAAAGGCTGGTATAGTCAGTACAGTCAAATTAAACTTTAATGGGGCCTTTTCGCAATGTTCCTCTGCAAATTGTAAAAAGAAACTCGGGAATCGGTCCACAGACAACTTAGAAACCGGGTTATAATTAGAACGAAAAATGACACAAGTACAGACAAACCTAGATTCTCAAATGGAATTTGTTTGAAGGGATGACCTCCACACATCCTGCAGTGTCCAGATTCCCTACCGACATAAAGTAACGTGACTTTTTTGACAAGTTTTAAGGGTTCCGTAGTAAAACGAGGAACTCTTAATAACCTTTGTGACCGTCGGTCCGTCCGTCCATCCTAATATTACAAAGCCTTATAACTACCACATTTATGAACCAAATTGCATGAATTTTGAGATTATGATAGTTTTAGTATACTCGTAGATCTCTATTTAGAAGAAGTAAAAATTTTAAAATAGTATATCATTGTAGAATAGGGTTAAATGACTGTTAGGTTTCATTGGGCATTTTTTTGTCACATGTACCATTTAGGAGATATCGGCTAAGTTGAAAGGAGATGTAGAGGAGGTCGCCTAAGTTGAAAAAAGACTGTCCCCCTCTTAATTTCTAAATTATAAAAGGTTGATTCAAACTTGCTGAGTTTATAGAAAATAATAAAAAGTTTTTTTTTTTAATTATTTTGAGCACTGTGGAATGATAACTTTTTGAGTTACAAAGGAAAATCGAAATTTCTAAACTTGCACATTTGTAGCTCAGAGGTCATTGACCTCATAAACATACTTTTAGCCAATTATTTTTTTTATAAACATAACATAATTATAATTGGTTTTAATCATCATTACAATCATCGTCACCATCTACGGAAGCCTACGCGTGTCTCGACACGCACTTAACAACTTCCGTTCGGCATCGAGTAACGCTCTTGTTTTCATACGAATCACTCTAGTCTAGCTAGATTAATTAAACTTATCTACCTAGACAATTACTAGAGCAATCTACATATTTTCTACCTATCCAGATGATTAGCTATCCATAAATTTGCATATAGATAATACCTAGCTAGCGTATTAGCTATACATTTACATTTTCTACTGTGTACAGAAATGTATTTTTAATTTATAGAGTTCCGTAAAAATAAGAACCTATTTGTCTATACTGTACTTGCTTAATCTATACTTACTAAACATATCATAAAATCTATTCTATTATATATGAATTCAAAATGAACCTTTCTGATCCATAAAAAATAGGATAAACAACAATTATTTCAAAAATGCGGTAGTAATACTTTTCAAATTTTTTTCAAAATAGTTCCAAATATCCATAACAAGTAGGTATTTAGTTTTTTCATCGCTTACTGAAGATATGCATAACAAGATCTACTCATTTTAAGCCATGGTGGTCAAGAGGTAGCAACACTCGCCTTACAATCGTGAGGTCGTGGGTTCAAATCCCAGTCCCGTACCAATGAGTTCTTTGGAATTTATGTACGGATTTTCACGCCACTGGCTTTCCGGTGAAGGAAAACATCGCGATGCAACCTGCATATGTCCGTAGAAGAAATTCAATGGCGTATATATGTGAATCCACCAACCCACACTGGGCCAGCGCGGTGGATATGGCCCAATCACCCTTCGTGGGTTAGCCTACGTCCTGCAGTGGACTATTAAAAAGGCTACCACAGTACTCATTTTAAACCTGCCACATCATGAAGTAAGGTCAGAAGAATGGAAAACACATGTTTTGCGGTACTCATCGCCTTAATTCGTGTATGTCTGGCTTGCCCTATTAAGTATGATGTTATTTCTGAAAATAAGAACTCAAAAAAATCTTAATCAGAACTGTATTGTGGTATGGATTTTCACATGAATTACAGGATTTACATTTAAAAGCAGTTGTCAAGTATTTATCATAGAGGTAATTATTTTGCATGACCGACTTCACCCGTGTACAGAATTCGCGAATATTTCGCACGGATCGATGTAACATTTTTCACATTATTGTTGATTTATCAAAAATGGCTCAGCCGATTTCGATAAAATTTAAATGGGACCAATTTCGAAGATTCCAATAAAAAATAAATTATTGAAATCGGACTACTAGGAAAAAAGTTATGCGTGGTTATACATTAAGAAAAATATATATACGCGTCGAATTGTATACCTCCTCCGGTGGTTCGTCGGTCAAAAATAGTTTAAATTGACTACGACAGAACCCTACCAAGTAAGTATCGTAATTATCTCTTGATGATTTTACTAACATTGTCATTATAACGACAAGCTAAGTCACGATGTTCCGATGAAGTAAAATGTTCACTGTATTTGTTTTAGTTAGGTAAACATACACTGAAACATTTTAAGATAAGTAATTACTTGAAAATACGAGTATCAAAAATAATCTCTGAAAAGAAATGTTAGGTACCTAATAATAAAATAGGTGGACTGGAGATATAATAAAGATCGCTGGATGCAGGCCGCTTTCAACCGGCCTTGTTGGAAATCCATAGGCGAGGCCTATGTCCAGCCGTAGACGCCTCACGGCTCATGGATGGATAGAATATAATCAGAACACTAGTCTCGGCTGTTTCGAGTCATCATCGTGATACTGTACCAGCCTTTTTAATAGTCCACTGCAGGACGTAGGCCTACCTACGAAAGGTGATTAGGCCATATCAAACACGCTGGCCCAGTGCGGGTTAGTGGATTCACATACGCCATCGAATTTCTAATACGGACGTATGCAGGTTGCCTCACAATGTTTTCCTTCACCGAAAAGCCTGTGGTGTGAAATTCCGTACATAAATTCCAAAGAATTCATTGGTACGGGACCGGGATTTAAACCCACGACCTCACGTTTGTAAGGCGGGTGTCATTACCCCTAAACCACCATGGCATCGTGATACAGATGAGTATATTAAATTTATGGGTGTCATAAACAAAAAAACACATTTAAGGTTGCAAGTCTGTCATTTTTCTGTCGGATATATTTTGGAGAGTGCGCCCAGGAAATACACAACTTGCCCATAATTATATTCTATTCCCACTATTCTTATAGGCATGAGGACTGGGTAAAAATAGTAGATTGTATCATATGGGAGCAAAATATTATTTTTACGGCGAGGGCGCTTTTTTGAAGAAGAAGCGGAAGCGCCAGAGCGAAGTGAGGGATTCAAAGTACGTCGCCAGAGCTAAAAATATATTTTCCGCCCGAGTGGTACACTCTACTTTTCATCACCTCTAAGAGAAAACTAAATGCGCCTCATATTTTACTATAATAATTATTATTATTTAATAAAACGTAAGTAACAACTAAATTGAAATTAAATGGTATCTATAATAAAACAAATGAAAACTTTCATTCATCTGAATTTTCATTCATTTTCTTGGCGCTGAACACTAACATTACAAATACTTCCAAATTCAAAAAGTGCGCGGCAAAGATCATTACGTTGCACTTATTTGTTCTAAATTCAAAAAGTGCGCGGCAAAGACAATTCCGTCGCACTTATAAAGTTCCTTATAGAAAACACCTCCTTTGGGCGCACTTAAAGGTGAACCAAGTCGAATCCTCGAACTCCTTTTCGAATAGATGTGATGAAAAATCATGTTTATAATTAGTCCGTTAGTTCATCAAAAAATATTAGACACGTATTTTGCTTTAATTATTGAAACAATAAATAAAAAAGATAATCCTTATCAAAGTTCGGGAGTGGAGGCAGCGGCTCGTGACGTCACTTCTACGAGAAAAGTGCTATAATTTTCACGTACTTACAGGTGACGTAACGTGACAGTTTAACGGGCTATATCTTGATCAATTTTTGTTTAAAAGACAAAATAAAAAATACTTATCTAATATTTTTAACCGACTTCCAAAAAGGAGGAGGTTCTATGTTCGTCTGTGTGTATTTTTTTTGTGTATGTTCATCTATAATTTCGCCAATTGTGAACTGAATCGAACATTTTTTTTAATTCGAAAGGGTCTCCCGAGGTGGTCCCATTTAAATTTCAAAGAAATTAGCGGAGCCGTTTTTGATAAATCAACAATAATGTAAACAATTCGAGCGAAATATTCGAATTTTGTACACGATGCAAGGCGGTTTAACCATTTTTTGCGAAAATTCTGACAGACTAATTATAATTTTTCAGTCATCATTTCCGCGGCGGAACTTACATTACACGCAAACCGAGAGAAGAAATTCCCCCTTTCGCCGTTTTGTCGTTGTGACGGTTTGGTCGCAAGACAGTTGCGACCAAACGACTACTTACAATGTGACGCCTTCTTTTCTCCCGGTCTACCACTTTTAGACCCTCAGACTAGGGTTAAATGACTCCTACAATTGGACCGGCCACCCCAAGGTCGGTAGCAGTCATAATATTCAAGGCAACCTTGACAGCCGGTGACCGCGCGCTTTCTCAGCCACAATAGGTGTTGTAACTCGATCGTGGAGAAATCTGGCCAACGACCACAAAATACCTAGTGATCATAATGATTAGGGAGCTTGATTATAATATAAATATATATAAATAAAATTAGACATAAATGTTTTTTTTTGCATTTACAGATATACCTACCTACCATTCGTAGTAAGTAAAAAAACACATTTTGCGGCCATGAAGAGATAGTGTAAAGAGTACGCCTAATGCCATGAAAAAAATTTTCACCCGCGCTTTTTGCATCGCCCGCTATCATGCTGCTTTGTTTAGAGTCGAAAATCGCATGACACAGTTCACGATGATTTTGGCTTCGAACGCCAGCTTACATTTTTAGGTGATATTTTATTTATTTATTCAACATTTAAGCATATATTAAAAAAACTAATCGATTACTCTACTAGAAAATTAGTCTGGCTACGTAATTTGTCAACAATAATGTTGTGTTATCGCTGACATTTTCGAGCATTTGAAAAAAAAAGTTTTTTTTTATGATGCAAAATTCTACGCGATTACTCTGCTACTAAGTTTTTCCTTTCCTATAGTATTTTTTTAATATGGTTATTTACGTTCGTTATCTTTACACCACGTCTTTAAAAATACACCTTTCGCTTGATTCTGGCATTAGGCGCCCCCTTAACGAGGTATATGTATACACTTAGAAACCAAAATAGTGTCCAGTTTATGGTGAAACTAAGGTGAAAATCAGTTGATGCACTTTCGTGCATAACTAAACTACTAAATTGGTTTTAGGTGTATGTAACTCCTAAAGGCTACCGTTTAGTTCATGGTCACTAAATGAGGCGGCCATGAAAATTTTCAAATTCAACTTAAAATGATAGTTTAATAGCGTACCTACAGATAATAGGAAAAAAAAAACGAAATCAGTCGAATCATTTTTGGAATAAAACTGTATAACAAATTTTTCAATTAAACGGTTTTATGTACTGAAAGCTAAAAAATAATAACTAAAAATATAATCGTGGGGCTTTCGCCTAAAAGATTTCATTGTGTATGTAAGTACGTTGCGCTCCACGATTTTATTTTTTGGTTATTATTTTCTTAGCTTTTAGTACATAAAACCTTTTAATTTAATAAGTTTTTTACCAGATTTGTTTTTGTGTTTTTAGTTTTTATTTTGTTACTAAAAACTGTGTTCTATATGAAAAACCCTTTTATTTGATACCCATATTGAGGGGATCATGTAAAAAATGTAATCCACCATGTTGTGGCGGTGGCCATCTTGTAGTTACGTCAATACTGAATACAAAAAATTGTATTGTCATCAACACTAAAAGTGTGTATCAAAGATCATATCAACTTGTCTAAGGGAAGGGGGTTAAATTTTAATTTCTAGATTTGACCTAAAAAGCGGGCAAGTAAAGTTAAATGAAACCGTTGAAAAGTCAACAATATTTACCGATTGTAACAATTGAAAAATTCTTTATTTCGTACAAAAACATAAGGTAACATATAACAAAGAAACGATGCTACCCGCAGTAGTCAGGAAGACTGTGTCGCAGATAGCAACGCCCACCTCCAGCAAAGAATTGTACAAAACATAGTACATAAATAAGAAGTTAGTATGACAGAAACCATTTTTGAACAATCAATTGAACATGCGCGCTTGCATGTGTGTTTGTGTGTGTGTGTGTGTGTGTGTGTGTGTGTGTGTGTGTGTGTGTGTGTGTGTGTGTGTGGGGGTGTGTGTGTGAGTGTGTGTGTGTGTGTGAGTGTGTGTGTGTGCATGTATATGGCCGTGTGCGCGGCTAGTAATGTGAATTGCTACTTCGATGATACGAGTACATTGATTCGTGCAATTTATTCGAATTCTGTACTGAAGTCGGATATGCCATTTTTGGCAAAAAAATGCTATTAGCTCCTCAGAGCAAATAAAAAAATCACTAGCTCATATATATAGTAGGTAATGTAGGACTGTTTACACGCATGAACGAAGTTAAACGCCAGTAAACTGCTTAACGAGTTTAATTCAGCCATTAGTCATGACCTTCGCGAATCGATGCGACGATGCGAGGAGTCAGGAAATTGACGGAATACATTTCGAACTAATCAGAGGTCATTTCTCTTTGTATCAGATACAGATACAGATCTTTATTGGTGCTAAATTACATAAAACACAAGTCATAAGAGTAATAATTAATTTCTGTACGATACATTGTACATTTAATATACTTAATTTATGTTGGTTGTAATTGTATTGGTATTATCATATTCTTTCAAAGAATAGTACGCTTTACCGATCGGAATCCTTTTAGGCCTGATTTTGAAAATCGAGATAGAAGCCGCATTTCGTATGTCGTCGGGCAGTTTGTTATAAATATCGGGACCCTTCACGTACACCGACTTTCCTGCTTTAGTGAGCTTGTGCTTTGTTTGTTTAAACTTATTTATGTACATACTACGGGGCGAACCATCGCGATTTACACCTATCTTTTGGAACTTGTGTTGGTTTGTGTGAATGAATACACTGTATTAGTTTGGTTGGGATTGTTTGAGCACAACCGTAGCTCGGGTGGACGTCATCTTCGTTATATCAGGCAAAAAGACACTGCTTGATGGGAAACCTATGCCCATATCAATATATTAGGACTGGTTGGAAGCGACTTGCATGCAGTGCGAATTTACAGTTTTAATTAGGTTATTTATCGACCATCCGCAAGAGAACATCCTACTAAACTAACTAAAGATAATTTAATTACAAAATTAATCATATAGGCTTTCAAAAAATCGCTCATGACGTATTTTAAATATAATAAAAAGTAGCCATGAACACTTTTCGATAGGCAAGCTATCATAGGCGTGTTTATAAACAAATAAATAATTTATGAAATGATTTTTTTTATCGTGCTTCACACACTAGGTATAGAAACTTTCTTTTTGTGATAAACATTTCAAAACTTGACGCGTTCGCAGGATTTGAACCTGCATCTCTTAGGGATTCTGGCCCAGATACTTTGTCCAATTAAGCTAAAACGCTGTCTGCGAAGACGTCAAGAATTTTAAAAAAATCATTTCATTGATTAAGCAATGCGCTATTTCTCGTTAATGGTAAGAAGTTCTAATAATTTCACATTAAGTGACTGACTGGTTTAATGCAGTTCTCACAGATGCCGCTTCCAACAATGTAGTAGTTGGTAAAAATGATAAATACTTTCACTAATTTAACGTCTTGGCAGACAGCGTTTTAGCTTAATTGGACATAGCATCTGGGCCAGAATCTTAGAAAGATGCAGGTTTAAATCCTGCGAACGCGTCAATTTTTGAAATGTTTATCACAAAAAGAAAATAAATAATTTACATAAAATACGCACCATCTGGTTATCACGTGGGTGAAGGTCGATCTTCAGTGGCTCTAAGGCCATAGCGGCAAGCAAGATCGTGGCTGCACGGTAACGAATTTATATGAACTTTAGGAGGTGCTCGACTTATGGGTTATTTTATCATGGACCCTTCATTTAAGTAACCACTTAAGATATAACAAGTGTTAGTTTTGATTAAATTATCACTGAAGATGCATTAACTAGTCCATTACTATGCAGGTCTCGTGCGATATTTAGAAATAAAAGCCGTGTGTTTATTTACAAAATTCATTCAAGATGACGGACAAAAGTCATCGAACTGAACAGGAGATTAACATTGAATTAATTTAGATCAGAGCTGAATAATAAATACGTAGAGACCATTATTTAAAAACACAGGGATTTATTTAAATGGTTAGCTGTAATGCTGTAAATCTAGTTCGGTCAGAAACTTTTGTAAAGCGAAGTAACTGCCAGCATGCTGACCATATTACATTTTTAGTTCAAGAGTTTGAATTTTAAAAATTGGTTTCCAGATACAGATTTATTGTTTTTAAACTTTCGCGATTTGAAAACATGGCCGAGACCACGATCGATGCAAAGTCCGAAACGTCGGGATGAGGCGGTATTTATTTATCTCGTAATTTTAGTGCGCGATTAGTCCCGTAGTATATAATAATAAGATACAGATTTAACTGCTGACCAAACTGGAGCGGAAATACACTCGTTATCTTAGATTTGTTTCCGAATGCAAATTTTATTGCCGACTGTTTAAGTTACGTCCAAAAACAAGTAATTATGCATACCAATGGTAAGCAAACAATGCGCCGCGTGACCAAAGGACTGTAGATGAATGAAACACACGCACATGTATGCACATGAAATTTGAAAACAAATATTGTAAACTAGCTTTTGCTCGCAACTCCGCCCGCGTAATATTTTGATTTTTGTGCTATTCCAAGGGAACTTATTTCCGGGATAAAAATACTACGTTACTTTCCAACATTTAAACTATGTTCATGCCAAAAATCAAGTCAATCCCTTGCTCCATTGCTGCGTGAAAGAGGAACAAACTAACAAACATCTTGGATTTATAATAAATATTAGTAAGGATTAAGTACCAAGTTGGTTTGAATTATAATCTTATTGTTCATAAAGCCAAACTAGAGCGGAAATACACTTGTTATCTTAGATTCGTTTCCGAATAATTGTCGACCGTTGAAGTGACGTCCAAAACAAGGAGTTATGCATACTAATGGTAAGCAAACAATGCGTCGTAGGAGTATGACCGAGAGACTGTACATGTACACGATTGTAAACACGACACACGTGCATGAAAATTGTAAACAAATATTGTAAATTACCACTGATAATAAGCAACTTAATATGTATACCAATGGTACGCAAACTATGCGCCATGTGGCCAATAGACTGTACATGAATGAAACACACACATACGTGCATGAAATTTGTAAACAAATATTGTAAATTATCGAACTCGTTCGAATTACAATCTTGTTGTTCGTAAGGCCAAACTGGAGCGGAAATACACGTTCATCTTAGATAACAGATTACTTTCCAAATACAGATTTTACTGCCGACCGTTTAAGTCACGCCCAAAAACAAGGAGTTATGCATACCAACGGTAAGCAAACAATGCGTCGTGTGAGTATGGCCAAGGGACTGGACACGATTGTACACACGTGCATGGAAATTGTAAACAAATATTGTAAATTACCACTGAAACTGTTGTTGATAACTTCAAGTTATGTTCGAGGAAGTTCATTTGCTTATAAATTGAAATGGTCCGGTAATGAATTGTTTGCTCAGAATGAGGACTAAAATAAGTTGTTGGATTATAAAAAATAGAGTGAGATGTCGCTATAACGTTCCATAAGTGTAAGTGCGAATGTGAAAGAAAGAAACATTTAGTACCTACCTAAGTACAAGATGTAAAGGATGAATGATTCAATGTTTATTTAAATAACTGAGTCATAACTAGTAGATAGCTGTGTTATTTGTGATGAAATTGTGAAATTCATAACAATATTTTCGCATATTTTCACTTTTCCGAAAAAGCACGACTTTACGAAATAATTAGCAGTTTCTAGCCGTGGTGGTCAAGAGGTAGTGACACCCGCCTTACAATCGTGAGGTCGTGGGTTCGAATCCCCGGTCCCGTACCAATGAGTTCTTTGGAATTTATGTACGGAATTTCACACCACTGGCTTTTCGGTGAAGGAAAACATCGTGAGGCAACCTGCTTACGTCCTTAGAAGAAATTCGATGGCGTATGTGAATCCACCAACCCGCACTGGGCCAGCGTGATGGATATGGCCCAATCACCCTTCGTGGCTAGGCATACGTCCTACAGTGGACTATTAAAAAGGCTGGTACAGTACAGTAGGTACAGGGGATTTCTGTCAGAAATTTCACGCCCATCCTCTTTAAAATACATAACGAATTTATTTGTCACTATGTATATCACTTTACCTATTAGACATAGACAAACGACAACTCATATAATTTATTCCAAAATAATTTTCCTTAAAACAATCTACACAATCAACAATTCCCCTTCTAAGACAGCCGAACAAACATAGCAATTGGTTTAGTCATACTATAAAAGATACCAAACAGAAAGTACTAAATTACTGCACAAAATACCAGACATGAAGGCGAAAGATAAATACAATATCACTGTCATTATAATCACTATCAATAAGATAAGACCGCAAGATTTCAATAATACGAAAACTCACCTAGCATTGTATATCCATTTAAACTCTTCAAGTACTTATCAACGGACTTTTCAATCCTCGCTCCCATGTTTAAAAACGACATTTTAACGATTTTAACACATAAAACACAAAAATGAACACAAACACTTCACTGTACACCACAAACAACACTAAAACACTAATCGATCTCAATTTAACAATCGAAATGCGGAAACTACGCTTTCCTGATAGAAAAAATGCCTAAGAGATCTCAAAAGAACTTAGCAATTACAGTTTTTGTTCACACCTTATCGACTGTTCCTTATCAATGATAAGTAGAAGAAAAAACCCTGATAAATAACGATAACACTATACAAACGAAATCTATAATTGAAAACGGATATATATTTTGGCAGTCACATTTTTGTATTTTTGTGCACTTATTTTTATTTTTAAACCACTTTATTTATAATTTTATTCGAGACACTTAAAACTCATTTCAATTAAATTGATTTTAGTAATAAAATGATCGATATTTATTACATTTTTTAACGATAGGACATCTGACCGACCCCGACCGCTACTGAATACTATTAGAGTCAGTTCGCGGTAGTAATAAGTACCTACCTACCCTCATTATTTGCTGATAAAATATAGTTATTATGAGTTTATTTGCCTTATCTGTGTTAAATGGGCAAGGAATTGATTGCTGCATCCTGAGTGACAAAGTTCAGAGCATTAAGTTATTTATACTTAAGTCCCAGTGGAATTAATTACTGGACAAAGTAGGTACCTACCCTCGTTATTTGCTGATACCTATGCACATTTTATCTATATAAAACTTAGATGTTCCAAAAATTAAACACAGTATTTATATAGTCAATTTGTACTTTCAGTGCCTATACTATTCTCGAGTGGAAAACTTTGAACAAGAATTTTATAGTTGCGATTTTATAATCTGTTTTTTTTTTCGGGTTGGCCCGATATTACGTGTAAAAGTTGTTCATAACAATAGTCTGAAACACCCCCTTTCGTTATATACCCTGTGCGAACAACACCGTAGAAGCAGAAATAAAGTACCGTACCATACCAGCCTTTTTTAATAGTCCACTGCAGGACGTAGGCCTACCCACGAAGGGTGATTGGGCCATATCCACCACGCTGGCCCAGTGCGGGTTGGTGGATTCACATACGCCATCGAATTTCTTCTACGGACGTATGCAGGTTGCCTCACGATGTTTTCCTTCACCGAAAAGCCAATGATGTGAAATTCCGTACATAAATTCCAAAGAAACTCATTGGTACGGGATCAGGATTTGAACCCACGACCTCACGATTGCAGGTCGGGTGTTACTACCACTAGACCACCACGGCTTTTTACACGGAAATAAAGTATATAGTGGTAATAATAGTGGATTTCCTACGGAGACAAGCAAACCGTAGGAAATCCACCGTCGAGATGGACCGATTAGTTTTATCTGATCATCATCATCATTTCAGCCATAGGACATCCACTGCTGGATATAGGCCTCCCCCATGGATCTCCGATAAGACCGGTTGGTAGCGGCTTTCATTTAGCGCGATCCTGCGGTCTCAATCAGGTCATCTGTTCACCTTGTGGGTGGACGTCCTACGCTGCGCTTGCCGATACGTGGTCTCCACTCGAGAACTTTACGTCCCCATCGGTCATCAGTCCTCCGTGCTATGTGCCCTGCATACTGCCATTACAACTTTATCTGATAAAGAGCTTCCAATTGGTCTTATGTAAAAGTTACGTTGTTAGGAGAGGCTTATGTCCTACAGTAGACGTCTTACGTCTGATTCTCAATTTTGTTGGATGTTTTGTTTGTTTGCCAATACAATTAATAATATTATATGCAAATAACTGTTTTTAGGTAAGTATATATTTAATGTAAGCACACCCAGGAGACAACAATAGTATTGTAATTTATCTTAATAAATTATGATAAGTACATAGTGCGGTCGTTATCAGGATACGCAGTTATGTCTTAAAATATTATGTTTCCATGAATAAATACCTATATAGCTTAGTATATTACTGATATGCTGCTGGTGGTCTAGTAAAAGAACGCTCCACTTAAAATCGCGAGGCTGCGGGTTCAAATCTCGGTCCACAAAGTTAGGACGAAGACGTCTTTGGATTTGTGTATTTTTTGCCACTAGCTTTTTCCTATTGTATAAGTCAATCTACTTCAATTCAATCCTTGTTTTGTGGCTATTTCACATTTCTTGTCATACTGCCATCAAACGTAAAGACTGTGTACGGTGTCCAACATGTTATACTGTATTAATTAGATAACAGTTTTTGGATTTTATACCGTTCTTTAATCTACTTCAAAAGTTCTCAATTCGACTGTATATATACTCTATACTCATTGACATTATAATTATAATCATTAATTTAATATACGATGTATATGAACTGTTTTGTTGTTTTGTATGTATTGAAATAGATTATTGCTAATGGTATTTAAATTTTGTGATTTGTAACAGTGGTGTTACACCAGAGTAGAAGCCTTTAAAAATAATAAAAAGTGAAAAAAAATAATAGTAGGATGAAACCCATTAGAAAAGGAGGGGAATATTATAAAAATAAAAGGAAAAATAATTTACGGGCGATCTGAGGTCGGGAAGGGGATGGGGGGGTTTAAGGGTAAAAAAGGGTTTTTCTCGATTTCCGGCAAAACTAAAAGTCCTATCGAAAAAAGTCAAATGGCAAAGTTGTAGGTAATAAAAAGATCTAAAACTTTTGTATTGACACTTTTTTCACATAACCAAGTTTTTCGTTTTTTATTTTTATCTTTTACAAAAATATTTTTTTGTAACGAAATTTGGTGAAAACTTACCTTTGTCATTTGACTTTTTTCGATAGGACTTTTAGTTTTGCCGGAAATCGAGAAAAACCGTTTTTTACCCTTAACCCCCCCCCCCCCCAACTTCCCCTTCCCGACCTCTGATCGCCCGTAAATTATTTTTCCTTTTATTTTTATAATATTCCCCTCCTTTTCTAATGGGTTTCATCCTACTATTATTTTTTTTGGTTGTATAAATTATCGACCCTGGTGTATGTTATCAATAAATGACTATGACTATACTGTATGTTTTTGAATGTTTGTTACGTAATTTTCATGATTCTTTTTTGTTTGGTTGATCATAATTCAGGAGTACTTGGTCTCATTTAAATTTTTGACCGACGAAAAATCACAGGAGGTACGTCGCGTATATATATTTTTTTGCTTTTTTATGTATAACCTAACCACGCTTAACTTTATACAGAGGTACGAGTACGATTTGATAATTAGTTTTTTATTGGAAAAGGTATATACTTCGAAATCGGTCCCATTTAAATTATATCGAAATCGGCAGAGCCATTTTTGATAAATCAACAATGATGTGAAAATTGCTACATCGTTTCGTGCGAACTATTCGTGAATTATGTGCACGGTTGAAGAACGAGTAGGTCATGCCATATTTTGAAAAAATAAATATTTCGAAATTAGTTGAAAATAATTATTTTTCACCTATTTACTTATATTATTTTTATTTACCTACAAGTTGGTTCGTAAATCGATTATCAACAAAGCAGAAGTGACACTTAATGCAGTAAGGCAGGAAGGAAGACGCAAGCCATTAAATATGGAGTGGAGGAAAATCTACGGAAAATTCTACTTCCTACCGTTTTCCGATTAATTATATTATTGCCAGTGTCAATGATCTTTTACGCATAATTACTGAGGTAATGAGGATGTCGATAAGATGTGTCACCATTTCTAACCGACTTCCTGAAAAGGAGGATGTACTCTGTTTGACATTAAGGTGGATTCAATGAGTCGCGCGCGATATTCAAATATTTTTGGATTTTTTAACATTAACTGCTAATTGTAAGTTCACAAAAACCCATTGAGCGAGGTATACAGGGTTACAGGCTAACTCGACCTATTCCCGTTAAGCGTGTGTAGTTTACTGACTGATTTGACTATGAAACACCATATACTAAATCTCACAGTTTTCGAGATATTTGAATTCAAATACTTTTTATAAAAGGTTAATTTTGCGGACAATATTGGGTAGCGAGGTCATAAAACATTATTTTACATGTAAAAATCAAATAAAAATAATAATACGACTTACACGTTTCTAAATATCTGAGCTGATAGTCGAAAATTTGGAATTTTATCAATACCAATTTCAAATATCTGTTTTTTTTTAATTTAGGATAGTGTATTTTATAGTCAAATTAGTCAGAAACAAAGTAAACTACACACCCTTAAAGGGAATAGGTCAACTTACCCTGTAGCCCTGTATACATCTAGAAACCAAAATAATGGCCTGTTTATGCATAAGAGTCCACTAACTAAAAACTACATAAGGTAAAAATCAGTTGATGCACTTTCGTACATAAACTGACCACTTATTTGGTTTTCAAGAGTATATAACTCATAAAAGCTTCCTATTTATGGTCGCTAAATGAGTTTTCATAAACTTAAAATCAGTAGTTTATCTGTAAATGTCAAAAAAAAAATGTTTGAATTTCGCGCTCTGCAAATCTCTCTTTCGCGAATTATTTTATCATAGCTTTTATTAACTAAGTATACTAAAACACGATTATACTACTACTAGGTACTTAGAAAGTTAGGTATAAGCATTGTATTTCTATTAAATTTATTCATAAAGTACCTAATCTAATACATTTTAATAAAAATAACTTTTCGCTTTGTCTTGGTGCATAAATTGACGGCTCGCTATGTTGGAAGATCTATTTCTTACTATCAATTAATAAATAAATAAATATTTTGGGACATCATACACAAGGCCTCTGACCCCAAACTAAGCAAAGCTTGTGATATGGCTGCCAGAGACTGATTTACTACATATACTTATTTTTAAATACATACTTATAATGATAGTAACTAATTTTTTTTTATTTTTTTTTTTGTTATTATTTAATAATGACAATACCACACTACTACTACATAGAAAGCAATTTGATCATCCACAGACCTTTGAAGGTCTAAAGATAATCCAAGTGCTCAAGCCCACTGCCAGTTGGCAGCGTGCCCAGCATGCTGGCAGCATTGCCACGCTGAATGGCAATGCTTATACGTTAAGCCAAATAAACACCAGCATTTTGGTCATACGTCGCGTCCACCAGACGAAAGACTTTTGAAAACGAGATGAGCTCCCGGCCCCCACGGACCCAAAGTCTCAACTCTAAATGGCTCAATTATGTAACCACTACCGAGGTTAGCATATTAGTAACTAAATTAGTGCTACCATGGTTTGGACATTAAATTATTACCTCTCAAATTAGACCACTTCAGGTGGCTTAAAAACTAACATCAGAGCTTGCCACGTGCCTATATAAACTTTATTATGGTGATAACAACGAAACAACAAATAGTAATAGTATATGTACGAATGATAATACGCCTAATTATTTTAATTATTACCAGTTTCTTCAAGTCTGGTGTCTAATAATAAAACATTATCTATTTATCACAGCCATTATCACTTTTCAATATCATTTTATTGATTGCACAAATCATAGTGATAACAGTGAAGATTCCAAGGAGAAATAATTATGGACTTGTGTAATGTAAAATACCTAGTAATTAGGTACTACCTGAAATAAATATCTAGTGAAGATCGAAACTTAAGAAGACGTATTTATACAAATACAATCAAATACACTAAAAAGTTTCAATTCCGACGTCTAAATCATTCGTCCTGAAAATAGCTTTTTTCCCTTTTTAATCCAGATAGGCGATACGATTAGAAAAAATATGAAACACGTGTTCCATCAATTTTGTTTAAGAATGTCTAAGCCTTTCAAGTCAGTCGGTCTAAGGAATCGCGCTCTTCCATACAAACTTTGCCACGCAATTTCACCCACTTAGGGCTTGAATTTCGCAAAATCCGTTCTTAGTGAGCACCTATGTCCTAAAAGGATCCCCCATGTCCCCATGTATGCGTAGACTCCTAGCACTTGTACTTGTTGAGATTTCGTGATAGGTGAGTCAGTGAATCATGATTTTATATATATAGATATAACTATTCTAATATAACGCTAACATGATTATGAATTTAAACTGAACTGAGACTTATATTATTATGCTCCTTGAGAAATGTAAAATATCATACGTTTTGCATTTTAAACCTAGCTGGGACGTTTTATACTAAATCTCTTCATAATCATTCAGATGAGTCCGTAGTTTAGGTTCAAATCTAACCATTTGTACTAAAGATAGAAAAACAATCAATATTAAGCCCATGATCGACATACAAAATAAACCGCGGTTTTAAAGTTTTCTCTGTGGTTATACCGTCATACCGTCACAGTATAGAGAAAACTATAAAACAGCGGTTTTAAAGTTTTCTCTGTGGTTATACCGTCATACCGTCACAGTATAGAGAAAACTATAAAACCACGGTTTTTAAGTTTTCTCTGTGGTTATACCGTCATACCGTCACAGTATAGAGAAAACTATAAAACCGTGGTTTTAAAGTTTTCTCTGTGGTTATACCGTCATACCGTCACAGTATAGAGAAAACTATAAAACCGCGGTTTTATTTTGTACGTCGATCAGGGGCTTTATAGAGATATAAGTAAGTCATCGATAGATAATAACCACAACAATAGTACAATAGTAGATTGTATATTGGGAGCAAAATAATTTTTTTTCGGCGAGGGCGCTTTTTTTAATCCAGAGCGAAGTGAGGGATTCTAGAGTAGAATCCCGAGCGTAACGATGGGATTCTTAAGTAGAATCCTGAACGTAGCGAGGGATTCAAAGTACGTCGCCCGAGCCAAAAATATATTTTGCGCCCGAGTGGTACAGTCTACTTTTCATCACCTCTATGAGAAAACAAAAGGCGCCTGATATTTTACTATAATATTATCATTTAATAAAACGTAGAGTAACAACTAAATTGAAATTAAATTGTATCTAATAATAAAACAAATAAAAACTTACATTTACATTCTTTTCATTCATTTTCTTGGCGCTGAACACTAACACATTACAAATACTTCCAAATTCAAAAAGTGCGCGGCAAAGATCATTCCGTGGCACTTATTTGTTCCAAATTCAAAAAGTGCGCGGCAAAGATTATTCCGTCGCACTTATAAAGTTCCTTATAGAAAACACCTCCTATGGGCGCACGTAAAGGCGAACCAAGTAGTCCTTTTCGAATAGATGTGATGAAAAAAATAAAAACGTCAATAGAATTTAAAAGGATCATTTTCAATAGTGGCATAAAGTGAGTACATTACAGCAATGTATTACAATGTGTTATTTGCCGTAGATTACAGCGTTGCGATAATTATCTATACCTGCAAAGTCATGAAACATTGACAATAGTGTCAATGTACAAACTATCGAAAATGATAACGTACAGGACACCGACACGTACCGGCAAGCGCTACGTAGGATATTTTTTTTTCAACAACAACATTTTCATTTCATATTGATGATATCAAACGGCAAGGTGGACATTATGATCTAAAAAGACTGCAGGAGCACGCTTGCTTCTAATCAGTCTTATTGGAAATCCATAAGGAAGGCCTATGTCCAGCAGTGGATGGCCTGTAGTTAATGACGATGATGGTTACAATATGACAGAAAGATTAAATCATTATAAAATTAAAACTTTTTAAATGCAAGCTTGTTAAAACCTGGCTATCATGAAGCAGCAGAGTGCTAGCCAAGACCTCAGAGCAAATAAAAAATCCAGAGGGAACGTCGTTGAACAGTCAAGTGAAGCCGGTTTTTTAGACATGTGTGAGTGCGTCACTGCTGCGCCGCCATAGTTCGACTGACAAGCCAAGGCGTAGTTTCCTTGTACGTTGATGTGTGTGTAATTGTCTTTACACGGCGAGGCGTGGTTTTGGTCGGCCTCACTTGTTTGTTCACAACATTATCTCTTGATTTTTTTATTTGCTCTGAGGCCAAGACATGTAAAACGAGCCTAAACACGACGGTTATATCTTGTTTAGTACAAGAGTTCCTATACCCACCTTCCGTCTCCATCATCAGATCAGCTCTACGGTACCATATTATTGCATTGTCACGCGATGTACATATGCGTGCAAAATTTCAGCTTAATTGGAAACCGGGAAGTCAAATTTAATTTGCTAGATTCCACCCGAACTTACAAACATGTATACATAATTTATGTACATCCATCGCAAGTTCAATAAAAACTTGTAAAAAAGAAAAGAGTTTGGTTTTTAAGACGACCGCAGCGCAAAACTTAGTACTAAACAAGGCGCGCCCGCTATCTAAAATTTCACTTTCTATGTATGAATGTATTGGATAAAATAGGGACCGTGAATGGCCGGCTTTAAATTCACTTTGCAAATAGACAATGTCATAGACAAATTGAGTGAATGAATGAACTTTTATTTCGCCAGCTTTCTGTCAATAACATGATACTTTTTTAGATTATTTCGTTATTGTTTTTGTTTTTTATGTATATAATGCAAATCCTTAATATCCTCTACCTATGTATTGCATGTCGAAAGACAGGATATGGCGATCTGTATTTTTTGTTATTTTGTATCATCTGTAAACTAACCCATATACGCAGTAAATAAATGACTATGACTATGACCGCTTCAGACCAAATAAAAAATACACGTACAAAGAAACTACGCCTTGGCTTGTCAGTCGAACTATGGCGGCGCAACACCACATGTATAAAAAACCGGCTTCACTTGACTGTTCAAAGACGTTCTCTTGATTTTTTTATTTGCTCTGAGGCGCCCGCGTATCAGTCCTCGCCCTTGAAAAATGCCTCCAAATGCGGTTGAACGCAATAAGCGGATTGTAAAACCAAGATTGTGATTACCACTTTGTAAAACCAAGTGATATCTATATAATATTCATAACAAAATACCACAATACAATTGCCTCCGAATTAGTAGAAATTTCATAATATTTTACCATCCCAAGTGAGTAAACACGTACTTATATTTCCGCGAATTTCCCCTGGTATTTTCCCAGCAAACATTAGATTTGTTTGAATTATCTTTTCAGTAAACATTTTTTCAGTTTATAGCCGTACAGGTAACAGATTATTCGCACCAGAAGCTCTGTAGTAACAATTAAGGAAGTAATTGCAATAAAGATAACTCTTGTGTAATATAATCATATTTTTTATGACTGTTAGTAAAAAATATAAAATAAAGCAAATTTACTTTTCAACTTAATTCCGTCTGCGTTGTTATCGCGCGTCTAGCAATGATGAATTGAAAAGTGTTTTTTAAGGCTTTTATTCATGCGTGGCCAACGACATTTGATATGTGCATTTGCGATCACGATATAAGGTAAATTTACACCAAACATTTCATCCCTAGTTTGCTTCTATGGGAACTACTCTTTAAATAAGCAATTTTTATGATTATAAGGTTTTAAAACCGAAACTGTTATAATGTGACATTTCATACAGTTTGGTTCATAACTATGGAAGTTATAAGGCTTTGTAACGGACAGACAAATTATTGTACATTTTAATTTCCAATATTTTACAGTAAACAATAGCAGGGCGTTTTCCGTTACCGTTCATTGCATCGAAATTTACAAATTAAAAAACGGCTTTTACCTGTGACTTCGCCCGCGTTTGTGGTGACATACGAGCTTAGAAGCGCGTCAACGCTCGCACGAGTTGCGCGTGTGCCAAAAGGCCCGCTTATACGCGCATACATGCGCTTCCAAAAACGAGCTTATACGCGCCTATAAAAAGCTAATCTGAAACTGCCCTATGTCCAATAGCCCGAGATCCCACCGCAAGAACATCCCGCTCATAGCAAACACGGTTCAAACCAATTTTTTACGTAATTACACAGTCAGGTCATAAAATCTGTCACATGTTTAATATAAAATAATTGAAACAAGTTTATTCATTATGTAACCATTTATATACCAAAATGAACTTAACAAAACATAGATTCTTATGACAATAAAGTTTATTCAAAATGACCTCCGTGATTTTGAATACAGGCCTTCAATCTGCGGGGCCAGTCGTCTATCGCAGCACGAACGAGGTCCATGTCAATATCGGCGGCTGCCTTGATCAAGGATGTCTTGAGTGACTCCAAATTGGGATAAGGCTTTGAGCACGCCTTTTCCTCCAAGTGTTGCCATATCTTGTAATCTAACGGACTCAAATCTGGACTGGAGGAGGGCCAGTCTTCGTGCCGGATGAAGTCGATTTCACGCGCCGCCAGCCAGTCTTGTGTGCTCTTCGCTCTATGAGCTGGCGCCGAATCTTGTTGGTTCAGGTTGTCTTGGAAACAGGTTCCACAAGGTTCGTCAGGACTGTATTTTGATACACAACTGCATTCGTTTTTACACCTTTCTCACAAAAATGAACCTCTGTTAAGCCCCAATAAGAAACTCCCAACCATACCATGAGCGAGAATGGAAAATGACCTCGTTGGACACGCGGAATACGGTTGCTCGCTTCTTCACTACTGTGTGCGTACACCTTATCATTTGTTTGTTGTAGCTCTCTTCTACGGTAAAAATTTTTTCATCCGAAAAAAGAATTTCCCTATATTTTTTTCCCACGTACCGCTTCAACAAAGCGCGGTTTCTCTTCAGTCTCATGTCCATTAGACGAGCATTTAAAAGATGTCCTGTTTTTCTTCGATATGCCCAAAGCCCTAAGTCTTCATTTAACACCCTTTTCACCGTGGTTCTGCTTAACCCCATCTGAAGGGCCAACAGTTTCTGCTTACGTTTGGGATTTCTTTGAATTCGCGCCTTCACAGCTTTTATCACTGCTGTAGTCCTAACAGACCGAGGGCGACCATTTCTTGACCTGTCATCTACACTAGAGTCTTCATTGTATCGTTTGATGGTACGATAAACGAATCTTTTAGTTGTATTCAAATTTTTCAGTATGTCAAAAATTTGAATTGGCGCGTAACCGCAACGATGCAACGCAATAACTGCAACACGGTCTTCTTTAAACGTCCACTCCATATTTAAAAAACCGGACAAGTGCAAGTCAGGCTCACACACCGAGGGTTCCGTACAAATCCAGAAATTTTCACAAAATTGGCAAGTAAGTACGTTGTTAAAATCTCTATACTCATCATCATCATCGACACGAATATTTTTTTTACTTTTCTCGTCATTCATCGAAAATTGTTAAAATAATTAAAAACCTGTTTTGGCATGTGCTAATGAAGCTCTTTTATATGACACCTTACATGGTACGATTTACGCACTTTGAATTTTGAACCCATATTTTGTGAATTTTGAGGCCCTATTTTTTGTGATTTAAATAAAAATATACAGTTTTCAGATTTATTCCTATACGAGTATGTGTACTCTGAGACAATGCTTCTCGCTAAATTTCGTAGTTCTATGTCAACGGAAAGTACCCTGTAGGTTTTGATTTTTGTGAGTGTCGAAATATGCGGTTTTTTACGACATAAACGGCTCTAACTTCTTTATATGATAATTGAGAAGTTTTTCCTTTACACAACTATAAGAGATCATAAATATACGTATACAGTTTAAATTTCAACTTGATATCTTTACGCGTTCCCGAGATAAAGAGTCTTGACATACACACAGACGGACAGACGGACAACAAAGTGATCCTATAAGGGTTCCATTTTTTCCTTTTGAGGTACGGAGCCCTAAAAATGAGTAAAATTCTAAAAAGCGTACATTTTTATTTTCATGAACAATTCGAAATTCGAATTCAATAAACGTTTTTATGGCCAGCATTCTAAAAGAAAAGTTTTTACTGTGTGACAATACTTATGACCTGACTAGGTATATTAATAGGAGAACATATTTAAACAAAGTTGCCTTACGAAATTTGCGAACCTTATATAGATATATTATAAGTTTCGGAATGTATCTAATACACAAGTGAATAAATAAATAAATAAATATTGGGGGACATCTTACACACGGTCTCTGACCACAAACTAAGCAAAGCTTGTGATATGGTTGCCGGAGACTAAACTATACTACATATACATATTTTAAATACGTACTTATATAGATAGTATCTAAATACACCCAGACACAGAGCAAACATCTATGTTCACCACATAAATGCTTGCCCTGGGTGGGGATCGAACCCACGCCTCTTTGATCCAGAAGTCAGGATCACTAACCACTGAGCCACCGAGGCAGTCACAATGCAATGTTTTGTCCAAAAATAATCAAAAATACTTGCGGTCAAATTTCGCAAGGCAACCTGGTTTATATGTATTCTCCTATTCAATACATTTATATAAAAAAACTAATAAAGGATATGTTTTCCTATAAATTGATTAAACATTTTTAAATTTTAAATACTTGCGGCCAAATTTCACAAGGCATCCCTATTTAAATATATTCTCCTATTCATATAATTACATAAAAAAATGGTTTGAATCTTGTACGCTATGAGCGGAATGTTCTTGCGGTGGGACCTCTGACTATAACAGGAAGTCTTACAGCTGATGATATAAGGAAACACTCACCGCTGATCGTAAAGACGGGGTTGTAAGGAGCTTGGTCGTCGATCTTCTCTGAAGGTTTGATGACATCGGGGGCTCCCACCATGCCTGCAACAAAGACAAGTTAACATTAATAACAGCGTCTCAGGAAGGGTCAAAGGAGATCATAGAGGGGATGGGAAATAAAATCCGTAACCTAAAGACAAGTTTGACCCGCAAATGCCGTTTGGCCCATTCACAATGCATAGAACAAATATACACAAAAACTAAAATTCAAATAAAAACAATTAATATAAGTCTTCAATCTCGCTCAAACCTGTATTTTGAGAACCGATTTTAAATTAGTAAATAATCGTTAAATAAATTACATTGTTATTTTCTAAGGTTAGATTACTTACAATGAAAGTAGATAATAAAGTAATTACCTATTCGTATTGAGTACATAATTAATTAGTAGAGCATTTTGATTATCATAATACTAATATTTTTGATTGATTTTTATTTTTGCACTGCAATAAATTGATTTAAGTTTTTATTTGTTTTTTTTTATTATCGATACAAAAATTACAGTAGAACTATGTTTTGACCGACGAACCACCGGAGGAGGTATTATGTCTAACCGCATAACTTTTTTCATAGTAGTCCGATTTCAATATTTTTTTTTATTGGAAAGACTATACTTCGAAATTGGTCTCATTTAAATTTTATCGAAATCGGCAGAGCCATTTTTGATAAATCAACAACAATGTGAAAAATGTTACATCGATCCGTGCATAATATTTGCGTTCATTTCTCTTGAATTACTCTATCTATTAAAACAAACTGCATCAAAATCTGTTGCGTAGTTTTAAAGATATAAGCATACATGGGGACAGACAGCGGGAAGCGATTTTGTTTTATACTATGTAATGATTATTTACACGGGTGAAATCGGTCATGTTATTTTTTATTTAAAAACTTACAAAATAGATAAAATAATAATAAATATCACTTATTTTAACTACACTTTATTATATATTTTTAAAAATGAATATATATTTTTAAAATCACTTTTAAAAATATGTATTCATTATTTAAAATCAAAAAGTTTTTAAAATAAAATAAATATATATTCATTTTTAAAAATATATAATAGAGTGTAGTTAAAATAAGTGATATTTATTATTATTTTATCTATTTTGTAAGTTTTTAAATGTATAATTATTGTACTATTAGTAATTGTTTGTATTTTTTGTTTTTATATATAAATGTCCTTAATGCACTTAATGCCCTTAAACTTATTTGCCTACAACAAGATAGCGGAAATACACTAAATATTTATTCAAAACATAGATTTAAAAAATAATTATAAAACGTCGTATTAATAAAATGGCACTCAGCTTTAAGATGGAGTCTGTAATGCTAAGGATGAGAGACTTGTCCGATCTATTAACACAGGCAACCAGGCAGCTACTGGCATGTTCCAGTAGCTGGCACACTTGCATGCCAGCTCCTTGAATATGCCGGCTGCTGGCATGTAAGCGTCCGCGGGGGGCTGCTATAAGCGGCTTTTGGGTTTTTCTTTTCGTTTAACACGATACATACCTACATAATACGTACTGCTACTGGTATGCCCACAGCTTACACGTCTGTTCACACGTGCCGCTTAAAGCAATTCAATTTCAAAAAGTCTTTGTTTCACATAAAAATTACAAGAAAAAAGTACATACACTAGTGTAAATTGTATCCTAGCCGTACATGGCAATATATTGTGACTAGTTTAGTGAGTACGTAGGCTCATATCAAAATTATTAAACATATTGTTAATTTCAATTTTTAGGTTTAGGTTCAAGAATTAAATGGCATAAGATGAGAACACGTACACTTTAGAGGGAGAAATACGTGTTATGTAGGTATGTATCATGTTAAACGAAAAGAAAAACCCAAAAGCCGGTTATAGCAGCCCCCCGCGGACGCTTACATGCCAGCAGCCGGCATATTCAAGGAGCTGGCATGCAAGTGTGCCAGCTACTGGCATGCGTGTATGCGTCTATATTTATAGTTCATTCATGGAACCAGAGACTCCGGGGTGACATGCTGTCTATCAACGCTCCGTTACCAGGAAATTACTCACTGATAAAATACATATATTTGAGAGAAAATATTTTTTGTTTAATTTTCTATAGAATTTAGTACTTAAGTGTTTTATCTGTGAGTGACAATCTACAAATTAAGTAATTTCTAGCTGGAAGACATTCTGTGCGTTTATAAAGATGCAATTGTGTAGCCGATTGAATGCAGCAACAGACAACAGTATTGTCAGGCAATACGTAAGCGAAAGCTGCGGCATACTACGCGTCACTAGATACGGAATGTTTAATTAAAGTAATTACTTTAATTTTATTAAAGTAATTTAGTAAGTAAGTAAAGTAATTTATTGGCCTTATATCATTTCGTCATAAAGGGCAGATCATTTACAGTAAGTGCTTAATAACTAATAGTTTTACTAAAACAATAAAATAGTTTTTCATAGAAATACTTAGAAATACTTTATGCTGACATGTATTTTATTGACCAAATAATAATTGTATTATGATTAAAAATTTTCTTACTAATATTAAACCAATAAGCCAACTGGTGTTCACTTTCACGCAGCAACAGAGGGATCGTCTTTTTTATAGTTTAAAATCGTAGTGTTAATAGATTACTTTTTATCCCGACGATATGAAAAAGATTCCTATGGAATAGCAAGTACCAAAATATCAAGCTCATAAAACTGCGTGCAAAAAACTGAATCTTTACTTAAATAATTTCATTTTATCAATAAATATAGTCACAAATAAAACCTATTTAAAATTTAGATAGATGTCTGAGTATTTTTCTTTAAACAGTACTTTACTATATTCCTAGTTGATCTAAACAACGGGAAAAAATATTCCCATTGGCTATATATACTAGTCTGACTATCAATCTGACCAGTGGGAAACACCCAATTATTTTATACTAGTTTTTACCCGCGGCTTCGCCCGCATGTTATTTTGATTTTTGACGCAATATCATTATAATTTATAGTCTATGCGTTATTCTGATATATAAGCTGTATTATTGCAAAGTTTCATCTCAATCCGTTCAGTAGTTTTGCGTGAAAGAGTAACAAACATCCATCCATCCATCCATCCATCCTCACAAACTTTCGCGTTTATAATATTATAGTAGGATAATACATAAAATAATTCAGACAGACATCGTATTAGTAAGGATACATACATATTATATATCCTTATAAATCCGAAAGGGAAAAATTTTTTTTTTTTTTTTACTCTTTTACGCAATAACAGAGCACCCGATTGATTCAATTTTTGACAGAAGGTTCCTATAGGATAGCAGTTAGCACACAAGTCAATATCAAGCTAGCGAAACCACGAGCAAAAGCTAGTTTAAAATAAATCGAGCCATGGACGTAATATCTTCAATTCAATTTGGGTCAACGATACGACACCCATATTGGGTAAAACTGCATAGCGCAGTGTTACTTTAGTAGGTGATGTTTCATTTTTATTTATAAATATGCCACATTCTGCCCAGCCTTGACATAGAAATATAATATGTAGAGATATAAATTCTTTTTTAAGCCTACATATCACTAAATAGTACGAGTATAAAACAAAGTCGCTTCCCTGTCTATCTGTCCCTATGTATGCTTATAACTTTAAAACTACGCAACGGATTTTGATGCTGTTTTTTTCAAAGATAGAGTGATTCAAGAGGAAGGTTTATATATGTATATATAATACATCTGGGCAAAGCCGAGGCGGGTCGCTAAAAAAAGTATAAAACCATTTTTCTGCAACGTGAAAGATAGAAACAATTTGGGATACTTTCTGCAAAAGTACCATACTGAAAATTACTGCACGAATAGGTAACTTAAATTTTTAATATTCATGAAATTGTTAACTTTGAGTAGTTATATTTCTTCCAATTGCCTACAGTATAAAATATACAAAAAACTGTGCCTCGAAGCCCAAAAAGTGAAAAAAGTGAACAAATCGATCACGTTTGGCCCAGATAGCGCTGCCGTCTCACGTTACAACACACTGGGCCCTTAAATTGTGTTCAAGTACCTACTTCGATTGCTATTAAAATCTGTCTAATATTATGAAATCTTCTTTTCAATCCTCACGTCCACTTCTGGACTTAGGCCTCACTGCTAAATGGCCTATATCGCTTGGAAGCGGCTGCATCCAGCGCGTTCCTGGCAGTCTTTAGTAAGATTATGACTGAATAAACTTAGACGAAGTAAGTGCGAGTAGATAATACGGTCATGAATCGATAATTTTCACAAAATCGTAAACCAAAGGACCATCCTATCCGATGGATGGATGGATGGATTTATGGATGTTTGTTACTCTTTCACGCAAAAACTACTGAACGGATTGAGATGAAACTTTGCAACAATATAGCTTAAATATCAGAATAACACATAGGCTATAAATTATAATGATATTGTGTCAAAAATCAAAATATCATGCGGGTGAAGCCGCGGGTAAAAACTAGTACTTATATAATACTAGCTGACCCGGCCTCGCGTTGCTGTGGCTAAAATTGCGACTATAATTTGAGATTTAAACTATCCTATCTCTCAAATTGGATCGAACTGCACATAGTGTGCGAATTTTATTATAATCGGTTAAGTGGTTTAGGAGTCCATTGAGGACAAACATTGTGACACGAGATTTATATATATTAAGAAGATTATAAATCCGATAAGTTTGTTGGTTTGTACCTCTTTCACGCAGCAACGGAGCAACGGATTGACTTGATTTTTGGCATGGATATAGTTCAAGGGCCGGAAAGTGACATCGGCAACTTTTTATCCCGAACAAATAAAAGGTTCCTGTGGGATAGCACAAAAGTCAAATTCCACGCGGGCGGAGCCGCGGGCAAAAGCTAGTATTATTATAAACGCGAAAGTTTGTGAGTATGTATGAATGTTTGTTACTCTTTCACGCACAAATGGTTGAACTGATTTGAATGAAATTCGGTATGAAGGTAGGTTGGACCTTGGTTTAACACGTAGACTATTCTTTTATTTCGGGCTAACGCAGGTAACACCATAGGGCGCAGGTAGTATACAATATTATAAACGCGAAAGTTTGTGAGTATGTGTGGATGTTTGTTACTCTTTCACGCACAAATGGTTGAACTGATTTGAATGAAATTCGGTATGAAGGTAGCTTGGACCTTGGTTTAACACGTAGACTATTCTTTTATTTCGGGCTAACGCAGGTAACACCGTAGGGCGCAGGTAGTATACAATATTATAAACGCGAAAGTTTGTGAGTATGTGTGGATGTTTGTTACTCTTTCACGCACAAATGGTTGAACTGATTTGAATGAAATTCGGTATGAAGGTAGGTTGGACCTTGGTTTAACACGTAGACTATTCTTTTATTTCGGTCTAACGCAGGTAACACCGTAGGGCGCAGGTAGTATACAATATTATAAACGCGAAAGTTTGTGAGTATGTGTGGATGTTTGTTACTCTTTCACGCACAAATGGTTGAACTGATTTGAATGAAATTCGGTATGAAGGTAGCTTGGACCTTGGTTTAACACGTAGACTATTCTTTTATTTCGGGCTAACGCAGGTAACACCGTAGGGCGCAGGTAGTATACAATATTATAAACGCGAAAGTTTGTGAGTATGTGTGGATGTTTGTTACTCTTTCACGCACAAATGGTTGAACTGATTTGAATGAAATTCGGTATGAAGGTAGCTTGGACCTTGGTTTAACACGTAGACTATTCTTTTATTTCGGGCTAACGCAGGTAACACCGTAGGGCGCAGGTAGTATACAATATTATAAACGCGAAAGTTTGTGAGTATGTGTGGATGTTTGTTACTCTTTCACGCACAAATGGTTGAACTGATTTGAATGAAATTCGGTATGAAGGTAGCTTGGACCTTGGTTTAACACGTAGACTATTCTTTTATTTCGGGCTAACGCAGGTAACACCGTAGGGCGCAGGTAGTATACAATATTATAAACGCGAAAGTTTGTGAGTATGTGTGGATGTTTGTTACTCTTTCACGCACAAATGGTTGAACTGATTTGAATGAAATTCGGTATGAAGGTAGCTTGGACCTTGGTTTAACACGTAGACTATTCTTTTATTTCGGGCTAACGCAGGTAACACCGTAGGGCGCAGGTAGTATACAATATTATAAACGCGAAAGTTTGTGAGTATGTGTGGATGTTTGTTACTCTTTCACGCACAAATGGTTGAACTGATTTGAATGAAATTCGGTATGAAGGTAACTTGGACCTTGGTTTAACACGTAGACTATTCTTTTATTTCGGGCTAACGCAGGTAACACCGTAGGGCGCAGGTAGTATACAATATTATAAACGCGAAATTTTGTGAGTATGTGTGGATGTTTGTTACTCACGCAAAAATTACTGAATGGATTTAGATGAAACTTTGCAATAATGATTCTTATACATCAGAATAACACATAGGCTATAATTTATTAAGATCGTATGGATAGTTGCCCCACCATGAAAATACTAACAAGGATAGATGCCCTTCATACTGTAAAATTATTTTATTCATAATATTTTGTCTTTGTCTTTATTTTATTTATAATGAAAATCTTTTTGCAATTTTTTTAATGTTTTAATTGTCATCGTTACAATTTAATTCTAAAAGCATTTTTCTTATAAAATATTAATTATTAAGTTTCAACATGCATAATCATAGAAGTCATTATATTATTAAAATTATAACAACACAATTAAATAAAGATCTTCATTTTGTGATTCTACTGAAAAGATACTTAACCGGATATAAGCCTTCCGTTTTCCACATCTTGAGCAATAATTTCTGAACAGTGTCCAAGAACATACTCGAGCTCGCACTCCTTCTTTTCTTTCGTATTTTCGTGGCATAGTTCTGCTACAATCAGTAAAAAGTCTAAATATAAATATACATAAACACATAAAAATATAACAGAACATAAAAATATGTTCAAAGCCCATAGAATACAATAAGGGTGAATGGAGGGATAGATCTAGAAGTAAATAGTTGCTCTTTTATTTTTTAAATAAATAAAAAATAAAAGAGCAACTATTTACTTCTAGATGCATACTTGATGAACCAGTATATTGACGTAAAAAGAAATATAACGGAATTAATAACTACTTATAAAGTTATACAACAGCAAATACTTACCTGTAAAACTTTGACGTGTTCGTTAAGTTCGCCATGGAGATGAATCCACACACAAGCTAAACGAGCCCTCACCGCACGACGACCTTTGGTTACCTGAGGTGCGGGGTGCCTGCGGCCCTTAGTTATACTATTGTTTCTTAGTCGCGAGTTTGGGAAGTTAGGTTTTTTGAAAATGGGGCATCTATCCCACTGAGGCATCTATCCCGCCTTTACCCTACTATGTTCTTGTCAGTTCATATTAGTGCAAGGTTGCCTGGAAGAAATCGCCATGGGTGATAAGGCCGCCACTTTATAATCATATTTTATATCGTATATGTGTTTATTTTTAAATTGTGGTTATAAATAAAGAGTTTTGTCTGTCTGTCTGTCTGTAATTATTTATTTCACATCCAAGGTTATCATGACATAACAAAGGAAAATTACTTTTACTACCAATTGCTTTAATAGATAATGTTTAGTACATAAATCACTAATCTCTACAATCATATAAGTATCCTATAAACCATTTTAATTTGAGTTATTTATGAATTATTGTCCTTTGTGACACAATGTAGTAAACTGATTTTTTACTGTTTGTCGTCACCGGAAATAAATGTATAATTATTTCCTATATCGGAACCATTATAAAAAATGTTTTTACTATAGATATATTTATATTGGGAGCCGGGTGCTCTAGAGCAGCGGTCGGCAACCTTTTGGCAGGCAAGGGCCACAAGGTGGCAAAATAAACTAAAGGCGGGCCGCAGTCATGATATTAGCCCTATAACCCCCATATACCTACCCATAATTTGTCATATTCCATAGGAAAAATAAAAATGCTATTAAAAATTGTTAAAAAATACGGAATTTAATTTGCACATGTAATCATTATTGTTGTATTTAATGACACAATTGTATTTAATTTTTTATGAAGTATGGATAATTAAAATGATATACGATGTCTGAATTAAAATGATATACGATTACGATTATTTTAAATAAAATTATATGTTTGGGCTTTATAGCTAGAAAAATAAGTGAATAGAAAGAAATTAAAACTACAAACTAGGTACCTAAATAGAAAACTGATTTTACACAAATTTTAGTGTGATATCTGAGGTTGCATTTGAGAGGCTATTTCTTGTTTGTTAGCTGTCATATTTGTAGTCGCGATTCGTAGAATGACTCTCAAATGTTCATCTGTGAGACGAGAAGCATATTTATTATTTCTATAATTAACAATTGAAAAAGTTTGCTCGCATAAATTGGTGCTACCAAAAATTGTAATGAACTGCTTAGCATTATTAGAGCGTATTTAAAAAGCGCGCTTACTTAATGCGTTTATTTTGATAATAATAATTATTAATTATAACTTATTTACAAAACATTCACGGGCCGCGCGTTGCCGACCGCTGCTCTAGAGATATTCAAAGATTTGTCGGGGAGATTAAAAGAAAGCACACGTGACCAGAATGCTGGCCTGTATTTTGGGCAGAAATTCAGCCTCGCAATTCAGCGAGGCAATGCGGCCAGCATTTTGGGCACGTTGCCTGAGATTAGAGACTGTTTAAACCTTTTTTAGGTTTAAACATTCTCTAATTTTTAACTAGTTTTCTTTAGATAGGGTATTTTAGTTTAGATAGGATAATTTATTTAAGTTTTGTTTTGATGTTTTATAACTTTTTTATACTACAAAACTGAATGAACATTTTATATTTAGATTAGATGTAATGTGTGCAGTACTACACTAAGTAACTACACCTCCAACATACTGCTAAAAATGCAGTAATTAATTATAAGCCAAATATTACAATAATTATTAATTTCGCGTGACCAAAATGCTGGTGTTTATTTGGCTCAACGTATAAGCATTGCCATTCAGCGTGGCAATGCTGCCAGCATACTGGGCACGCTGCCAACTGGCAGTGGGCTTGAACATTTGGATTATCTTTAGACCTTCAAGAGTCTGTGGATGATCCAATTGCTTTTTATGGAGTAGTAGTGTCGTAGTTTTAGCTTATTAAGTAGTATTGTATTTTTGACGGACACGGAGGAGGTACTCAATTCGACGCGTATATTGTTTTTTATGTGTAACCACGCATAACTTTTTACATAGTGGTCCCATTTCGATAACTCTTTTTTTATTGGAAAGAGTATACTTCGAAATTGGTCCCAATTAAATTGTATCGAAATCAGCTGAGCCATGTTTCATAAATCAACAATAATGTGAAAAATGATACATCGATCCGTGCGAAATATTCGCGAATTCTATACACGGTTGAAGTCGGTCATGCTATTTTTTGCGAAAAATAAGTATGTTGTAGTTAAGAAAGGCACTTAGGAGGTAAAAAAATAATAATAAGAAGAATAAATATCACAAGTGTCCGCTGGTGTGATTTTTTGACCGACGAACCACCGGAGGAGGTATACAATTCGACGTGTACGAGTATATATATATATTTTATGTATAACCACGCATAACTTTTTTCATACTCGTAGTAGTCCGATTTCAATAATTCTTTTTTTATTGGAAAGAGTATACTTCGAAATTGGTCCCATTTAAATGTTATCGAAATTGACCGAGCCATTTTTGATAAATCTACAATAATGTGAAAAATGTTACATCGATGCATAATATTTGCGTTCTAGCGATGCGCCCCGACTTCGCACAGGTGTGTTATACGTATAAACATTTCTCTTGAATTACTCTATCTATTAAAACAAACTACATCAAACTCCGCTGCGTAGTTTTAAAGATATAAGCATACATGGGGACAGACAGCGGAAAGCGACTTTGTTTTATACTATGCAATGATTCTGTACACGGGTGAAGTCGGTCATGCTATTTTTTGCAAAAAATAATTATATGGTAGAAGTACAACTCTACTATATTTTAGCTGCTTTTGGCGACCTTTAATAGTGCGCGGACTTGGTTCGCATACGAGTAGCATTCAAACGTACTACAGGGTTATCTGCTAGCACAGTACAAAGCCGAAATTAAGTGATTAAGATCATCAGTATTAACTTTGACTATGGGAACAACCCGGAACACGAAGATACTTGATACATTTTGTCGATTCCGAGGTGCAAATTTTATTTGAAACAGCAGATTTTTGAAGTGAAAACTTCTTCAGCGGCGTTGTGCGCTTTTTGGGATGGGAAAATGTTAAACTCGCGTCAGGATAGACGCGTAAGCTGATCGAAAATTCGTAGGACGGAGCGAAAGTTTTCACTTCTGTAGGCACTCCCGGAGTGCTATCCATTGTTTTTAGGGTTTTGTACCTCAAACGGAAAAAACGGAAGCCTTATAGGATCACTTTGTTGTCCGTCCGTCCGTCTGTCCGTCTGTGTGTATGTCAAGACTCTTTATCTCGGGAACGCGTAAAGATATCGAGTTTTAATTTAAATTGTATACGTATATCTATGATCTCTTGCAGTTGTGTAAAAGAAAAACATCTCAATAATCGTTTAAAAAAGTTAGAGCCGTTTATGTCGTAAAAACCGCATATTTTGCACTCACGAAAATCAAAACCGACAGAGTACTTCCCGTTGACGTAGAACTATGGAATTTGGCGAGAATCATTGTCTTAGAGTACACATATAGGAATAAATCTGAAAATTGAACATTTTAATTTAAATCACACAAAAACAGCGCCTCAAAATTCACAAAATTGGGTTCAAAATTCAAAATGAGTAAATCGTATCATGTAAGGTATCATATAAAAGAACTTCATTGGCACATGCTAAAACAGGTTTTTAATTATTTAGGAAAGTGTTTGTACGGAACCCTCGATGTGCGAGCCTGACTCACACTTGTCCGGTTTTTTTTTCTTGAATTCCGGGTTAGACTTAGTTCTGGATAACACTATTTTATTATTTTTATGTCACTTACCACGGAAAACATTTTTTTCTCTTCAGTTATTTACTCGTATTAACCAATTTAGAATTTCAGTGAAGTGGCATATTACAAATGAATTGAAGCATTACTATCGTATCAGGTCAGTTTGGGCCTTTCCCTTTTATTAAGTAGACTACAATTGTAGTTTTGGAATTTTCCTGTGATCCACTTTTGAAATTATCGGAAATACTCTTCTGATATGTACTAAGTGTTCTGTTTAAAAGGTATCTAAATATCTATAGAATTATTTGTTCTGGGCGCTAGTTAGGTTTACAATTTTTTTATTATTATTATACAGGGTTATTTCTAATCAATTAGCACCTTTTTAGGGGCTTATTTAGTGAAAACTCAAAAAAAATCAGCTGTTCTGTACATTTTGTCGCGAGTGAACAATATTTTTTATGGAACAAAAAAATTTTTTTTGGTCTTTGACAAAAGTCGCGGAACAAAAGTTATTAGTTTTGATACACAGAATTAGCCCCTAAAGGGATGCTAATTGATTAGAAATAACCCTGTATACTACGGGACTAAACGCGCACTAAAATTACGAGATACCCGGGTAGAGTCTACCCGTGACCACGATCGTTGCTTTTCGGCCGAAACGTCGGGATGATGAGGTATTTATCTCGTAATTTTAGTGCGCGATTAGTCCCTTAGTATATAATAATAATGTGTTCAAAAACAACATACAATTTTATTGTCATTTTTATTTATTTATTAAAATCTTTTGCTTGGCGCACTATACAACAACGTAAGCCAAGGCATGCGACAAGCTAGTTATTACAATTATATTATACAATTTCAAACACATTCAATAATTTAAAAAATGAAATTAATCATACAAAACAAGTCACGAAATCAGGTATATAGTAATAAAAATGTCAAAGTAAAATAAACATACTAAATCACAATTCGTAGAAACAAAATTAAATGTCAGAAACTAAAGAAGGTTATAATGAAGAATTAGAGGAAAAGTGTTACTAAAAACTAAACATTAACTTATTAAGGCAAAATATGAAGTAGAAGAAAAAAACGAAAAATAGCATTTTAAGAAAATTTAAACATGATATTATATTATTATATTTAACGATTTCATTTTTGTTTTCAGTTAGTTATTACTATTCAATAGATAAGAAACAATACTGTGATAACATACTTAGACACTGGCTATCGACAGTAGCGTTTTTCCTTTCAGACACGGAACCCTAAAAATGGGAAAAACAGACCATTCCTCAACATGATTGATTCATTGCCAATCAACATTGATGAAGTGGGTACAACCACCAACTTATCCGTAAACTTTACTCGGCGAGCCACTATAGCATTTTCTCTAATAAACTGAATATTTTGCTCTTCAGTGTGATTAGTTCTACCTTTCGATCGTTGTTGAGATCGAGTGGTCAGTTGTTATCTACGTGAAAACCCGTAGTCATCGCGTGTAGATGGTAGAAATTAGAATAGGTTGTTACTGTAAATTACAAGGAAAATACTGTAATTACAGCGACACGTTATTATAAGGATACTGAAGTTATGTACTTAAAGAAAATTGACAGCAGAAACCCATAATTCTTAATTACAGTTGTGATCGACATTTGCTCAGAGAAAAAAATATAACATGCATTTTCAAGAAAACCACTTATAAAGATAGGGAAAAGAACCTTGGATATTAAATTTAATTCTAAATGTAAACTGTGGGTAAAGCGGCTATTCAGGGTTATTTCTAATCAATTAGCATCCTTTTAGGAGCTTATTCTGTACATCAAAACTAACAACTTTTATTCTGCGACTTTTGTCAAAACTCAAAAAACAATCAGCTGCTCCATACATTTTGTCGCGGTTGAATGATATTTTTCTATGGAAGAACAATTTTTTTTTTAATTTTGACAAAAGTCGCGGAACAAAAGTTGTTAGTTTTGATGTACAGAATAGGCCCTTAAAAGGATGCTAATTGATTAGAAATAACCCTGTATATGTATATAACGGCTGCGAAAATCGTATAGTAACATAGCTACTCTCGAAACTGCTTTTGGTTTAAATTCCGTCGATTGTTTTACTAAAAAATATGTTTTTTAACTGTGTATTGTATTATTTGTGACGAGATAATATTGTCTGGCGCTCAACACTGACTATTAAATAATTACTAAGAAGGGATTGTAATTTTAACTATTGTAAAGTTAATTAATTATTTTAATTGTAATATTAGTAGCGTTCGTAGCGTAGTTTGACTAGGTGTTTGTCAGCGATCACCGAAATTAAGCAACGTTCCGCACGGTCAGTATTTGGATGGGTGACCGCGGGTGGCATTTTCCAACTGAGCGCTACCGTGGCTCGGATGACACGTTAAACTGTAGGTCCCGGTTGTTTTAACCGTTTGGCCATGTCAGAGGCCTTCAGGCGGCCTAAAAACTCTGACACCAGGGCTAGCCACCCGGCCTATACGAACTTACTTACTTATTGTAATATTGTGTTTCATTAAAATCTGCTTTTTAGGATAGCTTAAATTTTTGGATTTAGTTTAATCATATTTCACTTTCGCTCTATTTAAAAAGTAAAAGTTATATTTATTCTCATAGGTAAGTAGAGAACACGAGAACACTACCATACGAAAAAACTCAACCTCGTGACACAAACAATAATAATGACGACCATTCAAAACCTGCTAATGTCCAAAAAAACTCAGTGTAAACGATATTTTAATATTTTAAACAGGTGGTATGTATCAACATAATTTTCGATGTTCGCTCTACCTTGACTAAACATATGTCGCATACGGATGTACTAAATACTGTGTAATCTGTGACTTGCATAGTTTCAAGGTCATTGACCTTAGGTACATAAACTGCTAGCCGTTGTCTGAGAGTATTGATTCAGGAGTACCCTGATTTTGTCTAACTTTGGGGTCGTAAGAGGAAGGAGGACTTACAAGGCGTACCTATCTCTAGACTAGACGATAGATTCTAAGATGTCATTGTAGGTACTAATAATTATGATCAATTCCTCCCTTAAGGACTCATCATCGCCGTAAGACATCCACTGCTGAACATAGGCCTCCTCTATGGCTTTCCAATAAGCCCGGTTAAAAGCAACTTGCATCCAACGTGAACCAGTCTTCATTAATAACGTTGGTTCACCTAGTCGGTGGATGTTCCCCGCTGCGCTCGCCGTTACGTGGTCTCCATTCGAGAGCTTTACAGTCTCATCGGTCATTCGTTTTTCGTGCTATGTGTCCTGCCTACCACTATTTGAACTTGCTAATCCGCTTGTTTATATTAGTAACTTTGGTTCGATTATAATCTGCTGGGTTATGTAAGTAACGTGATTGGCTAGCTATGGCGTCATCAATTTTCAGCCACCAGAAGACTTCTGACATAGCTAAACGGTTAAAACAACCGGAAGCAACAATTTAGCGTGTCATCCGACAGCGTTCAGCAGTAAGTAAATGCCATCGGCGGTCACCCATCCGAAGGCTGGCCGAGCCGAACGGTGTTTCGAACTTCGATGGTCGATAAAATAATATTTTTTTAAAATTAAATTATTACTTTTATCTTAAATACGACTCGCTTACAATTTTATCATTGGGGACAGGGTTGCAGTCAGCTGCCACAAAAATATCAAACAATTAACTACAAAGTTCGCCGATACCTATCAGTAAATCTACGGGCAATAAAGAACGATAGCATCTATGCATCATAATATGTGTTTTCCTCGATCTTAGATTATGTTTGGTTTCAATGACAAATACAGAGTATCAGAATCTCTTGAATTTTAATTTGATTAAAATTGATTGAATAGAACTATTACTAGTTGTCTGCAGTTTTTTTTTGCAATGCTGCTTACCTGCAATTCTTTAAAAAGTGGCTGAATTGATTTATTGATTGGGTTCGATCCCCACCCAGGACAATTATAGAAAAGAAATATTTATGTGATGAACATAGGTCTTTAACACATCCAGACGCAGAGTCTGGGTGTTATTTAGGTACTATCTATATAAGTATGTATTAAAAAATATGTATGTGTAGTTTATCAGTCTCTGGCAGCCATATCACAAGCTTTGCTTAGTTTGGGGCCAGAGACCGTGTGTAAGATGTCCCCTAATATTATTATTTATTTATTTATTGTGTAGTAATTTTAATCTTTAGCTATTTCAACGCTCGTCTATTGCTTGAAAGTCTATAAGGTGCGAATATTAGAATTGGAACTTTTACAGTATTTAAACACGCCATCTCAAGCCGCTCTCTACCGGTCTTATAGGAAACGCATCCAAATTTACAAGTATATGACGGAGTGAGACAGCATAGCTGGTTTTAGTTGGAAGCAATAGTGATGATTTTAAAGTGGGTATCACCCGAATGGGGTCGCACGTGGCAACACTGCATGCTTGCGTCGGAATGAAATGACTTTGACAGATGACGGAAAATAAACGTCATGCCATTCCGAGCGCGAGGCGGGTTGCACCCGTGCAAGGTTGACTTTGAAATCTGTTTTCATCCTCGATAATTCTTGTTAAATTGATTACCAAGTGATACTAGGTCAATAATACCACCCGTTGCAGTAGTACAGAGTGTTTATTTTGGTGAGATGGACAACTGGAGACCGCCGGCGAGCTGTACTACAATGAATGACCCACAAATAACGATGTCGGGTGATTGAGACGATCACTCTCAGACCCCGACATAGATATAAGAGGTCTCAGCCCAAAAGTGGACTTCCAACATCTAATTTTGTGGCGACGATAACGTGAAAATTAAATCTAATTTAGAGCCTCTTTTTATATTATTTAAAAACTTCTCCAAAACTTGTATTCTTTGATCAATACGTAAAGTGAGTCATACAAATGAATATGCAATGTCAGGGACGATACAAATATATGCACCTTACCTTTATCACGTTTTACGCACCTTTACCTTACAAGGTGCTTATTGATGTAGCCAGTGCAGTGAAAGAGAGAACTGTATAAAATCAATCATATACATTGTATTAATTGTATAATCTGTATATGTGGAATTATTTTCTCTTTTACGACATAACAGATTTTTTGAAAGTAAAAGTACTTTTACAGCGATGAAGCGATAAAAGACCGGCGATGTGACAAAAATGCTTTAGGTATATTTTTTCGTTCATTGACCGATTTAAATGTGGGTCGTTCAAAACTGTTATTAACTGTGTAAAACCAAAGCGACGTTGGGAACTGTACTCCACTGTCAGTGGGATTTTTTTATTAGATCAGGACTTTTCTTTTTATTTTGTACGAAATATAAGCCTCATTAAAACTAGAGTTTCCTAGTTACAATAAGAGCTTACATAGCTACCTACATGGCTGCGTTTTATGTAAACTAGTTTTAACATCGAGAGTCAGGATTTGAGAGATGAGGAGAGATTGTTATAATAACAAACCTTATAATACTTAAATAACAATAACCTTATAATACTTAGTTTTTATTTTAAGTAGGTTAATTTTAGTTAAAAACACCAATTAGGAACACCATATTGGATGAGATCTATACGTCATCATAGTCGCTGTCTTTGGACAAATTCTTTTTATTTGTGTTATGAGATATCGGTTTTCCAATGACAATGAATAATATTTTTTTACACACACATAAATCTTTAAATTAAAGCAAAACTTAGCCAGGGACGCATCAAGGTTGTAGTCTCTGCATAGTTTAAAACTTGTACAGAGGTAGCACGACCTCTGAACTTCTGCGACGATGCAGCTCCAAGGACTGCTATTTTGAACAGAATTTACATTCAGCTTAGTGGCTAAGCTGGGTGCTTTTAAAATTTAGGTCAAGCTTAGTACGTGGTGAGACTAGATGTGACCTAATTTTTATTACCTCCAAAAAGAAAAAAGTTCTCAGTGGGGGTAATACTACGAAAATTTGGATCAAATCCGTGAATTTCCTTTACAAAGTTGATTCGTAATACTAAGCTGTAGTTCGCTTTGCAGTCGTGACTACTAGGCTCTAGGTCTAGGCGAATCCTGGTCCTGATCCAACGAGTTCTTTGGTGTAGATACAGATTTTCACACTTCCGCAAATTGGTGAAGCAAATACGAGATTTAATTTAATATGATACGCGAGAATACTTGTTTACGTCCGTGGAAGAAATCCAAAGACGTATCCACCGTCCCACACAGGGCCAGCATGGTGGATATGGCCCAGTCACCCATCAAGGCTTATGACCAGCAGTGGGCAGTCCAAAGCATATTTCGTATAGAATGTAAACAATAGCATGGTTTCGCAGTCACTAGACGAAGTTTTGTAAACACAAGAAATAGGTAACAACAGAGAGCATTAGAGATTTTTAAAACAAAAAGCGTGTTTCCTTTCGTTTCATTATCAGCTGGAGTCAATGCACCGTGGGAACACAATAAGTAGGTATTCTAGGTAGCTAAGAATCGTTGATATGTACAAACCCAAGAAAAAATATTGGGAAGCTTACAGGGACGTGATATTTTGTGTAAAGACTGACTATCGCTCTGAATGGTTGATATCCAAATGGATGAGGCCAATGTTGCCAATTTTGACTTCGTGTTTTATATAATCACTAGCTTTGGCCCGCAGCTCAGCCCGTGTGGTATTTTGACTTTTGTGCTATCTCACAGGAACCTTTTATTTTTTCGGGATAAAAAGTAGCCTATGTCACTTTCCGGCCCTCGAACTATATCCATGCCAAAAATCAAGTCAATCCGTTGATCCGTATCTGCATGAAAGAGGAACAAACCAACAAACTTTTCGGATTTATAATATTAAGTATGATTGTTTGAAGATATAACTTGGATTTATCTATAAGCACATTGTATTTCTGGTTAGTAATATCTTCAAACAATCATACTTAATATTATAAATCCGAAAAGTTTTTTGGTTTGTTCCTCTTTCATGCAGCAACGGAGCAACGGATTGACTTGATTTTTGGCATGGATATAGTTCAAGGGCCGGAAAGTGACATTTTATTATGTGTGAGTAACACCTGTGCTTTACTTAATTAAAATCCACAGATGTTTTCGCTAAAATCATCTTTTGCAAAAAATGGGAAAACCGACTTCCATCGTGTACAAAATTCGAATAGTTCGCTCGAATTGATGTAGACAATTTTTACATTATTGTTGATTTCTCAAAAACGGCTCAGTCAATTTCAAAAAAAATTTAATGGAACCACCCCGGAAGTATAGTCTTTTGAACCAAAAAAGATTTTTTTGTTTCGGTTCACAATTGACGAAAATATTGATGAACATACGTAACCAAACACAGAACCTCCTTCTTTTTGGAAGACGGTTAAAAAAACAAAGAAAAATCGCCATTTCTAAAGACAAAGTCGAAATCTCGTAACTCATAAAATTAAATGGATGTGATCCATTCGGAGCGATGGTCAGTGGGGGTCTTAACACTTCAATTTTTAACGCGAAGATGTAACTAGCACGCAGCCTTAGATGATACTTATTTGACATTGAAACGCTTCAGATTACTTATATTTCTCAGGAAATAGGAAAGTCTGCAGACTTTTTAAATCTCAAGCCGTATTAAATCAGACATGTTGAGTCAAACCGCTTCGTACAATATCGATAGAAAAACGACAGTGTAGTGATCAGAGATGCGATAAACCAGTAGTTAGAGGCAATTTTTATGACCAGTACTTTTGTAGATACTGTATTTTACTGTTAGCAAACCTACAAAAATGGTGGAATTCAGAAACGCTATCTTTCAGTTATCTTAGCCTCAGCTCAGTTAATGAGCACTTAGTATACATTAGTTGGTTTCCGCGTCAAAACTGCAAGTCGTCCGACCTCTAGTCTAATTGTGGTAGTTAGTGCGCGCACGGCAACTACGGTAAGGCGATACGCCCCACCGTCTCTTAGGGCTGCCAACTGTATTCAAATGAAGATACCTATAATTTATAAAGAATATTGCCTTTCCAAACATAATGCTTAAGCGTTGATTGAGGCCTTCCTAGTAGATTTTCTAATGAGACCGGTTGAACACGATAGCCAAATTTAGACAGGTGTCATCGACTGATGATGAAGATCTGTTGAAAGCAGCTTGCATTTATCGTGTTCCTGCGGTTTGGTTTATAAATTCGTCCATATTGTTGGTAGAAAACCATACTGGGGTTGCATGTATGCGGTCTCCATTAAATGGACCACCACCACGCTTTAAGTTTAATGTACCTATATCTAAATTTTATAAATACAAAGAACAATTTGCTTGTTTTGTGACTGTGAAACGTTTAAAAAACAATTCTTATAAATTTGTTCTGGATTTGATTGATGCGCCCGTAGTAAAAGTAGTTTAAAGTGATAACCACATTTAATTTTAACTTCATAGTGAGTTTATATATATGAACATATATCATTTATATATCATTGTACGGTTTGGTAAGTGGTAACCCTAATGTGGCGCGATCCTTTCATTACGGCTCAAAAAAAGTTTCCGACATCCGAGCAGACATCCTTCCCTCTAATAAAATAAAACTACATGTCTGTCTTTTGTAAATTTAAGCAGATCAAAGATCGGGTGTGCAAATATTGCCATGAAGACTCGACTCGACAAAATGGGAAGACTTTTGACGACAAAATTTGGTTGTTCCTTTGTAATACGCAGGGGATTTCAGAGATCTATATACTCAACATTATTGAACAACTTTTGCTATGGGACTAATTCTGAAATCGCGAAAAAGTCATCATTTCATTTCGTCGAGAGTTGAAATATTTTTGGAACAACTGATTTTTTGCTATTGTGAAGTTAGTTCTAAAGAAAAAGTTATTCATAGTGATTGTTTAAAGACTTCTGAAAAACTAATAAAAATGTAATGGATTCGTTTATTTGAATTAAAGATTTTGTTGTAATCCGAGGTATCCTAATGTTTATAATGTACCTACCTAAGGTACAAGCTTTTCAAACAAGATCATTTTTTGCAAAAATTAGCATGTCCGACTTCATCCGTGTACAGAATTCGCGAATATTTTGCACGAATCGATGTAGCATTTTTCACATTATTGTTAATTTATCAAAAATGGCTCAGCCGATTTCGATAAAATTAAAATGGGACAAATTTCGAAGAATAAACTCTTTCCAATAAAAAAAATGTTGAAATCGGAACACTGTGAAAAAAGTTATGCGTGGTTATACAAAAAAGAAATACCTATATATATACGCGTCGAATTGTATACGTCCTCCGGTGGTTCGTCGGTCAAAAAAGTTTAAGTATATAAATGCTTCAACGTGAAAGTTATTTTTTAGAAACCAAATATAACGAACCTTGTCTAATGTATCCTGAACCTGTCTATCAATTAGCATCAAAGGTTTTATTTTTTCTTTTTAAAAGACTCTAAATCATGCAACTATTACTATAACTCGAATTGTACGAAAAATTGCAATTTCACATGCAAGTAGCAGCGAGTACTTTTACGTAACCCGCATGCATCTGCATGACCCAATAACATTTGGTAAGCTCAGATCGGCAACAAGAAATCAAATAAAAATATACAGAGTGTAATCTCTGAACGACGCGACGGCCATATTCTTAGATATTGCAATATTTCGCATTAAGGCTCCTTTACACACAGGCGGTACGAGCGGTATAGCAGACGGGCGGGCATCTGTATTGTACTGGTTATATAAGAAGGGCTCACACAGGTCCGGTCGCGGTACTGCCGTACCGCCCTTTACCGCTCGTACCGCTCTACCGCTCGTACCGCCTGTGTTTGATGGAGCCTTATGAACAATTTTCACTACGGGGGAATTTGAGAACAAAATCAGCTGTTTCATATAAAATTGCAACTCAGCAGCGCGAGTACCGTTATTATACGATCGTTAATTTGACATTTAAATCGCTAAAATTCGCTAAAAATCATTGAAAATACCAATTTAAGCACTTTAAATGTCAAATTCACGATCGTATAATAACGGTACTCGCGCTGCAGAATCGCCAAATTTATAAAACAGCTGGTTTATTTCTCAAATTAGGGCTTGATACCATGAAACAAATTTCTCATAATTATGGTCACGTCATATTCAATTCTTATAAATTTGTTCTGGATTTGATTGATGCGCCCGTAGTAAAAGTAGTTTAAAGTGATAACCACATTTAATTTTAACTTCATAGTGAGTTTATATATATGAACATATATCATTTATATATCATTGTACGGTTTGGTAAGTGGTAACCCTAATGTGGCGCGATCCTTTCATTACGGCTCAAAAAAAGTTTCCGACATCCGAGCAGACATCCTTCCCTCTAATAAAATAAAACTACATGTCTGTCTTTTGTAAATTTAAGCAGATCAAAGATCGGGTGTGCAAATATTGCCATGAAGACTCGACTCGACAAAATGGGAAGACTTTTGACGACAAAATTTGGTTGTTCCTTTGTAATACGCAGGGGATTTCAGAGATCTATATACTCAACATTATTGAACATTTTTTGCTATGGGACTAATTCTGAAATCGCGAAAAAGTCATCATTTCATTTCGTCGAGAGTTGAAATATTTTTGGAACAACTGATTTTTTGCTATTGTGAAGTTAGTTCTAAAGAAAAAGTTATTCATAGTGATTGTTTAAAGACTTCTGAAAAACTAATAAAAATGTAATGGATTCGTTTATTTGAATTAAAGATTTTGTTGTAATCCGAGGTATCCTAATGTTTATAATGTACCTACCTAAGGTACAAGCTTTTCAAACAAGATCATTTTTTGCAAAAATTAGCATGTCCGACTTCATCCGTGTACAGAATTCGCGAATATTTTGCACGAATCGATGTAGCATTTTTCACATTATTGTTAATTTATCAAAAATGGCTCAGCCGATTTCGATAAAATTAAAATGGGACAAATTTCGAAGAATAAACTCTTTCCAATAAAAAAAAATGTTGAAATCGGAACACTGTGAAAAAAGTTATGCGTGGTTATACAAAAAAGAAATACCTATATATATACGCGTCGAATTGTATACGTCCTCCGGTGGTTCGTCGGTCAAAAAAGTTTAAGTATATAAATGCTTCAACGTGAAAGTTATTTTTTAGAAACCAAATATAACGAACCTTGTCTAATGTATCCTGAACCTGTCTATCAATTAGCATCAAAGGTTTTATTTTTTCTTTTTAAAAGACTCTAAATCATGCAACTATTACTATAACTCGAATTGTACGAAAAATTGCAATTTCACATGCAAGTAGCAGCGAGTACTTTTACGTAACCCGCATGCATCTGCATGACCCAATAACATTTGGTAAGCTCAGATCGGCAACAAGAAATCAAATAAAAATATACAGAGTGTAATCTCTGAACGACGCGACGGCCATATTCTTAGATATTGCAATATTTCGCATTAAGGCTCCTTTACACACAGGCGGTACGAGCGGTATAGCAGACGGGCGGGCATCTGTATTGTACTGGTTATATAAGAAGGGCTCACACAGGTCCGGTCGCGGTACTGCCGTACCGCCCTTTACCGCTCGTACCGCTCTACCGCTCGTACCGCCTGTGTTTGATGGAGCCTTATGAACAATTTTCACTACGGGGGAATTTGAGAACAAAATCAGCTGTTTCATATAAAATTGCAACTCAGCAGCGCGAGTACCGTTATTATACGATCGTTAATTTGACATTTAAATCGCTAAAATTCGCTAAAAATCATTGAAAATACCAATTTAAGCACTTTAAATGTCAAATTCACGATCGTATAATAACGGTACTCGCGCTGCAGAATCGCCAAATTTATAAAACAGCTGGTTTATTTCTCAAATTAGGGCTTGATACCATGAAACAAATTTCTCATAATTATGGTCACGTCATATTGGCGTGCACCAGTCCCGGATAACCCTGTATACTTAGACGATAGACAAAACTTGCGGAATAGCAGAGTTTTTATTTCGATTCAACTAAAGGCAGCAGCCTTTAGTTAAAATGAGTCATTGTGAGTACAAAAAATCCTAGAAATATAATTACATAATTATATTGCCTAAAAAAACAACCAATACTATACCATTTAAGTAAACCACCTATGAACATAAGCCTACACACAAATAGGTTTACTACGGGTTGAACCATCGGATTTCTTCTACGGATGTAAGCAAATTACCTGACAATGTATTGCTTCACTGTAAAGCAAGTGGTATAACAAGATGATTTTTTTGCAAAAACTAGCATGACCGACTTCACCTGTGTACAGAATACGCGAATATTTCGCTTGGATCAATATATCATTTTTCACATTATTGTTGATTTATCAAAAATGGCTCAGCCGATTTCGATAAAATTTAAATGGGACCAATTTTGAAGTATACTCTTTCCAATAAAAAAAGAATTATTGAAATCGGACTACCATGAAAAAAGTTATGCGTGGTTATACATAAAAAAAAAATACGCGTCGAATTGTATACCTCCTCCGGTGGTTCGTCGGTCAAAAATGCGTACATGAGTTCAAAATAACTTTGTTCGAAACTGGGATTTGAACCCAGAACCTCACGATTGTAAGGAGAGTATTATCACTAACCGACCACGACTCAACACCCGTTATAAATATAAAATAAGAATTAAATTTGACTGTCGCAATGCCGCGGTTCGCTGGCTACAATTTGTTGGTAGCTGCGCTGTTGTAATGCTTTACACAATTGGTGTCTTGCTTCTTTTGGGAATTAATCTTGAACTCTATTTGCGACGATTTGGTTTGTAGCGTTGTATTTTCTTAGCTAGACCGACAGACAGACAGATAAAACTCTTTATTTACAACCACAATTTGAAAAATAAACACTATTTACATATATACGACAAAAAATATCATTATAAAGTGGCGGCCTTATCACCCATGGCGATTTCTTCCAGGCAACCTTAGCTAGATAAGTATAGGCCGAATCATACAAGTTGGCGGATGTGAAGTTAGCTTAAAGATGCGTGAAACCCAATCAACGCGTAGCTTTATGTGAGTTTCAGCAATATCTAATCCTGTATGCTGAGTGAGTTTTGTCGTAAACATGACGCGCTCTTCGGCGAGCGCGTGATCATGTAATTTGTATGAACTTGTGTTTCAAAAACGCGCCGCTGGTGGCGCTGTGCATTTCTTCATACAAATTACATGCTTACGCGCTCGCCGAAGAGCGCGTCATCACTTCACATCCCCCGAATTGTATGATTCGCCTACATACTCGTAGCATCGTAAATATCATTACCGCATCAACTTGGCATTTTTTCTGTTTTAAAATGTTAATGATTTGTAGTAAGTGTAGCTCTATCGTAATAGACGTGCGTTTGGTCATTTGGATCCATTTGTGACGTTAAGCAAAATAATTTTGATGCGCTTTTATTTGAATACCGGTTTTAATATATATGTAAATATATAATTGTACCCTTATACCTATTACCACCTATCATAGGTCTCACATATAGAAAACGCCGCAAAACCCCTTTTATCGGCTGCTTCACCCGCGTGTTTTTTTTGTTTCTTTTTTGGAGCCTAAAGTTGCTTAAGTCACTCTCTGATCTTTTAAGTACATATATCCATTTTTTTATTTGTTCTGAGATATCCATGCTAAAAATAAGGTCGACCCATCAGCTCTCCGCTGACCCGTGAAAAAGTATCAATTAAATCAACACTTTCGGACATATACATTTTACCAGAAAATAACCACAAAATTTGCTATGCGAGTAAACTGTGTAACAGAATATCGTGTAATATCTGCGTTTAATAAAAATAAGACGAACCAGTTCACAGCCTAGTTTTAGTTCATCGATAGCATTTCTAAGTAGAGCTGTGGTGCATTAATCTTTTGGGCGGATCTTTAGCCGGAGATATACGGGTCTTTTATGAAGTAAGTTAATAACAATCCAAATTAAAAAACAAATTTAGATTTAATTGGCAGATTGGTCTATATTGGCTAAAAGCCATAAGTATTAACACTATCATCACTACATATTGTAAAGCCAATTTCAAAGCAAAATCATATTTCTTATTTCTGTGTGTCTTTGCTTAGGTATTTTAAACTAAAAAACTGAATGCAACGCGGTTTTCAGTATCTAGTAGAATATTTCATCTCAAGCGTTTACAGGTTTAATTTATTTGTATCCTGTAAAAGTTGAGACTGGCAGCTAGTACTACAATAATGATTTAAGAATGGTGTTCTAAATGAGATCCTATGTCCAGCTGTGGATCAATAAAAGCTGAATTGATGATAATGATGAAGGAATTTTGTGATGTTATAGAAAAGATAAGAAATTAATGTTTAATGCCAAATGATAAACCAGACAAATAGCATAAAGACATTTAAAACAAGCTACCAACTTAAAAATGCTAGCCAGAAAAATATTTTTTCACCACATCTATTCGAAAAGGACTACTTGGTTCGCCTTTAAGTGCGCCCAAAGGTGGTGTTTTCTATAAGGAACTTTATAAGTGCGCCGGAATTATCTTTGCGCTCTTTTTAAATTTGGAAGTATTTCACCAGGAAAGTAATGTTAGTGTTCAGCGCCAAAAAAATGAATGAAAAAAATGTATTTATAAGTTTTCATTTGTTTTATTATTATAAAACAAATTAAATGGTATCCCATTTAATTTCAATTTAGTTCTAATTTGAAGTAGGGGCGATAAGTCCTGCACTGACGTCCCGCATGGGGTGTTATGTGCATTTCCCCCCCAGCGTCTATCCGAGCCAGCCCAGCTCCTTAAAGTAACGGAGCGTGGCTCTGGGCCGCTGGCATAACTGGAGCAGTTTTGCCAGCCTCTCCACTTTTTCAATTTAGTTGTTACTCTACGTTTTATTAAATAATAATATTACAGTAAAATATGAAGATATAAATTTGAATCCCTCGCTACGTTCACTCACCTAAACGTAGCGAGGGATTCAAAGTACGTCGCCCAAGCCAAAACTATATTTTGCGCCCGACTGGTACACTCTACTTTTCATCACCTCTATGAGAAAATAAAAGGTGCCTCATATTTTACTGTAATATTATTATTTAATAAAACGTAGAGTAACAACTAAATTGAAATTAACAATATGTAGGTACTTTACAATCCCTCACTTCGCTCTGGATTCAAAAAAGCGCCCACGCCGTAAAAATATTATTTTGCTCCCATATGATACAATCTACTATTGTCCTACATTTTCATATTATCCGGCAAAAAAGTTGCCGATAACGTCGCATCTCTACTATTAATAGAACTTTCCTTGAGATTCTAGTATCACAATCCGGAACTGAATCGTCTTTATGCAAATATTCTTTGGATCACTGAGAAACAATTCAGAAAATGCATACCTTTAACCATAAAGAAAAAATGCCAAGTCGGTGCCTCTAACATACGGGTGTTTGGTATATTTCCTTTGTCATACGAGTATACCATTAAGAGTTATTTTCAACAGACTTCAAAAAAGGTGGTTTTCAATTCGCCTGTACGACTTTTTATTATATGTATAACGCGGTCACATTAACTCGACGCATCGCTTTAATTTTGAAGCAATTTTTACTCGATCTTATTAAACAGGTAGAAACTTATCTTTTATAGAAGCTGGTTTGGAACCTTTCGTGCGATAACGTCACATGATCAAGCGTCTAGTTAATGTGACCGCGTTGTAGGCATGTTACGCCATTATTCCGCCAATCGAGAATCGATTTCAATTATTCTTTTTAGGGTTCCGTACCCAAAGGATAAAAACGGGACTCTAACTAAGACTCCGTTATCTGTCTGTCCGTCCGTCTATCCATCCGTCCGTTTGTCTGCCACCAGGCTGTATCTCAAGAACAGTGATAGCTAAAATTGACAGTTGAAAGTTGAAATTTTCACATGTATTTCAGATGTATTTCTGTTGCCGCTATAACAACAAATACTAAAAACTGAATAAAATAAATATTTAAGGAAGGCTCCCATACAAAAAACGTAATTAGGTTTATTTTTCGTTTTTCTCGATATTAATAACGGCAACAGGTAGACGCTAAGGGGACTCAAATACGGTACAGACGGAACCCTTTGTCCGCGAGTTCCACTTGCACTTGGCCGATTTTTTTGTTTATTAGATCATACTTCAAGATGCAAATAGACACAATACTGTTTATTATTTATTTATTTATAACTAAATATTCAAGCATTTACAGTACTTAATACCAAAACATGCCTGAATCATTAGGTTTACATTTCTTAAATCTTAGTGCGACTAAAATGATGTAAACAACATTGAATTAAAGTATTAATACCATTAAAAAACAAATCAATATCCGGCTCGTGAGCAACTAGGTCATTTAGCAAAGCGAGTGCGTGGTGTGTGGGTGCGTAGCGCGAGGTATCAGTACGGGCAGCTCGCAGCGGCGCCAGCAGCGGTAGGGGCCGCCGAGCGGGCCGCCGCGCGCGCGCGCGCGCCTCCCCGTCGTGTACAAGCAGACCACACTGCGATAACACGCTGGGGTTATCGATCCTATTATTGAAAAGTTGGTAATAGTGGATGATGAGAGCACACTTTCGACGTAGCTCGAGTGTGTTCATCCCCACCATCCCCGAAACAAACAAAGATGGATAATACCAGGTGGGGTAGTACCCATACTCTCTTCTATATAGGTACCGAGCAAACTTCCTTTGCACACGTTCTATTAACAAGATGTATTTATCTTCATGCGGGTCCCAAATAAGCGAGTTGAACTCTAACTTACTGCGAACTAGGGCATAAAAGAGAATTAATAAGGTTTGCGTATTTTGAAACCTAGCAGATTGCCGCATAATAAATCCCAGCGATTTGTATGCTCGCTTGCACATCTCTGCGATGTGTGTATTAAAGGTGAGCTTCGAGTCGAGAATAAGGCCCAAGTCCCGAATCTCCGTGACGCGTTCGAGTGCTACCCCGGACATATTATAAGTGTACAGGTGCGGGGCATGAGATCTTGTGTAAGTAATTATTTTGCATTTTGACACATTAAATTCTAACCTATTCTGCTCACTCCAATCCACAACACTATTAATATCGCGTTGCAGCGCCTCACAATCGCTGAGATCATCCACACCCAAGTATAACTTCAAGTCGTCCGCAAACATAAGGCATCTAGCCGTACTGACAACCTTCGGAAGATCATTTATCATGATCGAGAACTGGGTAGGACCCAGCGTACTTCCTTGGCTTACTCCTGAAAGAGTAATATACATGTCAGATCTATAGCCAAGGTAGGAAACAAACTGAGTTCGGTTGAAAAAAGAGTTGCTAAAAAATTTTACCAATCGGGGACAAAATCCGACTTCAATGAACTTCTTCAGAAGGATGTCATTATCCACACGATCAAATGCTTTTTTTAGATCAAAGTATGCCGCATCTACTTGTTTGTTCTTGTCCATGCTGGCAGTAGTATAGTCTACAAAATTGATAAGGTTTGTTGTTGTAGACTTTCCAGCGCGAAAACCGTGTTGGTTTTCACTAAGTTGAGGACGAATTTGTGTAGATATGTGGCGATTCAACACCGTCTCGAATAATTTGGCGAATGCTGACAGGACGGCTATTGGCCTGTAGTTCTCTATTTTTGACTTGACGTCATTCTTAGGTATAGGTGTGACCCGCGATACTTTCCACACTGTTGGATAGACTGAAGCTTGCATAGTTAAGTTAAAAATATGTAAGAGAGGTTTTTCAAAGGCACGTATACAATCTTTTAGCACGAACGGCGGTATACCATCAGGACCAGTCGCAGAATGAGGCTTGAGACGCTTCACCGCAAGATCAATGTCGGACAGAGATATTTTTTTTTATTTATTTATTCTTTATGTCAGACGTACAAGTCCATATTACAAGAATACATTAAAATTATCATATCAAAATGTCACAAATATCAAAATTAATAATAAATTCAAAATTAAATAATACTTAATGTCAACTTACAATAAAAATAAAAATACAATTATCTTAGCCTATACTTCGGTTTGGATCCAGAGTGCTCAAGATGCAGCCTTGTCCAGTGTTGCATTATTGGGCAGTCCAGATCCATCCTCGAGGCGAACAGTTGCAGGTAGGTGTTGGAGCTGTCGCGCACGCGGCGCACCAGGGACGCGACTCGCTTGCGCATGACCGCTGCGAACCCGTCGATCCGTGCGTCCGCGAACATCCCTGATGCGCTACAGTACCGCGGCAGCTTCAACAGCGCCCTGAAGGCGTTGTTGTACAGGACACGCAGAGCGCTATACGACCTTCCGGAGTATTTGACCCACAGGCTGCACGTATAAAAAGACTGACAGTATGCTCTGAATAATGTAGCCTTCACTCGTTCAGTACACCGTGCAAACCTACGGGCCAACATGTTAGCTCGGACCGCTAACGCTCTGCGCTCCCTGTCAATGTCAAGGTCATCCTCGAGCGTCTCGGTGACCCAATGACCCAGATACTTGAACTTGGATACTCTCTTCAGCGCGCTACCGTCGAGAACGATCGGAGGGACTTTAGAGTACGTTTTTGAGCCGGCTTTGAAGACCAAGAGTTCACTTTTTACGGCGTTGTATCTGAGGCCGTGAGCCTCCGCATAACGCTCGCAGATTGCCACAAGCTTTCTAAGAGCACCGATAGATGGGCTCAGCAACACCATGTCGTCCGCGTAACTGATGTTATTGACAATCACTCCGTCGATGGAGCAGCCGACACGGGCGCCGCTGAGCTCACGGACCAGACGATCCATGTACAGGCTGAAGAGCCCCGGCGAGGACAGTCCACCTTGCCGGACGCCGCACTCCAGCATGTACACACCTGATAGTGACCCCGCCCACCTCACATAATTTCGCTGATTGCTATACCAATACTGGAAAAGCGATGTAAACTCAGAGGGAAGCTCAGTATCATCCGCCATCTTCCGCCACAACTTGTCATAAGCCACGAGATCAAACGCTTTTGACAAGTCTAGGAAGCAGGCGTAGACAGGCGTGCTTCTCTCAGTGTAGTACTGGACGGTATGCTTAAGAGTCAGTATCGCAGTTTCAGTCGAGAGCCCAGATCTAAAACCGAACTGAGCATCGTGTAACTCTAGATTTTGCCGCATCCGACCATCAATCACCCCATCCAGCACCTTGGCAATAACTGTCGCCAGCGATATAGGCCTATAATTGCCTATACTCGACGTATCACCGGTCCTATTTTTGACAATCGGTACAACCACCGTTTCCATCATGGCAGCTGGAAGATAGGAATGTCCTAGACAGAAAGTAAAGAGCATATACGGTCAATCGCGATTCGCGGCGACCAGTGCGAGTCGGCGGCGGCACTCTGTTCGGCGACCAGAGTTGACAGCGTAGGCGCATCGTCCAAAAACACAGATTTGAAATGTTCAGCTTCCTCGCCTAATACCAATTTCCCTTTGTACTCAAATTCGTCACATATATTTCTACTAGCTTGCTGGTCCTTCATAAATTTCCAAAAACTTTTTGGATCTTTTGAAATCCCTGCCTCAGTTTTCCGGATGTACGAAGCGTATGCTACATTAATCAAATGTTTCGCTTGATGTCTATAAAATTTAAACATTTCTAAGTTGTTTTGAAGCTTTCGCGATTTGAACACATTATTATTATATACTACGGGACTAATCGCGCACTAAATTACCCGTCTATCCGTGACCACGGTCGATGCAACTCGGCCGAAACGTCGGGATGAGGAGGTATTTATTTATCTCGTAATTTTAATGCGCGATTAGTCCCGTAGTATATAATAATAAAGACATAATACTTACGATCTGATTAAGACCCCACGATCACACTAGATCTAAGCCTCTTACAGTCTTATTGGTAATATATAGGAGAGGCCTATATCCAGCAGTAGACATCCTACGGCTGATATGATGATGTAAATTATCGTTAAAAAATATCATTATTGTGCTTATAGTCAATGAACTCTATGTTAGCAACAAATTTAAACTTTATTATTGTATCATAATTACTTATCGCTAATAATACTTTTAAAGATTGCAAGTAAAGCCGTTGTAAAAATATAAATTTCTATTTAAAGCCTTATTGCCTAAGACTTGCAAAACAATTTTCTAGATTTATAAAGCAATAAAAATGTATTTCAAAAATATCAATAGTCATTTTATTCCAGGTACCTATTAAGTACTTAATTAATAGTCCCAAGCATATTATGCTACAATCATACTAAATTATATTATACTTACGCAGTTAATATTTGATTATCTTATCCATGTATATTATATACTAAAACAATGAAATAAAATAACCATCAAAAGATTATGGAAAAGTATACAATGTGTTCGAGATGTTAACTCTCCGTTAAGAAATATACTCGTAGCTGTTACGGTTGCTACAGTTCAGAATCATTTTTCATAACATTGTAGGTTTACTTCTTCGTAACTTGATATAACTGGAAACTGAGGATTTAAACGCATTTGGATAAAAAGTATACAAAAAATACAAATGATAAAGTAGACTAACGTAAGTTACGCGTAGATGTATCACTCACGTCCAGAGATACACTTTGAACATTTGAAATATTAGTTACCAAATTCAATACCATATTTTAAATTTTATGCAAATTTATTAGTTTTTCTTTTACCAGTTTTAAATAAAATAACTGTGCTATGTTTGCCAGCCTAATATTAAAAATGGTTAGGATAAGCTTATAACATTTTGTTATTACAAGATAAAGATTATACCGAACACTCGGTATAATGAGTAGATATTGCGTCTAGACAGTGCATTTAGTAGATTAGATCTCATCGACTTACAGTAGCACTTAATGAGTAGACTTGGATTTTAAACTGATGTATAGTTTTATTATCATCATCATCCATAGGAAATGTCCAATAATATTAGTTGGAATTATTTTACATCCAGCGCGGTCCAAATTAGAGCAAAGATATTCTAAATGTAAGGTAGCACACTATTTTGTATATTTCACCTCTTACGAAGAATTTTGGGCCAACATCACCACTAAGTGGCGTCTCAACTGGGATCGGCCCGAAGGTAGATCCCGAAAAAAGTTGCGCGACGAACTTCACAGTTTTGACAGGAACGGTTACACTACAGCACGAAATCGCAAAACTAGAAGGATCGAGGGGAGGCTTTTGCCCAGTAGTGGGACACAATAAGCTAACAACAATTTTACCAAATAAAATAATCATTGACTTTATCGCTTGCCAGCATAATATTAAAAACTACCAGTAGAGCTCAAAAAATTTTGTAATTACAAAAGTGAAGTTTATACCGAACACCCAGTATAATGATGATCGAGTAGATATTGCGTCTAGACAGTGCGATTCAGTAGATTAAATCTCATCGGCTTACAGTAGCACTTAATGACTAGACTTGGATTTAAAAACTTAGGTATAGTTTTATCATCATATCTTGAATCGCAAGTCCACGCCACGGGTGAAAAAACGACGCTACGCTCACCGGTTCCTGGTCTCCATTCTAGAAGTTTTCGATGCTATTAGACATGCTAACTTTATAAATTATTAAAAAAAATATGGTTACCTACATCAACATTGGTGAACATTTTACATACTAGAATTACACTAGAATGTCATTACACAAGTCATATTTATGAACATATTTTAACATGGTACCAAAACTTTAACAAGATGTTAACATCATCTGTTTCAAAAAAATCCTACATCTACTTATAGATATCATAATTTAATGGTTGGCCCCATAGTAAAAATAAATATTTAACTAATCAGCCAGTCATTGTAACAAAGATAATTGCTACATAATGTACGTCTGCTCTTTGAGCACGTGATTTTTAATATTTGTTGAGCTAAATAAAATACATATGAACCTACATTTAAATATTATATCACTGAAAACTAAACATATAGTTTCAAGTAAGTATTTCAGGTTAATTGACAAACAGAAATGAAATGAAGTAACCTCATTTACTTAGACATCTATTGTGAATCTAGTCTAGATTAGCATAATGACGAAATAAGCATTTTGCATAATGATCGCGATAACTAAGTGTAAAATTTTGAACAAAAATGTTCAAGAAATCATTGATTTATTTTTCTGATGACAAAAATACGAGTAGTTAAGTAGAAGTAAGCATAAATCCAAAAACCAGACAAGTGCGGGTCAAACTCGTCCATCTAAGGTTTAAGACGAAGTTACAATAAAATAAAGAATTAAAAAAAAAATAAGGCGAAGTGCGAGACGGACTCCCGGACGAAGGGTTCCGTACCGTATGGAAGGAATTAATATATTTTATTTAATAATGAATATTTCTACCATCTTATTGTTGACGATATTAATATCGAGCAAGAAAACACTATACTTAAATATTTATTTTATTTTAAATTAAGTATTCACTTTTAAAGTGCATATTTAAATAAATATCTATTCTTCGAATATTTCAAGCTATTTTAGCTACTGAAAACAAATTACATACAAACAACATTAACAATACATTTCATTTAGTAATTTCCTATGTATTTAGATTTACGACAAAAATTTCTCGCACGTGTAATAAACGTGTATCTTTTATGGCCGATTTGCATAAATTGTATAATGTGTAATAAAATATAATCAGGCGCAATTTACTTGGAATCCGTGAACTTGATTAAAACTTATATCAGTAGGTATATGTATTATATTATACATGGTGTGTCTAAACGAGTCATGTTCTACAATAATTTTTTTCAACGGGCAAATCCTTAATATAATTTAAATAAATAATTATAAATTAATATTTAAGGGAATACCCTTAAATATTAGGGTTCTGTACTGTGTGGGAAATATCCCATACAGTACGGAACCCTTAGTGCGCGAGTCCAACTCGTACTTGGCTGGTTATTATTGAACTATATCCAATATTATCCATTAAAATTTTATATGAACACCGGATACAACTCACGATTATTAGAACGGTCGAGCCGCTAGGCGTCCGACCGGTTTCAGAGTAGTTAGTACTCCTTCTTCAGGGAATACGCGCGTCCCCGAAAACGGACGCCCGCGCACTGATAATCGTGAGTTGTATCCGGTGTTCATATAAAATTTTAATAATGAATCCTCACGCTAGTTTTAATGAAGTAATTATTATCCATGCCAAAAATAAAGTCTATTCGTTACTCTGCGTGATAGATCAATTAAACAACCCAAAAAGCCAACAGGCTTTTTAAATAGGGCAAGTGACTTTATTAACTATCACTAAATACAAGACTTACATAATCTAAAAGTACTACTACATAACAAGCAATTGGATTGGACCCTTGCAGGTCTAAAGATAATCCAAATGCTCAGCCCACTGCCAGTTGGCAGCGTGCCCAGCATGCTGGCAGCATTGCCACGCTGAATGGCAATTGGCAATGTTAATACGTTGAGCCAAATAAACACCTGCTGGTGTTTATTTTGGTCACGCCAACAGATACATTTTCTGATTTGAAATAATTATAGTAAAGATAACTGTAATAAGCTGCTAAAACTGCTAGATTCAATTTCAATCCGGTTAGTGTTAATAATGTACAATCCATCCATCAGCCAAAGGTCGTCCACTGCTGGACATAGGCCTCCCCTATGGATCTCCAATAAGACCGGTTGAAAGCGGCTTGCATCCAGCGCGATCCTGCGGTCTTAATGAGGTCATCTGTCCACCTTGTGGGTGGACGTCCTACGCTGCGCTTGCCGGTACGTGGTCTCCACTCGAGAACTTTTCGACTCCACCGGTCATCAGTCCTCCACGCTATGTGCCCTGCCCATTGCCATTTCAACTTGCTAATCCGTTGGGCTATGTCGGTAACTTTGGTTCTTCTACGGATCTCCTCATTCTTGATTCGATCCCGCAGAGAGACTCCGTGCATAGTCCTATCCACAGCTCGTTGGCCTACTTGGAGCTTACTAATAAGGCCCATAGTGAGAGACCACGTTTCTGTGCCATAAGTCATCACTGGCAACACACACTGGTCGAAAACTTTCGACTTGAGGCACTGAGGTATGTTATTATTTTCGTCCATACATACCTCAGTGCCTCAATGTACAATATACATAATTAATTTTCGCAAAAAATAGCAGAACCGACTTTTATCGTGTACAAAATTGGAATAATTCGCTCGAATTGATGTATACAATTTTTCCATTATAGTTGATTGTATGAAGTTGAGTTAATGATGATTAATTACAATAACATCCTCAATTCTTATTAATTTATTCGCGTTACATTATGGGTATGTACATTAAATATTAAATATTGGGGGACATTTCACACACGGTCTCTGACCCCAAACTAAGCAAAGCTTGTGATATGGCTGCCAGAGACTGATATACTACATATACATATTTTTAAATACATACTTATATAGATAGTAAATAAAATAAATAACACCCAGACACAGAGCAAACACCTATGTTCATCACAAAAATGCTTGCCCTGTGTGGGGATCGAACCCACGCCTCCTTGATCCAGAAGTCAGGTTTACTAACAAATGAGCCACCGAGGCAGTCCGTCATTATGTTGGCATAATACAAAAAAAATCCTACTAATATTATAAACGCGAAAGTTTGTGAGGATGGATGAATGTTTGTTACTCTTTCACGCAAAAACTACTGAACGGATTGAGATGAAACTTTCCAATAATATAGCTTATATATCAGAATAACACATAGGCTATAAATTATAATTATATATTATGTATGCGGGCGAAGCCTCGAGTAAAAACTAGTAGAATATAATATGTCAGGTTTTTCAAAAACATGCCGTATATACCTAGACTTATTCATATCTGCTTAGGTTCATATCCAGACCACTAGTCCGCCGCGTGGCAATAAAAAAATAAAGATAGCATAGGGAAAATTATATTACCCAAAATAGGTATTTAATACTCAAATGTTTATTGTCTTTGATAAAATTTAGTGATGTAATTTTTGTTAATTTTTCAGTTCACGCTAGCGCCAACATAGTAAAGCAAGATAAGTAAATAGAAGTAAGCATAAATCCAAAAAGCAAACAAGTGCGGGTCAGACTCGTCCACCTAGGGTTCTGTACAGATTCCAGAAAACCTATGAAATCGGGAACTGTTAATTAAAACCCCAAGGTGAAATTAGAATAAAATAAATATATAAATAGAAAACAGGAAGGGAAACAATTTATTGTAACAATTTTAGCCGTTGGTAAATCAAAAATTGACGTCACAAAAATAATTAAAAACATGTTTTAGCTAGTTAAAAGCTAATCTGACCCGCAGACTCATCCACCATCCATCAACTTCTCGATAAAACTGTTATTTTATTATCAGACTGCCAAGCAAAATGCCTCTAAACCAAAATTTTAATAATTTAAACACGAAACATGAGTTTTTATGGTTTTTTTTACCCACCTTATACCTATACTATCCTATCGTTATTTTACTTGAATTCGTAGCTGATTCTTCCACATTTATATCTTAATTTGCTAAAATTAAAAATTATAACTTACCAGTGAGACCAGTTAGTAGGTACAATGTGACAAAAAAACACTTAAAAGTGTGTCTAATGGATAAAAATGCTTTTATTTAACTATTTGGAGGTTACTTAATCAGGGTTGATAGAGATAAACTACCTATTGAGCCAAATATATTTATTTATCCTGATAAATTCAAAATTAATTTAAAAAAATTCTGAGGGCTCTTTTTTGTTTTTAACAGTTGTAATAGACTCAGAAAAATATGAACTTTCTCGATATGTAACGAGTGTTGTGGTTAGAATTTTTGATTATTATTATACCAGCCTCCATACATTTTGTGGACATGTCCTTTAAAATGTGCGAGTGAGACAACAAGGCCGTAAAACTAGTATTTAATTCTTTTGAGATAACTAAATAGCTATTTAAGTACAATAATATACTAATCATTCAAACCAAATAAAAACAAGACAGAACGTTGTGAACAGACAAATGAAGCCAGTTTTTTATACATGTGGTGAGTGCGTCGTTGTTGCGCCGCCATAGTTCAACTGACGAGCCAAGGCGTAGTTTTGCCGGCCTCACTTGTTTGTTTCTCAACATTCTGTCTTGATTTTTTATTTGGTCTAAGATATCCTCAGTCATCAGTTTCTTTTGCAGAAGATACAGAATGTTCTAGCAAAAGCGAATTACATCTAATGTCTCAGGGCCGCTATTCTCAATCGATAGACATTGTTTCCGACAGCTGTCACTGTCAATGATATGGACAATGGTATAGAAGTAACAAGGACGGAATCAATAACGACTGATCCAGAATCAGCGCTCAGTATTGTTTCTAAGTTGACTTCGCGGAACAGATAATAGCGACTATTATTTTTTTTCCCACAAAAACTAGATAGATAAGGCTATTTTCGGAATGGTAACTGTACAAAACAATTCTTTGAAGGGGTAAATGAAGACTTAACTATTAAAACTTTGAACCTTTGGGACAAAAAGAAAGAAACCCTTTTCCGGGAGTTATTTAGCAAAGAATGTAAACAAGGAAAGAGTAAAAAATATTTTGAGGTTTTGTTCCCCGAAGTTTTTAAAAGTGTTTTCTGTTTAACGGCATTTTCAAACGAGGTGAAACATTTTTATAAATATTTTTTCTGGCTGTTTCCATGTTAAGTATAAATCTGACTCTAGTTTTATTTTTTAATTTGTCTATACTGGGTTATTTCTAATCAATTAACATTCTCTCACTATGGGCCTTATTAGTAAGCTCCAAGTAGCCCAACGAGCTATGGAGAGGGCTATGCTCGGAGTCTCTCTGCGAGATCGAATCAGAAATGAGGAGATCCGTAGACGAACCAAAGTTACCGACATAGCCCAACGGATTGGCAAGTTGAAATGGCAATGGGCGGGGCACATAGCGCGGAGGGCTGATGACCGATGGGGTCGAAAAGTTCTCGATTGGAGACCACGTATCGGCAAGCGCAGCGTAGGACGTCCACCCACAAGGTGGACGGATGACCTCATCAAGACCGCAGGATCGCGCTGGATGCAAGCCGCTTCCAACCGGTCTTATTGGAGATCCATAGAGGAGGCCTATGTCCAGCAGTGGACGTCCTTCGGCTGATGGATGGATGGATGGATGGAACATTCTCTTAGGGGCTTATTCTGTACATCAAAACTAACATTTTTTGTTCAACGACTTTGGTCAAATATCAAAAAAGAAGTTGTTGTTCCATAGAAAAATATCGTTCACCATCGACAAAATGTATGGAGCAGCGGTTTTTTTTTATGACTTTCAACAAAAGTCGCAGAACACAAGATGTTAGTTTTGATTTACAGAATAAGCCCCTAAAAGGAAGCTAATGGATTAGAAATAACTCTGGATATTTTATAGTCATAAAAATCAAGCTAGTTATTTTCAATATAAATAAAAGAGTTATGTTCATGTTCACATTTTTTTTTTAATTTATTGATTCAGCATGCTAAAGGGCAATACTTAAGAAGCCATGAGCAAGCAATGCGTGTGGTCTGTCCATTAGGAAAACCTCAGTTTGGGTTTCCTTGTGTGTACATCACACTTGCAAATATGACTGAATTTAAGTCTCACCATACCGCAAATACGCACTTCTCTTCGAAAAAAGCCCTGTGGCATGATTTTTCAACTTCGCACGCCTGGGAACGTATACGGAACTTTGAGAGATTTTAAAGCTCCATAAAGTTCCGTATGCGACTAAACCGCGCGGAGTTGAAAAATCAGGCCCCTGCGCTTATATTCGAACTCAGGGGCTTTATTTTTCTACTTCGTAGGGCTAGGGACGTATACGGAACTTTAACAGATTGTATGAAAAACCTCTATGTTATCTATAAAGTTACGAATGATTCTTACAAGTTCCGTATAGGACCAAAGCGTGCGAAGTTGAAAAATCAGGCCCCAGGAATTCTGGCTGATCGCCACGCTAGTCAGAATACCATCTGGCAAACTCTACATTTTGTCAAAAACATAAAGAACCCTGTTTGAAAACTGTCTAAAAGTAGTTTGGACAAGGTCTCTAAAACAAATTCTGTGGTAATATACCGACCTAGATGAACTAGATTTGGTATAAAAATTGGATATCGAGGAAGTTTTAGCCTCAATTGCCAACACGAAGGCAGGCATGTGTTCAACACTGGACTACTAAAAGGCTGATACAGAGCTAAGTTACTGCATTTTACGATACAGTCACAAAAATCAAAAAAGACAAATTGCATTTCTTGTACAAACATGGCGTTTTGTTTTCCTTTATTTTGGGTGGAGCCATCGACTTCGTGATGTTCCGAATTTAAACAAACGCTTTTTTATCGTTTTAGATATAGATAACAGATTAAGTACGAAATTGGTATTTCGCTAGAAGGGTTCTGTATGTCATTAAATTCGAAAAGGCCGGGTGGCTTAGCCCGAGAAGCAGAGTTTTTAAGCCGCCTTAAGAGGATTCTGAATCGACCAGTGTTTTCGCGTTTTCTGTAGAACATCAAGAAAACTCGCGGTACATTTTTGATAAAATTTACGTTCCAGGAGAAAACTCTTTTCACCCCTTAAATTGTAACAAAATGTTATGTTTTTGGTGTCAATCGCTTGAGTAAGAAATATTTCAAGTCATAGGTACGTCTTATTTTTCAGAAAAAAATTTAGTTTATGTATACTTTTCAGCCAAAGTTTTGGGTAAAATTATGACTTTTTAGAAGCTTTACTTTAAGGTCATTTCAAAAAACTGTAAAAACTAAACGAATACGTATAAACCTAGCTATTGAAGTGCTAATCACATGAAAAATATCGGATAACATAGATAACAACTTATTGTTTTTGTATGGACACACAGTTGGCACCTATTCTCTATAAAATTTAACTTGATCTCTGCGACAGCTGTCCGAAAAATCACGCCTATGAAGTCCTGAATTTCTTAATAGTCCAGACAGTACCTGTCAATGTCATACTTTATGGGCATGCCGATTAGTGATGGGCGACGAATGATCGTGACCACAGAGTTTTAGATAGAGTTTTAATTAAAATATCGATAGTTTATACTGACGATATTTTAAATAAAACTTAATTTATCATTAATTTTATTGTATATTTTAAAATCATAACATTTTTTACATGTGTAATTAAATTAAACTCAATTATATGTTACATTAGCATCCATAATAGTGAAAAACGTCGATAAATACTATCGTTACATTATTATGAGTACCTATTTAATTAATATCATAACATTATTTACATGTGTACATACTTGATCTTAAATAATAGTAAGTAAATAAAATCCAATTTCTCACCTTCAACTACTCATTCGATTTCATTACAACATTGTTTGAAAATCGTTTTTTTTTCACCACTACTCGTATCTCAACTCTAAAAATGTCAATCTTCTATGTCAATGTCACTGTCGCAGAGATCAAGTTAAATTTTATAGAGTATAACAATCGTGTTTAGGCCACTGACATGGCTATGTATGTAAAATATTGACTTTTATGGCAAACATTTTGATTATACGATTTGATTGTAGTTAAGTAGGTATATAACAGTTCCTCCTATAATATCCTTGTAATTTATTATTGCAATTCAATCCTTTTGCATTAACTTATTATATATTAACAGGAAAATATCATTACTTATAATAAATGGCATAATTCGTTTACACCAGAATGGCTTCTGGCTGATTTATTTATGTATTTGATTTCCTCGTGCAAAAGTATCAAAATAACTTTTTCAATTTTTCTTCATTAAAATTCTTTTTTTACCGATTTCTATTGAGGACCAGAAATAAAAAATTTATAAATGAAATCAAATTTAAATAGGTGAACTATGAATGTTCACTGAACATTTAGGCAATTAATGAATATTAGTGAATGCACTAATATTCATTCATTTGCTTTATATGTATAAAATTAAGGCATAAATAAAATCATAATTGTATAGTATTAAAAATAATTTACCCTTCGAGGGTAGGCCTATGTCCTGCAGAGAACTACTAAAAAGGCTGGTACAGTACAGTACAAATTTTTTTATTGAAAACTGACATCCAGAAATGTAACGTTTTTATCTGTATGATAACGTCATAACAATGTTTGTATGAAAGGTTAATTAATTTGGAAAACAATTAGTACAATACCTACCTATATTTTATCAACAAAGTTAGAAGGATATCGATTTATTCACAGTTTGGTTTTTTGTTTAAAAAATATGTTTCAACTGTTTTATACAAAAACTCTCGATCAAATATGGAACATCTGATTTCTTGAATGAAAAGAAATATTATTTTGGTGATTTTGGAATAAGTCTCACAGTGAAAGGCATTCATAGATAGATAGATAAATTCTTTACTGATTCACATTCATACACACATAAAACAGAGAATAGAGAAAAATAGATGTTAAAACATGTGAAGCAACCGGCGGCCTTATCACTGAAAGTGATTCTTTCCATTCATCATAAATCCTACTAATATTATAAACGCGAAAGTTTGTGAGGATGGATGGATGGATGGATGGATGTATGGATGTTTGTTACTCTTTCACGCAAAAACTACTGAACGGATTGAGATGAAACTTTGTAATAATATAGCTTATACATCAGAATAACACATAGGCTACAATTTATAAAGATATTTTGTGAATTGTCCAAAATATAACGATAAATGTTGAGTAAGTAGGAAAATTCTGCCATCTGCGAGCTACTGAGCGTGCGCTGCAAGAATGTCAAAATAACAACTGTCGATCGAATATCTGTCAAATCAATCGACGAGCAGTCCTTGGATATCATCATACTGATAATATATTATCCTTACTATTTTAATATTATAAATGCGAAAGTAACTCTGTTTGTCTGTCTGCCTGTCTGTCGCGCTTTCACGCCAAAACTAATGAACCGATCTCAATAAAATTTGGTACACAGATAGTCTAGAGCCTGAGAAAGGACATAGGCTACATTTTATCCCGAAAATTGCATAATTCCCGTTGGATAGGACAAAATCTTGCGTTAGCTAAACTGTCACCTATCACAACGACGCTAAAAGGCCCAATTTTGAATACACCATCGTAATTATAACAGTTAATTAGACTATTTTTGTTTCTTTTTCACTTTCGGAATTCGATAGAGAGAACACTTTTTACGTTGCTATTAAATTTACGATGGCGCATTCATAATTGGGTTGATTGAGCCTAACATGGATTCACAAAACGTAATTAGATGACAGGTGACATACATTGACTGCAGACTTTTATAAATGTCTCGCTTAGCATAGCAAAGGGACAAATTGTCTTTCCAGCATTATAGCTCCTCGAAGAGGAAATAAAGTATGAATTGACAATGATAACTGACATTAAAATTGGACAAAATAGTTTTCCCTTTGCCATGCTACATATTACAATGACGTTTAATACTGGGCCGTCATTTCGTCTGACATTAAAAATATTTTTAAATATACCACCATTAGAGGTTAAACATATTTCTTTATTCTACCTTTATGGTAGAGAATCCATGCTAATATACGAAGAAACGGATCGACTTGATTTTTAAAAGTAGTATGGCATGAGTATGAATATCTTGACACTAAGGTTATTAACCTTGATTCTGAGTTGTGACCTTGACACGAATATAAATTTCTGTTGGGTTGGTTAGGATTGAACAGTGATAAAAGTGCAGCCCGGCTCAGTTGCGGCACTCCTCATGAGGCACGCAACTTGCCGGTCAGCCTCTAAGCTGCTATATTTAAAAACCCCAGAAAATCGGCCTAACCTCGAGTGCAAACTTCTAAGCTGCCTAGGGGGAAAAGACCAAAAAGAATCGGGAGACCTCGAGCGCCGCCTTCTCAGCTGTCTCAGAAAAAACCCAGAGAAGCGGCTCTACCTGGGATTCCCGCGCCGCCCATAGGCCTCGGCTACTAAGTTCTCCTGCCACGACAAGGCGGAAACCTATGGGCGGGTACACTCTAACCTTATCTTAATCAACAGAAGCATTTATAAGTATAAGGTATTTTGATATCGGGATAGGTCTGAACAGTGACAACAAGGTGCGAGGTACTTGATTTTTTTACAGAGCAAGTGCTTAAGTGATTAACTACCACTAAATACAGACTTATGTAAAACTTCATAAACTACTACTACATAACAAGCAATTGGATCATCCACAGACCCTTGAAGGTCTAAAGATATTCTAAATGCTCAAGCCCACTGCCAGTTAGCAGCGTGCCCAACATGCTGGCAGCATTGCCAATCAGCTTGGCAATGCTGCTTATACGTTGAGCCAAATAAACACCAGCATTTTGGTCACGCGGCGGGTACACGAGACGCTCAGAAAGACTTTTAAAAACAAGATGAGCTCCCGGCCAACACGCGCACAATGTCTCAATTTCAAACGGCTCAAATACTCGTATGTAACCACTGCCGAGGTTAGCATATTTGCGCCGTTTGTGCTGCTCCGCTGACGGCTCCAAAGTATCGACGCAAGTCGCGTCCCATACTAAGGGCCGTCTACACTTCCATGGGACCAGCTTCATACCGTCAGGCCTTTTGCCATCACCACGCGCAAACCCATTCGGTTAGAGTACGGCTGCGATATTGGCGGTCGCAAAAGCCCTGCGTATGACATCGTTCACAATGGCGTGGCAACTAATTCGACCAGCGCTTCTTGACCAAGAAAGACGGTGGTGACCAAGCTGGTCAACTAGGGTACTTGAATAGGTGAGAGCGCTCAGCTATGTGCGGCGCGGCAGCAAGGTGGGTCGACTATCTCGACGATATCATCAATACCGCCGGTCGAGCCTGGTCACGACCGGCAAAGAGCCGAGGCAGATGGCACTGCAAGAGAGAGGCCTATACCCGACAGTGGGTCAAAGAAAGCTGCGGATGATAACGATGACGAAACAAATTAGTTGAGATTGGCTGTTTTTTGGGATTTGAAATGATTATTTGCTACAATATTTGTGTACCGTTTCACATTGAATTGGGGCTAATATTTTGTGGCGCACTTACTGTATTAGTTACCATATTTTTTTGACAAGATAAACATAAATTAAATTATATCGCGGGCGAAGCCGCGGGTAAAAGCTAGTGAGTAAATATTTCTATTTATAAGTGCACTTTACGTAAACAATATTTTGTATTTCAAAAATAATGCCTACTTACCTGTACTTCAATTTATTTATTTATTGTTGACTACAATAGGTTCTAGCGTTTGCGAAGTCAATTAAATGTCTCAGACATTTTTACACTAATTTTTTCTTAATAGGTGTTTTATTTCTCATCAATTTCACTTTTAAATAACCATGCACAAGAACATTAAATAACAATATTTAGTTTAATTTTTAGTTACAAATTTCAAATGGCACTTGCACAAAAAGAAAATTTATGGATTGTAGGTTTTTTATATCATCTGAGCACTTAAATATCACATTTTTTTAAAACCATCATAAAGTTAACTTTAAAGAAATGACATTTATCATTTTTTTTCCCAATATTGATTGTTTTAATATTGCTATTAACAAGGCTCTGTTTAATTGATTTCATTTTTTAAAGTTGTGTCATCTTTACAACATCGATACCTATAGCAACTAAAGAGAAAAACTGTTTCGACCCTAAATTTGCCAAACGTATGTAAATTAGAGCACATTAAATTTCAATTAACCTGTTTTGTTATCAATTCAATTCATTGTCACTAGTCTAGTGTTGTTACCGCGAATGTCACGTTATAAGTTTAGATTTTAAATCTAGAAAAACATTATGAATGGAGAGAAAAAGGTAGAGACAAACATTAATAAACAAATAATATTATTGTACTTTCATTTAGTAAGAAATTATCGCGTCGAAAAGTAATATTATGATACGTTAGTATGTATGTTATATAATACTAAAACCAAATTAAAATGCAGTACAAAAACGATAAATTTTTTTTAAACAAGTTTTGTTTGATAATTTGCAATGACATTTCTCAGTAAGATGCGATTATGTTAAAAATAATTTTAACCCAAAACCTTTAAAGAAATTTTACGAGCATTCGCGTTTACTTTTTTTTGTTTAGTAATAAATTTTTATTACATAAATTAGAATTTATTAGGGTAAACGAGGGTCTAATCTTAATCTCTTGTTCCTTTATTCGTAAAATATATTTTATCAGCTTCGAAGTCCGAATTCTTATATTTATTGTAAAGAGGTCTTTACTATTGTGTTTGGACTTTACCTGCCTGTAACGGAACGTTTTATTTCTTTCTTTATCTCTCCATCGCGTTCTAAATTCAAGCACAAATAAAAGCATCACACTTTAAAAAAAACACAAAAGTACTTACTTGCAATTTTCTTCACTGGTTCTTAATACTAATATCACAGGATTTTTTAAAAAAATATCTAAATACACTTAGATCACTTAAAAATATGTACAACAATATTTACACAGCGTGCAATTTAAATTTTCAGTTACATTCCCGTCGTAGTTGTTCTCGAAATATTTTTTTTACATTTTCCGTGACACGTGCAACCGGTAGCGCGGACGCGTTGGTACTGCCGGCCAGGTGGGCTAGCCTTACTTTAATATGCTTCTATATATCTTGCGGACAACTCAATCAGTGATAAATGATAAGAATACAAAGATACGGGCTTTACCGAAGAGACCGGTTCTACAGTTCAACTTGCTTGGTTCAGTTCAACGGTCTAACAATAAAGCGTGCGAACTTTTTTAAACTTAAGACGGCGTGTCGTGCTCGCGCGGAGATATTTTTGTTTCGCGCATTTGATATACATACAGGGTTATTTCTAATCAATTAGCATCATTTTAAGGGGCTTGTTCTGTAAACAATTTTTGTACTACTGTACTGTACCAGCCTTTTTAATAGTCCACTGCAGGACGTAGGCCTACCCACGAAGGGTGTTTGGACCTTATCCACCACGTTGGCCCAGTGCGGGTTGATGGATTTACATACGCCATCGAATTTCTTCTACGGACGTATGCAGGTTGCCTCACGATGTTTTCCTTCACCGAAAAGCTAATGGTGTGAAATTCCGTACATAAATTCCAAAGAACTCACCTGTATACGTGCTAAAAAACACTATGGCAATTATATTTAAAAAAAACTTTGCATAAAGACAATTTTTAAAAACGCTGTGGATATTTACAACTATTTTTAAATGATAGTAGAGGCTCGATCGAACGCAAACATGGCCTACTTTTGCTCTATCAAAAACTTCTATACTATACTAAGAATACCTACTATATTAAGAATAATAAGTAGTTATTTATTTTGATAGATTTTCGTATTTATACAGGGTAATTTCTAATCAATTAGCATCCTTTTAGGAGCTTATTCTGTACATCAAAACTAACAACTTTTGTTCTGCGACTTTTGTCAAAACTAAAAAAAAAACACCTGTTCCATACATTTTGTCGAGGATGAACGATATTTTTCTATGGATCAACAATTATTTTTTTCGAGATTTGATAAAGGTCGTAGGTCAAAAGTTGTTAGTTTTGATGTACAGAATAAGCCCCTAAAAGGATGTTAATTGATTAGAAGTATCCCTGTATTGTACTAAAGTGTCCGAAACGTATGGCCAAAAATACACCATTTAAAAAAAATATTGATTACTAGTTTTTAACCGCGGCTTCGCCCGCATGATATTTTGATTTTTGACGAAATATCATTATAATTTATAGCCTATGTGTTATTCTGATATATAAGCTATAGAAGTAGTTTTTGCGTGAAAGAGTAACAAACATCCATACATCCATCCATCCTCACAAACTTTTGCGTTTATAATATTAGTAGGAAGGATTTGCTTAATTTATTGTTGTAATCCATTCATCCGGTTGGAAAGGTGCAAACTGATTAAATAATGCACAAATAATATAAAGATAGGCGAAAACAAAATCCTTTCATATCATTTGAGTAATAAATTATTATTTTATTGCAAAAAATAGCATGACCGACTTCAACCGTGTACTGATTTCGCGAATATTTCGCACGGATCGATGTAAAAATATTCACATTGTCATTGATTTATCAAAAATGGCTCAGCCGATTTCGATAAAATTTAAATGGGACCAATTACGAAGTATATTCTTTCCAATAAAAAAAAAGTTATTGAAATCGGACCACTATGTAAAAAGTTATGCGTGGTTACACGCCTGAGTTTTGGCGGGAACGCGGAAAAGTCATGTCGCCTCATTGTATTATTTTGTTAAACTTGTGTTTTATCAGTGATACTTAGTGAAAAATTGTGGTATTTCGTTGATTATGAACTTAATTACGTGCATGAGTGTGGGCGTTACCAAAGGAGTTGTTGTAGGAGTTACCAAAATTCCATAGACAAGACCTCTAGTAAAGTCTCCACTGCTTTACTGAGGTATGACTTAGACTACGTTTGGACTTGATCGCGACTTTATTGGACTATGACGTGACTACGACAGTGACTATTTTGATAAAATATCAAAAATGATTAAAACTTAATACTTGACACTGGCAAATGCACAACAATGCGACGCCAAACAAAAGAAGAAGAAGAAGGTTACACTCCTCCGTTCCGTCGGTCATAAAAAGAACACAGCTAATGGGTAGTTACCGGGAAATCCCGCATGTGACCTCTGCTCCAACTGTTTTTGCAAAAGCTCTTTGCTAGTACAAAGGTTGTTTATGGTGAAAAAATTGTCCACCACATATTTAATCTAGAATAGCCAAATGTTTGGAAATTCGATGACGAACAAGAACAAAACTTAGCGACCTTTGAACTGCGACTGTTTTTTGATAAAAAGAAAAAAGCGTTTTATGGTGCCAAGGCTATTTTATGGGGCAAAGGTTAACCGTCGCCAATCAGACAACTAGATACAGGTTAATTGACTAATATATTTGGTTTTACTGGTATTTAATATAATGTAGCCTTTGTAATTTGGCCAAATTTTGACACCATCAGATCCGAAAAGTACACCTTCACATTTAATAGTCTACAAAAAAAAAATTATGCGTGAAAAAGATAGCCAATCGGGAGACAAAATCCTCATCCTAATCTTTTTTCGTAAAATCGTCTGCAGACCGGCACATTTAGGAAACCTGTTTAATACATATAGAAATACGATGAATTGAGGAATTTATTGCCCATAATTCAAGGATAATTATAGCGTTGAATTCTTTCAATATGTTTGAGACTCGATGGAAAATAACTGTGCAAAAGTATATAAAGTAAGTTTCTATAGGCCGGGAGGCTTTGTATAGGCTAACTAGGGTGTTTAGACTTGCTGTCAGAGTTTTTAGACCGCTGAAGGCATCTGACATGTCTACAGGTAGCGGCATCCATCCATCCATCAGCCAAAGGACGTCCACTGCTGAACATATGCCTCCCCTATGGATCTCCAATAAGAGAGGTAGCGGCATACACATAAGTATTAAGTACAGTGCTGAGCGAAGTGTGGAGGGTGTGTGTGCATGGGTTTAGTGTGGCAGTCACCATGCGCAGCCATCCTCTCCACACTACCCTCAGCCAGTATTATTATATCTTCTTTGCCTCAGCGCTACACTTACGTGCCGCTACCTGTAAGGGACCGTTCAAGTATTGCGTAAGCAGATTTATTACAATTATTTACCCCCTCTCCCCCTTTGTCAGAAAAAGTAAGGAGAGCTCTCACCCCCTCCCATTCTTACGTAATCATTGGTACCTCTACCTATATGAATTTTGCTTTTTTATTGATTCATGAGCAGGAAATAAATAACTATTGATGACGTAATCACCATATATACCCAACCCCTCCCATTCTTACGTAATCATTGGTACCTCTACCTGTATGCATTTTGCTTTTTTTTTGATTCATGAGCAGGAAATAAATAGCTATTGCTGACGTAATCACCATATATACCTAACCCCTCCCATTCTTACGTAATCATTGGTACCTCTACCTGTATGCATTTTGCTTTTTTATTCATTCATGAGCAGGAAATTAATAACTATTGCTGACGTAATCACCATATATACCCCCCACCCCCCGTATCATCAAAAATACGCATCGGATAGACCCCCCACCCCCGTATAGTGCTTACGTAATACTTGAATAGCCATTAGCACCATTACGCGTCCACACACTCCAGGAGGCGGCGAGGAGAGCGAGGCCAACGCCACGAGGCGTTAGTTAATCCACGCGAGAAATGACGAGGTGAGACGAGGCGACACGAGCGCACTATCCACACACTCGTGCTCGCGTCCCCTCGTGTCGCCTCGCGGAGTGTGTGGACACACCACACCATAAACGGTTACAAGTAAAATTTTACAAGCAATAGGTATGACTGACGCTCACTTTACAGCCCTGCAAGAATTGGGTTTCTAGCCGCTTGTAGCTAACTTCACAGCCGCCGACAAGTTTGATTCAGCCTAATACATCGTTATGAACATGTTTAATTGGCTAGAGAAGTATGTCAGCAATATACAATATACACAATGACTAACATAATTCTGCCCTGGGTCTTTTGGATTAGTTTTATTTTAGTATAAGTTATACTAAAAAAAACTTACACTACATTTTTTTTGTATAAGTTTTTATTTTAAGTAGGTTATTTTAATAGTGATAATTTATCAAATGTTTTTTAAGTTTTGTTGGAAAATAAATTGTTATTAAAATAAATTAGATTATAATCATTACAGTTTTATCCAACTGCCTATGAAGGACGGAAAAGTTCAGTTAAGGTGTGGCTCAATAGTTCTGTACCAGCCTTTTTAATAGTCCACTGCAGGACGTAGGCCTACCCACGAAGGGTGTTTGGGCCATATCCACCAACGTGGCCCAGTGCGGGTTGGTAGATTCACATACGCCATCGAATTTCTTCTACGGACGTATGCAGGTTGCCTCACGATGTTTTCCTTCACCGAAAAGCCAGTGGTGTGAAATTCCGTACATAAATTCCAAAGAACTCATTGGTACGGGACCGGGGACACGACCTCACGATTGTAAGGCGGGTGTCACTACCTCTAGACCACCACGGCTACAATACGGCTCATTCATAAAATACGCAGAAATGATAAATAATAATAACATCACATTTTCTGCAAAAACGTGTGAAATGTAAGTGAAATACATTTGTAATGGTAATTCTCACGTAATTATTATGACTAAGTGAGTCATGATTACATAACAAGTAAGAGAAATGGTTTTAGTTACATAATTTATTTTATAGTTTTATTATAAAATTAAATGTGTAAACAAAAGATGTTAAGTAGATCGAGTTTGTTTAGATAATTCTTAATTAAAATGATTTGTTCTCTTGCTCTACTTATTGAAGTCTTGACCTTCAATAAAATGTATGGAACAGCTGATGCCGTTTTGACCGACGAAAAAACGGAGGAGGTACTCGAGTCGACGCGTATACATATACAGCGTTACTGGTAATCAATTAGCATCCTTTTAGGGTCTTATTCTGTACATCAAAACTAACAACTTTTGTTCACAACATTTATCAAAACTTTAAAAATAAAAATGATGTTCCAAAGAGAAATATCGTTCACCTGCGACAAAATATATGCAATAGCTGTTTTTTTTAGTTTTGGCTAAAGCCGTAGAACAAAAGTTGGTAGTTTTAATGTGCAAAAAAAAACCCCTAAAAGGGTGCTAATTGATTACCAGTAGCCGTGTAGCCCTGCCAGGAGCCGTGGTGGCTTAGAGGTAGTGACACCCGCCTTACAATCGTGAGGTCGTGGGTTCAAATCCCGGTCCCGTACCAATGAGTTCTTTGGAATTTATGTACGGAATTTCACACCACTGGCTTTTCGGTGAAGGAAAACATCTTGAGGCAACCTGCATATGCGTAGAAGAAATTCGATGGCGTATGTGAATCCACCAACCCGCACCGGGCCAGCGTGGTGGATATGGCCCAATCACCCTTCGTGGGTAGGCCTACGTCCTGCAGTGGACTATTAAAAAAGGCTGATACAGTACAAAACAGCCAAAACAGCAAAACAGTATATCTATTTATTATGTATAAACATATACTTACACATAACTTTTTACGGTGGTACGATTTCAATAATTATTTTTATTGGAAAGGGTATTACTTCGAAGTTGGTCTCATTTAGATTTCATCGAAATCGGCTGATCCATTTTTGATAAATCAACAATAATGTGAAAATTGCTACATCGATCCTTGTGCACTATTCGCAAATTCTGTACACGAAAAAAAAAAATTTCTGATTTTGAGTTGGTTCCAAAGTAAAAGTTGGTCAATGGTCATATTGATGACCATTTTGTCTTAAGCATGCGGTCGAAACTATAGTCGTTATTACTACTCGACTACCAAAATTAATATATGAGCGATTTCCAGTTAAACTATCATATTTATAGTAAATGTAGAGAAATTGGATTATTATTATATTTTATCTCTACACCAGGGTTTCCCAAACCGTGAGCCGCGACCCATTGGTGGGTCTTGAGCGAATATTGAGTCGGCCACCACATCATTATCACTACATACTTCCCTGTCCCTGTCCCTGTTCCCTGTCTGTCTGTCCTTATGTAAGAGTATGCTTATATCTTTAAATCCGAATGCAAAAACGTGCGATAAGAACAATTGTTCAGGTATCGCGCAGGACTTCGGCGAAACCATTCTTTGGCTCGCTCGGGATAATGACGTTGCCTTCGCTCGTCATACTGCAGACTGCTGTGTACGTGAGGCAGAACCTGGACCAGTATCCGATGAGAGGAGAGAGTCACTCGTTCAAACACAACCTCCGTAACGTGAACAATCTCGCATCGGTTCGTGTGAGGCTCACGCGATCCAAAAAACTGACTCACGTGTTGGGACCAGCAGTGTATAACTGCTTGCCGGCAGACATCATTGACGCCCTTAGCGATAACATTTTCAAAAACAAACTTAAAAACTGGCTTGTTTCAAGAACATTTTACTCAATTGACGAATTCTTTACGAATGAACGAAAATTTAACATGTATAATTATGGAATGTTACGGAAGTTAATGTGATTTATTGAATTTGATTGAATGTAATTTAATTTAATTGAGTGATATTTGTCTATTATACTGATAAATAATTAGTACTTATTGTACCTAATACAATGTATTCGTGAACTGTTTATTACCATCTATGTAAACTGACGTATAATTGTTAAACCAAAATTATTAATAAAATGTTTATCTGTTTAAAAAGCGGTTAGAATTTGAAGCGGTTTTTTTAATAGATAAGAGTATGATAAGATAAGAGTAAATCAAGAGGAAGGTTTATAATAATATGTATAATACACCTGTGTGAAGCCGAGGCGGGTCGCTAGTGAAAACTAAACACCCAAAATAAATAAGAATTATCAAACTCACTGCGATTGAAAGTTGAAGTCAACAATTTAATGGCAATACAATAACAATGTCGTCCTTCCCATTAGAATAACTTTTTGATCTAGTTAATTAAAACGTCTTTTATTCTTATTAGTAATGGTTAAATTTCCTATAAGTGGGTCCCGCATTTGTAAACTTCTTTTAGACGGGTCGCAGCCCAGACAACTTTGAGAATCACTGCTCTAGATCTTCTGCGTATAACACAGTTTCACTATATCTATCAGCTGTAAGATGTCCACTGCTGGACATAGGCCTCCCCCATGGATTTCCAATAAGGCCGGTTGGAAGCGGCCTGCATCCAGCGCGTTCCTGCGATTTTTATAATATCGTCAGTCCACCTAGTCGGTGGACGTCCTACGCTGCGCTTGCTGGTCCGTGGTCTCCATTCGAGAACTTTCCGGCCAATTAGCAAATTAAAGTGGCAATGGGCAGGACACATTGTTCGAAGAACGGATGGCAGTTTCATTGTGTTGCATAATTTGTTGTAATTAATAAATACGTATCAGCAATAGCTTCGTCAAAACAACGTGATAACAAAGTAACAACCTCCTAATTGGGTAATTGGGTAAAATACGAAAATCACGATATAAGCAGCTGATGTGACAAAATCCTTAAATAAGTAAGATTACAATTCAATTAGAAATCAATCAGATTATAACTCGCATAAGTATAAAACATTTTGACAAAAAATAACCGTAATCGTTGCTCTGGAATGATATATTACGAGATTATGATTGTGAAAGACGTTGAACGCTTATTGATAATCTTATTTATTTTAAATCGAGCCATGAATGTAGAGATAAAAAATCTTAATCGAATATTTTGGGGGATAAACACCTGTATATCAAAAAACAATATTTGAAATACCTACTTATATTATACATATAGACATATAGCACGGCTTCAGGATAATCGATGGACTAAAAGAGTCACCACATGGCAAAAGGCAAAATAAAGAAAGGGAGACCCTATACCAGATGAGTAGACGAGATCCAGAAGACAGCAGGACCAAATTGGCTCCAAGTAGCACAAAATAGAGAGGAGTGGCTATCCTTGGAGGAGGCCTTCACCTGTATAGGGAATCTTACAGCCTAAAACTAACAAAAATAGCATTATATACATTTAAATTCACAATAAAAAAAAATATATATATTTCTAAAACATTAATCTAACAACCTTTCACTATTAATTTTACTGTAAGAATAAAAGTTTTTTTTTATTTTTTTACTTATATTATACGAGATAAACTATACCCATACCTTATTCTAAATAAATTCTAGTATGTATATGTAAATATAGGTATTTAGAACATCTTACATACATACTCTAACCCCAAATTAAGCAAAGACTTTGTAATGACGTTTCTAAGCACATGTAATTACGTCAATTGAATAAGTAAATTTTGAATTTGAATTTGAAAAAAAAACTTGTTATATGGCTGCCAGAGACTGACATAGTGCATTTAATTATTTTTAAATAGAAACTTAAATATATAATGGCAACCAGACAAAGGGCTAGTATAGTACCTATATACCTATGTTCATCACGAAAATGCTCGCCCTAGGCGGGAATCGAACCCACGTCTTTTGGCACAGGAGTCACTACTAACCACTGGACCACCAAGGCAGTCCAGTTCAATTCAATCATTGTATAATTACCTACTATGCGACCAGCCTTAATATCGCAAATAAGTATATCTAGACCAGTGTTTTTCAAACTGTGGGTCGCGACCTCTAGGGGTTCGCCGAAGCCTTACTCGGGGGGTCGCCGGCAAATAGAAAAAGGCAAGGTCAAATAAGATATAATAATACTACGGCTAGGTTTTTCATTTCATTTAAGAAGTTTTTTTCAGAAGTTTGGTTTTTTTTTCATATCTTGGTGCTAAGTATTTTGAAAAGTCAAATCAGTTTGATGTGGTTTAAAAGTGTGTTTTTTTAGTTTTCTTAAACTAAGTCAATTCATTTCTTTGTCTATCTATAGCACAAGGGGGTCGCACGTAACTTCCCACACTAATCACAAACTAATGTTTAGTGTTAAATTTGTGATAATTTGTAATATTAGAATATCGAAAAAATGGTTTTAATTTTTTTATTTTTTATTTTTTCGAATAGGATCGCGTTTGACTACAACTGCCTGATGTTAAGCAGATGTGCGGTCTAGGGTGTAGCACGCTTACCTAGAAATGCTATATTTGTTATCTGTTGTCACGTGAGTTTAAACACCGATATTGGCTTATTACGTCACTAACCACAAAACAAGCTGTCAAAGATTGCTTTGACACTCTGCATTTTCTAATATAGTTTGCCATAGAGTAACTTATGTTTTGCGGTTAATGACGTCATTTAGTCACGTGACAGTTGTTAGTGTTTTAACGGAAAAATACTATATAGTAACTCTATTTTTGTATATTTTCTCATCGACAATACTAACATTTTTATATCTAATATTTTTTATGGTAAAATAGAGTAAATCTTCAAAATGACAGCAATTCCAAAAATTTAACTTCCCGATTAAAAAGATTGAAAAACACTGATCTAGACGAAGGACATGTTCTAAGATACCATACCAGTTCATTACATACATTTTGTCCAAAGTCGGTGTAAATTCACTTCATCCATTCAATCAAAGTCATTGTTTGCAGTGATGCGGTTTCAGCATTGGTCATTTTAGGATTTGAATCATTGTTATTATCTAGTTGGTCAAAAATTTTTTTTGGCGTGATTTTTATTAAATCGATAAACGCTGGCTGCACGCACGAAACAGGATGACTCATTGTCCCGTTACACTCATTGTCTCGTTACGCTCATTGTCCCGTTACGCTCACTACACGAGTGAGTGAAAAACACGAGCGACTTGAGCGTTCGGTGCAATCATTTCATCAATGTTTTGTTATGACGTTGTCACGACTTTATAGACAACCATTTTTTTTTTAATTGACAGACCACAAAACCGACTAAACATTAAAAAAAACAATAGAAGACTTAGAAAATTATTACTAACGAGCCCATTCATCTTCTAGAAGTAGTCCTAACATGATGAGGACAATAAACCCAATTTTAGAGGCGCCGTAATTATAATAGCTATTTAGAGTAGCCATGTTTATTTTATTTATTTTATTTTATTTATTTGATACACAAAACAGATAACAATCGAATCCTTATTCTAAACTTAGTAGGTAAATTTTACACTGGATTGTCGTCCAAGATATGTGTATACAGGAAAACTAAAAATTAAAGTAGACGAATTCTTTGAAAGTATTCTTCTGTAGCGAGCTTCCAGAGGGGTACTTACAAAGCCGCACTGAAATTATCTAAACATCTAAAGTCTATTGATCAAAACAAAGAGTGTATAATAAAATAAGTAAAATTCACTGAACTGAATAACTCAGGCGTAGCGTATTTGTGGCGTCAGAACAATCCTGTTTGCGATTGAAATGGAGGATATCTTTTACAGTTTTTTTAAAAGCATTAAAGTTGGGATGAAATATGTCCAATTGGGAGTGTTGTTTTAGTAAATCGTTGTATTGACGAGCCATTCTGACGATAGGGTTAAAAAAAGATGTGTTATTTTTATAAATTTGAAGTGAAAAAAGGTTAGTGACTTTTGCTCTACGGGCGCTATATAAGGTATTAAATGTTAGGTGAGACAGAAGGTGAGGAGAATCGACTACCGAATGAACAATTTTATATAAATATACTGAATTGAAATATTCCCGACGCGTTTTTAGGGATTGAACATTAAACTTAGTCAGTCGTGTTTCATAACTTAAGTCGGAGCGTCCTGGATACTGACGGTAACAGAGTATTCTAAGACACTTTCTCTGTACTCTCTCAATATTGTCTGAATGAACGTTGTAATGGGGCGACCAGATTGGGCTACCATACTCCAGGTGGCTTCTCACAAGCGAGTTATACAAGTACAAAAAACTTTGAGGCTTTTTAAAACCTTTAGTGGACCTTAATATAAAGCCGAGGAGCTGATTAGCTTTAGTAGTAATCTGTTGATAATGAGGTATAAATGAGAGCTTTTCATCAAACAGTATGCCAAGATCTTTTGCAATATTGGAACGTGTTTAGGTATGTCCATTAATTACGTAGTCATTTACTATTTTGCACTTTTTTGCTGAAAAAGAAATTACAAAGCATTTATCAATGTTTAAGTACATGTGGTTTTTTTATACCAATTAGATACAATGTTTATATCTTTCTGTAATATCTGGCAGTCACTTGGTGTAGAGATAACTTGATGTTTCTTTTCAACACGCTTTATTATTTTCACCTGTATGTTTGCTTGCTTGCTTGTAACCGGGGTTGGTTTGAGCTCGATTTTGACCTACTTTGAGCGATCAGATTTTCTTTAAACTTTGCACACCTTTCAAAGACCGATGACAATGCATTTATAAAAAAAACATTGTCTAAAACTATATTCATGCTATTATTCACTTATATGCATTTGATAGAGGGAACGCTATTTTACGTTGATGACGCCTTTAAAATT